>JARFIY010000374.1:1415474-2123212 GCA_036346155.1 Sinelater perroti
AAAGGGGATATTATTCTGCTGGCCTTTTAATATACTTAAAAGTAATAAGAAAAATTAAGGTATTTTATTAAAATAGTTGAAAGAGAACCCAACTACAAAAATAATTCAATATAAAAATAATTTACCATACCATCATACACATGTAGATAAAAAATTAAAAAATAAAATTAGTTATAGATTACCTAAGAAGGAAACCAAAATCTATATAAAATATGTTGAATGCAAGTAAATAATAAATACAAGGTATTGTAAAAATATTCCTTTACAACAAAACTTACAAATGGAATTATAAAAATATTAACTAAACTGAGATATGTGCTAAAAAATATTATGGTAAAAAACATAATGGTAAAAAGATAAGTGATGATACTAAATAAGTGTATATACAAATACAATTATATCTCCTGTCAGTTGTATGTGATCGATTTTATAAGTAGTTAGTCGAGACCGGTATGTAAAATTTCGTAGAAACCATTCATCTTAATATTAACTCCATCCAACTTATATTTTACACGTTTTTTTTTCTTAATAAAGTAGTAAATGGCTCTTATGTAGTAGTTGTAATTAGAAAACCTTTAAAAAGTTTTGAAGGTATTAGAAAGATTACTTTTATCTTTATTAAAACTTTTATATTAAATACGTTCACCCATTAAGAATATTCAAAAATGAAAATTACAGCAATTTGCAGATGTACTAATCCGCTTATCGGTAAAAATATTTTTATAAGTTATTAATGGCAAATTCACATGAAAAGGTGGGTATATCTACTTATGAATTTTTGAAATATATATTTTAGAGTTTTGGGCCGTGACAGAAGTTAAGTTCTATTGCGTGCAGACGCCATATTTTCAGTCGTAATGCTATCACTGCAACGGCACTAAAACCAATACTGGTGATGAATATTGGTTGACATAAATCTCCCGAATACAGGGACAGAAAAAATACATATTGCTAATTTGCGTCGCTTGTGCAAAGCCAATTCGTTTAAAGCAACTCATCCGACGTTGACACGGGTGCCTTAATTAATATAACTGCAAAATTATTAACTAAGGTTTAAAACGTTACACTACTTTAGAATAAAAAAATAACAATAAAAATATTTTAAATATTTACAAATAGATTATAAATTTAAATGACGCGCTTTATAGTAGTATAAAAATGAATGAAATATTAATATAGAAAGTAGTTAGTATTGACCATTATTGAACATCGCTTGTATAGTGTACTCAGAAAATGGGCTGTTATAAATCGTAAATTGCCTAGTAATTACTTATTGATTTGGTCGTTTAGCAAACAAATGAAAGTTAAAAAGAACCAAATTATGCGATTAATAATGTGCGGAATGATTTTGAATTTTATTCTGTAAATTTCTGCTGAACAATGCTAATTTAATGTAGTAAAGCACTGTTGCAATAAATCAACATTTTTAATCATTCCTTGGCGTTCTTTCTAAATGCCTGTTATTCAGTAACGGTTTTTATTTTTTTAATATAATAAATAAACCTGCAAAATTTCTTCGATGTTCATTTTATTATTTTTCTTGAATTTATTTACAACAAATAATGCTTTAATCAGTTTTATTTTCAGTTAATACCTATAAAGGGATGTTAAAATGGGTGTAGGTCAATTGCGCGGCGCGGTTGCTTTCTATCCCGCTATAAAGGATTTAGGCCCAAAATTGCCATGAGTCATCTGCGCGGAATCGGGTATTAACGCTTGGGCCTGGTTTTCTTTATAGGGCGCAATTCCCCCTTCAACTAAATTTTTTACAATCAATGTTCTCAAGCAATATTACAAAAGGGAAAAATGTTAGATAATAAAAAAATTTTTTTGATGACATTCATCATGGTCGATTTTTCGACCAGTGGTCATCTAAGGATTCTATGTCTTACCGGTCGATATATTGACCGCTAAGATATTTGGATGTTTTTTCTGAATTTGGCTGGGAAAAAACTTAATTAAAAACATAATATGGGAATATTGTAATGTAAATTTTATTTTAATTTCACAAACATATTTAGTGAATATTATTTCATTTTTACACAAAAAATAAAAAATATTTGTTTACAGAATTTGTTAGGTAACCAAATAGTTTTAAAAAGATACATACATATACATATTATATAAAGATAGTTTTAAAGATAAATAATTAATTTTTACAAAAAAAAACATTTTTTATGAAAGGGAGCAAAATACTCCAAATAAAGAGCGAACTCACATTTATTGCAGAGTTCTAGTCTTACTTTCGAACAGCAAAGACGTGTACGCTACTTTCGCGGCTCGGAAGTGCGTTTACATTTTGCTTCTCACAACAAGATCTTATTCAAATTATTAAATTGAAATAACTTCAAGGTATTCACTTAACTTTCACAGCATAAAGACGTGCATCAAGCATAACTGTGTAGAGTGATAACGTTTGTGCGATAGACGCGAGGACAAGGACACCTTCCGCTATTAATATTTAACATCAACTTACGAACTGTAAGTAAAATAAACTTATACAATAAGAAGAATCTAATTAAGATTAAAGGCAGCAATGCTGCCAGCAGGCAACGGCTACAATGGACAACAATACATTTTTACTCGCCAACAATCACTAAATAACCTATCCACGAACGCCCCTCGAGGCAGTTCATTGGGTTTTATAATACAAAATCCTAATTTTCCAAATCAAACAACCTACTAGCCACCCAAGCTGTAATACCCAAATACTCAATTCTACCCAACAATACAGTCTCAGCATTTACCCGCGTCACAGACATTTTTAACATCACAATCACAATTGGCGCAATACTCGAATCACACAAAAAAATGAAGAAAAGACAAACCAAGCCATTGAAATAGACGAGGACGATGACGAGGAGGACCAACTAATTAAAAACACTAATAGCTGGCAAACAGTCAAAGGGCATAAACGTAAAAGAATTCAAAAATCAAACTCCCCGATATCAACAAATATACAGTAATCAGACTTAAATACAAACAGATACTCAGTTCTAGCAGAAAGCCCTACAAATCAATCAACAAAAAATAATAACTATCAAACCTCAGCCTTATTAGTAAACAAACCACCCCCCATTTTATACAAGGTGTAGCTAACTATGACGAAATGATAAAAACCTTAATTGATATACCAGAAATTGAGCACTATATGACAAAGTGTTTAACTAACAATGTAGTTAAAATAAATGCAAAAACACCTGACACTTACAGAAAGTTAATAAAATACTTATGTGAAAAAAATATCATACAACACTCGTATCAGATGAAACAGGATCGACCATATAAAGTAGTATTAAAACATGTGCATCGCACCACCTCAACGCAAGAAATCATAAAGGCCCTTGACAAATTAGATCATAAAGTACGAAATATTATAAACATAAGAAGCAAACGCACGAAAGATCCACTCCCAATATTCTTCATTGGCCTCGAACCGGCCAAGAATAACAAAGAAATATACAATATTCGATACCTGAGTAACATAGTTGTCAACTTTGAGCCACCAAGAAAAAATTCAGAAATAGTGCAATGCACACGTTGTCAGAACTATGGACATACACGAACATACTGTAATAGACCGTATGCGTGTGTTACGTGCCGTGGACCCCGTGACACCAGAACATGTCGCAAAACCAGGGAAACTGAGGCCACGCGTGTATTATGCGAAAGTTCGCACCCGGCCAATTACAAGGGGTGCTCAGTATATCAAGAATTACAACAAAAATACTAACCTAATCACCAATCAGCGGTCAGAAAACCTATTTAGCTAACAGCACAAAATTTTCCAATCCTAAATCGACAACAAAATAATCAGCAACCCTCTACAATTCTACCACATCCATCTAACCTTCTTCTTCTTCTTAAAGTGCTATCTCCTATCGGAGGTTAGCAATCATCATAGCTATTCTAATTTTTGATGTAGCTGTTCTGAATAGATCTATTGATGAACATCCAAACCATTCCCGGAGGTTCATCTAACCTTACCTATTCCCGAATAGTCTCAAATCAGTTAAACCACAATCACGACCTAATTCTCCAAAAATTTCTAGGCGAATTCAAAGCTTTATTCAATCAATTACTCCAACAAAACAGCATAATTCTAAATATGCTAAGTCCAGTCATTAATAAAATAGCTCACTAATGGCTAAGTTTCTTCGACTAGCTTTATGGAACGCCAACGGGCTTCAATACAAAAGCCTGGAAATTGAAAACTTCTTACATATAAATAACATCGACATTTTGCTTGTATCAGAAACATACTGATAGAACGCATATAAAAATACCACACTATTCTATCTATCATACGGAACACCCAGACGGTATGGCACACAGTGGATTAGCAATACTCATCCGCAGTTCTATCACTCATTACCAGCAACCAGAATATAAAACTGACTATTTACCAGCTACAACAATCCAAGCCACTGAAAAACTCACAACTGCACTCAATATCTCGGCTGTTTACTGTCCTCCCAGGCACAATCTAACTCTAGGACAAAAATGTATAGCCGGCGGGGATTTCAACGCCAGGAACACGCACTGGGGCTCGCGATTGACTACAACTAAAGAGAGAACATTACTTAAACTCATTATAGATAACAACTATGACTTTCTATCAACCGGTAGCCCAACATATTGGCCATCAGAACCAAACAAAATTCCAGGCGTTCTGGACTTCTTCGTAATAAACGGCTTTTCATCCAACTATATGAATGTCGTCTCCAATTATGATTTGATGTCCGACCACTCACCGATCATCGCCACCATAAGCAGTACCATTATCTACAAAACACCTAGTCCCTCTCTCAGTAACAGGAAAACTAATCTGGGAAATCTTCAAGGTTCATATTAAACAGCATCTTACTACAAGTATTAGCCTAAAAACCGCAGATTTATAACTACAATTCAGGAAGCGGCCTGGAAAGTCACACAACAGCCAGTTAATATAAAAATAATTAGTCCCAACATACCAAACAATCAACTAAATAACCAACTCAAACACAAATTAAAATATACTAAGAATGAATTCCTTCAAACTTACATGAAGTCTTTAGATATCCATGACAATTCAATTTGGAAAGCCTCCAAAGATATCAAAAACCACAAACTCTTATTCCTCCATTAAGAGACCAAAGGGGATCATGATCATGCAAAGAGAAGGCAGAATCGTTTGCAGACTATCTAGCTGAAGCATTTCAACCAAACTCTCTTGAGGTTGATCTTGAAATAGAATAAGAATTACAATCTCCAATATAAATGTCCTTACCAATAAGAAAGTTTACAGCCAAAGAAATAAAGAAAGATGGTTAAAAGATGGAAAAGCATCAGGTCAAGATCTGATTACAGCAATCGTGCTCAAACAATTGCCTGAACAAGGAATAAAATATTTACAAATTTTATTCGGAATCCTAAGACTTACGTACTGGCCGCTGTATTTCAAATTCGTGCAGATCATTTTGATTCCAAAACCCGGTAAACCTCCCAACGAAATCAGTTCTTACTGCCCCATTAGCCTGCTTCCTATATTATCTAAGTTGCTTGAGAAAGTAGTTCTGAAGCGTATTAATGAAAACTCATTGCAAGAAGAACGGTTGCCTAACCACCAATTTGGGTTCAGGCACCAACACTACACTATTCAACAATGCCACCGAATTACTAACATCATACAAACTACACTACAAAGTAAATCATTCTGTACTGCTGCTTTCCTAGATGTTAAACAGGCGTTCGATCGATTGTGGCACAGTAGATTATTACACAAAATCAAAAAAACTTTTCCTTCCTACTATTATCTACTATTACGCTCGTATCTTACACACAGGACCTTTCAAACAAGGATTGGTCAAGATGTCTCTCAAATTAAAGAAATAAAGGCAGGTGTACCGCAGGGGAGTGTCCTGGGATCTTTGTTATACCTGCTATTTACATCTGATCTATCTACATCGGAATACACTGAAATAGGCATATTGGCAGACGATACGGAGGTACTCGCGTGTAACGAAGACCCGATAGCAGCATCAGCTGCACTGCAAATCCATTTAAATCAAATCGAAGAATGGTTATTTAAGTGGAGAATCAAAGTAAATGAGACTAAGTCGGTACATGTTACATTTACAACAAAACTCCTCGCATGATTTTTGCTTCTTTTTCACCGTTGTTCTTGTATTACCGCAGTTTGATTTTTTTTATAAATTGTAAAATATCTTCCTATCGTTTATGCGAATGCCAATTTCCCGTAATATGTTGAACAATTTAGGCCAGCTCACCCTGTTAAAGGCCTTTTGCATATCGATAAAGGCTACGTATACTTCTTTATCTTTGATTAGCATTTTTTCCATTAATACTCTTGGGACCAGTATGGCTTCTTTGTGCCCGTATTTCTTCTAAAGTCAAATTGGTCCAGTATCAAAATTTCTTCTATTCTCTTTTCTGTTCTCCTTCGAATAATTTTTACTAGTATTTTTGATGCGTGTGATGGTAAGCTTATTGCTCTAAGTTCTTCGCATTTGTGTGTTGGTGCCTTCTTTGGAACACTAATTACCTTTGTTGTTGTGAAACTGGTTGGAATTTTCCCTGTGTTGTAGATGTCTTTAATTATTTTGAATATTTTATTTAGTGTCTCCGTATCTAGGTTTTTGATGATCTCTCTAGGTATATTATCTATACCTGTGGTTCATTATGTTCATCATCGTTCCACTACAAAAAATTTTCTTGCTCTTCATAAAAAGATGAATATCAATATTAAGCTATACAAGGAGGTACTGTAAAACTACTAATTAAGTCTGTAAATATAACCTAATCAAAGCAGTCTTTTATGAACATAAAGTTTTCAGACAAATTTTTGTACTACCTGAGAATAAGAGCTTTTGAATAGTAATCAGAAACTTACATCACTCTATCCACAAAGCTGACATAACTGAAGCCCTAACGTCTTATGGTCATCAATTAAAAAATATTTTTGTTGTCCAACATCGAGATAAAAAACTTCTTTGTTGACTTGAACATACAGGATAATAAGAAAGAAGTCTATAATACTACTACCCTACTAAACGTCATAATCAAGGAGGTAAAGTTGAATGTGTCCTCTGTAACGGAAACCACCCAGCAAACTATAAGGGTTTATAAGCCGATCAGGAACAGAACTCATCTCAGAGAAAGACAGGCCTCAATAAAACAGCCCCTATAAAAAATATCAACTCATGTTATTGCATCCCTAGGGAGAACCCAACTATAAGTCACATCTAATTCACTCAGTACTCAAGTGCCACAATACAACATTAATCGTCCAACATACGCCCAACAAGTTTCACAAAACTCCCAGTATCTGAGTAATATAGTGACTTTCATGCAACAAACCATCGAATCACAGAGAATTATGATCAACAAGCTCATGAAAGAAATAAAAGACTTAAAAGATTTAATAAAACAACTAGTAAACTCCAAACAGTCATAACGATGCAACTATTCAAGATAAGAATGCGAACGGCTTGGTAAATCATTGCCAAGAAGTTGAAGCATTTATACTGTACAACAAGATAGACAATTTTTGATCTCCGAAACACATCTTACTGAATAATCATACTTTAATATTAGCGGCTGTGACATATATAACACCAATTATCCAGCTGGCACAGCAAGAGGAGGGGCTGCAATTATAATAAAACACTATATAAAACACCACAAAACTTCCAAGTATTGCTCTGAACTTATACAAGCTGCCAGTAGCACTGTAGAAAATTGAACAGGTTTACTAATTGCTTTGCGCAGCTTATTGTCCTTCTGGGCATCAACCCAACCAAGATAGTCTTGAAAAATAACTACAATCCCTAGAAAATCGGTTTATTGTTGGGGGAGACTTCAATGCTAAACACCTCTACTGGGGATCCAGGTTGATTATCTCAAAAGAAAGAATGCTCTTTTCCATTATGCATCAGCATTACCTATATCACTTGTTTACTTATTAGCCTACCTATTGGCCGACCGATACAGCACAGTTCCCTGGCTAAGGTATTCTTCTTAACTATTTAAAAATTGAACCGTGTTTTGACTTATCCTCTGGCCACAGTCCTATCATAGCCACGATCTCTACATCAGCAATCAGTAAATCAAGATCCTCGACGTTAACAAATCACAAAACAAACTAGGTTTATTTTAGATATATATTAGACGATCATCTAGAAACTAATATTCCATTAAAAACAGCTACTGATATTGAAAATGCAGTCGAAACGGTCAACTAAAAAATTCACCTGGCTCTCCAAGGGCTACACCATAGCTATCAGAAAAACTACTAACCCGTGACTGCACTGTATTAGCAAAACAAAAGATTGCTGAAAACGACGTTTTTGAAAGATATAGCATAAAGGTATATCATCTATTGAGAAATGCAGATTTAATACAGCAGCCAGAAAACTAAAAGAAATGATTACTGAATCAAAAAACAAATATCTCTACGAATATCTCTAGAGACTGATAGCTATAAATGAGCTGAGTATTACTCTGAAAAGCCACCAGACGTCTGAATATACTGATAAAAATAAAGCAGAACTATTTGTAACACATCTTTAGACTGTTTTTCTACCATTACCAGGCGTAGATGTAAAGTGAACAATTTCTTAATGACCCCTTACCAGTTTTCTCTGCCTATCAAACCATTTACCTGCCAAAGTCTAGGAAATTATTGACAAAAACACCAACTACAAGAAATTACCGGGATACGACGCTATCACTGAGAAATACTCAAGAAATTACCGCGTAAAGACATCAAGTTTCTCACCCTTGTCTTTAATAGCATATTAAAAACTGAGCACTTCCCAGTGCAATGGAAAAGAGCGCAAGTGATATTTGAACGACTCTGCATCAGTCTCTTACCACTATTCTGTAAATTTTTTGAAAGGCTCCTACCAATTATTGAAGACGACCAGCTCAGACTAGACCATCGGTTCGAATTTTGGAGTCAACACTCCATCATAGAACAAGTGCACAGATTAGTAAATCACATCAATTCCACTTTTGAAAATAAAAGCTATTGCTTTGCAGTTTTCCTTGACGTGAACCAAGGCTTTGATAAGGCCTGGTACGAGGGCCTCTTATTTAAGTCGAAGAAAAGAGGTTCTTCCAAGTGAAGTATGGCGAAGCGATACCTGATGTGAATCCCATTCAATCTAGAGTTTCGCAAAGTAGCGTACTCTGTTATATCTTTTGTACACAGCAGACATTCCTATAAACCCCGCTGCACTCATAGCAACCTACATTAAATGTAGAGCCAACGTTCCTAGAGTTAGTATGAATGGTCACGTTCTCCCACAAGTTGACACCTGGGACTACACCTTGACAAATGATTAACTTGGGTAACCCATATATAGACCAAGAGGAAACAACTTACCCTCAAACTAAAAAACTACTACTGACTGAAACTGGAAGGCCGCAAATCTAAGCTTTCCCTTGCTAACAAACTTTTCGTATATAAAACTGTGTTGAAACCTATTTAGAGCTATGGTGGGGTACTGCTTCACACTCTAACATAGAAATAATGAAACAGTTTCAATCCAAGACTCTTCGGATTATAACCAATGCTTCTTATTTTGTATCGAATAAAGAAATACGGGATGACCTGAAAGTGTTAACAGTGAAGGAAGAAGTAGCTAAGTGCAGTGTCAAGTATCTCGATAAATTAGAAACTTATCCTAATCCGCTTGCGTTAAATTTTATAGACAACAGTGAAGAAGTACTCAAACCTTTTAAACCATTAGACCTTCCATTTCGTACCTACAACTAACTTATGAGATTAAGTATTTATTGTAAATATTATTTAATTAAGTTATTTATAAGGAGAGGTGAAACGGATATTCCTCTCACAATATTTTTTTATCTGAATTGCCTATTGCTGTGCAGCATATTGCAAATAAATAGAAAAAACCTATATATAATAAGAAGTATTTAGGTTTGAAGGAGAAAATGTCCATTATACATTATTAACTGAAACTCATATCTCAGCTATATAAAAGGAATTTTGAAGTAATAGGTGTAAAGGCAACAACATATTCAACAAAGTAGTAGTCCCACAAGTTTAAAAATTAATTAAATATAATATTTATGGAAATGAGAAATGATAGTAGTAGGGAAACGCTGTGCAAGGGCTGCTTGCCAATGTAGTCAAATACTAGTTGAAAAATCAAATTTGGTCAGTTAAGCAACAAGGAGAAAGCAAAGCAAAAGCAACCTCGAGATAAATTATTAAATATCTACATAAATTTACATAAATAACTTAAGATAATACCACTTTAAATCCGATTAAAAATATAAATAAGAGCGTAATAACAATTTCTCCAATCCGAGAAGCCATCCAAGTTGTTGGGCCTCAGATAAAAAATAAACAAAAAATAGACTACAAAATTCCCAGCGCATATGCGAGTACGTGTGTATGACATTTCCATTAAAAATGTTTCTCATTAATAGGTAGAGGCCTCGAGTAAAGTTCTAACTCTAATCTCTCTATAATAATGGAATCAAAATGGACCTCAAATCATCAAGGAACTACAAGACGGACGTCGAGAAGTTTTCCCAGATTATAACAAAGTATCTAAAGGCGGTCGTCGCGTCCGGGTCTCTGGTGCAGACGAAAGGCAAAGGAGCGAGCGTCTGGATCGTTCAAACCTGCCGGCTACGGCGACGGGGGCGAAAGTTCGAAAAGCCGTTTTGGAAGTCGGTACAGGCAGCAGCGGCATCGCGCAGTAATAGGGTGAAGGCTGCGTCGTTTACGAAGCACTCGCTAAAGCTACTAAATTGCCGTCAAAGGCCGAGAAGAGCACCAAGAAGCCTGACTTTGAGGCCGAAGAAACAAAGGCGGCTGAGACGTCTTCTACCGCTAAAACGTCGTGTCGTGGTTGTTATATTACCACGGCATCAGCCGTCAACCGACGGTCGTCGACCGTCGTGACGCATCATGCGACGGTTGAACGTCGCCGCCAAAGTTTAATGGGCTAATGAATATTTAAGAACCCGATAGTGCATTGAAAACTTTTTAGAAGATGTGGTTACTCTCTTCTATGAAAAGTATAAGCACTAGAAAAGGAAAAAGCATATGGTTGACAACTTAGAAAATACAGTCTCTCTATTAACATCGCCTTCTGCAGCGCCATTATCTATGAATACTAAAGAAGCTACATTGTAGTAAAGCTACATAATGCAAAATTTTACAGTCGCAAGCAAAATACAAGGATATTTCTAGAGATAAGTTGTGTATAACATCCGATAACTTTGAAGTCATACCATATGAGAGAAATGTGTTTCTGCTTAATGACCAAACGTGTGACAAAATATTGGAATTGTTGTCTAAAAACCACCATTATAAAAGGAACATTCGAGTGCAAGATTATACCATTTCAATTAGTTATTTAAATCATGATGGGGCTAATACGGTAAATCGAACTTTTTTAAAAGGAAAAGATTTTTTAGCTTATTGTGCGTCTTAATTGGTGTTCTATCGAATGCATTGGTTAAAAGTTCCCCTGTCCATTTATGACATGTGTGGTTGCTTCGTTAGTAATTATTAGCATTACGTAAGCAATTTTCTATGTATTTACTGTATAAGAAGACACTTATTGATTTTTGTTAAAAAATTAAAAATATCCGATTGAGAGAATCGGTAGATAAAGTTGTTTGAGTCTCTTCATTCTGACAGTAATAAGAATTTTCTAGCTAGCGCAATAGGAGATCTTTAGATCTTGATGAAAGACTTGATTAGGTACATACCATAGTTTTCTGCATACTGCTCTCAATGGTTTGGGTTGGAAACATTTAGACTTTTGGATATTAGTGCTATTTGTGGTTTTCCACAGTTAGATTATAAATAACTATCACAGCCAGACAATTCTTTTGAGTCTGGAGGTCAAACCACGTTTACTTCATGTTTTTGGGGACGCTGAATCCGAGTTCGAAGTCGAAAAACCCCAGAACGTTAGAGTTTCGGCATTATCTTAAAAAAACCTATAATGTAAGCTATTTAACACTTTAACATTTTGACTCAAGCTGTAAACTAATGTAAAAACCAATCACTTGAGCCCCACAACCCGATAAACCCTTAATTTTTTACCCCGTAACCCCACACCCTGATAACCCCGTAACCTCATAATTCCATAACCTCGTAATCGAGCAAAGAAATTATTATGGTCAATTTGTATTATCGCAATATGTCACAGGGAATGTCGATTCCTTAAACCCCATAATCTTATAACCCTATGATTTTATGATCCTACAAGTAAGGCTTTTGTGAGTTTGATTTCTCGCTGTATTCACCAGCCATTTGTAGTTGTGTTTTAGAAAAAGGGTATCGGAATCCCAGATTCCATTCTCGATCATACATGTTTCTTGGAAAATTCTGTTCGAAAACGTAGCTTAAGTTCATACGACTTTTAAAGAAATTCATGAAGTTTATTCATCCCTTACATCTTTTTTGCGTGTGTCTGCATCTAGGTCACCTCCTTATGGGGTTAAGGGGTTATGGAGTTAAATTGATTGGGTTTTTAGTTTGCAGCTTGAGTCAAAACGTTACAGCTTAGATTACGAGGTTTTTTGAGGTTATTGGGTTATGGAATTATAGGGGTTATAGAGTTACGGGGTAATGGGGTTAAGGCTTATTGGGTTATGGGTTTTAACTGATTTTTTTTTAGTTTACGGCTTAAGTCAAAACGTTACAGTGTTAAATAGCTTAGATATCGTTTTTTTTTGAGGTTATGCCAAAACCCTGACGTGCTGGGTTTTTTCGACTTTGGATTCGGATTCAACGACTCCAAAAGCAATATTTAATCGTCTATTTTCTCCTCTTGCATAAAGAAACGCCCATCAAAATTGATCGCCAATTGAGTGGGACATGCGGTGAAGGCGATATGGATGTTGTTAAAAATGTGCGTTCGTAGGTGTGAAAGTTTAAAGAACCTTAAGAGTTGTGTGACAATGAACCAAAGCAGCCTAGGCCAAGAATCGGCCCCACCGAAACCGTGATTGTGAGAGTGAAGTAAATTGTTATGGAACACCACCGATTAGGTGTGCGTGATATCGCCTTTAAACTTGGCATTTTCGTAGGATTTGTGGAGTGCTTTTTGTATGATGACTTGAAAATACGGAAACTTTCTACAAGGTAGGTCCCACGAGGTAATAGCTCAGGGCATGTTGATACGTGATGCTACCATGAATGATGCTTTTTGGTCACTTGTGACAATGGATGAAACGTAGATGCCATTTTTTAATCCCGAAACGAAACGCCAGTCAGCGCATAGAAGGACCCCGATTTATTAAGTTACGGTGGCATAATTGTCACGAATTGTACTCTACAGTCATAGTAAAATTAAACAAATGGAAAGTAACAAAAGTTTTAATTTTCTTAAGTGCTTTTTTAGAAAGAAAATTGGAGATCTTAGAACTTGAACGTACCTCGTATTAATAGTATTTAATTTAATAACATGCTTTTCTTACAAGTGAAATAATAAATATATAAAAAATTTTAGAATAAATTTATTTTTATATTTCATACTGTATAAATATGAAGGGAGTGTGATATAGTATAAGATCAGTATAACATCCACTTGGGTCACATTTTATTGCTCTTTTCAATTCAAAGGGTATTTTGGGTCTAGGTCATCTATAAAAATGACAATAAACTGAAAATGATACATGTGTTTACTAAGTACTCTTATGTTGTATATAATTCATGTCAATTGCTGCAATTGAATTTTACACATAATTAACTAGTAATATACTTGCGTATTGACAAAGCGCTAGTAAATTTCCAATCAATGCATGGAAATGCACAAGCGAACTAATCAAACATTTCATTGTATATGCAACAATGTTTCTCTCATGGCAATTAGTTATTTATTTGACATTTAAATTTCTTACATACAGATTTTAATTAATTTTGCTAATTAGCGAAACACTTCAGTTATTACGACAGTGTAATTAAACTTTTATTTAAAATATTTTTAAAGTAGTTATAAAATTGTAAATTTTCAAAAATATAAATATCGGCTATAGTCTTCACGTAATATTGGATACAAAATAATATGAGACGGTGCAAGATGAAAGAGTAAAACTTTTATACATTGCAAACATATTGACATAAGTGATAATATAAGATCCGCTTTTAATTTTTGATATGTATTGTACAAATCTAGATATAAAAATTACAATATAATAATAAACTAAGTTATCAAGAATATTATGTTTATATGAATGGGTGTTTGATAGTGAGAAAGATGTTCGTTGTCAAGATCGCTAAAAAGTTTATAACACGGTAGCAAAAATTGCAAATTAAATACCCTTAATGTTTGCATACAGAATAAGAAAACCCGAATATAGTTTGTAATTAATCTGTGAGCAGCGGTAGAAAACACAAGTGTATAATGTAGCAGTCGAAATTAAAGTGAACAAAGTATTAACCCCGAATTTCTTGTAAACTCAAAGAAATTTTAATGGGTATTTTAAATTGTTGATCAAATGTATGGTGACAATGTGGTGTTATATTTGTAATTATTTAGAGAATATAAACTTGCCAAGGAGCATGACAAAGTTAAAGACTCCTATCATGCCAATAAAAGAGTTAATAAAAATTATAGGAATTTTAAACCATGCAAAATATGTTATCAATGTCATTATTTTACGTTTTTTGGGCAACACACATATACACTTAATTGCTGTCTGAATTTATTCCGTGGCAACCAGGATACGGATAAGGAACTTATCGCCGCTCACGTGTATAAGAGTCGTATTATGTGGGGAACCTTCCGTCGTTTACATTACGGATCTCACGTGAATAACGTGCCCTTTAAAAATTGCATTTTCTAGGCATTATATTGGGACTCACTTAGAAGAACTTTTTGCATTTTCAGGTCATCATGCAAAATGGACTTCGAATATCCTACGGAAATGTCAAGTTTAGAGGCGATATCATGCACACCTAGTCGACGGTATTCTATAACAACTTACTCCACACGCGCAATCATGGTTTCGATCCGGCTGGCTCGTTGCCGAGCCTCACACAATTTTCGACCTTCTTTAAACTTTTGTACCCACGAACGCACATTTTTAACATTCATAACGCCTTCGTTGCATGTCTCACTCAATTGGCAATGAATTTCGATGGGCGTTTTACTACACAAGAGGAAAAAACGGATGATTACACGTTGTTCTTGAACACTAAACGTCACCATTTGAAGTATATAAAGTAACACTCACTGCAATGACGTTAGTTCGACAGGGTGTCTCAGAATCGACGGGATTTGGGGGTTACATCTATTTACGTATGAATTAGAAAAAAACTAATTACGCATCCCTGTGTTCGTTTTTAAAAAGAAATCGATTGACATAAACCTTATTCCGATATTTCTAACTGTTTTTGAGATGCAACCAAAAGTTTTTTGGTCGATGTCCATAAAGTGCCATAATATTTCTTAAAACTGTAGAAAAAAATTGGCACAGATTTTTTATGACGATTCCGACACTGTTATTGTTTTACCTTTTATGAGTTTCGAGATAGAGAAACATATTTTTTTTGAATGGGAACCACTAGTTGGCTGTCTCCACTTATTGTTTTATCTTTATAAAAATATATAGTTTGTTACTTTTATTTTCAATATTGTGACGTTCATAGCCATTTCATTAATATTCTTAAATATTTTATAGATATTTTCTATAACATAGCTAGTTTCCATGACAAGGAATGAAAACAAGTTTTAAAAAAAAAACAACAAAAAAAATTTGTCGAACATTTTGTTTTTGCATTATAAATGTAAAAAACTATTAACATTTAAAAAATGTGTGAGTATTTTGGAAAACCAGACATGGTAAAGTGCTATCTAGAAGCAGTAACAACTCATGAAAGGCTAAAAATCCATATTTAAATTTACATTCTATAAATTGGAAGCTATATATTAAAATATTTGCACTATTTGCAAGTAACTTGAAACATTTTGGCTCATTTCAAAAGTCAAGGACAAAGAATTACATTCTGTATTACAAATTTAGAAATATTTCCCGTGTCTTTTAAAATTAACCATATCTTGCTACTTCCTCTCACTGCTGAGAATAAAATTAGAGACCTTAGAACTTGAACATACCTCGTATAATTAGAGCAATCTTTTGGATTTTTGAAAAATCCATCGAAACGAGGTTTCAACCAGAAGCCAAGGAGCAACCTTGTCAAGGTCTTCTACGAAGCAATTTGGCCAACAATTAAATATAGATCAAATATTTTGCAAACTAAATTGTATGAGAGTCCCCTCATATGTTAAAATAATCGAGTGGGAAGCCCCAAAGCATCTGAATTTTAGTTTAGATTCATTAATCTACACAAAAAACTAACCCTTCATTTATCATGTCCTATACTGAGGCTTAAATCCAAACAACCAAATGGCTAGTCTCAGAAACAAAAACTATGAAGAGATTCTTTTCAAGTTCGACGAGAGACACGGTTTCCTAAAAACCATCGTTCAAAGGGTTGATCAATACTGTACAATATATGGAGACACGCATAATCAAACTCTAAGTACTTGTTTTGGTTTATATACAGCAAGTTGGTGGGCGACACTAACAATTTAATAATCAGTAAGCCAGACATAATAGCGGTAAAAGACACATTAAAAATCACATTTGGCGATTTTTCCGACAAAAAGTTAATAGTCTACTAATTGAAGACGCTACACATTAAGTCTAATGAGAAGTAAATTAATGAATAAATTAATTATGAAAATACGACTAAACACAAAAATTTAAACTGACTATAAGTGAACTAACGTGCAAAGCATGGTACATAGCAAAATAAATAAACAAACCGTACGCTAGTGTATTTATAGCATCATAATCTCGGTCTGAACGTTTTAATAAATACCGATGCTACTATATTCAGAATGTATATACTTGGAAAAAATGGGCGTTTTTGCAATTAAGATGCAAAAGCATATAGTAGCTAACTCGGGTCAAAAAGTTCTGGGACTAACCAATAAAAACTCATTTTTTCGCAAAATTCGACTTTATTCATCTATATACTCTCCTTCTAGAGCGATACAATCATTCCAACGCTTTTATAACATTGCTATATCTTTCTTATAAAACAATTTATCTTTTGCTTCAAAATAGGCTTCAGTTTCGGCAATCACTTCTTTATCCGAGCCAATTTTTTTTCCTGGAGCATTTTTTTTTTGAGATCTGCGAATAGATATTAGGTGCAAGATCTGAAAAATATTGTGAGTGAGGCAGCAATTCGAATCGTAAGTCGTTCAATTTCACCATGGTTTTCATCGACTTGTGAATTGGTGCATTGTCTTGGTGAAACAGCGTTTTTTTCTTCGCCATGTGAGGTCGTTTACGCTTTATTTCGTCACTCAATCGGTCCAATAATGCAATGTAATAGTCGCTGTTGCTCGTTTGCCTCTTCGTCAGATGGTCAGCGAACAATATTCCATTGCGAATCCTAGAAAACAGATGCCAAAACCTTGCCGGCCGACTGTTGAGTCTTCGGATGCTTTGGACGGCTTTCTCTCTCAGCTCTCCACTCAGCAGACGCTCTTTTCGACTCTGGCGTATAGTGGTGGATTCACGTTTCGTCCATTGTCACATACCGACGCAAAAAATCTTTTGTGTCACGCTTAAAAAGCTCCAAACAGCGCTCGGATTCATGAACACGTTGTTACTTTTGTTCCATAGTGAGCAAACGCGGCACCCATTTTGAAAAAAGTTTTTTCATGCCCAAATTTTCGTGCAAAATATTGAATACGCTGCCTTTTGATATCTTTAAGATGCCAGCTATCTCCTACATCTTCACTTTTGCGATTGTCCACAACAATTTTTAGGATTTTTTGGATGTTTTCTGGTGTAGTCACTTCTTTTGGGCGTCCCAAGCGTTCCGCATTTTCGGTGGCCGTACGACCGCGTTTAAAATCAGAATACCATCAGCAAATGGATGATTTTGATAGAGAATTTTTTGGGTAACACTTTTCAAACTATTGCTGAGCTTGAGCGGTATTTTTCCCATTAAATAACAGTGTTTTATGAACACACGAAACTCGTTTTGATTCATTGTTTACAAAATCACAGAAGTAGCGTCACTTCAACTTCAATATCTCGAAAACTACTGAACTACATGTTATGAAATTTTGACACATTTCTTTTGAAGTTTGATACTACCTAGGTTCTAGCAGATATAACGAGAATAGTTAAATAGGGAAGTAATGAAATTAAAAGACCAGAATATAATTACAAAAAGCTAATCGCTGTACAGTTCCCTGATATTCTTAGTACTTAAAAACCGGTTAAGAATAGAAAGGGAAATTGGTAAATGATCTATTTTAGAAAGCTTAAACAAAAAGACAATAGAACATAAACACATACTACAAAATATTAACATAATCTTAGATGAACTTAGAAGCATTTTTCCAAGTTAGATCTGAAAAACAGTTACAAATTTAATGTAGCAACAGATCGTAAGAATAAGAACTTAATTCCAAATTGGTACAACGCCGATTAAAGTTAGAAGTAAGTAAGACAAACACTAATTTTTTCTACAGACTAGAAGACTATCCAGTAGAAATAAAGGCTCTTGACAATCTACTATGTTTATCTAATGATCCAGGAGACATCGCTGAAACAGAACAAGTCAACTTTACCGAGTTAAATGCTATACTCTAAGACATCATACAACGTACCCAATATACGGAACAACCAAAGATAAAAGACACCACCATAAAACCCCCATTTAGAATAATAAAAATACTATTACCAGTACGTCAGTGACATGCATTTAAAATTTAAATCTGGGAAGCAGACACTAAAGTATATATAAAACAGACGCAGCTAAATAAACGGTTATCTTATTATAGGGAAGAAATGACAATGAAATATTTAAGTGACAAAATTAGAATGGAAAAACAAAAGATTTGGCACAAGCAGTAAATCAAGCCTACTAGAAAATCAACGTTAACCTGAACAATTGTTTTAGACGACGTCAGGAATTTTGTTTCTATTTCTGTTCACAACAGCACGGAGTCAATCGACACCCGCACGTATAGAAGTCAAATCCCTCTACTACAACCATAGTATTCAACCACTTAAACTAAAATCCGTACGTATACAACGAACCAGCCACACCACTAATAATGAATTTTCATCAACTCTACTAAAAAATCAATTTCTCGAATTATAAAGAGGCGTTCAATATTTTCAATCGCAAATAATAGTTATACATCCAAGTATATTCTCAACTAGTAAAAGGACTAAGCTGGGATTAATTAACGGATTAGGATCAATCTTTAGGAACATAGAGAAACCGTGTTCAAGGTTCCCATTGTTGGTTTCTGTCTGAGAGAGTATTTTATATCTATTTGAAGTAATTATTTGGTTAGATTGTTGTATGTTGAAGGTTGGCTTTTGATTTCATTTCCTTTTCTTAATCATTCGCCTTTCAAGTTTGTTGTTTATTGGAGCGACTTTACTGTCTTCATCGCTCAAGGTTTTTTTTGTCATAAACCGTTTTGCTTTCTCTTGTATATGTGTCTTGATGATTAGGTATTTGTTGGTTTGTAATAATCTGCTTTGTCTGTGAATATAGGGCTTCACAGGGATTCATTTGATATGGAGAAGATTTTAATGTTTGATTTTGAGTGGTAATTGATAACATTAAGAGTTTGTGCTTCGACGATGAATCTTGCATTACAACGCTACAGAGAGACAGGAAGTCTTAAGGATCGCCATTGCCTTGGGCCATTACAAGTAACATTCGATGCAGAGGATCAGTTCATCAGACTGATGAGTAAGAGTAATAGAAAATTAATTGCTGCGTAGTTTAACCAGGAGCGTCATAAAACAATATCAGTCAGCACAATAAAGCCGTGTTTTCAGGAGGGTAATTTCCATGGTCGTATTTAGATCTGTTCTTACGGCGTGGTAATAAGACTAAACGGCTTCAATTGACACAAAAGCACCAATTTTGGACAATTAGACAGTTGAAAAACATATAATGGACCGATGAATTCAAATTCGAAATTTTTATTCAAAAACGGAGAATATTCGTGCGTTGGTCTAAGACTGAAAAGATTATCCAGGACTGTATGGCTCTGACTGTCAAGCACAGAGGTGGGCTATTTTAGTGTGGGGGTGCTTTTACTGGCTGGTGTGGGAGGCTTGGTAAAAGTCGATGGCATTATGATGAAAGAGCATTATAAATTATGTTTAACAGAAAACGCCATGCCTTCTAGGTTGCAATTATTCGGGAAGGGATTCCTGACGATGAAAGACAACGATCCTAAACATACTTTAAAGCGTTGTAAGTACTATCTAGCAAACTAAGAACAAAAAGATGCTCAAAATGATGACATGACCATCATAGAATCCAGACCTCAATCTCATAGAGTTGGTATAGAATGAGCTGGATAGAACAGTAAGAACATTTACCCGACAAAACCCGACACTTTACTTTTTGACAAGTCGAAAACCGCAATAGGGGAAGCACCTTAGAATGATCAGTATGATCATTCTAATGATTGTTGACTCCTTAAGAGGCATCCTTTTTTAAAGTTGATAGAACTGAAATTCAAATTAATTCCGCATCTACTTGCCTGCATTCCATCTATTCCCAAAACACAAAATATTTCTGGCTAAAAAATATTTCAATCAAATTAAGAAACGATCGTGGTTGTAACTGTTTATTTTGATAATTTTGAAGAAGCCATTTCTCTCTCTTGCACGCCCCTTTTTTATTATATATCAATTATTTAATTAATAAAAGACTTATTTTATCGGTAATGCCTATAACATTTCGAACGCTTTTTATAGCTCAGAATATCTGAAAATTGGGATTTTGTAATTTTGTTATGTTCTTGTAATATGAGATAGTGTTCGTGGAATGTTGTACATAATGTACAGGAGCTGTTGTTTCTTGTTTTAAAGTGTCTAAGAAGGAAAGAAAATTGTGTTGTTTATTTTCCATATTAATTTTAATATTGTCATAGTTTGGTTTAAAGTGAAAGGAGAAAAGGACTTTTGTTTCAGTATAGGTCATGAAAATGTATGACTAGTAATAGAAAATAGATAAGAGTATTGTTATTTGAATGGTAAATCTGTTTTGAAAATTAAAGCAGGCATTAATGGTTAATGATTAATTAAAGATAGAGTATCGTTCATTATATTGTAAATTAGTTTCAATAAGTAAAAAGTATCAGAAATTGAGATGTTGTACAAGTTTTGGACATATGATGAGTCCTGTTTTGTAATTTTTGAAGAAATTTAGTATTTGGTTAAGTTGTCTATAGGAGAATCAAATGTACTGGCAATAGGTTGTAAGAGAATATTTTCTTTTTAGATTTTTGGAAGACCGTATAATTTTAGTACTGTTGGTGATTTCTTTTTCGGGGTATAAGACGTGTTCTGGTGTCAAATGATAGGTTTTATTATTATTGAAGGTCTTGGTTTTCTTTCAAAGGTAGGTCATTGGGTTACTTGGTACTTGACTATAGATTTTAATAAATCACCTATTATAGAAATGTAACTTGAGTTGTTGACAATAGGATCATCCCCGTTTGCCAGTAATATAACGTTTGGGTAATACGGCTGTGTGTAAGACTTTGGCTACATCTTGTCTAATTTCGTTGGCTATGTTTTTCGAAAGTTTCCTAATAGATAATTTTATCTAGAATATGATAAGTTTGCTGGGGACAGTATGTAGAGGGACAGCAAAATTGAAACAATTTTCAAGAGTTTGGATAGCCAGTTCATTTAAAGAATAGTCGGAGAGAGTATGCATAGTAATGTAAGGTAGTAACAAATGGGGAATAAATAAATGTTTTGCTTAAGAATTTCGACTACTAGCAGTGAAAGTGAGAAGATGTTATTGACCCGTGTTATAATATCACACGGTCACGTTATAAATTAATTAAGATGTAATATATTTGTTATACAGTCAGCAATTTTAAATAAATCATACGGGTATATATTTAATCCCGTTATCAACTAAAATGGATTATACAGACATCAGTCGCAACCCACAGAATTCGCTAGCTAACAAATACTTCAGTTTCTGAATCAAGCCCAAAGTTCTCCAGCTCTCTTTACATCAAACCCTGATCAAAACAGACAACAGCATGGAACATAAAATGTCTAGTTCTGAAAATTACGAGGATGTTTCAACTGGAACTACACGCGACTGGCAAGTAATAAAAAAGCGAAACGGTTAAACAAGCCATCAGAAATTACAACCACCTTTCAATAGAAGAAAATATATATTTCAATGTATGGGGTGTCAATCTTACAATAACTTATTGCACAAAGTCATACAGCTGTAAAAAATTTAGGGATGTGCATTATATAAAAGCAGTCACCTAGCTATCCACTCATCAAAAATCAGATATTTCCAGTGAACACCTTAAAAAAAACTTGGGCCTATTAGTGTATGCTTTAAACTATAGAAGTTAACCAGTCCAAATTGATGCCAGTTACATTTATCACTCAAACTGCAATATTTCCACCTCATTTTCATATTTTCACATCAATAGAGTTGAAGTTTGAGTCAAAACAGACATTTAGATTGCCTCATATGAAAGAGACACATCCGAATGAAACGGAACTTTAGGTTATAAAAAATGTATTAGCTACCTGGAAGACTATTCAAAATGAATGTTGAAAACAAGGCGTTACTTTATAAAGCCCTGATAAAACCTATTTCGACTTACGGACTCCAATTATGGGAATGCGCGAAACCATTAAACATAAGTATTACACAGAACTTCCAGCCAAAATTATGCCGACCGGTATTAGATCCGTCTTCCTCTTCTTGCGGTGCCTTGGGTGGCTTTATTGAATGCTGCTCGGAACATTTAAATGCTCGCCTTCCTATACAAATCTCGTAAGTTCTTCAGCCAGGAATTCCTTCTTCTACCTGGCCCACGTTTACCGACTATTTTTCCCTGTATGATTAAATAAAGGATCTTATATTTTTCGGGGTGTCTCATTATGTGACCGAAGTACTGCAGATTTCTCTTTTTTATAGTTTTAACTATTTCCAATTCTTTATTAATTCGCATGAGTGCCTCGTTATTACTTATTCTGTCTATCCAAATTATTTTTAATAACCTTCTGTACACCCACATTTCGAAGGATTGTAGTCGTTTAAGCGTGGCTTTTGAGAGTGTTCACGTTTACCATCCTCAGTCTTAGATCAATTCTTAGGTCAAAAGAACATAAAAACTTTCTCATCTTAATGAATGCTGCCCTTGCTTTTTCTATACGGATCTTAATTTCCACGGATGGGTCCCAGATTTCATTGATGGTACTTCCCAGATAAATCAATTTTTTGATCTTTTCCAACGATGTGCCTTTAACTGATATGCCATTGTCTTCTACGTCCTCTTCTTTACTAATTATCATATATTTAGTCTTCTTGATGTTTAGTTCCAAGCCGCATTGTTCGCACTTAGATGTTAATTGATTTATTGGATTTTACAAAGTCTTACTGCTGTTGGTTATTACAAGCGTGTCATCCGCGTATTTAAAGTTATTAATTGTTAAACCGTTAATATTAATTCCTTCCTCAACATCAGCAAGGATCTCATTAAATATCTCCTCTGAGTACAGGTTGAGGATCAATGGGGACAGTATACAGCCCTACCGGACTCCTTTTTTGATGTTAATTTCGTCTGACAGTTGATGTTCTATTCTTATTGTTGCTGTTATTAATTATTCTAACGCCTTTATCATCTAAGCCCGATCTTAATCATTTTATCATGTTTAACATTGTCGCAGGATTTTTTGAAGTCTATCGCGCACATAAATACATTTTTGTTAATATCGCGACTTCTTTGAATCAACACTTGGACGCCAAACAGTGCTTCTCTTGTTCCAAGGCCGATTCGGAAGCCGAACTGAGTCATTTTAATCCCGTCTTCTAATTTTTTATATATTCTATCGTGTATTACACGTAGGAAAATTTTCAAATTTTCATGGCTCATCGGGCAAATTGCCCGTGTTCGTGGCATTTCGTTGTTCTTCTTTTCTTAGAAATCATTATGAAAGTTGATTTTTATCAATCTATCGGTATTTCTTCGGTTTCATAAATGTTGTTAAAGAGTTTTTGTTAGAGCCTTTATTCCGTTTTCTTTTAAAGTTCTTAGCGATTTTTATTGCTCGCACGACTTCTCTGATAATTGCAAGTACTGAAGTAGCTTCCGTTTGTTCGTAATTTGGCCTGTTGTCATCAAATAACTCTGATATATATTCTTTCCATCCAAGCAGTTGTTGATTTATATCTAGTAGTTTGTCTCCATTTCGGTCTTCTATAATGTTCTTGTTTGGTACCATTTATTTCTTTTATTTTCTTGTGCAGATGGAAAAGGTTGTATTTGTTCTCATAATCTACTGTTTCGGCATATTGTTGAGCATTCCGCTTTGATTTTGCTTGTCTTATATTTTACCTTATCTCATTTTGTATTATTTTATGTTTCCTATTATTTATGTTTCTATATTTCCTTCTTTGATCCATTAGTCCAAGAAAGTCTTCTGCCATCCATTCTTGTTTATTCGATATTTTTTTGGAGCTTGTCCTTCTGTATACTTATTAGTATTTTTTTGGTTTTGTTTCACATTTCTTTTGTCTTAACTGTATTTTATTCACTTATTGCTACTGTTTGAAATTTATTTTCCAATTGTTCTGTTATTTCTTGTTGTATGTCTTCGTTAGCAAATTTACTTCTGTTTATATTTATTGTTGTATTTTGTGGCCTGATACCTTTTTTTGAAGCGCACTATCATCTTTCCCAAAGATAGGTTATGATTTGTAGGCACGTCTGCTCCAGTATATGTCTGCTGACAGTATAAAGTTTTTAAATCTGTTGTTAATACAAATGAAATCTATCTGATTTCTAACGATTTTCCGTGTTGACTCTGCAGGTGATAGTCACGTGTATAAGCGCCGTTTGGGTAGCTTGAAGAAAGTATTTGTAATTGTCAGGTGGTTCTCTAGACAGAATGCAGCCAACCTGTTGCTTCTATTATTTCATACGCCTAATCCGTAATCTCCAACGATATCTGCCCGCCTTCCTTCTCCAATGTTTGCATTAAAGTCTCCCATGATGATAGTGACTTTAAGTTTTTTAGTAAATGATAGTATGTGATTTAAGTGGTTGCAGAACTGTTTTACCTGTTCTTCTTCATAGTCTCCGGTTGGCGCGTGGACTTGTATTATGTTTATATTTATGTTAGCTTAAAGTTGTACCATTATATGATTGTTGTATTACGTTTTTAGTTGCTCTAACTATATCTTCTGAAAGGATTATTGCAACACCATTTCTGTGGTAAGAGCTATCCTGTCCCGAAAAGTATATGGTGTGTTTGTCTATTATGATTTTTCCATTGTTGGACCAGTGCATCTCACTTATTCCGAGTGTCAATATGCAGTCGTTTTATTTCAAGTATGGTGTGAATTTTTCTAAGATCATACATGGTATTCACATTCCACGTTCCGATATTCTTTACTTCGTTAGATCTATATCTGATTTTAGCTGACCCGGAGATTCTTTGCACCTTTGCCCCATTTAAGGGGCGCCCGTACTCGGGGCCGTTGTATTCATCAGCCATAATCATGCGCCTCGATATATTAGAAATCGGACCATTCATGAAGACCATTCGTTTAAGAAAAGATACAAAGTTTTACTGAAAAATATCATGCAAAACTTCCTGGACATTCCAATTGACTTGTAGATCAACTCACAGATGACATAACACCACGTAGACTAAACAAATAAGGACCAATGATTTAATTCTCGGAGCTCTCTAATGACTGGCGGGTGACTAAAAATAATTGAGTACCTGCGTTCGCTTCGAACAAGGGGTAATAATAGCGGTCGTCTAAGACGCTACATCGCCCCGCATCAGAGACGATGTGCGACAACTAGGCATTATTATTATTATTTGTTGTTATTATTATTATTATTATTTATTATTATTATTACTATTATCATTTATTATTTATTATTATTTTATTACTGTTTACTGTTATTTATTATTATTATTATTATGTATACGTAGTTATAGGATAATCAATAAATTATATAATATAAATATATATAATTCTAATAGGGTGAGTTAGAGTATTGTTTTATTATTCTTTATTTTATTATCTTATATAAATAGAGCACTTTTTTATTTTGCACAGAAAATAAATACGCAAAAACTAGTTTTCATAAATGTAAATTATTAGAGTTATTAGAGAAATTTAAATCAGTAACTAATTTATTTTAGTGACATGAAATGGTGTTTAAAACGTACAATAAATATGAATTGAACGGCTAATGGACGGTTCTTTATATTATATGCATATCTTATCAATTTTAATATTAAAGTAACTTGGTATAATTTGACATTTTGTTTAATAAAAATTTTAGAATTATTTGACATATTTTGTATGTGTAGCATATAAAATATTTTGCAACACACGGGCAGTGATAATGAAAGGATACATTTAGACCATTACAATTAGTTAGTCGCAACAAACGCACCAAAAAACTGCTTTTAGCTCATTCGTTAATTTGCCGGATTTTATCAATACGTTGCACTTCAAACATATTCGGCGTTTTTGCTTTGTGTTACACATATATTGCAAAGCAAAAGCGCTGACTATATTTGGATTGACATTTGTGCAACGTATAGGTAATCCGGCAAATTAACGAACGTGCTAAAAGCAGTTTTTTAGTGCGTCCGTTGCGATTAACTAATGGTATTGGTCTAAACGTATCCTTTCATTATCGCTGCCCGCCTGTAACTATAACACGTAAAGGGTTCTGAATTTTCGAAATCCGTTTTTACTAATGGATTTTTCTGCAACTGATAGTACTGTCTGTCGATGGCTTTTTCCTTGATCCTCCCCTAAGAGGATTTAAATTAAAACGTCTGTAATCTACAAATGTTATTAATTATCTATTAACTCGTTGAAAGAATTCATGACTGTTTATATGTTAAACTTTCTCCTGGTAATTTTTCTCGGAGTGATCCACCACATTTATTGTGAAATAATAAAATTAAATAATGTTATTGCACATTATAGCCTAAAAAATAGTTAAAGTATATTAAACAACAGTTACAAAGGATTTATACATATACATATTTACATGGGTATCTATATTATAATATAATATACTCATAACAAACTTGTACAATAATTGCGGTTTCAAGTATTTTGTTTGTAACAACTACCCTGACTTATCATGTTATTAGGGAACGGTTGATTGAACTTCGCAAGAGTTCGTATAGTAACTTTTGTACTATTTAGTTTTAACTTTTTGATAAAATAAAAAAGAGTTAATAAGCTCTATATAATGATTAAATATTTGTATCAGAAACATTAAGATAGGGTTGAAGTATCTGTGGAGTCATGCTTCCTCCTATTAAGTAAAAAATGATGTGTAAATTTAAATACGATACAACTAGTTGACATGTAGAAGGTGATGATCGATTCAATTCTATCATAACTCAAGATAATATTTTTTTACGTTTTTCTTTAATTTTAAAATACTAAAAGTCTTAGTAACTAAGAGTCCCTCATTGATATCTTCTTAGCTAAGTTGAGTCTCTAAAGCACTTTTTTATGTACTTTACACAGTTTACTCTGATTTAATACTAACAATTCAGTACACTATTTCCTGGCGTTAATCCTCTTGAGTCATCTTAGTTGATTTGCATTATCGAGTAACTGGATGGCCTCATGTTTTAGAAGTCGTGCTTCGTGGCTTCTTGGATATTTATGGATTATTTTTTTGATATATTCCACTTCGAGGTTTCTAGGCAAACCTTAGTTTCTGATAAATCAAGTCTTATACTCTATGTTCCTTAGCACTTTATTTTGAAACGTTTGTATAATTTTGATGTTTGATTTTGCGGTACAACTGCAAATCTGTGATCCATACGTCCATACGGGTTTTAAAATTTGCTTGTACAGAAAAAGTTGTTATCTAAAGACAAAGCTAAGCTTCTTCTCAGTACATTTTTTATATTTGGTGCTGTTCTTTTTTTTTCTTCACATGGGTTTTCCAGCGAAGTTTCATATCTAGCGTAAAGCTGAGATACTTTTCTGTATTAGCATGTGGGACCGTTTGTCTATTTATATTTATTAGTACGTGCTCGATCCGTTTATTGTAAAATCTATGATTTTCCTGCGTTAAATTTGATTTTCCACCTCTTAGTCTATTTTTGGAAATTTTTAATTGTATTTTTGAGTTTGTTGGCTGTTTCTGTATTATTTTCCACTGTTAGTATAGCAGTATCATTTGCAAAAGTAACCACAGTGTTATTTTCTGATTCTGGATTTTAATTTCCAGTGCAAGCCTTCGTGCCTCGCCTGTCTGCAGAGCACAGTTTTTTCTTCTAGTGATTTTTCTATAATATGGGTAATACCATGCACCTAATATACCGTTGAATGTCCAAATCTGAACGCAAACTGGTGGTCTGGGATTAAATTTGTTCTCTTTATAATTCGCTGCATTCTCTTGAGGAGCAATTCTTGAATAGTTTAGATATAACCGGTAATAATGATATCGGTCTATAAGAGGAGGCTATATGTGAAGGCTTTCCTGGTTTTGGAACCATAACTATTTTCCGCTATCTTCCATAATCTAAGTACATATTTTAGCATGAATGCGGCATTAATGATATGGGTCAACTCAATAGTTGGGTTTCTTGGGAGGTTCTTCAGGATTTCGCCTGTAATTAGGTCAGATCCAGGGGTCTTTTTTGAATTTAAGTTATATTTAATTTTTTAAATAACTTTGCCTGGCGACATCGGTGATATATTTTCTTCGTCCTGTGGGACAGTTTCTTCTAATAGCTTTTCTTGTAGCTCTCCAGATAAGCAGCAAAACATTCCGCTTTTTGTTTACTATTTCTAGCCCAATTCCCATCTTCTTTTTTAATTGGTGGTATTTGCATAATCTTTTTGTTGATTTTCATAAGGAATAATCTGTACTGATATCATTGGTTATGTTCATCAAATAGGTAGCAATAAATTTCTCTTTCAGTTCTTTAATTTCTCCTGTCAGTTGTTGAGTAAGATTATTTAATATGGTTTTGTCTTGTCGGTTTCTGGTTTGAAACCATTTTCGTCTTGTTTTTTTTTCTATTACTGATTTCTTAATTTATTTCAAATAGCAGCATCCTTATAGGCGTCTTTTAATATTTGGAATGCACTCCCAAGCGCTTTTCTAAATGCCTTTATTGAATTTATCTAACTTAGGATCCACTTCTTTTTTAAGAAGTACGTTTAGTTTTATTTTTTTATTAAGTAAAAGTTTAAAGCTTGTTCAATCTGTGTATTTATTAACTAATATAGGATTATTTTCTTTTTGTATTATGTTTTCACTTAAGATTAACGTTATAGCTGAATGATCAGAAAATAAGTCGTAATATTCATCTACCAGATGTAGTTAGGTGACATATTTTTGACTATAAAGAAGTCCACCAGGTCAGGTACCTTGTTAGGATCTGAGGGCCAATATGTCGGCTTTCCGGTAGATATGACGGTACCCCCATGTTTGTCGGTTGCTTTTAATAATTTCCTACCTTTAGTAGTAATTATTTCGGACCTCTAGTTGGTGTGCTTTGCATTGTAATCACCTACAATGACAAATCTTCTGTCCAGGTGATAAAATAGCTTATTGTATTTATCTTTCTGTATGGTACGTCTAGAAGGGCAGTAAATTCCTGCTACTGCAATGAATAACTGTTTGTTTTTATTTTAACTGATGTCACCTGCATTTTTTCCGTGACATAGTTGGGTTCTTCATAATGTTGTGTATTTTCTTTAATTAACACTGTGCTTCTTCCTTAGCATGGTTATCAGGATTGTATAATAGATTTTTAGCAAAAGAATGTTTAGTTAACTAACTGGAAATCTAAACAATTTGAAAATACAAGAAGCCGAAGAAGGAATTCAGTGGAGTATAAAAAAACGATGGAAGGCTTTTAAAGATACACTAACAAAAACAGCAAAGGAAGTCTGTGGAGAAAAAGAAATAAAACATGACCCAGCACATAAACGAACAAAATGGTGGAACGAAGAAGTCAAGAACAAAATCAATAACAAAAAAGAAGCCCGGAAGAAATATATAATAAATAAAACTGAACAAAACAGAAGATACTACCTAGTAAAACGAAACGAAGCAAAGGAAGCGGTAAAACAAGCAAAGAAAGACACATGGGAGGAATTCGGTAGAAAGATAGAAGACAACTATATAGAAAACCAGAGACAGTTTTGGAATATAGTTAAGCGCCTAAAGGGAAACAGAGCACCAAAAGTGCGGAATATTAAGGATGAGACAGGAATGCTACAAACAAGAACGGAAGAAACACTGAAAACATGGAAAGACCACTACACAAAAAGATTTAAAGAAGAAGAAACAGAAATACAGAGAGAATAACACCCTCAAGAAAGAAATGATAATCAAGACACCGAAGAAGAAATAGCAGAAGAAGAAATAATAGAAGCCCTGAAGAAAACAAAAAATAGTAAGGCAGCAGGAGAAGATAACATAGCTCCAGAAATGCTGAAAAAAGGCGGCCCGACCGTAATTAAATGGATGAAAGAGATAGTACAACAAGCATGGAACACAGAACAGATCCCGAAGGACTGGGAAATAACATAATAATACCCATTCATAAAAAGGGAGGCACCACAAATACAGACAACTATAGGGCTATATGCTTATCCTCAGTAGCGCTAAAAATATACACAAGAATAGTTGAAAAGAGACTAAGAAATGAAACAGAAGACAAACTAGAAGAACAAACTGCGTTTAGACCAGGAAGACAAATGCAAGACTATATATACACAGTAAGAACCATAATTTAAAAGCTATTAGAGAAGAAAAAAGACATCTACCTACTTTTCCTAGACCTAAAAGGAGCCTTTGACCAGGTACCACACATACATTTGGAAAGCATTGGAAGAACTAGAAGTAAGCCCAAAACTGCGGAGAATAATAAGGAACATGAATAGTAAAGTAATTGGAGAAACAAGATTAAATAACCAAGTATCGGAAGAATTTAAAATGGAAAGGGGTATCAAACAAGGTGACAGCCTAAGCCCGCTCCTATTCGTGATATGCATGGACTACATAAACAAAAAATGCAAATTAGAAACAAGAAATACCCACATAGGATACCATAACCTAAACCCAGTAAAGACACAAGACCTAATATATGCCGACGACATATTACTCATGGCAAGCAACAAAAATCAACTACAAAAAAACATAAACATATGGAAAAACACCTAGAAGAAAGTGGGATGACCATTAATATAGAAAAAACAAAAGTAATGCATGTCACAAAACAGGAAAACGAAGAAGAAATAGATATACAAATAGACGGGAAACAGATACAAACAGTACAAACATACAAATACCTAGGAGTACTAATCAGTAAGGATGGAAGAATAGACCAAAAAATAAAACACAGAATAAACAAAGGAAATAGGATATACTATCAAGTAAACAACACATTGATAGGGAAAAAAGAAATAGGTATAAAAGCAAAAATGCACTTATAGAAAACAATATATACCCTACACTTCTATACGCTTCCGAGACATGGGGGATAACAGACAAACATAAATCCAAAATAACAACCGCAGAGATGAGCTATCTAAGGCGGATAGTGGGCAAAACAAGAAGAGATAGGGTCCGTAACAGATCCATACGAGATGAACTAGAAATCACACCGTTGGTAGAAGAAATAAAAACCAAACAGCTACAATGGTGTGGACACCTGGTCAGAATGAGCAATGAACGATACCCAAAAACCGTTTTTTAAATGAGATGTGATGGAAGGAGAGATAGATGAAGACCCAGGCGAAAGTGGGAAGACAACATCAACGAATCAGCAGGACAGACCCTAATACAAATCCGAACCCTTGCAAGGGATGGACATTCATTTAAACAATGGCTCAAAACCTCGACACCGCGAGGTACAATGGGAGAAGAGGAAGTAAGAATGTTTAGTAAAATTAGTCTCCGAAATGAGCGCTACATTAATGTTTTCTGTCTGAAGTACTAAATGGAACTCTTATAGATGGTTGAGGAGTCAATTAGAGTTTCATGCAAGTATTCTAATAAAATTGTACATTTGAATTACGTTTAGGTATAGCTCCCTTGGCGCTACATTCGACTCTTTTCAGTCGTTCATCTGGAGCGAATACAACAGAAAAAATTCAAAGCACAATCATTCAAGTCTACACCCTTCCATACCCACTAGTAGTAGCAGCACTTTACAGTCCTCCACGACATTCCATCTCTTCTGACGAATATGAAGAGTTCTTTAGATTGTTAGGAAACATGTTCATAGCAGGAGGCGACTGGAACGCAAAGAATACAGAATCAACCCAAAAGGACGCAACTTTTTACGAACAATACAAAACAACAACTTCGGATACATCTCAACTTATTGGTCCAGTCATCCGAATAAACTCCCCGATTTACTAGATTCGCCATCTACTGTATTACTTTTAATATTTGTTTTGTTCAATATTTTTGTAGAAAATTTGTCTTGTTCTATTTGTTCCGTGAGAAGCTTAAAGAACTTATTATATTCTTTAACTTTTTCCACTATTATTTGAGATATAGGTTGTATATTTTTAACTTTATCTTCAATTGTGGGCTGTTGGGAAGTAGGCGGTGTTAAGGAGGTGTCCATTTCCCCCCTTATTTTGCCTACTTTTAATTCTTATCCATTTAATTACTTTAGCTAATTCTTCTTCATCGGTGAAGTACTGTACTTACTTGAATGGGGTTTGTTCTACTTTTTTAATAGTACCCACTTGTCCGCTTAGCTGATTAACTTGTGATTCAAGCTTACTTATATGTGACTGAAATTATGCAATCATATTATTTAATTGTATATTTTTATTGTCGGTTTTTTCCACTCTGTATATTATAATTGTTTACTTTGTAAATATTTAAAGTTTTCTTGAAGCAATTCATTATTTGGATGCATTAAAAATGCTTCATTTGATGTAGTCGGTTGCATTCCATTAGCTATTGCTGTAATATTTAAATTAATTTTCTATTTAAATCCCAATATCAGCGTACCTCACTCGTAGTCACGGTCACGGTCAGGGCCACGGTCATTGTCCGATATGCGGAGTTCAAACACTCTTATCACACTCACTTATATCCGTATTCGACATTACAGCGCTCCGAGCATATCTTTATCCACCAATACGCAAACACGTATTTAAGGTAATATTGATCGTATAAAGTGCTAGATGTACAGCTAAAAGATTTGTTTAATAATACTAATGCAACAAAATGTAAAATATGAATGTAAAGGACAAAATATAAAATAGACACATTCTAAATTTTCATTTCCTCGTCAATTTTGAGTTAATTCTTCAACGCGAAAAATTATGTCTAGCATTTTTTAGTAACCCGAAGAAATTTTGATGTTTGTCTGCTTGGAGTAAGCTGTTACAGTTACTGTAAAATATTATCTAACATTAATCTATAAACTTCAATACCTTATTAAAAATATATAACAGAAAAAAGTCTTACGGAAATGTTTTGAATCAGATAAATCCTCCTGTACCTAAATAAATAGAAAAAATTCTTAATTTGGAAAATACGGAATGCGTATACCTAGATTTAAAATAAAGGATATTGTATTTACCTGATCTACTAGTTTTGGATTAAAATTTGCTGATGATGGCAAACTAAAATTTGTTCACGGTCAATGTCAAGAATTGTTTACGAAGGGTTACTATGTTCAAAGAGAAATGATATGTGTTTTTAAGAGTAACGGAACTTTATGAGAAAATAATTGAAAAACATGACGTTTTTTAAAAAAAGTTTTACATTCATTGTACAAATTTGCGTCCAGTCTCCACCAGTATCAATTATTGTCTGGCATTTCCAAGGCATGTTTTCCACAATATTTTTGGCGTATTCGACCTGAAAAGACCTCCAAATCTTTGGAATTTATCGCGAGAGCTAATCCAAATTGCAAGGTTCCATTGTACATAGGTTTTATCTTAATATAAGCCCTAAAATTTCGATGAGATTAGCATCAAGTAACTGAGTCAGCCAATCCAAAGTGATGGCGCCATTTTGCTCTTCCACGAGCTACACGGTTTATTGCGATGTTTTGGTTCGTGGTCTTCCTGAAAACTCCAATCCTCGTCCTCTTTTACAAACCAGCGTTTTGCAGTTGGTAATAAAGCTTTGCAGTAAATTTGGTTTATTTTTTATAAGTATAAAGCGTTGAAACTCTTTTGTAAGACACATCCCCCAAACATGACCCTTGACCAGATGTTATACGTTCCGTTGGATCTGCCGCTCTATGTTGTCCAGGAGCGTTTTGTGATTGGAAAATTACGTTGTTCCAGTTACGGCCCGAGTTCTCTTGCGCCTACGCGAGATGTTTCGCGATTCAACAAAGGTTTTCGTAAAGTTCTTTGATATTGTACGTCATTAACAAGCAAATGCACACGAATAGTATCGTACAAAATTTTGGCACCTTTTTTGCATAAAATTTCGGCACTTTACGGAGAGTGAAGTTAGGATTTCTCGAAAATAAAGTGAGAATTCTCCACGATTTGAAAAGTCATCGACATTATGTACTGCCAAATACCGGTTCACTCACTTGCTTACAAGTTACTGCAATTTTTCCTCGTATTTGGCGGTGGCCGTATGAGTCATTTTCGGACCCTTGGAGTGTGAGCACAAAAATAGCGATACTCATTTTGTTAAACTTGCGAAAATCTAGTGAAATCAAATGAACAACTGATTTCTTTAATAAAATATTTACGACAAAGGTTTCCCTCTTCATTTACAAAAAAAAAAACAAAGTACAAGGCTACGATTAACGTGTTGCCGATAATAACCGTCACGCTTTTATCTGACAGATTGTATATTAGAGGCGATAAACTCTGTATTTGAGTAAACCTCTACATGAGAGTGATGTGTGTTGTAAACATTATTAAAACCCTTCATACATTTACTGTTTTAAAGTTACTTTTTCTAAGATAAATAACACATAAGACTATTTACTGATACATCATTCCCCATGTTAAAAATGTTTCTTATAAAAGACAAATTTTCAGATAGATTTTTGGTAAGGTTAAATAATGTTAATAAATGTACTCTTAGTTTTGTGTTTTAAAATCTAAATTGAATTCTTATTCACAATACTTGTATTCTTAAGTTTATTGTTGGATTCAGATGTTTTACTTTTGGCATTAGACTGCGCAGATACGTGGTTTTCTAACTTATAATTATTATTAGACCCATGTTTTGCATTAAGCTTCTCACATTATCTTAGTAAGGTTTTTTAGAATTCAGGATTGCTTTATTCACAAAAGTAATTTAACTACTATTTTAATGCTAATATATATTTTTTCTGACTTACGAAGAATTTTAACAGTTTCTCAGTTTTAAGTATTTTATTGATATGAACAGTTTCTTGAATATAAAAAACCGCTTTGAATTTTAACTTGTGGATGTGTATTTTATTGATTATTCTGAAAATGTACGTATTATCTTTTAGAAAGTTTTCCTGGTCCTTGATGTTTATAAGAACATCAACGTAATGCCCATTGAATTTTTTTTGTTTAATAGCTAGAAGCTTTCTCATCATATTTATAGACATTTTTTCCGAGGCAGTGCTGTTATGTAAAATTTATGTATTTATTATGATCTTTTAGGGATTACATTATTTAAAAAAAAAGTCACTAATACACTTTAAGTAGTTTTACATTGCTTTTATAAAGAGAAGTATTTAAAATATAAAAATATAACATTAATTGACTTGACTTTATGTTACAATATAATTTACACCGTAATATTTATAATAGAGCATTTAAAAAATATTTGTGATAATTTACGGTAGAACATTTATATAATAATTTTTAAAGTATAAACTAACATCACATGGTAAAATGAAGATGTAGGGGTAGTAAGAGTAGGAATAAGAAATACATCTTTAAAAAAATTACAATAAACACGCGTTACATAGAAATCATAGAAACAAAAAAAAAAGTAGAGCGATTGGATGCTGCTTAAGAGTAGAAGTAAAGGATACCACTAAAGCGGGAGTAGCATTTGAAAATAGAGACAAGAAGATAAAGTAGTGAAATATAAAAACTTTGTAACTGAAATATAATTCCAATAAATATAGAAGGGGAAAATGAGAAAAATAATAACGGAGAGAGAACTGCCATTGCTTGGAAAGCATAAAATTGTAAACATGCATTTTATTAAAAAGTAAATCCAAAAAATAACAAGTAATAAATAGAAATCAATAATTGATTATTTAATTGTAAATAAAGGCACATGAAGAAAAGGTGAAAAAGAGGGAATTATTACTTTTTATTAGAAATGAATATAAACACGAAACGAAATAAAGAAAAAGAGACAAAAAGAAAAATCATTAACAAGAAAATTATGAGCTAATAGCTAAGAAACAAAGATACGAGAAAAAATTGAGCAAGGCAGCAATAATGAAAATAGAAACACAAGACAATTGTGATACTACTAAATAATTAATAGAAATGTTAAAGAACCAATTGGTGGATGGAAACAAGTAGTGCAAGAAAGGGAACAAAAATGGAGAAAGCATTCGGAAACGAAAAGTTTAGAGGACTATTAAGAATATGAAAACTAAAGAAGTCAGATTAAAAAGATAATAAAAAAAGAAAAGGTATGGGAAACGTTTGGAGAGAACAAAATATAACCAAAATCGAAAATTGTTCTTTGACGTCTTAAAATAAATTAATTAGAAAAGAATCTCAAAAATAAAAAATTATGAAAAATAAAGATGGCACTATCATGGAAGATGAGGAGAAAATAATAGGAACATGGAGTCAGTACTTTCTAGAGTTAGTGGATAGAAGAGAAATAAAGGACGGAATACAATCAAATACAGAATATAAGACCATAAAAATGGAAATATCACATAAAGAAGAATTAAACATGGAAGAATTGAGCGGTAATCATAAAAACTAAACAAGGGAAAGCGCCTTTACAAGATATGATAGCTACTGATGATTTGAAACCACTACTAGAAATCGTACTAGAAGATCTAAGACAAATAATGAACGAACCACGGAAAGAAATTACACCTAGAAATGAAGAATGGGAACCATAGCCCTAATATTAAAAAAATATATATTTAAAAGCCAAAACGTTAGAGAAATAATTCTTCTGAGTACAATAGTCACAATATACGCTAGAATAGCAGAAAAAAGGTTCAGATGAATTACAGAATATGCCCAATTTGGATTTAGGTTAAATAGAGGAGTGAACGATGCAATATTCACAATGAGACAAATAAGAGAAAAGGCAGTTATGTGAAACGTACATCTCTACTTCATCAATATTGAAGAAGTTTTTAACAAAATCAAAAAAGAAAACATCTGGAAGACACTGTAAAAAAGAAAAAAATGAAGCGTGCCAATAATTAAAGCAATACAGCTTTTATATATAAAAAAAACAAAATTGTTGGAATAAAGCGAGAAAAATCGAATCTATTTGAAACAATACTAGGAGTAAGACAAGGATGGATACTAAGCCCATTATTGTTTTTTATTAATCCTAGATGAGGCACTGAAAAAGCAAAGAAAATCGTATGAAGGGGGTTATTGGAAGATGAGACAACATGCTTATTAGAGTGAAGGATGAAAAAAACTCTAAACGAAAACTTAGAAGTACACAGGAGAGTATTAGAAAAATTCAATATGAATATAAGCAAGGTAAAGACAAAGACTGTGACAGTAAGAAAATAACTCCAAAAACACGCGATATACTTATACTTGTTCTATAGTATTGCCATTTATTGTTAGATTAGCATCTATGTTCCCTTTTGCAAAGACAAGCAACTTAGTTTTAGGTATATTTGTATGGAGACCATGCTCTTCACTATATTGTACTATGCGGTCCATCAGTAATTGCAATTCTCCTACGTTGTCTGTTATTATTACGGTGTCATCCGCATATCTAATGTTGTTTATTATAGTACCGTTTATCTTTATACCTTCCATAATGTCATCTAGAGCTTATTTGAAAATAGCTTCAGGGTAGATGTTAAATAATAGTGGCGACAAAACGCAACCTTGTCTAACTCCTTTCTTGATCACTGTAGTTTCTGATGTTTCGTTTTCAATTCTGACTTCTGCAGTTTGATGCCAGTAGAGTTGTGATATAATTTTGATCTCCTCTTCATCGATACCAGTTTTGTTAAGGATTTCTATAAGTTTGTCGCGTTTTACACAATCGAATGCTTTTCGACAATCGATAAAACGAACGTATACGTTTATGTTCATATCTCTGTACCTCTGTGTCAACACGTTAGTGAAAAAAGTGCTTCGCGAGCACCATAACCATTTCTAAACCCAAACTGTGCTCTATCAACTTGGGTGTCGCATTTTCTATAAATGCCTGTGTGTATAATTCTCTGAAATGTCTTGAGAACCTGTGACATCAGACTAATCGTTCGATATTTGTCGCAGGTTGACGTATTTGCCTTCTTCTGTACAGTTACAAATGTTGATTTTAGCCAGTCGGAGCGTATAATACTTGTTTTATGAATAGTATTAAATAACAAAGTTAGTATATCCTCCCTTTGCCCTCCTTATCAGCTATTAATTTAAATACCTTAGCGTGAATGTTATCCTGGCCAGTTGCGTTTTTGTTCTTTTGTGCTTTGATCGCGTGAATTACCTCACTTTTAGTGATTTCTGGTCCTTTTTCATTTAGCTCGTTATCTGCATCTGGTGGGTTCTCTGGTCGGTCCATCTATTGAGTTTCTCTGTTGTCCCTATGATTATTTCATTATTATTGTCTTTCAGGATTGTTACAGGAGGTTTCCCGTCGTTGATTTGCCATTTCTTTGACTTTCACGTTTCCTTTGCTTCCCTACTTTTTTTGCGAATGGTTCTATTCAGTTCTTTATATATCATGAGTATTGTTTTGTTCCTTCTTATTTCATTCATAAGTCTCAGTATGTCTGAAGTCATCCATTTTTTCCTTTTCTCGCTTTCTCCATATCAGATTTCTTGTTCCTGTATTTCTGTGACAGCTGATTTAAAGTCTGTCCAGGTTTATTCTACTTGTATCGGATTCAAGGTGGCCACGTCTTTTAGCTTGTTCTCCAGCTTGTTTCCTATATCTTTTCTTATCTCATTATTTTTGAGTTTATCCAGATCAATAATTTTTGGGGTTTTGGTCTTTTTATATTTTTAAAACGTCTCATCTTCAAATCTATCACGACTGGGTTGTGGTCACTATTTATATCATGTATACTTATAAGAAAAGGTTATAAACGCATTTTTAATGAGAAATAAAAATGTGAGAATATTTTATAAACATGAAAACATGATTAACCTAAATTTTTATTACATATTTACTGGAACTTAATAATAATTTTTTTAAATTGTAAATTGTAAAAGTGCGTACTCAAATGCACATATTGTAATTAGATCCAATTCTAGACAGCCCCCCCCTGCTCACCGTTTAATACATAGTTAATTTTTTTAACCTGATGCAGTCTTCATTTTTTGCCAAAACTGTATTTCAATTTTTTTTTAAGTTTACGACCACCTTCAGTAATTGTGATGTTCAAGCTTTTAATAATTGTATGTAGTAATTTTCTAATTTTTCAATGGCAGTTGCGATGCTAACAAAATATTTAATGTAAGTTAACTGCGGTTTAATTGTTAGATCTCTAAAATACTTAATACAATTTTCAACTGCAGCTGAACTTTGAGAATCAAACTAGCATACGACATCTTTGATTTTAGTGTAATTCGTTTTAAGAAAATTACATATTTTAACTAAGTACTCCGTCTTGTTAAGATTAGCTGTTTTGGTAAAGGGAGTTTGGGGTACTTTTCGTTATATACTTGAACTCTAAGAGGTGCTTTAATTTTAATAAAAATCTTTTTAACATTCAAAACTAAACTACCAACTAAATTATATTTGAGTCTCAGTTTTAGCAACGCGATTTAAACTATGCGATAAACAGTACAATAAATTAAATAAAATAACTTAAATTTTGAGATGCTTTTATCATATATGATCCTGAGTCTGTAAGCATTAACATTATTTTATCCATTGGTATTTGATTCGGCAAATAATAATTATTCAATAATTTATTAACGAATCTAGCTGTAGTTTTTTATTATTATTTTTTAGAGCTTTTACACTGACCCAATAGCTTTTTCCAAGTTCATTTTTATTCAACGTACCCAGTACAAGGTTAATCATATACCGACCTTTAACATCAGTTGTTTCACCTACTGAAGACCATACAAATCCATGGCCGTCAATATGCTTTTTAGTTTCAGCTATTGTGTCGTAATAATTTATGTCAACATATTTATTTCTTAATATTGAGGAATTAGGAACATTAACAGTATATTAAAAAGTGCAGTTTTTTTTAAAGAAAATTATGAAATAAGGGATGATCCAGTTTATAAAGTGGAATAGCGCAACCTATAAATAAACCACACAACTCTAAAAAAATTTGGCTGTTTTTCCATTATGGAATTGTTGACATTTGATGTTAACCATATTTTTCAAACGATTAGATTTTTTTGTATATATATAAAGTTGTTCCTAAGGGTTGCTCTATTTGAAAATTTTTATCGCAAGTTATCTATAACATTATTTAGTTATGAAGTTAATCTACTTTTTTAATTTTAAAATCCTCTCTAGTAGATACGATTTGTCAATGTAATTTATTAAATATTGTAAATTTTCATATGTGCATGCATTTTTATGCACAACATTTGCAGTGGATTTGTTTACGCTTTATTGTTGCTAGGTTATCCTGGATCATTGTACAGGTATTACACTCAGTGCGTCAATTTACATCTAAATTAATGGCCGAATTATTTTAAAAAGCATTTAGCAGAATTTCAAATCAAGGCATTTCAATAGATCCGAACACTTTAAATATCATAAAATTGCAATCCGACATCTGTGTGTAGAATTTTAAATAACTCCCGTGAAGTTTGTATCCCGGAAATAAAAGTGCTTTGGAATTGAATTGCACTTGAAGCGTTAAACATATTTATTGCGCGATGCATATGAAATGTCACTGGCTTTGCAGCGGCTATGCGCTATAAAAGAACCAAGTGACGAAATTAAATAGAGCACCGGAAGTATTCTGCATTATTCAATAATAATGAAAGAAGCTGTAAATATAATTACATGGCTGATTTTAAGCATCTGTTAATTTCAGCATTAATTATGTGATGTCTATTGGTTTAAAATGTTTTATAAATAAATATGTTAAGGAGATGATGACACTAAAAGGTAAATAATTTTAGATAAAAAGAATTAATAGTAGAATGCATAAATTAAAAATAACAGTAAAATACGAAATATCCCAAAAGAAAGGTAGTTACAAAAAACAAAAAAGGCGTCTATTAAAAAAAATTATCTGTTATTACACAGACTTTGGGAAATTATTTTTTAATAATAATGTCATCTAAATATTATCCCGTATACTCGCGACACTCTTTTAAACTAAAAGCAAAATTTCTGAGCACTGCGCGGCACGTAGTCTCCGTAATAGCTGCCATTTCTTGACGGTTTTTTTTTCACTTGAACCAAGGAGATCGGATTACTAATGTATACTTTTGATTTAAGGTATCCTTACAAGAAAAAATCCATAGGAGTTAAATCAGAACTACAAGGGTGCCACTTTATATCACCTCTTCTGAAAAACAATTGTGGGGGAAAATTTCACGAACTTGTGACAGAGATATGTTAGAAGTGTGCGATTTTGCTCCATCCTGCTGAAACCATGTTCTTTGATTATAGCCAGCACAATTTTGTAGTTCAAAGAAATTGTTCAGCATCTCCACACAACGCTTTGAAGTCATCGTTAACACGCGACCGATTATTCCTTGCGTTGACATTGCAGTCCATATAGTCACTTTTGGTGAATGAAGGCGTTTCTCATTCTTGCATTGTGGATTTGTACCGCTCCAGTTACGGCAGTTCTGCTCATTAATGTAGCCATTGAGTTAAAAATGTGCCTCATACGAAAACAAAATGTTGCATGCATTGAAATGCTCAATTATATAGTTCACGAACTGAAGCCTCCGACTCAGATCGTTGGGCTTTAATTACAGACACAAATCTTTGATCTAGGTATATTCAAAACATTTGCCCTTTTACGAACAGATAGGAGAGGATTCTCGGGAATGGACTGTCGTGCGCTTTCTACGTCTTCGTCAGTTCTTCCTTTTTGGCGCTTAATTTATATTACGCAAATCATGATGATTTTTAAAATTCTCGCATGCCCGCTTCCGAGAAACGCTCCGTAGTGGCTACATCTCCGAATGTCGCACTGCCGATTGGCATGCACTCCACGCTCCTGGTTCGTTCACTCATTGAGCCAATCAAATCGAAACTTTTTTTTTGGGACACCCAGTACATGACAAATTTATTTACATGAAACAACTAAAATAAATAATATTGAGAATCATATTACTCGATGTAATTCCCATCAGCTACCAAGACCTCAAGCCGCGAGCTAAACTTGCTGCAACCTAACAAAACTTCCTCGTCGTTCATATGTGTTATTACCTTCATGATAGAATTTCTTAAGCTGACATTGAAGTTATAATGTCTTTCGCTTTGACCACGCCACACTGTAGTCAAAGAAATTGCAGTTGAGGCCAGAGGTTGGTCACACGTTGGAAGACCAGTGGTAACACAAATCCCAGTGACCACCTCCTCTATCTAAGGTTTGACCACTGTTTCCAGCACGTCGATATATTTGTCGGCAGTCACCTTTACGTTAAAGAGGTGGGGCTCATCTTTTTCACACTTCAGATGTATCTTGGCAGATTCAAAGGTCATTTTGGTGATTTCCCTTTCTGTTTTGGATGAAGATCTTTTTTTCCGAAGAATCTTAGAAAGTTTTGTCGTATTTGATGTTGTTCAGCAGTACTTGGACGTTTAACTTCCTGTCTATCTTGTTTCTCTCGGTCAACAGTTGGCGGTTTCTCATGATGTAAAATATGTGGTGCAGGGACTGGTGCACTGTAAGATTGACCGTCAACCTTGCCACGTCTATTTCTATTGCCAGGTCAGCCATGCTTCGCCCGGGATCTTGATTGTTCTTTTTTGATTCGCGAACAAACTTACCCGTTTTGTTATCATGTCAGCAGTTACCTCCTCTTGGTAGTCAGATTCTGTATACTCCATAGTTTTTTTTTTGCAGCCAAACTACGTAATAATTCCTGTCGGCGCAAGGGGATTTGAGTATACCGGCTCTGGGGTTGTATTACATATTTTATCGACTATCGTAGATTGTTAATTATGTCAACTCGTTGCGTAACCTAACAATTTGTCGGATTTTCTGCAATACAACTTAAAAAATTTGGAATTTACCTTAACGGTCTGTTTACGATATCACCGCAAAGAAAATAAATGAATTGAGTTGTCCTTAAAAGTTAATATCAGTAGTTTAAAAGCTAGAAAACTAGAAATCTACCACATACACCAAAAACTACAAAACTTATTTAGATTTTAGTGAAATAGTTTTATTTTTGTTTCCAATTATATAACATTTTAGTGCATGCAGAAATATAAAACAAATTATTTCTGGTAAAACGGTACAGATTCTAATTGTAACGTTTTTATGAAACAAGTAGAATCAGCTCATATCCTATGTGTAAGATACAAAATTGTTCATTTAGAGTAAATGAAGTCAAGAAATTTATTCTATTAAAAGTTTTTACAAAATAAGTTTAAAAAATATTGACTAGAGGCCCTTGTAGGATAATACCTGCAGTGACGTTTGTTAAACTTTTTTGGTTCTAAAACCGTTAAGAAGTTATTTGTGTTTTACAGGACTTTTGTATTGTAAGTCTACAATAACAGTTTTTACAGCAACGATATTTTTTAAGTTTGCAAAACAAATATTAAGTTTACCGAATACTTAAAACATTTCAAGAATAAAGTTTAACCCCAAATTATGTCGTAAAATTAGAATTATTCTGGTATAATGATATATTTTAATAGAAAGAAGGAGGTTATATTACTTAAATACCTTCATTGGTGTAAATAAGGTGAAAAAAAGAATATTAAAATTAAAGCTAATCTTATGTGACATGTCGAAGATATAATATAAAAATGCCAGCACAAAAAACTAAATGTATGATGATAAGCATAAAGCCTATAAGATGTAAATTACAAATTTAAGGTAAAATTATAGAACAAGTATCCTTCTTTAATTACCTAGGACTTAATATAATCAGCCATGGAAACCTCAAACAGCAAGTAATGCCACAAGTTTTAAAGGCAGCTAAGACATTTGGCGCGTTAAATACCACAATATGGTATAACAAATACGTAAATACAGAGGTCCAAAAAATATTAACATACGGTGCAGAAACAAGACAGATGATGGAAACAGCTGAGATGAAGGCTCTATGAAAGATAGTAGGAAAAAAAGAGATAGAATGAGAAGCGAGAACATAAAGAACCAGTGCAACATACATCAAGTAAATGAACGGATTTCGGTTAGAAGAAGAGAGTGGAACAACCACGTTCAAAGAATGAATGGAGACCGATTAGTCCGGATAGCCATAGATAAATTGCCGATAGGAAAACGACCGCCTAAAGGACCAGCAACTATAATGGTGGGGAAGAACAGGAGTAATTTTATAATGAAAAGAAAGAAGGCAATGAAAAAATTGAATGTAAATATAGTGCGACTGCCGCCATGGAACGAGGTTATTGATAATGGGTTTCAGTACATGATATGACTGAAAATAAAACGTTTGGCTATACAATTGTTAATTTACCATAGATTATCTGAATCATCATGTCTGATGTTCGAATATAATTTTAACTATTTATTTAACAAGGCCATGACCTATCATCAACAGCAGCCTCCAATTAGAGGATGAATATTTACGCCGAATTTCTACTATTTATCTACAACTTGACTTAAATTTATAAACAGACATGGAATATGTCCACAACAATGTAGTCACAACAACAAAGTCAAAAGTTGACCAAAAGTTTATCTGGACGATGCAGGTAAAAACAGAGTTACTAGGTATACTAGTGCTTTTCGGAATAATTTTTTTAAGTATGGCTATTTAATTTTCGTCTAACGTTCTGTTTAGTAGAAATGTTTTTATTATAGAAACTAACTTCTTGAGTTAAGTTAGTTTTATTTGATATTCAACTAGTGACCGGTATGTTTTTATATGTCTTATTACAATATTTGTAAAATACAGATCTTCATAATTGCTAAAAATATATGTATTTTCTCCCAGTTAGTCGGAGAAAACATTGCATTTTACTATTTGTTGAAATAGTTGTAATATTTTTCTCGTGGTTCTCCATCCCCGGAATTTTCTAGCTCATGCGTACCGTTGTACATTTAATAATACATAAATTAGGAGTTTCCATTTTACTTTCGAAGCGTTAAGAACGTGTAAAAGTGTGGTCGTTTATCGGGCACGATACATGCGAGGCCGCTGGCCTTCGTATCTATTATAAAAGGACATTTATTAAAATAAGTGTATAATTCAAGTACAATCAACATTAAGGGTATCTATAGACAACTGATAAATACACAAATACACAACCACCGTTATCACAGCAAATATACGTAACACCTCGGCAACAAATGGCCTCGGTAGGAATACCCACCAGTGGCGTAGGCAGAGGATATCAACTACAAAGAATGACGTCGATCAGCGAAGAAGAAGAAGAAATACAAACGAACAACAATAATGAATGGCAACAATTAAGAGGTACAAAAAGGAAAAAAATTCAAAAAACAAAACCAAGCACTACTAATGAAATCGAGACTAACAATTGCTACGACCTATTGACTCAAGACGCAGGAAAAAGCAATTAAAGCACAGAAGTCACTACAACACCAAGACCTCGCCCTATATTTGTACAAGGAGTAAAAAATTACAATGAATTGATAAAACGAATTCAAAAGGTCGCAGAAACTGAACAGTATCAGACAAAGACGTTAGCTAATAACGTTGTCAAAATAAACTGCCTAATCCCAGAAACATACAGGAAATTGATTGGTGAATTTAAAGAACAAAACATTTACTACCACACATATCAAATGAAGGAAGAGAGGGCATACAGAATAGTAATCAGATACCTACACCACTCCACAAACCTCGACAACATTAAAGAAGAACTATTTAATCTAGGACATAAAGTCAGAAATATAATAAACGCGCAACACAGAATCACAAAGCATTCCCTCAACCTATTTTTTGTAGACTTGGAACCTGCTTCAAACAACAAAGATGTTTTTAATATAAAAGAACTTCAGAACATGATAGTACAAATAGAACCGCCTCGCACAAACAAAAACAACATAATACAATGCATCAGGTGCCAACAGTACGGTCACACTAAATTGTATTGTAATAATCCATATTTATGCGTGAAATGCGCAAGATGCACTAAAACAAGAGAAACCCCCGCAAAATGTGCATTATGCGGAGGGAACCACCCCGCGAACAATAGGGGATGCGAGCACTATCAAGGAATCTACAAAGGGAGCACCAGAAACTACGGAAAGGTCAACACAGCCCCACGGATATATACAAACAATGCTTATATAAGAAACTTACAACAACCCTCACCTTCTTAACAAAGAAGCTACGCGGAAACAGTAAAACAAAACACAAATAAAAGCGAAGACACAACTACTATGCTAACCAAATTCTTAAATGAATTTAAAACTTTATTTAATCAGTTACTACAACAAAACACTACAGTCCTAAATATCATTTGCAATGTTAATCAATAAAATTAAATAAAAATAGCGAAGTCACTGCGAATCGCCCAATGGAACGCCAACGGCCTTCCAAGCCACCAAGAAGAAATAAAAATATTTTTAGACAATAATTTTATAGACATATTACTGGTTAGCGAAACGCATCTCACAAATAGAAGTTACTTCAACATACCAAAATATAGATTTTACCACACCAACCACCCCGATGAAACAGCACACGGGGGCACCGCAATACTTGTCAAACAAACAATTAAGCACCATGAACTGCCAAAATACGAAGAAGAACATATTCAAGCAACATCAGTACTAACACTTCTATACTATTTAACCGTCACGGCAGTCTATAGTCCCCCACGACACAATCTAAAACCAGAACACATTGAAAGCTTCCTTCAAACACTGGGACAAAAATTCATTGCAAGAGGGGATTATAACTGTAAACATACGCTATGGGGTTCGCGACTGGCTATAATTAAGGGTAGAGAACTAGCAAAAGTTCTCCAAGATAAGAACTACCAGTTCATTTCGTCGGGAACACCAACTTACTGGCGATCAGACCCCAACAAAATTCCAGACTTATTGGACTTCTTCATTACTAACGGCATAGCACCAACATACATAAACATTACACCCAGCTACGCTAAGCACATCCGTAATCTACAAGAAACACAAACCATACTTACACAACTCCAAAACAAACTGGGACACATATCGGCAAATACTACAAGACAACATTGTACTATCCACCCGACTGAAAGAACCAAAGGCAGTCGAGGAGGAATATAGTAACTTTGTCAATGTTCTACAACAGGCCGCGAAAGCAGCCACTCCTAACACCGAACACAAGAAATAAACCAATAATATACCTCTAGAAATCAAAAAACTGGTATCTCAAAAACGAAGACCCAGATCAACTTGGCAACGAACTAAAACACCAGATAATAGAGTTAAATATAACCATCTAAGTAACAAGCTAAAAACCAAGCTGCAAGAATTCAAAAACAACTCAATTGCTACATACATTTCTAACTTTTAAAGGTTCAATAACTCCATTCGGAAGCCCATAAAAAACAGAAGAAAACCTTTAACAACATCTCCCCCCCCCCCCCCCATACCGAAATACTCAACACTACCAGGTGCGTGGGCAACAAATGATAAACAAAAGGTCGACCTCTTCGCCGAGCATATTGCAGCGGTCTTTCAACCCCAAAATAATGATCAGGTACAGGAAGTCGAACAGGTTCTAAGTACGCCTACACGAGCACAACCCTTAAAATGATTTACTCCAAAAGAAATAAGGGACGCAATAAATACCCTAAATCCCAAAAAGGCCCCTGGCATAGACCTCATTACAGCGAAAATGTTAAAAGAATTGCCAAAAAAGGACTTGTAAAACTCCTAAAAATGATTACTCTGTATTTTTTTATTAAGGGCATAATTATTAAAATAACAATTGATATAAATAAGGCAATAACTCCTCCTAGTTTATTGGGGATTGATCGAACAACTGCGTCTTCAGAGCAATAATTAGACTCGACTACTGGCCTACATCACTTAAAATAGCTCAAATCATAATGATACTAAAACCTGACTAAAATCCGTCAGATGTCACATCTTATCGCTCAATAAGTTTACTACCCGCAATTTCAAAACTACTCGAAAGACTTATGCTCAACAGACTGAACACAGACTTAAATTCAAAGGATTGGATCCCAAACCATTACCTCGACAACTCAACAATGTCACCGAATTGTCAACATTATAAAAAAGTCATTTGAAGACAAACAATATTGCACAGCTGCATTTATAGATATTAGTCAAGCTTTTGACAAAGTGTGGCACCCTGGACTACTATCAAAAATAAAAAGAATCCTTCCATCCTGCTACTTTAAACTGATGAAGTCATACCTACAAGAACGCCAATTTGAAGTGAGAGTAAACGAAACTACATCTAACCGACAACCAGTCCTATTAGGAGTACCGCAAGGTAGCATCCTAGGACGACTACTATATGTCCTATACACACACAACTTACCCACAACAACATTAACAACAACAGGCACCTTTGCGTACGACACTGCCATATTCTCAGCGCACGAAGTTCCAGTAGTAGCCTCCTCAAATCTACAATACCATTTAAACTTAATAAACACATGGATGGAAAAATGGAAGATCAAGGCTAATTAATCCAAATCGACACAGATAACCTTCACCCTCAGAAAAGGTACATGTCCACCTGCAAACCTCAATCAAGTAATATTAACACAAAGCGAAAATGTAAAATACTTAGGCCTAACCTTTGACAATAAATTAAATTGAAAACAACATATTAAAAAGAAAAGAACTCAACTTGATTTAAAAGCTAAAGAACTCTCCTGGCTTATTGGAAGGAAATCCCGACTGTCAATGGAAAACAAAATCTTGATCTATAAAACAGTGCTCAAGCCGATATGGACTTACGGCATCGAACTCTGGGGATGCGCCAGTAAGTCCAACACAGCAATAATCTAGAGAGCTCAATCTAAAATACTCCGAGCCATAGCGGATGCGCCGTGGTATGTCTCGAACCATACCTTACATACAGATCTCAAAATCCTATATGTCAGTAAAGTAATCAGAGAAACAGCCACCAAACATCACACTAAACTCGAATTGCACCCAAATCCACTGCTACAACCCCTGCTTCATCTTCTAGAAAATAGAAGACTCAGAAAATGTTGGCCAATAGAGATTAAAGAAAACTGAAGCAACATCACTGGATGTTAGCTTCTCCAAGCCATTATTACTATACATTATTTATACCAATGTACTAGTCATCTAATTGGCTCATAGATTTTATTTCATTCTGATTGCCAATAAAGAATCATAATAATAAAAAAAATAATAATAAATTTGTCATCTTCCAGTTTTTTTTCACTTTTTAATTTTAAGTCGATTATATGTAGAGAAGATTCATAGTTTGTAGCTTTTCGTTGATTTTGTGAAATTTGGCCGTTTGAGCACTTTGTTTTATGCATATTGTAATGTAAATTATTTTCTCATAATAGGAGAGGTTGAATTACATTGATAGTTAATGTAAAGATTGTAGTAGTTATTGATGTAGCATCAGGAGAGTTATTTGTTGAGTTCCAAGATTGATTGAGACTAGTTAAACTTATGGGAGTGTTAATAAGGCCAGGAAAATAGGCGACGTTCTTCCCTAGGATTGCTTAATTGTTATTGTTAGAAGGATTATTTTGAGTGTATGACTTGTTTTCGACAAACCTGGAATCTTTAAAATATTCATAGTCTTTAAAGTTAGTTATTTGGTTAGCTTTACAGTATACGCAAATTGGAAGAGTGTTTTTGTGTTCATTGCGGTTAGAATACACATCTTTAATCAGATACTTTACTATCTTGGTTGTTGGTATAGCCATACTGTTGAAACCTTTAACATATACGTGTGTTGCTAGATATTCTTCGTGGTTTTACCTCGAATAATGAATGGAAATAATTGTCGATTTTAAAAACCTCATTCGCTTTTTCTTTGTCTGTAAGTCATAATGCACATATGGGGATTGTAATATTATCTTTATTAATCAGTTTTATGATACTAATTATGGGAAGGTCATATACAGAGGGTTGTGCTTCTAGATTTTCTTCCCTCAGGGATAGTTGGAGGTTGTTAATAACAACTAAGAGCGATCTTTCATTAAGATTTTGAAAATTGTGGAATGTCATTTATTTGCTAAGTAAAATTTGGTAAGGCACTATAGATATTTTCAGATATCAAAGTGGTCTTTAATGATATTCTATTGAAATTGCTAGACAATTTTTTTGACAGTGTTTCCGATATCAGCGATTACTTATTTATATTAACTAGTCCATGTTAAGAATATTAGTGAGGTTTCAACTTTGGTTCTCCCTTTATTAGGTTCCATAATTATATTGTATATTCCCTGATTATGTGTTTATAGCTGAAAGTTCTAAATGTTCTGGTAATACTTACTTTTCTCTAGTAATTATGTAGGTTTACATAGATATATTTTTTGCAAATCACTAACAAGAAATGATGGAAATTTTTTCATTTGTTGTTATTCTCTATTTCCGCGAAGAAGAAATGATTAAAATATAGTTCAAAGTTTATTTAAAATGTTTGACAATATGAAATTATTAAGTATAAATTTAACTTGGTCATCTGTTAGCAGATAAAGTGCTTGGACTCGTGATATCGTTACGGTCACTGTTAACATAAAATCATTCGACAAGAGCACTCTGCCGAACTTGATGTTTTCTTTAAAAGTTGCTAAATCATTCTACGTTTTAATTGCTTGATGTTGCTCTAAATTTAAAACTTTTTTACGATTTTACGTTTTTACAATTATACTCGTAGTCCACTTTGATTTAACAAAAAAAAAACGTTTATTAAAAGAAAATTTAATGAAACAGAAAACCTTTTATATCAAAATGAAAAAACTTACTTAAATGATATGCAACAAAAAATACGGTTTTAATAAAACTTATACATATTTATTTGCACATCTACATATGCATTCAATACAATATGTTATTGGTAAAAGAAAAAGTTACTTTGTTTTTTGTATTATATTGAAATAAAATTAATTTTCCTAAAATGTTTAGCATTCACTTAAGTAATTTTTTTTTAATTTATTTAATTAGCAATCAAAATACAAGGTATTCTATAAGCTAATTTGTTAACCTACAATCTAAATTTAGGATTTAGATCGATTAATAACATGATGAGATCTCATCCAGCGATGAGCTCTCTAAGTCTATTTATAGGTCAGCTGGCCACTGTCTTTTTAGTCTTCTTATTGCTGTGTCTTCTAGTAAGGGCTGTATTAAAGGATTTGTGTGAGCTTCCAATTTTTGGTGGTGGGTGATGCTTCTCTCATGGACAACTTCTTTTATAGTTGGTATCTTCAAATCTTTGTGGATCATTTCATTTGCAATATACCATGGGGCATTAACTATCGTTCTTAGTATTTTGGACTGGCACCTTTGGATTATTTCGATATTGGACTTGTTGGCACAGCCCCATAGTTCTATTCCATACGTCCATATGGGTTTGATTACTGATTTGTACAACAATAGTTTGTTTTCTATAGATAGCGGAGACTTTCTACCAATCAACCAATATAGCTCTCTCTGTTTTAGGTCCATTTGCTTTCTTTTTTTGCAGATGTGTTCTCTCCAGTTTAATTTGGAATCTAAGTGTATTCCCAGGTATTTTACTGTCACAGTTTGTGGTATTACTATGTTGTTTAGGTATATGGGTGGACACGGATCTTTTCTCAGGGTAAATGTGGTATGAGTAGATTTTGTCTCGTTTACTTTTACATTCCACTTTTGAAGCCACTGTTCTAGAACATGTAGATAATCTTGTATTAGAGTGTGTGCTTGGAGGACTACATTGTGGCTAGCCAGTATGACAGTGTCGTCAGCAAATGTGCTCATTGTGATGTTTGGTGAAACTGGAAGATCTGATGTAAATAAAAGATAAAGTAGCGGGCCCAGGACACTGCCCTGTGGTACCCCAGAGTTGATTGGGAGTATAGTTGAGACTTCCTGTCTTACTTTTGTTCTGAAGTGTCTATCACTTAGGTATGTTTTAAGTAGTTTGTAAAACGCTGGTATGAGTTTTTTAATTTTAAACAGTAATCCTGGGTGCCAGACCCTATCGAAAGCCTGGCTTACGTCTAGGAATACAGATACGCAGTATTCTTTGTTGTTTAAACTGGCGAGGATAGTTTGCGATATGCGATGACACTGTTGTGGTCGAGTGAGCCTGTCGAAATCCAAATTGATAATCGGGTATCCATTCAGTATTGATTCTTTTAAGAACTAGTTTTTCAAGCAATTTTGAAACAGCTGGTAATAAGCTGATAGGTCGATATGATTTTGCGCTATTTGGGTCTTTTCCAGGCTTAAGGATTAAAATTATCTCGGCAGTTTTTAATTTTGAGGCCAATATTGGATTCGGAGGATTGCATTAAAGATATACGTCAGTAATACTATGCCTTTTTTGGCAGTTCTTTAAGCATTTTGCTGTTATAAGGTCCATGCCCGGGGCTTTTTTGCATTCAGGCGTTTTATTTCCTTTATTTCTTTAGGTGTGACGGGTTTAATTGGTTGCGTTGCTAAAACGGGAGATTCTAATATTTCCATTATTTCCTCGTCCGGGTCATTTTCGTGCGGCTGAAAACATCGGCAAGGTGTTTGCAAATACTTGCTTTCTCCTTATCACTTTTTGTCCACTGTTCTTGTGATGGTTGTTCCATTCTTAAAGGGGAAGAGTTATTATTGGTTTGCTTTTAGCTTTGATCGGTTTCCAAATAGAATTGTCATAACGGTTAAGGTTAGATAAATAATCTTTGAGTGACTCTTCTCTCAGAGATTTTAATTTAGATTTCAGCTTATTACTAAGTTTGTTCAATATTTTCTTGTCTGCTGGGTGTGTGTTCGTTGCCATTTGGCTCGTGCTTTTCTTTTTCAGCTACCAGTTTTTAATTTCGAGAGGAATATTCGTGATGTCTTTTTTGTATGTTACTATTGGAGTAGCTTGTTGGTGCTTCTTGAAGGGTATTTATAAGACTATTTGTAGCTTCCTCAATTTCATTTGAGTTTTAAGCCTTAGATTTAAATTTATTGTATCTGACAAATTGCGCCTATATTCGTCCCAGTCAGTTTTCGAATTATGTAGTCTAGGTACAGGTTGAATATATAATGGTATGTGCTGTAGGTGGCTATTACCGGTGAATGATCTGAGGACAAGTCGTAGCTAGGTGTAATGTCCATATAGGTTGGCGAAATATTGTTTGTGACAAAAAAGTCTAGTAAATCCGGTAACTTATCTCTGTCTGTCGGCCAATATTTTGGAGTTCCCGTAGATAAGTATGTATATCTTTTGTCTTGAATGAGTTTGAATAGCTCCCTTCCTTTTGTGGTGGTTAGTCGGGATCCCCATGCCGTGTTTTTACTATTGTAATCTCCTCCTGCCAGAAATTTGGCGCCTAAAGTGCTGAAGTAGGATTCAAAGTGGTGTTTTTTTATATTATGTTTTGGTGGACAGTAGACTGCACTAACTGTTATTTCACATGGGGAAATGTGGACACGAATTGAGGTAGCTTGGAGATAGTCTTTAGCAAACTTTGGTAGTTCATAGTGACTTATTGTTTGTTTTATTATTATAGCTGTGCCTGCATGTGCAGTGCCATCCGGGTAATTAGTGTGATATACATTATACTTCGGTATTTTGAAATGTCTTTTCAGTGAAATGAGTTTCACTGATCAGGAGGATATCTATTAAGTTTTGTTTTAAAAATAACTGAATTTCATCTTTGTGTTGAGCAAGGCCATTGGCATTCCATAAAGCTATTCTAAGAGCCATTGTTTTGTTTATTGATTAGCATTGTTAACATATTGAGCACCATACTATTCTGCTGTATCAGTTGGTTGAACATTATTTTAAATTCTTCTAAAAATTTATTTAGTGACATGGTCGATTCAGCGCCTTGAGTTGTATTCTGGGGTTTAGTTACACGACTATAGCTTCTAGTTTGGGGTCTTGTCGATAGCGGTTGCGGTTGACTTTGTTGTGTGATGTTATTTTGATGTGTTAGGTTGTTTTGATGATTAGGATGGTAATTGTTTGTTTTAGCTTTATAATTTTTTTGGTAATACTCACATCCCCGGTAGTTAGCTGGATGTCCACCTCCACATAGGCCACATATAGCTGGCGTATTTTTACTTTTCTTACAACTTGATGTAATGTGTTGGCCACCGCACTTAATGCACAGGTAGGGTCTATTGCAATAGGCTTTAGTGTGGCCGTATAATTGGCATCTGGTACATTGCACTAAATTGTTGTCTTTTCTTGGTGGTTATATTTGGATGACACTGTTTAGTAATCTGTTTATTTTGTAGATATCCTTGTTATTCTCTGACGGTTCCAGGTCAACAAAGAACATATTAAGGATATTTTGTTACACGATGTTTCATATTTACTATATTTCTCACTTTGTGTCCGTGTTGTGTGATTTCCTGTTTTATATCTTCTAGGCCAATCGAATGGTGTAGGTATTTAATTACAACTCTGTACGACCTTTCTTCCTTCGGTTGGTAGGTGTGATGAATTATATTATTATCTTTCATGTATTTTGCTAATTTTCTAAATGTGTCTGGGCTTTGACAGGTTAACTTCACAGTATTGTTTGCCAAGCTCCTAGTTGTGTATTGTTCTAATTCAACTATTTCTGCTAGTTTATTAATCATTTGTGGTAAATTTGCAACTCCGTACACAAATATGGGAGGGATTTAGGTGTGCCCTTGCTTGCATTGTTATCTATCTGGCTATTTGCAAGTGCATTGAATGTGTTATTTAGTGGTATCGCTTCTTCTTCATGATTTATGGATTTACTTTTCTTCCTTCTCTTAGTACCTTTTACTACTTGCCACGGGTTCTCTTTAGTAGAGTAGGTGTTATTTTCTTCATCACTAGTTGAAGTCATTCTTGTGTATTCAGGGGTGCTATTTTGTCTATTTACATGATACATTGGATTTTCTTGTTTTATAAATTGTTCTTGATTGGGCGGAAAAGAGTACTGGCTCGTAGGTTGTGAATGATATATTTGTTGTTGTAGTGGTTGAGAGGAATAGTGAAATTGTGATGGCATATTAGTATTGAACATTGTTTGACTCTGTGTATTATTTGATGGTTGTAATACATACGATTGACCCTGTATGTTGTTTTGTGTCATTGGATTTTGGACGAGTCCCATACCTGGGCCGTTTCCTGCTGGTAACATTTTAAAGTTCGGTTAAACCGCACTGTTATTGAGTAACAATATTTATTTGCGTATTTATTTACGTGGAAATTTATTTATGTTTAAAATAAACTTTAATTGTACTTAAGATTAACTTTATCACTGCCCGCACGAGGCGGGAGGTCACCGAGCGCGCACTTATCTTTCGAGTTTCAGAACACGCGTTTTTACGCTTCGAATTTCAAATGCGAACTCGAGTTAATTAGTGATATCACTTACTTGAGGATGTGCTCGCTAGGCCCTGCGGCCTTGCGGTTATCGCTACGACTTGGTTGCTGCGCTCGCAGTGATGGCTCAGGTAAAACACTTCTGCTCGCGCCAACAGTCGAGCGAGGAATCTCACTTAAGTAATGAAAATATTTTTCTTCAACACCATCTTGATAGTAGAAGGCGTATTTTAATGTTTGTAATAACATGAAAACTATTTTCGTCTGACGCCTTTGGGCCTATTATATCAGTCTTCTCATTTATTATTTTCTTCGCTTCCTTTATTCATTACATTTTTCATACTTTTTCGAGCAGTATACTATAACTTTAGATCTTATAGTCCACATTAATGCAACTTCTCATTTCTACATCATTTTCAACAACTTCTTTTTGCTTTAATAATTTAAATTTTTGTTTTAAATCACTTAAACGATATCGTCTTTATACAAATTAACAGATTTTAAGGTAAAGCGAACTTTTTTAAAATAATTCTGAATGGTGACTGGAGACTGATGATTGTTTCCAGATCTTATCAATTTCCAAAACATATTTTTGAAGCAAAATCAAACTTTTAATAGTTGTTTCTTTTTTAATAATAAAATTTTGATTAAAATCCGCTTCTGATAATAAACATTAATGTTTTTATTATTTCCTAATATAGTAGTTGCAGTTTTGATGTCAGGTTTGGTTGGAAGAAAACCACTTTCGTATTTCGTATTTGAGTATGCACCATTTAAATTGGACAGCACAATTTTGCGTTTTTACTAAAATATTTTATAGAAGCTTCAGTTACTCACTTTCGTCCATGTTTGCTCTTACCATAATAGTCGTTCTTCGATGTGTTCTCTCCCAAATTATTAACTTTTGAAGGTTAATGTTCTATCTGGTAAACATTTTAAAAACAATTCAGTATCAGCATTAAAGATGGTTTTGTGTTTATATTATTCAAGAATTTTTAAAAAGTTTCCCGAGAGGGAAAATAATCAAAGAAGTATAGAACATGCAAATAATAAAATACATAATATGCCCATTAATACTGATACGTTCCTTCATGTTCCTTTTGATTTTTTTGAATGTGTTGTAAGAGGTTCCAGTTTCTTTAAATCTCTCTTTCTTGTGAATGTTACTATGTAGATTTTGAAGGATTTATATTTAGTCCCTCTACTCCTGTCCAACTTGTAATTAGATTTAGGTTCTTTTGCATATTCTCCATAACTGTATTGTTAAATCTTTCCTGGAATAGTATCACTAAATCATCTACACATCTCAGTCCTTTATATCTGTTTCCTTTTATTACAAGGTTCCACAGCAGAAGAGACAGAACTCCCTCCTGCGGTCACCTTCTTGCAACCACAGCTATTATTGTTTCATACATTAGGGATACATATACTAATCTTTTTTTAAGCATACAGCTTATTTCGTCGAATGATTTACTTCTTAAGCATTTTCCACTCTGGTAATACGTTGATGTAATGCTATTTCTGTAGATATGTTTGCTGTATATGCACATTGGTCGTGATTTAGATGTCGAATAACTAATACACCATCTCTAATGTACCTACCAAGCAGTTTTTCCAGAATTTTCAGTGCAAAAAGCATAAAAATAATTGGTCTTAGAGCCTTAACTACATACTGTCCTATATTTCCAGGTTTTGGTATAAAAGTAACTATAATTAGTCTCCAGGAGTTTGGTTTATACCCCATAGTAAGACTTGCCCTGAGTATATCGCACATTCTGTGGTATAGAAGGCTACTTTTCTTCTGCAAAAAATAAGAATGCGTTCGTTGCCCACTTTACTTTGTTCTCATCTATCACTTTTTTTGCATTCTGCCAATTCTCTCTAGATGCCCACTTTAGGGGTTCCAGTTCTGCATTTTGCCAGTCACTTGGTGATATATTAGCAACCTGCGACCTTGGAAAGTATTCTGTGAGTAGCTCCCTCTTCTTTTTCTTTCCAGTATTAATGTATATTCCTGTATCCATTTTCAAAGTAATTATAGGACTCTGAGAATCCTTTGAGAGTATTTTGTGGAGTTTGGCATTTTCTTAAATGGTTTCTACTTTCCCACAGTACCTCCTCCACGTATCTATTTTGGATTTTCTTAAAGCCTTGTTATATTCAGTTATAGCCTTTTTATAATTATCCCATACCTTCGAATTCTTCGCTGCATTAAAAAGATTTCTTACCTATTTTTCATTTGAGCAAGGTCTTTATTCTATGGACTAAATTACCATTGCTCGCACGAACGTGTAAAATTTGTACTTGAACTTGTTTTAGATTTAATAACATTTTAATTGCCTGAATGTCATGAGACAGCGATTGTTTTTAAAATAGTGGCTTACTACCAGAAAAAAGTTGGTTACAAGTTTTAATCCATTTCATAATAAATTATAACAAATTTATAATAAAACGCACTGTTACGAAAATTACTCAATACAATCTTTTATTTACATTTAATGCCAAGAGAGTAAATACGTAATCATAAATCAAAGGATTTTGTTTAAATTTGGTTGTCATACAAATTCTTATATATATATATATATATATATATATATATATATATATATATATATATATATATATAAATTATCCAGTTTCTACTATGATCTAGTAAGTTCGAATTTTGGTATGATATTAGATAATTTGCCTTTAAAACAAAAACATTTCCATACTTAAAGATTGAAATATCAAATTTATTTAATTGTCTTAAAAATAGGTATTTGATTCTGATAGGTTCTCGATAAAAGTTATATAAAACTTATTTTATTAAGCTTCAGAAACCAATAACGTTACTGATTATTTGCAAGTTATTACAACTCCGATTTATTGTTTTCATTGTCAAGCCGATGTTGGATGCATTACAGTATAAAGTTTCTTTATTTTGGCGTATAGCGGATGTGCTTGTCTCAGTTAAGCAAAGATTTACTTTATTTTGAAATCGAATTACATTGTTTAGAAGTTTTATTCGGTTGATTCGAAATAGGTACTTGAATGGGCACTCGAATGCAGTCGCTTGGTGGAGACGAGCTTATATTCTGCTACCAAATAAAGTATGATGCAATAGCGCCACGACTAGTGAATTTACGACCACGGACAGTGCCTTTCATCGTTGGAAACAGCCAAAAGTCGATAGGAGCCAGGTCAGGTGAGTAGCGACCATGAGAAATCATTTTAAAGTTGTCAGTATACGTGGCGCCCACCTGGAGGACACTTTTCGCATTTTCAGGTCTTCATGTAGGATTGTGTGCACAGATTCCACGAAAATGCTAACTTTGGAGGCGATGTGTTCCACACTCATTCGACGTCACTCCAAAATAAGTTTCTCCACTCGCTTGATCATTTCCTCACTCTCGCCGTTGCCACTAGGGTCCTGTGTGCCGTGCAGTGCTGCTATCTCTGTCACGCATTCACAAAGAGTGCGCGCGTACTTTAAAACAAACCGCATGTTTCTATCTATTCCTAATCTTGAGAAAAAAATTTAGAGATGTTATAACTTGAATGCACCTCGTATTTGTGGGCGGGAATGTATAAAGTTTGTTTTGATTCGGTAATAATATAATTCTTTAATATCAATAATAAATTTATCAGGCAAAGATAAATCACTGTATTAGCTGGTTACTGCAGTAATTATTAATTCATAAAAAATTTCTGCTTAAATCATCCTTATTTTTATTGGTATTTAGGATTAGACTTAGTTTCAACTTTTTTTAACTCCAGCAATGGTGTTGGTTATTTGCACCTCGTATTTTTGATTTTTAACCTTCTAGCTACACGAAATGTGTAAAATACATTCATGACTATTTATACATCTGAAGTTTGTAGTCAAAGTTAATTATACTATACTACTGTCTATAAAAATTTCAGCACCATTTAAAACAAATTATATTGCATTAAAATTTTTATATTAATTTAAGCATTATATAATTAAAAAACAATTAAAGTTTCCTATATGTCTATCCGACATATGGTTATATCGTTTCCTAGATAAGAGATCTGGAGAAAGTAATGATATGACGTGTAAAATAGACAAAAGTGTTTTCGGCCACTCAGATTTAGTACGTAGGACTTCACCGTGCAATACGCCTTGTCGTCGGTAAAAGGTATATTATTAACAAGTTAACTGAGAGAACTGGTTTCCATAGCAGTACTGTCTCGTGAATATGAAACCGGTGGGTCGAAGATGGTAGTCATTCTCGAAGATCGGGGTGTGTAGCAATACGTAAGACAACCAACCTGGAGGATTGTCATCTTGGCCCGTTACATGGTACTGATTGTTGGTCTCTTATAGTGGACGTCAATTACTCGTATGGGACTAAAAGCAAGGCCTCCTTTCTTGTGACTGCCACTGACTTTCCTGAACCAGCAATAAAGATCACACTAGGCAACGGAAGGGCGTCTGCGGATGGAAGAGTGGCATACAATCGTTTTTCTGACAAATCCAGATTCGGTTTAATCTGAAATGGTGGTCGGAGAAAGAGAGCAAGAAGATTGCGTTTCTACGACGCATACAATATCAGCTATAAGTATTATGGTATGGTTAGAACTACAATGACGTGGTCTTACAGCTCGTGGTACTTTCTTTCCTTTAGAAGGTGCCCTAAGCAATTTTTCAAAAGTTAACAACCTTATGTGACACGTAGCATAATAAATTTTCTTCAACAAAATATGTAGAGTGAAAACTCTCCCATAGCTGGCTTTTCACTGATCAAAAATATCTGAAATATCAGTGAGCAAAGGATACAGCGGTATTTACAATCTCCAAGAAACTGTGTCAATAAAAATGGAATGAAGTTTATTAAAACACCATTTATTTATTGTATAATTTAATGCCAAGAAGAATGGAGACGATCAGAAGAGACTGAGGTGGGGCCATAAATTATTGAATAAATGTAAGGTTTTATAATTTTAATTACTTATTTGTTTCGATTGTTAATTTTTATTTTTTCTTTGTGCTACAATTTCAATAAGCAGCAGTGTAGTACTTGTGAGATTTTAGATAAATTTCTAATGGATCGTAATTTTTGGAAATACTGGGTTAGAGAAAAAGCATATTATAAGGACGTTTCAGTAATAACATTTACTTTGTAATTAAATTTAATATATTTTGAGGGTATTAATTTGTGTTTTGTACTTGTATTATAAGATTTTAGTTACTGTTAGTGACGGGTGATTTGCAAAATTTTGGAATCCATCAATATCAAATTAATTTGAATTATACAACCTTAAGCGTTACAATTATAGAAAGAAATGATGGTCTTTATTGATAATTACAAATTAAAAATCTATTAAACAAAGCATTGATATGAGTATCTTTTGCTGTGGCTAAATATAACAACCATTTTGTAAAACTTTGTTTATTTATAATAACTAATTCTATTATTCTTGACTAGTGGTAGAAATTGTATCAGCATATTATGAAGTACCATTGTTTTATTTTATCATAACATAAAAGGTATTTTCTGCAAGCAATATCTTCTCTCTTAAAGATTGTAAGATAATGGATGACACAATAACAAAGTTTAATTTATTTAAAGGTTTGATTATATTTGAGGTTTTATTGACGAGTGCCCAAATGTTACAACAGGTTTATTTGCAGAAAAGGGGGATTTTTATATTAGTAAAATTTAAGCTGCTATCTGACATATTTGTAAGTCAATTTTACAATTTGTTGGTTATAGGAGCATAAAAATTTATAAACATTTTGAAATATTAGTAGAACTGCTAAGTGACCAGCGAATACTTAAAATTGGTTCTGAAAATAAAAAAATTAATATTTTCTGGGAAGTCGACTCTTCAGATGTCAGAACATGCATTATTGTAGTGTAATCCGTCTTTCTTCTTCTCCCCGTTTGTCACAAATACTACTTTTTTACAAAAATGGTAAAACATTGCTTTTAGCCACACATAAAGCTTTTCCCAATTTTTCTGGTAAAAGGGTTACGTCAAGTATCGACTTTCTATCGTGAGAGGTGAGGGTCAGAATACTTTCATTTAACCAGATGTTCTTCACTTACAAAATCTAATTTAGCAATCATTCGTTGACTTTATATAATATTTATGTTTAAATGTTTTTATTTTTTTTTTACATTTGGGTCAAACTTACGCACATTATTTTTTTAAAGTAAGGTCTGTTTTACATTTACACAAAATTATTAAATGTATAAATTATTTATTATAACCAAAGGGATATTGATCTTTTTGCATAGGAGCTACTGAATTTGATTTTCGCAACGCGTCACCAATTTTTTGTAATTGTCAAAGTTTTGCTGTCACGATCCTAAACCATGCACTCGCGCAGTTATTGAATTTAGCATTAAATTCAAACCGATGATAATGTTGAAAATCGCTTGCAGCTAAATTGGAGCTATTGGCTGGATGGTCGAAAATTATTTAGGAAAATTGTCCCAATATTTGAACAATTTAAGCTAGAGGATTATTACTTAACCGTATTATCCATTATAAGATATAGCTCACAAAAATCATAAATATTTTTACCAATTTTAACAGCACTGATTTGCCTAATATAAAGTCGCACTGAAAATTATGATGACTAGGACGTTATTACCCCAAATAATTTAAAATAGTAATTTGACTTATGCGGCCTTCTAATGTTTTATAACAAGGTTTAAAAGAAATCTCCAACCCATCGTAAAAGAAGTGATATTGTAAAGCAAATTAGTCAATGATCTAGTGAGTAAAAATTAATGTACATTTTGAACTATTAAGCCTCAAGGCGTTATTGTACGTGGTTGCTCGAAATCTATTGCGGATTGGCAACCCATTATGTGCTAGGTGCAATCTGATGTTTGCATCATAGAGTTTGATATTTTTGACGACATACGTACTCGGAACGTTTTGTCATACGGACGCTATTTGTTTTGTTTTTATTAAGCTGAAAATTTTCTCTAGGCCAAAAAATGAAATTAACTCGTGAACATTTTCGTGCGATGACTTTTTAATACTTTCTACATGGATTATCTTAACAACAGTGCGTCGATCAACTCACTTTGACTTTTGGTGGTGAAGCTCCACACAGTGCCACTGTATATCATTGGTTCAATAAATTTAATCGTGGTCGTAGTTTGCTGGCGGATGAATTTAAAGAAGGCCTTCCAAAATCGTCTGTGGTGCCAGCAAACATCAATGCAGTGCGCGAACTGATACAGTAAGATCGTCATGTGACTTATCGTAACATTCAGGCTTTCTTAGGCATTAGTATGACTAGTATGCATTAGCATTGCATGGTGTGTGCTTGTTGGATCACGCATAAGCTTACGATCGTTCAAATAGGCTCGTGTCCATTGGTCGAAGAAAATGCTCAATGCATACGATTGTGGTGCTCCAAGATGACGAATCTTGGATTTATGCGTGTAAGCCCGAAAGTAAGCAGCAGTCGACTGTATGACTCACATCCAACAAAAGTTGTTTGTTCTCGAAGCACGTTGAAGCAAGTGGTCGCCCGTTTTTTTTTTTTTTTTTTTGAAAAACCGGACATGACGCAACCGTGGTTTTAGATCGTAAAACAATAAATTCTGAATGATACAAAATCATTTGTTTGTCAGAACTTTTCGTAGATATAAGAAAAACTACCTTTTAAGTATGGTCCTTAAGGGCTACAGCTTAGGGCCTGCTTCAGACAAAAAGCCCGCTATGCGGTAAAAACATAATGATTTAAATTAAAAACTTAAGTAAAAATAAATTACACCATTTGTTATAACTAAATAAAATTTACATCGTTGGTTTACAATACTACTACATTTGAATGTTAAATTTTAATGTTTTAAATGACGGCAAATAGTAAATACTGCTCTGTCTTCTATCGCCTTTGTAAAATCAAAATGTACTTTGTTATTTGTCAATTACGCAAATAATGTGGCAATGTTCTTTTAAAGCGTGTTAGCTTAATGTAGCTCTTACCGTTTGACATTAGAGGTTATATATAGTATAATATAATTGAATATTAAATAGTCATTCGTTCGATGAAGTGTATTATACAGGTGCTTCGCTTCTTCAATGGTGAGCATAGGCAAAGTTTATTAAATACTAAATAAATATAATATTTGTCGGCACGTAAATTTTATCTTTAAAATGAGTCATAATAAAAATAACTGGAAACAGTTTATTTGAGGTAAGTGATAGGGCTAATAAGCAGCGTAAGCTATGAGCTTTCCTACTTGGCAATGACAACTAACTTAATATGGCGGTGAATTGGTTGTTTAGTTTTTTTTTCAATTCCTTATCAGATTAAATAATTACCTAAAAATGTCTAGTAGAAAATTTAAAAGTAAGCAAAAAGGCGAAAAATATAAGTCGATTCTTTTATTGGAAAATAAAAATGACTTTCAATGATATAGGTGCAGAAAGAGAGAACAACTTAAGCAAAGGGAAACAAAATGTATATAACAAAACGAAGAACTACTATAAATAGAACCACACCCGACAATATCTAAAAGCAATATTGATGTTGGCAGACATTCAGTACCAGACAAAAATACATATAACCTAGACGATCAGCTCTCTGAAATGTCTGGTATTATTTTGTACGAAGATAAAGCGGCAGAATGAGCTTTAGAAAATACAGAGTTGCTTGCAAAATATGTTGACGTAGGTTTGTGGTCTACACAGCTAAACGATAATTTTATTAATTGCCGTCTCTCATATGAAAAGACTTATTTCCAAGAGATTATTTTCAAATAAGTACTTCAAAAAAATGAAAATGGTTAATTAGTCGAAAGATTTTGTTGCCGTGTGCTGCACATTCTCTAAATGTACTTGGTGAGAAAGCAGTTAAAGTTGCAACTTAAATTGTGACCTTTTTTGGAGTAGTGTAAGAAAGATATGTGAAATGTTGTTAAACAAAACAAAAAACTTTCGATAACAAGTTTAAACTAGGCTAGATAATCTTGTTACTATAATGCTGTTAGAGGTCATGAACATATTATAAATATTTGGTGACAATATAAACGCGAAACTTGATTTTCGAAGAGAGACTCAGAATTTATATAATAATTTGGGAAAACCTGAAACTGCGATTTTAGTTGTTTTTTAAGAAGTAATTTTAGAAACATTCAATTTAGTTAATAAAAAATGTAGACACTAAACTTAGACATATACGAATGTAAGAAATGAATTACGTCATTAGAAGCGTTCGTGAGCAACATATGAAAACAAGCAGATCAGAAACTAAATGAACACGAGAAGAAGAACACAATGATTTAAAAAGAGGTATATTATTTAAAAAATTTTGTGTAAATTTATATAGAAAGTTTTGCTAAAGAGAGCAGAACAATTAAAATTGGATACGCTAAACGTTGGGTTAGATGATTTTATTATGAATTTAAATAGAAGAGGCTATGTTTAAGGGGAATTTTGCAAAATATACACTTAATGGATTGGCAAGACATAAATATCGAAAATATTGACTTAGAAAGTACACGTAATGTAGTTGATTATAACAGACGAACATTAAGTCAATGAATCCAGTTAGTATCAGACTTACTGACTGTGCCAAGCTCATGCGACTAGTACGGTGATATATTTAAGCTAATTTGTGCAAAACATCGATGTTGTTCCGAATTGCTACACAAACTTAAACATTTTTTTAGCGTTGCCAGTCACCAACTGTAGAGCAAAGTGGTTCTTTTCCAGGATATTTTATGTCTTCTTCTTCTTTCTTCTCTATATACGTACTCTTCGAAGAAGAGTGTTTGCGATCATGACGGGGGAGATGACAGCTCTAAATAATTGAGTCGGTGTTTGTCTGTACCAGTCCTTCAAGTTCTTCAAGCAGGATAAGCGTCTGCGTCCTAGTGGACGGCGACTTTCAACTTTTCCTTGCAAGACCAATTGCGGCAATCTGTATTTAGGTTGTCTCATAATATGATCAAGATGTTGCAATTTGGTTATTTGAATTTTTCAATGCGTCCTAGTTCTTTTTGCATCTTTTCTAGTACTTTCTTATTGCTAACTCTATGTAATCATGAAATACGAAGCATTTTTTATAACATTTCAAAAGCTTTGACCCTTTTTATTGTTGATTTTGTTAAGGTCAATACAGAATAAACATAGCATCTCAGTAGTCTAATTCGTATTTTTAGATGAATCTGATGTGAGCATAATGTTCTCATTTTCATAAATGTTGGCCAAGCAATTTCTATCCGTGCTTCGCTTTGGAATTTCTACTGACTACCATTAATTTTATCTTCTTAGTGTTTATAAAAAGACCAAATTCATCATTGTTGGTGGAAACTAGGTTCAATATTATTTGTAAGCTTTGTGCTGATTGCGATAGTAACAATGTGTCATCTGCGTATTTTATTGAAATTATGCTTTCTCCATTTATAAGTATTCCATTTGTATAGTTTCTGAGAACACATCTAAATGTATTTTCCGAATAAAGATTAAAAATCAGAGAACATAACACACACCCCTGTTTCATCCTGCGCCTAATATCTATCTCCGTAGTATTACGTCCATCTACGCGTATACTTGCATTTTGGTTCCAGTACAGATGGAATCGCAACTTTATCTAATTAGATAGCAGTCACTATTTCTAGAAGTTTGTTGTGTTTGACTTTGTTAAAAGCTTTTTCGTGATCAATAAAGATTAGTCAAACATATTTATTGTTGTATCTTTCCAATAGTATTCGTATAACTATTCATGTATCTAATCCATCGCGAAAACCAAACTGATGTTCTGCAAGTTGTTCTTCGCTTTTTTTTATAAATATTGCGATGTATAATTTTCAAGAAAGTTATGAATATGTGGCTCATCAGACTTATCGTACGAAAATCTTTGCACTGCCTAGGTTTATTAGTAGCGTAAAACATACATAGTGTAACCAGTTTTGTAGATTTATTTTTATTAATATAAAAACTTGACAATCTGGCATTTATTGGCATTAAGTAAATATTATAACAATGTACATACATAACATGATCGAAAAAGTTCAACAACAAATTCCTTATTGGTGATTCTAAATTGGTTTGGTCTGGAACTAACTTAACTTAACAGTAACATGCACGCGCACAATCACATACAACGGTTTGGTAGGTGTGAAGACTTAAACCTCTTAAATCTGGGCTTATCTTATTGTTAGTCTCTTTCTAGAGAACTAGGATGGGCAGTAAGCCGATCTTGGTAACGTACACTGTATTTTTAAATCTCCTCATTAATTGTAGGAACATTATGGTATAATTTCATTAAGTACATACCATGGGGCATTTACTGTTGATCTTAAGGTTTTAGTTTGGAATCGCCTTAGTACATCAATGTTTTAATTATTGACTGTTTTCCACAGTTGCATTCCGCATGTCCAGACTGGTTTGATAATAACTATATAGCAATAGCTTATTTTCGAGAGATAGCTGAGATTTACGCCCTAACAGACAATATATTCTGCGATGTACTTCTCCTAGTTGTTTTTGTTTGGACCAGATGTGCTTTTTCCAAGTTAACCTTCTTTTTTTTTAAATATGTATATCTGGATCTGCAAATCATTATGCAATACACAACTTGGTTAACATAGAAAATATATAACAGCATACTTAAAATCTAATGAGGAATATGTGACAGGTCACACCTCTATCGTAAGATTACACATTCTATTAATATTTATTTCAGCTAAATTAAGTCTATAGGCAATTTTCTTTCAAGGCGTATGTGAATGTCTTTTGCCCTAGGTCTAGTATTTACACTTGCACATAAGTTTAAGTTTTGATAGAACTTCTGAGTGATGTTATTTATGAATTCAGTTATTTGTGGGACACCAAGTTCATGATGTATTTGGGAATTACGCACAAACCACGGGCACTGTATAGCAATTCTAAGCACTTTATTCTGCAAGTTTGAAGTTTTTAGTGTTGAGTTTGAAGCGTTACACCATATCGGCAGGCATAAGTGATTATTGGCCGGGTATTGCTTTATAAATTAAGACAGCATTCAGTTCTGAGGTGCGAGCGGGTTCATTAAGGGTATAACATACCCAGTCGGGTGGGCATTCGTTCAGTTTGTGAATGATGTGGAACAGTTTGTTTGTCGTCCAAGTAGACGCCTAAGTACTTTACTGCTGAGTTTTAGGATTCCATGTTATATCCCTATTGTTTATTTTGATTGTTGGTAAGTTCGCATAGCGTCTAAGCGTGAACATTTTCGCATGGGATTTGTCAGGGGTATTCTTATTTTCCACTTGGTGAGCCACCCCGGAATGTTTAGAGAATGTTGTAGATTTCGATAGCTGTTTCGGCACTGTGATTCTGAGTTAAAATCGCCGTGTCGTCTGCATACATGGCAAGTGTTGAATTTTCTACTACTGGTAAGTCGTACACGTATATATTAAATAATGTTGGTCCTAATAAGCTCCTTGGGGAACCCCGGCTTTTATGGATCTGTTACTGAGGTTGTGTTTTTTTTACTCTGTATGTTCTGTGAATCAAAAGGAGTGAATAATCTTTATAAGGTAGATCGGCAATTGTATCACATTCATTTTGTAGATTAGCCCTTCGTGCCAGACCTTATCAAACGCTCTTTCAAGATCTAAGAAGATACTGGCAGGTATTTTTATCTTCGAAACCTTTTTCAATAAGTTCGCTTATCCTGAGCAATTGATGAGTGGTTGAGTGAGATGATCAAAGCCAAATTGATGTGGAGGGATGATATTTTTGCCTGTAATACCTTGGAGTCTGGTAAGTATCACTTTTCAAGGAGTTTGGCTAAAGAGATAAGAGACTAATTGGTCTATAGCTGTCCGGATTATCCTTAGGTTTGGCCGTTTTATAGATAGGAGAATGATGGCAGTTTTCCATTGGACCGGAAAGTATCCTAGTCGGAGGAAGCATTACAAATTGTAGTTAAGTAGGCAACGGCTTTTTGGTTGTTTAAGATTTCATTCGTTATTAGATCAGGCCCAGGTGCCTTACGTTGGGTAATCGGTCAATGTAATCTTAGTTCTTGGGTCGTTGCTGGGAGTATTGTGGTGTTCTCTTGCAGGAGCAAGTTCTCGGTTACGCTGATAACTTGGGTTCAAAATGTTCGTCAGACTCGCCTACGTTAGGTGCGAACACCTGCTCAAGGTGTATTGCTATTATGTTTGCTTTGTCGGTGTCAGATGTATAGGTGGTATTATTAGCAGGGATAAATGACATTCCGTTGCTGTAATAATTTTTGGTAGCCAACCACATAGTGGGGTCACGGGCTCATTTCTTCAAGATAAGTGTTATATCTAGAGATTCTTAGCTTGTCTAGTTCTTGTTTGACTGAGTGACAAAGCTGGTTATATAAAGTTTTAAGATATGGCAGGCAGATCTCTGAGTTTCTTCTGTATGATTCTTAAGTTTGATCATTTCTTATGAAGTTAGGTGTTCTGTTGTGGTCAGGAGGTTTCCTTGTTTCCTAGGAGTAGATTCTAGAATGCTTTTTGAATTGCAGATGAGAAGCTGAACAGAGGTGTCTAAACCTTAGGTGTTTCAATTGATTTCATCCATCTCAGCTTTTGGTCGAGGGTCGATTGGAATAATTCCAATTTGTTTTCCGTATGCAAGTTTGATAGGATTACAGGAGGTGATCAGAGTCAATTCAGTAGTTACTGTTTGGAATATTGGGTCACGAAGATTTTTATGTAGAATTACATCAAGGATGTCTGGCTGGTGATCAGCTCTTTGGGTGGTAGGTAAAATTAGTTGGTGCGGAATCAGTATACCATGGTGGTCAGGATGTTATGTAGTTTAATTCCATCAGGATTATTTCCGGCAACCCCATATGGTGTTTTTGAATTAAGGTCTCCCAACAGCAGAGTGGGTTCATTATAATTAAAGAGTTTTCTAATTTCATCTTCTATGAGCCGTTTATTCGGAGGTTTATAAGCAGATTGGTATAAGAGAATTATTATTTCTTGTTAGCTTAATAGAAATCCTTCTATATTTTGAAGTGCATCTGTAGAAAGGAGATGATGTTTAAGTTTTTTTAATTATAATTGCAACACCCCTGATGCAATTAATGCTTTCTGTCCTTCCGATAGACATCATAACCAGGAATTCTGAATTTTTCAGTACTGATAAAGTGGGTTTCGGTGATGCAGGCTTATCAATGTTATGTCTCGATAGGAAATCTATAAAGGTTGAACGTTGGTTTTTAGGCATTGGCATTCCAGTTGGCCACTGTTTTAGTTATTATTGGGTAACTATGTTGATCCATTATTTAACAATGTTGAGTTATTTTAAAAAGTTAGTTCTTTTGGGTGGAAGATATCTGACACTTTTTTTGTGGGATTTATTGGAGATGACAGGGGACAAGTACCTTTACGAGTTGTAAAAGTTATATGAACTGATTTAGAATCATTAACTTTAATGTGCCATTTCTTGAACTATATTTGCAGAGTATTCAAGTGAAGTTTAAGATTTTGCGATGCGTTTTGTTAGGGATGAAAAAACCCAGGCTGTTCGCAAATATTGTGGTTATTATAATTCCGACGGTAGGAAGATTTGCAGTAAATAAAATACATAGAATCGGTCTCAGTACACTGCTTTGGGGAACGCCGGAACTGATGGATAATAAAAATTCTCCAAATTTAACTAAAAAGAGTCTATCAACAAGATACGATTTTATAAGTGGAAAACAGTCTGGAGAAATTTTGTTTTTAATTTTATAAAGCAAATCTTGAGGCCAGACTTTGTCATATACTTGTGTTACGTCTAAAAGTACAGCCGAGCAGTATTCTATGGATTTGTTTGATGGTAGTATGTTGCTTGCGGAACCTAAACTGATGATCAGGATTTAAATTGTTCTTAACGAGTATTGATGTAATTTTACTAAGTAAAAGTTTTTTAAATACTTTAGCTAGTAGAAGAAGCAAGCTAATCGGTCTATTGGATGCAACTTTTTCCTTGGGCTTTTCCGGTTTAAAAATCAAAAATAATCGAGGCTATTTTTTATTGCTTTTGTTAAGGAGTTCTTTCAAAACTTTGTTTAAGATTAAATCATATCCAGGTGCTTCGCGTGTATTCAAGTTGCTAAGAATGTTTTGATTTCAGTTTCAGTAAACTGTTTCAGAGGCATGCACTACTGGAAAGGGGCTCCTAGAAATTGCCAGATTTCACTTTCTTCTTTATTCGTGATTATGGAAGGATAAGGTTGAAAACATCAGCTAAATGATTTGCAAAAGCTAGTATCTTTTCTTGATTTGTTCTGGCCCAAATACCGTTACCAGTACGAAGAGGTGCTTTGTGTTGTTGTTGTGATTTCTTTAGACCTTTGGTTGCTCTGCAGAGCGAATCGGTTAGCGACAGTAACTTAAGAGAGTTCTGTATGGATTGATTTTTAATATTAGACAGTAGCTTTTTGAGTTCACTTGTTGCTTAATTTAAGCGGCGCTTATCCGTTGGATGATTTGTTATTTGCCATTTTTTGTTTAACTGTTATTGGACATTCTGAGTTTGTAATGTGGGGTATTTAGGGGGTAAACAAACATTTGCTTCATTGAACTCATTACCATCAAATTGTTTTCCGTCTTTAAGCTAATCGAGTGATAGTGTTTCATCTACTAATTTTCTAAACAGTTTAATTGGTATGATTATTACATAAAGTTGTTAATTTTTGACATATCTGTACACTGGTTCCTAGTGTTATGATGATTAGTGAATGATCATAACTTATAGCTTTCAATAATTTTCTGCCCTTGGTTGTGGTCAATTTGGATCCCCATGTAACATTTTTGGCATTGTAATCGCCTGCTGCTATAAATCTGTTTCCTAACGCATTAAAGAAATGCTCAGATTGATCCTTTTTATTATTATGTCTATGAGGGCAATATACTGCTGATATCATTAATGGTCCTGTCCAGTCTTCAATAACAATTGTGGTTGCTTAGAGATGCGTTTGTTTATATTCAGGAAGTTAATAATGCTTAAGCGCGTTTTTAATAATTGCCGTTGGCATTCCACTTAGCCAATCTAGCAACTTAGCAACTAGAGCCGTTAATAGATTTAGCATTGTCCTTATTTGTTCCATTAACACGTTTATCATATTTTTGAACTCATTTAGGTTATTAGAGAAATCGTTTGTTACAGTTTGCCATGATAATACTGGAATATTACCTATTACAACCTGGGCATGTCTAAGATTTGGCTGTATTAAATTTTAAGTTGCAACTACAAGCTTCTTTTGGAGTGGGGAAAACATTTTTTGTTGTAATTGTGTATATAGAACAGTCCCTGTAATTTACAGAATGATTCCCGTTGCAGTTGACACAACTAACATCCTTATTTTTATCTTTCCCTTGACATTCGGAAGTTGCGTGAGTGCCGGTATATTTGACACATTTTTAGTTCCTTTTACAACAATTTTTTGTATGGCAAAATCTCTGGTATTCATCACATTGTAGCAATTGACGTTTCACGTGAGGTGGTTCTAGTTTCGCTATGGAGTGAGCAAGCTTGTCGATTTTGTAAATATCCTTGTTGTTATCAACCGATTTCAGTTCTACAAAAAATAAAGGTAATTTTCTCTTTGTAACCCTTTCTTTAATGTTTCAGATATTAGTAGTCTGATGTCCAAGCGTCATCAGTTCATTCTTTAACTGATCCAAGTTGGTAGTTGGGTGCAGGTTTCTGATAACTACTTTGAAGGAATGTTCCTGTTTCATTTGGTAAGTGTGAAATTCTGTTTTTTGTTCCGCCAATTTTTTAATTATAACTGAATATTTGTCTGAGGGTTTTTCATAGACATTGTAATTTCTGTTGTTATTTGAATTTATGGATTCTAATGGTAAATAACGATTAGTAGGGTGTAACTAATAATTTGCAGTTTTAATCTGCTTCGTTTGGATATTTATTTTATCACTAGTTTATTTTTGGGTGTGTTTCCTGTTTTCTACTAATTGCCGGTCAGTATCTTGAGGATTGATAAATAACCCTGTTAGGAATTGAGGGGTTTTGATTTGGAGTGGTATTTTATCTCATGATATAGTTTATGGAAAATTTTGAATATAAATTATTATTTATAAACTGCTGTTGCATATACTATTAGTGGATGATAATTTTGATCTATTTGCATAGAACAAAATTGTCGTTTGGGTTTTGTTGTTGTGGCCGGTGAATAATAATAGGCCATACTGACCTTATAGATGTATAAGATTAAATGAAATTAGAATATAAAGACCCGAAGGTCATACTTTATCTTGCGTTTATCACTAGGTGCATTCGAAGACAAGTTTACGCTTTGAGAGTAAGACAACTTTAGATAACACTTGATATCTAATTTCTATGGCTACTTATATAATTTAAGGTAGTAGTTCTTACTACTTGATACAGGATAAAAGACCTTATCCCAGCTTTGCTGCGACGACGAGGAACCCACAGTGACACTTTTTCGTCTCAAAATAGCGATTGTGGTGGCAGGGGTGAGCGGCAGCAGAAGCAACGGTGAAGAGCTGCACATTATGCTGCACCTAGTTTGGCCTGCAGGTCAGTGCAACTGGGCACCCTGTGAGGATCAGTTTCTAGAAACCATCTCTTATCAAATACAATTCATTTGATAGTTTTCAGCAAAAAAATAATAAATTGTGATTTAACCAAATAATGATAATGTGATGATCAATAAAATTGTACCGCAAAAATGTTTGTAACATATTAAAAATATTTATGACCCCTAAAATATTTTATTTTATTTTGTTTTTTGTTTGTTACTAAAAGTAATACCTAATATTTTTATTAATATTTGATGCTTGTTATGTGTACAAAATATTTTTTTTCCTATAAAAGTAAATAAAAATTTACCTATCCAAGGGTATCAAACAAAATGAAAAAGTTCTTCAATGTTTGTTTTTTATAATTTTTTCTATTTAAAAAAGAGGAAAATAGTATTTTTGACAAAATGTCGGATGAGTGGGCTCAATACATGGGTTAATTGGGTGGGCCCCCAAAACAGTGTCAGTCCAGGGTCCCCAAAGTTAACGGTACGTCTCTGTTTTTTAAAAAGTTTGTTTATAAAGCAAGCAATTATATTTATATTTTAATTGCCTGATATATCTCAGGAGTTATGAAGTCGTTTAAATAATATATTTTGTTTCTGTCTGTAGCAATTTCAGAATTTTGAAAAATATTTTGATTTATTGAATATATGGTTTTTTCTAGTAATACAATAATTTTTGAGCCACTATTTTTTAGTAACGGCCAGACATGCTTATATTTAAAATTTTAATTTCATGACAATCCAGTGATTAAAAATGACTTCATGTACTAAATAAAGTATTCTGGATATAAAGTTACATTTGAAAAAGCAACGATAGCCTTCAAATAATAAAATATCACATTTTGAAATGTCTGTAACCAGGAAAATGCTTCGATTCGAAATTGTCTCCTAAACTACCGATTTAAAAACGCCCCTCGGTACTTGTTGCTTGATTCATTTAAGCTTCATGCTTTTGTTGTGGCGGTAGGGTGCGCAGGGCGCTGTGGAAACGGACTTGTTAAATATGCGCTCTGTTGCAGCCATAGCACAGAATGCGCCGGGGTCATTGAACTCAGTTCTGATCTGCACTTCGTGTAAACATGAAGCCAGTCAGTTTTCGTTTGGCCTTCAGTCACCACGCATAGCGGGTGTTGGTTCGGCTATTGAACATTTCATATACGACGCGGCGCGATGCTTTTAATTGTTGGCCGGATATAAACAAAGACTTTGTGCAAAATTGTTTAATTTCAATTTTAAGTGCGGAAATGATTAAAATTTGCTTCAATGTGATGAAGATTTGATGTCCTTTGTGATAAGCGGAATTAATTGTAAAATTTTCCTAACAATTTTTGGGAGTGGGCAAAAAAATATCCTATATTAGAATTTTTTTGTAAGTGGTAAAAGTGGACTTCTGTTGGTATTTTAAAGAGATACCTTCAAGTTTGACCGCCCCCAAGTCGCTGTTACGACAAGGTAAGAGTCAAAAGTTTTTGGTGTTTGTGGTAATGCTTGAATAATATATAGTAAAATTATGGCTATAAAGAAAATTAATGCAAAATATCACACATCGTTTTCATACAATTTAAATTTGTTTCTGATATTGTTGCTATTTAAATTGAAAATGATTGGTACAATACAAAAATAGAAATTATATTTATGTGGATATTAGAATGGATAGTATAAAAATATCTGCTATTTTTTGGGGTTTTGATTAATATACAATAAATAATTACAAGAAATAATAAAATTCACCAAATTTAATTTTTGACCTTTTCTAGTTTGCAACTAAAGAAATAAATTGTTTTGCAACCTATCATAAATTTTATCGTTATATAGTTAATTGGAAAGTTAAAATATCTAAATAAATCTGGAATGGTATGGTATCTTTGCCTTAGACTCTGTACAACCCTTGTATTCTGAACTATTATAAAAATTAAATGACGTCTATATATTTAATAATTATATTTTTTGTTGTTGACATGATTATATAAAAGCTTGTTGAGTTATAAAAATTACTTTACACATAAAAATAACAGGGCAACGGTTAAAGATAGCTAACGTGGATTTTGATATATTACGAATATGTATCAAATTATACCTGAATATGTAGGATAAAAATTGTATATTGTAAATTTTACAATTTGTTAGCTGCATAATAGTGAAATGTATGTTATAGGAATGGTCAAACTGGTTTAGTATATTAAATATGTGCAAGGATAAAAATGTATGACCAATTAAATTTAACAAAGAAATTAAATTTATCACTTTTTGACTTTATTTATCTTTGATTATTTTAAAAATATTAACCTATTGATAAGTTTAATTATCTTTTCTCTATAACATATACCTCAACATTTGATATTAATTTTTTTAAATCTTTCACAAATTTAAGCCTGATAAAATAATAAAATGTTTAACTCTGAACAAAATCGGTATTGGACATCTTGACCGGTCCTTAGTCTTTGTTTATTTCTATTTTACAACTGTACATATATTTAAAAATATTCCACTATCATCTCATGATAATCTTCACAATCGATAAGCATTACCTTCGCGGTCTCATTTTTAAAACAGAACGACCTGATCACTCCACCAGCATAAAATCCACACCAAACTGTTGCTTTTTAATATGAATGCATAGGCCATCCTTGGATGATCCAAGGATTTTCTAGATTTCAAATGCGACAATTTTGCTTATTGACATAGCCATCAGGTGCTCACCGTTAAAGATAATTTTCTTAGAAAAACTGACATCAACTTCTTGATTTTCTAGCACCAAATCGGCAAACACCCGGTGTTTTAAATGGTCGTCTGGCTTTAGTTCTTGGGTTAGCTGAATCTTGAATGGGTGCAGATGTTAATTTTTACTTTAAACCGTTACAAATTTATCTACGACAATTTATATTAAGTTGTCAAATATTTTAAGGATTAATTTGTATTCAATTATTAATACATAAAATAAAATCTTTTCTTGAACAAACTATAAATCAGAGAGTCCCAATCGATGTTTCAAATTGAATGAACCTGTAGAAAAAATACTCTTCTGGGCATATATATTCCAATTTCTTAAAAGTACGTTCCAATCCTCTATAAACTAATCTATCAACCCTTTCTACCTTTTTTTATGGGCTCTTTAATATCTACCGATTCTCTTTTTATTATTTCTCGTCCTTAGTTGCCAACCAACCATCGGTTTTTTTATTATTTTTGTTTTTATTGCTGCCATAATGGCTTCTAAATATATTTGATAATTTTTTTAAATTGCGTTCACTCTTTGTCGTTCTCATGTTACATATTTGAAAGCGGACTATCCATCTTACTATTTTTTTAAAGATATATTTCTCAGTGTCTCTTGTTATCTTTTCTTGTATTGTTGGTTGTTTTGCTTTTTCATGTTTTACGTTTTCTTTTCCAAAACAACAAACAATAAGTACAACTTTAGTCGCCGATTAATTTTTTTCTTAAGAAAAGCCTTGTACTCATTTACTATTGTAACTATTTTTTGGACTATTTGGAATATTTTTCTGTATTTAATTCTATTATATTTTAAATTATTGCTATATAAAGCAGGAAATTGTTTGTCAGCGAGTTGACTTGTTTTTGATAACTTTTATAACATTGCGACATGGTGTCATTATTACTTCGTTTCTCTTTTCATTGGTTACTTCCTGAGTATTATTTAATTTATACAATTTTGGAATTTCTTTCTTATATTCATTTTTTTTTGTTTTATAATGCAATTATTACTACTCCCGAAGTTTGTTAACATGGTCAGTATTAGCTTGCAGTATTTTAAGGATAATTTTTCTCTGTTTGGTATATTGACTTCTGCTATATGTTTATGGAAAATCAATTTTTGAGAAAAACAGATTAATACTAAGTATACATTTTTAATGTAAAAGTTGCTGCTTGTCTTTATTATAAACAAATGTACATATTTTTAATTTAATTTATAATTCGGTTCTTCTCTTATTACATAGTTATTATTTTGTTCTAGAAGTTTGACCGTGAATTTGTATATTTAGCTGTCGTATTTTTTGCAGACCCTCTATAATAAAATATAATATAATTCATATAAAACATAAAAGTTTTTTATTAGGATGTCTGCTCTAGAACGACTTAAAAATTATTTTACCTTCTAATGTTTTAATTGTGGAAACATTGTGAATATTATATTTTGAGAATAACAGCCGATTATTTTTTAGAAAGAGTAGTTATGAAATTATTTTTGAACTAATTTAATGACTTTTCAAACACGCTATCAAAATGTTTTTGGCGGCCGCGCTAAATTTTTTGAGATTTTTTGTTTCCTAAGGTTTCTCTTGGAGTTTTAAGTTAAACAACTTATAAATATACTATACTGCCCCCCCCCCCCCAAATATGGAACAATCTACAACAGCATTTATTAACAAATAATTGGAGTTTCTTGGATAATGTTTCTATGACTCACATTTATTAATAGGGTTAATTTGTTATATATATATTTAATCCGTTTGACATGTGTAATGTGCCACTCTTATACTACTTCGTTTAAAAGATAATTTAATTTGAAATTCACGCTAGTTTAAAAAAAATGTTTATGTTGCCACAGCCTTTAGACTTTGATATGTCAAATACTTTATAAATTACAGCAGTTTATTTACATCAACATTTTGCCTTTTTTGATTTTTAAAATGTTTAGTACCGTTGCATTAAATTTTGTGTTAAAAATAAAATTAATGTTGCTGCAACGTTTAAAATGGCGCAAAAAGCATTCGGCCATCAATCTTTATCGTGAAAAATCTTTTCGAGAAGGTCGTGAATCCGTAGATGAACCTCTTTCTGGTCGTTTGTCAATATTAGTAACTGAATAAAATATCAAAAAAATTAGAAACAAAGTAATCAGAAGTCGTCATTTGACTCTAAGAGGTTGTTGAAGATGTTGGAATAGGCCGAGCAGGTGAAATTTTAAGTGATGTTTTGGACTTGAAATGTTTGTCAGCAAAACTTAATAGTCATTATTTCTGAGTTTTTCACCAAAAGTTCAACAAACATTGCTCCACAAGCACCGCATTCTCTAAATATGTCACTGTATGATTTTTTTGTTCAGTAGATTAAAAAATCCACTTGAAAGAATTCAATTTGATTAGTTGAATTGATAAATCAAAAACCAAGCCAGGTACTGATAGAAATTCCATAAAGTAAATACGAAATATGTTTCCAAAGTTGGATTAAACGTTGTTGTATGTGTATTGCAACAGCGGATTACTTTGAAGGAGACAAAATAAAAGTGGATGAATATTTTTTTGCGCTTTGTCATTGTTAGACACATTTAAGGCAAAGTAATTAAAATATTAATAAATCTGTTTTTCTTTATTGGTTTTGTTTCAATTTTATTTTCTTTAGTATTAAATAATTATGTGTTCGTTAGTAATTGCTGGCCTTTCTGCATTATAGGCCTCTTATTCACAATGGTATCACAATAAACATAACACTATTGTTAATGAATTTTGATGGCATTACGTAGCTCTGTTTGCAAAAAAACGTATATTTTATTATAAAGAAACGTACAGTATTGTTATGCAATTCAGTTTATTTTCATTAACTAATCGGAAGCTAATACTGCTATAAAAGTTTGTTATTAATTGTAGGTTTTCAGATATAAATACTCATCTTCTAAAACTCAATTACTAATTTTAACTCATTGGGCTGCAACAGTTTTCTGTTGTCTAAAGCGAAGGGTTAAAACGATCAATAACGTCTACCAATGTGCCCCCCATGCTTTACTTGACCTAACCTAACTTAAACGTTGCTGACTATTCGACGCTTTACGGGTTACTAGGGAGCGTCACCCCACCATTCAAAATTTTTAAATCAATAGCTGAGATTGCCGCCAGAGAGTTATGTGCAATCTGTACTTGGATTATTTCGATGGGGTGTATTGAATGACTAATAATTAATCAGCAGAAAAAGAATAAATTAGTGCAATTTAAGACAAATTTTTGAAATATTTATGAATTTTTATTAAATATATAATTGTCAAAAATTTTTATTCGACTTTCTATATCAATGTTAAAAATTTATACACTTGATTCAGATTGTCTCTGATTTTTGATAGTTACTATTTTACTTCTTTTATCCAATAGTATTTTTAAGAATCTCGATCAAATTGATTTGAAAATTGGTTTTTAAAAGCCACCCTTCATTAATGACTCACCCACTGTAATTCTTTTTATTGTCTTTTTCTATTGTATTTTTTGTAACTTTTATTTTTGTTAATTATTTACTTCATAGTATTTGTTCACTGATTTTGTTTTTGTTAAATTTTTAGTGTAGTATATGGGATATTATAAATATTAAATATTGTATTATTTGGATGTTAACTTACAAGTGATTCTTTTTGCATAATTGTATTTATATTGTCTAATTTGTTAGAATAAATTACTTCAGTATACATATATTAGAGAACCAGGGACGTTCTGTCGTTTTTAAAATTGAGAAAAAAAGCACTTGTACATTTTTACATAAAATAACTTTATTCAACAAACTATCTGCTGTCACAATGAACAACCCTATCCTAGTGAGAAGATAATTTATAAATTCCATTTGCATAAAACTGGTTTTATTTTCAAAAAATGTAGACATCTTTATTTTTAATTCTATTCCATTATTAAATACTTTACCAGGTATATGATTATCTGAAGGTAACCGGATAGAGGTATTTTTGACGAATACGGGAGATGGGGGAGGATCTTTCACCCAAAATTTAGCATTTTTTCTCTAGTGCAATAAGTGGTTGTACGTTATCTTGCAAAAATAAAACTTTTTTACGACTTATCAGTGCTGGTTGTTTTTCTTGCCGTGCACCCGTTGTAGTTGCTCACTATAAATATTTGTTGTGAGATTTTGACTAACTCGTAGATAGTCTTGGCGAAGATTTCTTTTTTTAGTCTCCAATTCGACGATATTTAATCTTAATGGTCTTTCTGATCTGGTCTCGTTTTCTAAGAATCCACCTCCTGCAGAAAATGATTTAAACCATCTATGGGCCCAAATTTTTTACAAAAAAACAAATTTGCACGTGTTACACTATTTTTCACGGACATCTTTAAGGATTGGAATTATATTTTAATTTAAATTGAGCACTTCGAGATACGCGCACAAAGGACAAAACTATCTATGGAACATTTGTTTTAGTTTTAAGAAACAAGTTTACTAATCTATTGAATTTTGTTGGTAGAAATTGTCCAAAAGAACAGTAACCTAAAAATTACCTAAATTTACACTTTACTGGCTTAAAATGAATGAGTTTGCTAAATGTACTTTGTTTGGTTCGATTCTGAAACATGTATTGAATAGTTTAGTTCAAAAATATTGATGTTACTCTACCACAAAATTTAACTTTTTTAATTAATGTTTTTGATATACAAAACAATATTGTTAGCAATTGAAGTGATAATAAATATGGACACAAAGATGTCCATAGGGTCAAATTCAAAGAAATGTAATTACAAGGTGTAATTTCCCCCCACCTTCTCTTTCAAAGCTTTACTACTAACATTATAAACTCAAGTGACGTGAAGAATAAGTATGATGGACCATACAGTATCAATTTGTTTTGCCTTGCTCACAGGGAATTTTGTATTTGTAAAATATTATCTTTTTCGTAACTTACATGTGGTTAGTTAAATATCGTTTGCTTTCTCAAGGACAGTTTATCTTGTACGCATAATGTGGTGGAATCTATGAGTTCTAAAGTTGAGTTTTCTTTCTCTTGTTGAGCGTGTATGAGCTTTTTAAACTGCTTTAATTCTTTGAAATGATCTAATGAGAAACACCGAGAATGCGAACAATATTCCATTAACAATTTTTATTTTAGTGCCATGAAATTTCGGAACACCCTGTATATACAAACTTTTATAACTTTCTTGCTAATTTATAATTTACTCTATTAGACAAAGTAATTAACAAATGGTATAAATACATAAAAGGTCCGTCTTGAGTCAGGGACCGCTCATCGACGGTTCTCTGGAATTTACAAAGCAAGTTCTTCAGGCGAGAGCCGATTGCGTAGTCTGTTTTCCAGGGGTTGGGTGAAGAGCTTACTGATAACTTAATTGCTGTGAGCGATGTTGCAATCTTTGTATACGACGGCATCATTTACAAAAGGGATGTTAAGGTCTGTATGTAGGGTTAAGTTAGATAGATGTACCATGGAGCATTCATAACTGCCCGGAGAGTCTTTGACTGAAAGATTTGGAGAATCTTGGTATTAGAGGGTTAGCTGCTCAATCCCATAAGTTCAAATCGCTGTGGTATGATTTTGCACAGAAGTAATTTGTAGTCGGGTGATAACTGCGATCTTCTATTAAAGATCCAGTTTATGTTCTTGAGTTGTCGTTTTTTGATTTGAATATGAGATTTTCACGTAAGTTTTGTATCAAGGTGCAGTTTAAGGTATTTTATTTTATCTTGCATTGGGATCGTTATTAATAGTGAATTGAGGGCTGATTGCTCTTTTTGTTATGAATGTTATTTGCACCGATTTGTTTTCTTTAACATTGATTTTACATTGCTTGAGCTAAGTTTGGAGGGGGATAAGATGATTTTGAAATTTTGCTGATGCCCTAACAGGGTTCGAGCTCGCATTATTGTCGGCAAAAGTTGCCACCAGCGTATCGTTTGACAGTGGTATATCCGCCGAAAATAGTAAATATAAAAACGGTTCAAGGATATTGCCTTGAGGGATCCCTGCTCGATTCAGTTGGTAAGAGGAGACGGCGTAACCGGATTTGACCTGGAAAATCAGTTTTTGAGGTAGGACTTGAAAAGTAAGTAAAATTGATACAGTCTTATATAAGAGGCCATTGTGTCAAAAGTTATCAAAAGCTTGTTGCACGCCAAGAAGTACAGTGACACATACCTCCTTTGTTCTAAGCTTTCCCTGACTTGATTTACCAGTCTGTGGCACTGTTGGGCAGTGGAATGGTTTTCCCTAAATCCAAGTTGGTGTTCTGGGATTAAGTCATCTGTAGTTTTTTTTTGCGCACTTACAGGCACTGTATCGTGCTTATCGTGCCCACTAGCATGTATTTAAATGCTAGGACATTCACACACACACACACACACACACACCCATGGGTTGAATGAGACCCGGCGCGCGCCGGGTAGCGGACAGAGGCAACTGCTTGAACCTGCTGAGCCACCGCGTCTCATATCTGTAGGGGTGGTCTTTAATATTTTGTTGAGTAAAAGTCTTTCAAAGACTTTAGATAAAAGAAGCAACAGGCTGATTAGTCTATATGAACTGACTTCTGTTACAGGTTTACCAGGTTTGGCAACCATGACTATTTGAGCAAATTTTTACTGTAGAGGGAAGTAATATATTCGTAGCATGCTATTGCATATGATAGTTATTAAAACAAAAAGTTTTTTAATACTTTACCAACGATTAAATCGTAGCCGGGTGCTTTGTGTGAGTTTAAGAATCTCATTTCTTTTCGGATTTTTGTAGGCCCAAAAGCTCTTGTTTGAAGGAAATAATTGATATGGAACATTAAAATAGTCCATAACTTCATTGTCATTGTTGTCATTGTGTGGTAAATATACCGACAAGATCTTCTGCAAAGACTTTTGCTTTTTCAGCGTCTGATCGTACCCAGCTTCGATTAGGCTTCCTGATGGCAATAACCGGTCTTTTGAATTTTTTAGTGGTTTTCCACAGCGAATGATCATCTGCAGATAGGCTGGTGATATACGTTTGAAAGAAGTGATTGTGAACTTCTTTGATAGCCGAGCGTAAATTGTGTGTTTAATCTATGAAGATGGGTTTTATCTGCCAGATTTCGGGAATTTCGCCATTGATGTTGAGCCTTGTGTTTTTCTTTGATAAGTTCTTTGATGTGAAAAGGAAGGTTATAGGTATCCGATACTGTCTTGTTTTTGACTGGTGTGGTTATCCAAGAAGCATTCTGAATGAGGTCGGTTTTGTACTGTACAGTCTTTTCAACTTCTTGAGGTTTCTTTAGTTGGAAATCAAGCCTGATATTAGGACATATGATCGTTGAATAATTTTCAGTCTGCACCTTTTGTGCGAAGCGAAGTAGAGATTTTTTCCAGGGTAATCCAGTACTTAATGTAATTATGATAGGGCTGTGATCTGAACTTAGATCAGAAATAGGTTCAATTTTGGCATTTAGTTTAGGTATATCTTTCATTATGGTAAGATCCAGCAAGTCTGAGAATTTATTCACGTCGCTGGGTCAATAGGTTAGTACTCCTGCTGACAGGTAGTTGAGATTTTTGTCTTGGATTACTTTTAAGAGATTCAGACATTTTGTCGTAGTCAGCCTAAATCTCCATGAGATATTCTTAGTATTCCAGTCGCTAACAACTATGCATTTACATCCAAGTTGAAGTAGAATGTCCTGATATTTTCTACAGGAAAGGGTACGTCTTGGTGAATTATAAATCGCAGCGATTGTGAGAGGCCATGACAGCACCTTGCGTTTTAGTGTTGTACTTTGTATTTTGTTAGTTGTATATGGTTTTAAGATGTAATTCTTGAAAGTTGACTTTATGGTCATCGGAATGGTTTGCATAGGAAAGGGCGTACTAGGGTATTTTGATCATTGTTCTATCGGTTGAATGGCCTTTGGAAATTGAAAGTATGTCAATTTCGTTTATTTATAAGAATGCATTTATTTCTAAAAAGTTGTTAATTATCTTGTTTGCATTCCATGACTCCATTATTAGTGATGTAGCCATTTCTTTGTTAGTTTATTTATGACAGTTGTAAGCATGGTCAGCATCATGCTATTTTGATTGAGTTGGGAAAACAGTTTTTTGAATTAATGTAAAAGAAGTGTTTATCCGTTATGTCTATAGTGTTGGAATTGTTTACTGAGGGACTGGTAGGCCAGATGCTATCTGAGCGTAAATAATTGCAGTTAACGTGTGTGTGTGCGCGACATTTATAATTATCATGATGATTGCCGGTATAAAGTGCACATGTTGCTGGTGTTTCTCTGTTTTTTGCAGGTTTTGGCGTCGTAAATCTTCCGTATTTAACACATCTGAATGGTTTCGAACAATACGTTTTGGTATTGTGTACATTAATTATATTTGATTTAGTCCTAGGCCGTTCAATTCTGATCCTACAATATTGCAGGAATTCTAATTTAAAAATTTCCTTGTTTTTTGGTGGGGTTCTAAATTAACAAAGAACATTAGAAGAGAAGATTTTATGATTCTACGTCTGACATTAACGATGTTTCGTACTTTATATCTTTTGGCTCCTAATTTGTCTTTTATATAGGATAGTGATATGGAATGGTAAAGATCACGTATTAGCACACGGTAGGCTTTGCCCTGTTTTATTTGATGAGTATAGTGGATCATTTCTTCATCACGAACATTAATTTTATGTATGTATCCGGTGTTCTGGCGGTGATTTTTATTGTACCATAAGACATGGCTTTAGATGTATAAGTTTCTTTTTCACCAACCTCAGGTCATCTCCGTGGCTCCATAATCTTTGACTCCATAAAGATAAACTGGGAGAGATTTAGGGTCTTGTGGTTTAGAGCTGAAACCGGCCTCATTCGACTCAGCTCGTCCAATCGAGTAAGTCGACACCGACATGGGCTCATTCTGACATTTCCGCTAAAGTGCATGTCACCCTAGAGCTGGATTGGATAGAGCATTGGATTGGTCGGTTTTCGTTTACATAGTAGTACAATCTTCAACTAGAAGAGGCTGAAATCTATTTGAGGTTTCAAGCTGCTGGTCATTCTCTTCTGATGATAGTCAACTTATTCTTTTTTCTTTGAAGGTGCACACCTTCTACCACGTGTGTTTAGCAGATAATAGAGGCAGCGTCATTAACATTTGCATAATCCATATTTTTTTCAGCAGTATTATTTTGATTTGGTAAACTAGGAAATTGAATAGGTAGAGAAGTTGTATTAAAATATGAATATGAGGGGTATGGTGGTTATGCGTTAAATTGTTGAGAAAAGTATGTCGGTTGGGGTATCTGAACTAGGGGGGGTTTGTTTTAATACATAGTCAGAGAATGAATCTAAGACTTATCAATTGTTAATCCGCATTAAATGACTGTTGTTTACAACATTTCTATGTGGTCTCTTTCAGATTTGAGAATTCATTTTCTTGTTTTAACATAAACATCTTTTCACTTATATAGGATTTTAATATATCTACATATTTTTTTAGAAAGCATTTCTTTAATTTATGGATTAGTTTAAAAACAGCACTGCGCAGATCTTTTTTCTCTCGTTTACTTTTTCTATGATGTTTGTAATTCTATGGACCTGATCCATTGTTGAATGTTGCTCTCTGAAGCCAAATTGGTGTACAAAAATCTAGTTATTTCTATTTATTAAGGTTTTAATCTTTTCAACAGCAGTTTTTCAAATATGTTTGCTATGATTAACAACAGCGATATAGGCCTATAAAAAGATTTCTGATTTACCTGGCTTGACAATCATAATTACTTCTGCCACTTTCCAGATATTCGGGATACTGCTCCTGTTATTAGATTATAGTCCGGTGCTTTTTTCGAGCTCATATTCTGCTTAATTTCTTTGTCGACTTCTTTAGGGGCTACTAGTGTGATTTATTCTGATTCCATTACTTTCCTCTGGAGATCTATATTTTCCAATGCTTCATTTGGGTGAAAAGTTTTCTCCAAATGTGTTGCAAAAGTTTCAGCTTTTTGATGATTGCTTTTTGCCCAACTACCATCTGTAGTTCTAATTGGCGCGATATGGACTATTGGCCTTTTCAAATTTTTTGTGGCTTTCCACAAGGATTAATCTGTTATTTTATCATTTTTCAGCTCTTTTAAATAATTACTGACAGTCATTCTTAAGCTGTTGTATTTCTCTCTTTAATCTTTGTGCAAGGCCTATTCTTATCATTTTTTTCACTTTTTTGCCATTAGTTTTCTAATTTCCTTCGAGTAGTTATGATCAATGGCGTCCTTTTTAATTTCGGGTGTATTTTTTCAGGCCGCCTGTTGTATATCTTAGACAACATTTTCAGTTTCCTAGTTCAATTGCTCTATCGTTCGTAAGGGTACATTTTATTGGATTCAGTTATGTAGGGTTTTTTGAAAACCTTCCCAGTCAGTGTATTTGTTTACCAGCGTAGGACTGCACTTCTTTTTAATTATAGTTGCACCTAAATAATCGGATATTGATCTGAGTTTAGGTCTAAGTTTTTATCAACACTTAATTTTTTGAAACCTTTTTTACTATAAAGAAGTTTCGTAAGTTTTGTATCTTATTGGGATATGTAGGCTAATATGTAGGCTTTCCTATTGAAATATAACATCCCAACTTTGTTGCTGCCTCATGCAGTTTTTTCTCTTTTGTGGTAATTTTTGACCCCCACAACGTATTTTTTGCATTGCAAATGCCTCCTATTATAAAAAGTTCTCCCAGATGTCTAAGGACATCTAAATAACATTTTTTGCTTGTATCTAGGTGAACAGTAAATTGCAGCAACAATCAACTTCTACCTTCCAGTTTTTATTTCTACTATTGTGACCTGATTTTCTATAGTTTGAATGCTTGTTTCTTCGTAATGGGTTATGTTATTTTTATTATTGCACTGTCACCTCTGGTTGTGTTGTTATGTTGAATAGTGTGATTACAATGATAACCTCCAAACCTGAGGTATGATTCTCTGGTTAGATGCGTCTCAGAAATGAGGCATATGTTTATTTTTTGAATAACAAGAAATGTTTCAAGGCCTTGTCTATTTTGCAAGATTCCATTGGAATTCCAAGTGGCTATCCTAATATCACTTCTATCTATTGTTATTAGTTTTTTGACGTGGATGCAGTAGCTTTATTGCCTTTTTCTGTTTCCCCGTGCAACGTTTACATTGTGATACTAGAGTTGGTTTTATTAGTGCTTCAATTTTAACTGCAGTGCAACCTCTATAATCCGAACACACGTTAATCCGAACGCACACTAATTCGAACGGAAAGATTACAAAATGATAATCCGAACGCTGCCTCGGTAATCCGAACACTAAAAAGAAATAAAAATGTGTGTTTATACCGCCTACCACCGCTTTAGGTGGTGGTGGTACTGCGTCAGTTTGAATTTTTAGTAGTACCAAGTCAGTTGAACTGATGTTCCCATACATAGAACTATATTTCTGCAAGAATTGTAAGCCCAAGCCCAAGAAGCATCAATTAAAAATAAAAAGCGAACGAACGAATTTTTTCACCCCACAAGGCAATAAATAACGCCCTTGTTACTTGCATATATATAGAGAAGTACATACATTTATACATATTTACGTTATTTTATTGTTTATGGTACATAGTTTCGTTAGTTCGAACGATTCGCTAATCCGAAGAGCAATGAGGTTAGTATGAATAATGGTCGCGTTTTTTCCATTTGATATTATCTTTTCTTTATCTCTTTTCTCTCTTTCCTGAAAATATTTACTGCACTAATTATTTTAAAGTTATTTTTATTTAACCCATCTACTATCATGTCAGGATCAGCAGTGCTTGGAAGTTTTCTCGCCATAACTTTATTGGCTCGTTTCTTTATCTTTGTATGTATGCCATAGGCATTTATTGTCATGTAGACAATGTAGCTTTCCTGTATCCTTCTACTTCATCGGTATTTATTTTGATCTATTCGCTAATTAATACTGCTGCTTTAAAAACTATTGAGTTGTCTGTTAATATAGTGTTCAACATCCCGTAGTCTTTTACATTGCTTACTATTATCGGTGGCGATTTAGGGTTTTTATTTTCGTTATTTTAATGTACTTGTTTGCTTCTCTCATTTTTTGACGAAGATTTAAATATAATATTAAGTTTTCGCTTTTTGTTGTTTTTACTTTTAACTACTATGAACCATACTATTTCTCTAGCTAGTTCTTCCTCGTCTGTTTCATATTCTGGCTGGTTAGTTGCCTTATTTGTTTCAGTATCTACCTACTTTAGTTGCTGATTTAATATTTGTTGTAACTTATTAATCTAGTTCTGCATTGGCTGGACATTATTTTCAAGATTTACTCCGGACTTTTTTCCTGAATCCAAGCATTATATAATGCTTGTTCATTGTTGCTTCTAGCCTGGTTTTCTTAGAATAGTGCTTGATTCTGTTGTGCTAAAAGCGCTTTTCCTGGTATAGTAAGGTACATTTAAATTACTTATCCAACATAATGTTGAATAATAACATTATTTAAGTACGCCTCTGTTAGATTTATTTAAATTCACAATTTTGTTACTGATATTTACTTACGTTGACTTCTGGGTTGCGTATAATCGCGTTGCGCTTGAATGTCTCGGCGGATAAGAAAGTTAGGTCCTTACACTTTAAAACTCAAACCGCACTCCTCCGGCGTGCTGGTGTTAATCGAATCCATGCTTTGGCTCACCGTGACCGACAGGGGGTGCTTGCATGCCGTGTTTGGCGGCAGCGAGAGCAGCAGCCGCTGATTCGGAATGACGTGGTGTTGAAGGGAGTTTTCACTATTTACGAGGAAAGGACCCTGCGGCGATCGAATATGGGGCACATGCACGGCAGTGCGGCAGCACTGACGCAGAGGATCCTCAGCACGTGGACCGGGCGCGAACCTGAGAATAAATAGCACAGTGTACCAAAACACTTCTGCGCCGGAGAACATACATATCTAATGTTTGTTTGCAATTTGCTTTTGAACTTAAAAAGGTAGCACTTTTCCTTTATATCTCTGTCAGTGATCTATAGCTACAGCTATTATGTGTATATTATTTTCTCCATTAGTTACATGGAACCCACTGAGAGTAAATTTTTCGGTAATAGAAAATTATTTCTGATGTTGAATGAATGGTTATATCATTAATCTTACTTACAGCGCAATTAACACATAATTAGTGTATGGATGTGAGTAGGTTAGACATAAGTGGGATATTTAGTTCTTTATATTGCACATGCAACAGAGTTGTGACAAAACCTGAAGCGATAGCCATTGCTTTGGTTTTATCGCATTCTAAACTTATTACAAAATGCTTCTGGAAAACGGCTGTATTATTAGATTGATGAATAAAGGAACTTACTGTTGTAATAATTATAATTCTGAACAATTACTGGAATTTTATTATAAAAAAAAACAACAAAATCACATATCGGAACAGCTTTAGAATTAGGCAAATGTTTTTGTAATGATAATTTAATAATGTTGAGTATGTGAAATGATCTATTACATAAATGTAACATTAAAATAGTAAAAAAGTAATTTTTTATTTTTTATTCATAACTCTACAATGAAATATCTACTGGATGCGAAATGACACAATTTCTATTTAGGCGTGTGTTTTTATTTTTTTACATTTTCAAAGTTTTTTAAATCTCTCAAGGGATTATTTCATTTGCATTACGCTTTGGTGATATAAATGTTTTACTTTTTCCTAGTTAGAACGCAATTTGCTCTTCCTCACAGATAACAGTATTTGTTTGTTACCGCGGCTAGTTTGTCGGGATAGTTAATAGGGGGAAAAATTGCAATAATAAATCCCCTTATTTGCGATAGTGTTTACCTCAATCAAACACTGCGATTTCGAAACTACAATTTAATGTTGACTGAAGTTAAACAAAAATACATAGTTGCGAATGTGCTCGAGTGCATTAGTCGAAGCTTTCGATGAGGTTGCTTGTTAACGGCTGACTAACTATTACAAACTGAGTCGGCAAGTGAGTGACATCAAAATCACGGGGTGGGTTCTTGAAATCAGGGACAATAAATTACCTGAAAAAGGCAGACGGCTACAACTGTTTAGCTCAATGACGGGAAAACCCGCTAACAAGTTCTAAACTCATAATTATATTTTTGAATAGGGTCATGAAACTTGTATTTAACACAAAAGAGACGACAGCGGTCATCTACCTGAACGGAACTCACCGACCACTTAGACTTATAAATCTGTCACTCAACTTGCCTGGAGAATCTTAATTCTTAAAATAAGATAATCCTTACAACTATTCTTAATAATAAATTACTAACTATTTCGTATTAAACATACTCCCCCCGTTGAACAAACTGTTCAACAAACAACACAAGTTAATGGGGTCACTCATTAGGTAGAGTGCACAATTGTCTAACACACCTACAGAGTTTATCAGCGGGAGTTTTCACACGAAATACGCGCACTGCACTATCTTCGCCGTAATGAACCGCAACAATGCGATCAAGGAACCATCCCAGAGGTGGAAGATTATTTTGTTTAATCAACGCAATATGATTGATGTTGACGCTCTGGGAGTTACGTTGCCACTTGGATCGAGTGATGAGGTGGTTTAAATACTTTGCCATATGTTCCAAAAATGCTGCTTCATCCTTTGAGCATGTTGTCACGCAGACAATCGATTTGCAGGTTTATTGCTTAAATCGGTTTCGGCTAAGCTGGTCAATGGACCGCCTATTAGGAAATGGCCAGGGTCAAAGGGAGAAGGTCGTTGGGATCCGAAGAAAGAGGGGATATAGGACGAGAATTAAAAATTACTTCTATCTTAGTGGTGTATGTTTGTAATTGCTCAAAGGTTAAAAGTGCGAACAAAATAATATTTAAATGATTTAATCGCAGTCTCCCACAACCCGCCAGGTGAGATGAAAAATGTCAACTAATATTTTCAATTGCTAAATAGCGACTCTCGTTGATTGCGGATGATCTAAGAGATAATTTAATAATTAACAAGTTAGCCTTATCAACTTCATCTGGGGATAGATCTTTAGTTAATGTAGGCATGTTTTTGAAATTGCATTGCAAGTAAATCGCCGCATATAAGCAACTACTCGTCTTAATTTATTAATAGAGCTGTATTTTTCTAAGAGTTCAATAAATTTGCCTTTTAAACAGGTTACCGTAGTGGTAACTGCACGTTTCTTTGGGATATGGATTGCGTTTAAGGCTCCTACCGGCCAGGATGATTCCGAATCAACAAGCCACGCACGCCCTGATTGCCAAATAGAGCATTCTATAAATTCCAAGAAAGTTTGACCGCGAGACACCAAATACGCGGGATTGTCATGAGAAAAGACGTGACGCCAATGACACGACTGAGTTAACCCTTGAATTGCCGTTATACGGTTTGAGGCAAACGTTTTCAACAAAAATGGACTCAGTACTTATCCAATGAAGAGCTATAGTTGAATTATACCATAAATAGGCGCCATGGAGCTCTATCGGAAGTACGCGTTTTATTGACGTGTATAAGCGTGCTAACAGACCTGCAGAGCATAATTCAAGTCGAGGTATTGTAAGGGGCCTTACTGGAGCTATTCTAGATTTGGCGCAAACTAGACGAACGCACAGTTCACCCTTATCATTAGTAGATCGCAGATAGAAACAAGCGCCATATGCCATTTCGCTTGCATCACAGAAACTATGAAGTTGGATAATTTTGGTTAAAATAGTACTAGCGGTATATTAACAATATATATCAGCGGCTTATTGTCCTTGCGTTTACTAAATGTTATGTGAGCTGAATTTAGTTCATTTAATTTTACACTCTATTTTTTGGGCCGCTCTATGCCTTTATGCAGAATCTGTTGCAAGTTATATGCTGCTGTTGCTAAGACACTTTGTGTTACCATGATAACTTTGTCATCGGCAAAGGTTGCAGTAAAGGAATATTAATTTGTGAACATATAGATTGTGTAGATAAGGTATAGTAGTAGACCAAGAACGTTGCCCTACGGAACTTCAGAATTTATTGGAAGAAGAACTGCTAGGTATTGTTTAAATTTTACTAAGAAATTTCCGACAGATGACAAATATTGTGAGGGAGGCTCATCAATAATTAATTGCTTCTAATAGAAAAGGTTTCGTGCGAATCTTGTACGTAAGGGGAGGTAGTGACAGTTTACATTTGTTATCATTTAATATTCGAGATGGCTTTTACTACATTATTAGTTATAAATTGCTAAAAAATCTTTTTATAAATTTAACTATATGAAATTTACGTACATTAATGCCTTGTAAATAAACAATGGATTTATTATCAGTGGAAATGAACTACGAATTTTGGAACAGTATTTTAATTAGCAAATACTGCTGCTAATAAATATTGTACAATAAAATGCTTTTTACGCCAGAAATACCTCAAAGGAATTCCATATTATACAGTAGTATTTTTTTCAAGTTCATTCCAATAAATGCGATCGAATGACAACCTAGAATCCCCAATCACCAAGCAGCAATAATGTATTCTGATAAGTGTTAAGAAATAATGAAAAAAGAAGAAATTTAAGTAGAAAACTTACTAACATCAATAATTTGACTTACTAATAAATACAATCAATAAAATAAATTATATCAATGATAATGGAAATAATTTATACATAAATATACGTCTGCTAGCTATAGTTTATATGCTAGAGAATATCCGATTACCTACAAGGACTGTAAATATTACTTTAAGTTTACAAGGGAAGATATAGTTAAATCAAAAATTAATGTAAACTAAACTCCCGTCAATAAAAATATTAAGCCATTGAACACATACAGATTTAAAAACAGAACTTATTTTAATGTAGTCCTTAATAATGAAAATAATAGCCGTCACTTAATGAAGAGAACAATAACAATATCAGTCTAAATATATTTTTCAAATGGTTTAAAAGTATATTAAACAAACTAATGTAACACATCACTATGATATTATCGTATTAATAAAGTTTAATAATAATTATTTTTTAAGATTAGCACTAGCGTTTAAGACCATCTATCGATGGAATTAAGAAAATTCAGCAAGTAGAAAAAAAATAATTAATGTTACCGTTTATTACGAAAGCTTTTACTACTTTTAATATTGAAAACTTACCAGATTTGAAAGGTTTCTTTAGAAGCACAATTAAATGTATATTTTTGTCTACCGCTTTTGTTTTAGTTTTGCTGAATTAAATGGCTAAGTTTCCCTGAGATGGCGCTCATAGGCTCACTTTTCATTTTTCATGTTTAAGGTTCAGAGCAATTTCAATTTTTTAAGTTAAAAGCGGACATCCTGGTGTTGTGTTGCTCATTTAATATATAATGTTGCCAATTACACTTTGTGTTTTTTGTGTATAATTAAGTACCGCATAATTTTAATACGAGGTACATTCAAGTTATAATCACACGAAAACTATGAAAGTTGTGTCACTTCTCGACGTAATCTCCCTGTAGCCGTATAAATTTCTCACAACGTCGACGCCATGATTCCATGGCCGCTGCGAACATTTCTTTAGGAGTCTTCTTTGACCACTGGAAAATTGCAGACGCAATAGCGGCAAGACTAGTGAAATTAGTTAGAAACAGCCAAAAAGTCGCTAGGAGCCAGGTCAGGTGAGTAGGGAGCATGAGATATCACTTCAAAGTTGTCAGCATTCGTGGCACCCTCCTGGAAGACAGTTTTTACATTTTCAGGTCTTCATGCAGGATTGTGTCGTCAGACCGGCTGGTGCGAGGCCCAGATTGTCTTGGTTTGTTGTCGTACGACATTTTGCCTTCTTTGAACTGTCGCACCCACAAACGCACATTAGACATTCATAAGACCATCACCACATGCTTCACTCAATTGGCGATGAATATCAATCGGTGTCACACCACACAAATGGAGAAAACAAATGATTACATGCTGTTCTTGTAATGAAGATGTCGCCATTTTAAGTATCAGAAACAGTCCTTCCTCCCGCCGCTGCCGCTAAAGTTCTGTATGCCATGCAGTGCTGTCATCTCTGTTAAGCATTTACAGAGTGCGCGCGTATTTTGAAAGAAACCGCATATTTCTATCTGTTACCAATCCTGAGAAAAGAATTTGAAGGTATTACAATTTAAATGCACCCCGTATAGATTATAGAATTCTAGTAGTATAGTGCAGCTTAAAGACAAAACAGTATTATTTATTTAAAAAAATGTCTAGACATATTAACAAGTCAAACACACTTTCTACGCATAGTACATTATGAATTATATATACAAATCATCCATACTGTGCCATACTATGCACAAGGTGGTTATCGATTTTTAATCAAAGAAATGGTTAAGCACAACCAATTATTAAAATACAAAAAAGACTTTCTTCAAACCACATTAATAAAATTTAAAATATTATTTTTCTTTTTATTTCATTTGTGTTACTATAAGATATTTAAAATGTTTTGCACTATGTGGCACGTTTCCAGTATCTTTGTATTGTGGTATAGATATTTGATTATAACACTAATATGCAAGATTTTGTTGTTTTGAAATGAAGAGATGTGCTGGAGTAGGCTTTTCCGCAGATTCCGAAAATGACGTTCAACATTCCGTATCACGTCAGCTTTTTCTACAAATCACGAAAATGTGTAAAAATTTAAAAAACCGTGAGAGGAATGAATGTGTAAAGAATAGATAAACATAAATACATATTTATTTATTTTTTTTTAATCATTTATTTGCCAGCTCAACAATCAGTTACATGTTATACATGGCAATGATAATAATAGTAAGGTAAGCAATAACAGTACGTTCTTTTATAGTTTATGAGGTAGGTTGTACCCTTACAAGTATGTTAACTAATTGTTATATTAACTAATCAATGTCGAGTTCGGTTAGATATAAATCTTGTGGTAATTTTAGTTTGAGTCTTTGGTGTATGTTTGGTCTGCCTAAGTTGTATAGAACTGCACCTTCACATTTATGTAAGTTTTCAAAGAATTTTTTGGCACACTCGGCGATGTAGCTTTGGATTGTTGGTATGTCTAGTTCGTAATGTAGTTGTTCGTTCCGAATGAACCAAGGAGCATTCACTGCTATGCGGAGAATTTTGTTCTGTAGTCTTTGGACTTTTTCTATGTTTGACTTTGCAGTGTTGCTCCAGATTGTTGATGCGTATAGCACCAACGGTCGTATTAGAGATTTGTATATCATAATGGTGCATTTGGGCTTAAGAGATGACTTTCTATTAATGAGAGGATAAAGTTGTGCCAATCGCGCGTATCCTTGGTTTAACTTGTAGTTAATATGAAGTTTCCAGGTAAGTCGAGTGTCAAGGAGCACTCCCAGATACTTGATGGCGGCATCGGCGGGATTCCAGGCAATAGTGTTGTTGTTGATTGTTAAGCTGGGAGGGTTTCTAATACTTCTGAGGAAAATATTTTTGCCTGACATTTGGTGTGGTTGATGTGCATATTCCATTGGTTGAACCACGAGCATATTTGGTTCAGTGCAGTCTGCTGCTTTTCAATAGCTAAGGTAAGGTCAGTGTGTTGGGTCAAGATTGCGGTGTCGTCCGCGAAGGTCGCTAGGGTTGCCTCTATGTTAGGGATATCTGAAGTAAAAATATTGGATAATAGGGGTCCCAGTACGCTTCCTTGAGGTACGCCTGCATGGATGGACTTTGTTTCAGAAGATGCGGAGTTTATGCGCACCGCAAAAGTGCGGTTTTCTAGGAAGGAGAAGACTATGGCTTTAAGGTAGCTGGGAATTTTTATCTTGATGATCTTGCTTTTTAGGCCTTCGATCCAGACTTTGTCGAAGGTCTGGGCTATATCGAGGAGAACTACAACTGTATAACATTTGTTTTCGTAGCCCTCTTCTATTTTTTTCAGTTATGCGTTGGAATTGGTGCTGCGTAGAGTGTGATTTCCTAAAGCCGAATTGGAATGCTGGTAGGATGTTGAGTGATGTTAATTCATTCATTAGCCGGGAGTGGATGATCTTCTCGAAAACTTTGGAAAGTGATGTCAGTAAGCTTATTGGCCTGTAGCTACTAATCAACTTTTTGTCTTTACCTGGTTTAGGAATCACCAGTATGTGTGCATGCTTCCATGTTTGTGGGAAATAACCTTGCTGAAGACATGCATTAAAAGTTGTTGCTAGATAGGCTAAGGTTTTGGTGGTGAGCTGAGATAATATTAGGTTGGTAATGAGATCGTGCCCAGGAGCTTTTCTTTTAGGGAGACTGTCGATTATTGTTTTAATTCCAAGGGGAGAAGAGGGAGTTATCGGTTCTGTAACTACTGGGAGATGAGTTTCAACGTGATTAATTATATATGTTGCGTGGTTTGGAGCGCAAGTGACTGTTGGAGTGAATACACTTCCGTAGTGGGTAGCAAAGGCTGCTGATTTTTCTTCGTCAGTAACAAGTAGTGTATTATTCACGCTTAATGTTGGGATGTCCTCTCTTTGCTTTAATATGCCCTTTGTAGCTCTCCACATTCCGATGTCACCTGATCTTCTATGTATTTTTGATATGAGTTGATTCTCAGCTCATCCAAGCATCTTTTTAGGGTGTGTGTTAAACTGTTCAGTAATCGTTTTGTTTCCGGTATCCTGGTTCTCTGCCATTCGCGTCTGACTTGACTTTTTCTTTTGATTAGTGCTGTGATTTCTCGAGGCAAGCTATGGTGATTAGGTTTTTTGTTAGTTTTGGGCGCTAGTGTTGATCTTTGCACGCTGTCAGTTATTGACGTTGTTAGTTTGGATATGGTCAGATCAATGTCCTCGTGGTTGATAAGACCGGTTGGGCATATCAGCTGATCATCAAGGATGGCTTGGAATTGTTCCCAGTTAATTATCCCGTTTATTAGTTTTGGTACTGGCTGTACCAGCTGAGGTGAGCTAATAAATGTTATTATAACTGGTAGGTGGTCAGAATCTAGTTCTACTACAGTTTGAAAAGTTGGTTTATCGAAGTTTTTTTGGAGTACTATGTCTAGTATGTCCGGCTGGTGATCACTGCGATACGGGTAGTAGGTATAATTCCCGGGGGCTGTTATTTGGAAGGAGTATTTAGTCGCGTAGCCTTCCATCTTGATTCCCTCGGGATTGTTAGCTCTGCATCCCCATAATTGGTTTTTGGTGTTGAGGTCTCCAATCATCAAGAGTGGTTCGTTTATGTTGAAGATGGTTTTTATGTCGTCCTCCATTAATTTCTTGTTCGGCTGTCTGTATGTGCTGATTAGTGTGAGGTTTTGATCGTTTATTTTTATTTTAACTCCTATTGTTTCAAGGCTTAGGTTTTTTGTTTCGGGAACAGGATTGTGGCAAATTTTCTTTCTAATGAGGATAGCTACTCCACCAGCAGCTATTTGGGCGTTTCTATCTGCTCTGTGAATTTGGTATCCTGGAATTTTAAACGTGTCTACTTCAGATAGGTTTCAGAGGATTGATCTTTGAGTTTTGACGCCATTAGCATTCCAGTTTAGGATTGATAGTTTTTCGATGATCCATTGAGGAGTAGAGGAAGGAGTGTACTAGTGATAAAATTTTTAATTATGGGGAGGTAAGGAGTAAGGAGATCAACAAGGATTTTGGCTATATTATTTATGTTAGGTGAGGTCATTGGATCGGTTGTCTGGTTAGGGTTAATAAGGGTGGGGTTGGTCGGTGCAGTGTTTCGAGCTTGATCTGCATATGAGCGGTTCGGATTGACAAAATAGTTCCTATTGTGTCTTGTGCTGGATTGGTTGAAGTTGCTGATGTTATTTTGTCGTTTTTGTACTATCTCTAGGTGGTGGCAGCCGCGATAGTTTGCGGGGTGTGGTCCTCCACAGTTGGCACATTTGGGTGTTTCTTCAGGTTTTTTCTTGCATTGTTGATGCTGGTGGCTATCGCCACATTTAACGCAGCGCGGATCTAATGTACAGTAGTTTTTGGTATGCCCATAGCCTTGACAGCGGTGGCATTGTGGAATGTTTGATGGCTTTCTTCTCGGTTCTACTGTGACTATTGAGTAGTACATGCTTTTTAATGTAAATATTTTCTTAGCGTTTTCGTTATCCTTCAGGTCGACTGCGCAAATTGGAAGTGGCTGTTTATTTTTTGTAAGCAGGCGTGTGACTTTGATAACTGACAAGGTTTTGCTAAGTTTGGTGAATATTTCTTGTTCTGTTATGGATGGTGGTACGTTTTTGATCACGACATTGAGGGGTTTGCCGACAGGGTTTTGGAAGGTATGAAATTTGATGTTGTTATCTTTAAGGTGTTTTGTTAAAATTCTGTAGTCGTTCTCTTCAGTTCAGTTGATTCTTAAGGTGTTTGTGTTACAAAAGGTCGTGAACTCGTTTGATGTTAGTTGTTTAATATCTGCAATCAGGGCTGCGTGATTTATGGCGTTGTGTAGATAGATAGGCGGTATTTTGGGTTTAGTTGCCGAAGTTTCAGTTTTTCCGTTTGTGTTTTGCTGATTATGGTTATCGTAAGGGTTATCAACTGGGTCAACTTCTTGACTGGCAAGTAGATCATATTTGTTTTGCGTTGGAATGTTTGGGGTCCATGCGTAGCGTTTTTGCACTTCATTAAGTAGCGGTGTTAATGAATCAGATTTACGCTTGTTTAGCGTTTGAATTTCCATTGGGTTATCATTATTAATGTTTTCGGTTATTTTAATAAATTGAAAGTAACTTACAATTTATGTTGCTTTTAAAGTTGATATTATAAGACCTTTTCGTTAGATAAATGCACTTTAATCTTTCACACACTTGGGACAGCGATAAAGCACGTCTTGACGCTTTGAAAGTAAAATGACGAATTAAATACATATTTATAAGCAAACATACCTAACATTTACAGTTGGGCTCCCCTTGAAACTTTCTCTTCTTGGATCATATGTACAGTCCACTTTCTTTGATATCTATTTTTCATCCCTTTAATTACTTGATGGAAGCGCTCGCTATGTTTTTCCGTAAAATCACCAAGTTTTACAAAAAAGTAATTTAGATGAGCATGAAGAAAGTGAACTTTGACGGTCTATTTTCCGTAGAAATTTTACATTTTGGGCTAAGTCTATATATTTGGATAGGTTTTTATTTATAATTTTATCTAAGCTGTTTTGTTGGTTTTATCTATCTAGCCTATTGTTCGAAATAAGTGTATCATTTAAAATTATGTGATTCAATTATATTTTATGGATGTCGCTTTCAACTGGTATTTCAGTGTATGTGGGTATCCACTGTGTAGTTCTTTTCTAAACGGTTTGTCCTATATTTTGTCTAGCTCTTTTTTTGACAATTCTACAAAACCATTTTTAAGAAAAATGATTTTGTCGTCCAATATGAGCTTTTTTTGCAAAAATCATCAACTGCTGTGTTCCTTAAAACCCAATATATAAATGTACGGCGTAGTGGTCTCTTTCTGTAAGTCTTCAGTCAATTTAATTTTATATGCCTGTAAATGCAAATCCTTTGTTAAAATGCGTTGCGTAGTGCCGTATGAAAAATTCACTTGCTGTGGTGTGTTTGGTTCTTCATCTACACTATTACTTATTCTAGCAATATTTTCACCTGAACGGCCGTTGCGTTGGTAGCGAATTTTATTAATAAGCACATCACTTGTTATAAATTTTTGCACGCTTACTTAGCACATTGTTGCGTCCAAACAATAGCCGCCGTTTTCTTCACGCTCATAGAGAGCACAAGGCGTGCAATTCAAATCCTGAAGTTCAGTTTGAATCATCCTTTCGTAATTCAATGATCTGTTGGTTTTTACAAATTTTACAAATTTAATTTTTTTTTACAAATTGAATGATTTAACGACAAGAAAAAAAATGTCAATTAAAAAGTAGTTATATATACATATAAAGTATGTCAGGAAAGTCCGGGTCTGACAGTTGGTAGGGAGTGTCGGGTAAATAATCTAATTTAGCTTATTTACCTTTGGACCTTTACAGAGTACAGATTGCTTGCGAAGTGGACAGCGATATGTGACACAATATTGCGTTAAACTCGAAAAATCCGCAACTCAGACGCTATCTTTAATTCAGAAAGCCCATGGAAGGAATGCTTTATTAAAATACGCTGAGCCATGCGTTGCTGTCAGTGAGAGCGTTTCTGGTGAAGCAAATCGTGATAAGCGTTGACCCAACCTCGTTACGGCCTGAACCTGGCCCTGTTCGACTTCTATTTGTTTCTTCGGTTCAAATCTGCCTTGAAACGATACTATTTTGATGTCACAGAATGTAGATTGTAGGCTGCTGCAGCGATTGTTCTGAAAGAGATTCCAGTTAAAGCCTTCCAGGTTGGCTACGATGCGTGCCAGAATCCCCGAAAATGGTGCCTAAGAATATCATTTTGAAGAATATTAAGTGTATATAAACTTATTTTAGTTCCTATGAAGAGCTAGATGATATATACAACAACATAAAGAAGTAAAACGTCATAACTGTGTTAGGTGACATAAACGCAAAAATAGGAATGGAGCATTTGTATAAGCACTTAACGGAAGATGAAAGTTTATACCACTAAAACAACATCAGAAAAAAGAAAATTGATGAGACGAAGAATTAAGGCGCTCCAAATAAATCAAGAAAGAGATAAAAAGCATATAAAGAACAGCAGGCAAAAGTCAAAAGTACTAATAGGCATAAAAAAGGACTATGTACAAAAGTAATGTTAAAGACGTGGATGACTATTTCCAGAAAATAGGGATACGAAAATTCTATAGAGAAATAAGAAAAGGAAAATAGAAACATATGCATATGTTAGACATTAAAGATAAAGAAGGGGAGACAATTGTGGAAGAAAACAAAATAAGGAAGAGAAAAAAATGTTTTTATGAAATGCTTCATGATGGCGCAGAGGAAGAGGAAGATGAACAAATAATATTAATAAAAAGAGAAATGGAGATGTAAGAAGGAGCTCACAAAAGAAGTTTTGAAAAGTTTTAAAAAATCTGAAAAACAATAGTCCGGCTCAAAATGGAATCGTAGGAGAAATTTTAAAACGAGGAGGCTAAATAATAAAAATAAACTAAGGGACTTAATAAGAACGATTTAGAAAGAAGGGAAGAAATGCTGGAAAGTGCAACAATAGTGTCTTTATTCAAAAAGGAAGACGAAACAGCGTATTAATTATATATAGATAGGAGAGTACCAAGCTGGATTTAGGAAGGGTAGGAGAACAACGAGTATGGAATTCCACCAGTTATACCCTTAATAGATTTAAAAAAGCCTATAATTCGGTGAAAAGGTCAAAACTGATTGAAAGTTTGAGAACATTAAATGTATCAGGAAAGTTAGCAAAACTGGTGAACAAGACGCTTAGGAATACAACAAATAATGTGCGAGTAAAAGGAGAATCAAGAGGTTTGAAATACAAATAGGCCATAGAAAAGGGGACCCACTCTTGAATTTGTTATACTATATAGATTTAGAGAAGACTGTTAATGATAGTTAAAAAGAGAGAGGTACATACTATACAAAAGTCATCAACTGATAGGGTATGTTGATGTTGCTATGGTGGTTAGAAATGAGAACAAACTAAAAGAAACAACGAAACGATCGATAAAAGTAAGGTACAGTGTAGAACTACAAGTCAATCAAGATAAAAAAAAGTGATGACAATTGGTCGAACTAAGGAAGCAGAGAGAAAATTTGAAATAAAGACACGACTAGAATAAATTGAATTTGAATAAGTGGATCACTTCATATAATTAGGAACGCTCATATTAACAGGTGTATTGAAGAACAGGAAATTCAAATAAATATGTATGCTGGAATGATAGACCACCTACTGCGTGTAAAACAGCGATCAAATAGTAGGAAAATTAGAATGTCTAAGTGGCTGTGTGACAGGTTCTAAATAAGAACGCGCAAGAAATTTTGATGAGATGGGAAATGCAGGTAATTAGGAGGAAAGAAAGCCGACATAGGTATGAAAGGAGAATAAACCAAGAGATTTATGACATATAGAGAAACAAAAATAGATGTGGTAATAAAAGCAAGACGGTTATACTGGCTTGGTCATCTCGAAAGAATAGATGAGCATAGAATAGCAAAAGTAATAGTTTGGAGAATACGAGAGGAAAGAAAAAAGAGAACAAGGCAGCGGAAAAGATGGAGGGGGCAGTTCAGACAAACGTAGAAGAGAAGAATATAATCAGTTGGAAAAAGAAAGCGAAATGGGGTTATATATATATAAGCTATTGACGGGAGATGGTGTAACAAAGATGGTGTAGCCAAGCTTTTCCGGCTAAACTTTCTAGTATATATTTAATTAAGGGAATCTTTTGAAATCAATTTCACTGTATTTCGAGCATACTTTGTAAAGTGTCTTCTATTAAAATATTATTGAAAAGTTATTTATTATCTATTAATGTTCGAGCTGTCAATAAGTGAATAGTAAAAACTATACGATGAACAAAAATTTAACTATGCACTCTTGTACAACGTATTAAAATTGTGAAAATTTACTATAAATATAGTGAAAATTTCATGGAACAGTTTTTACATGGGCAGTATGAAAAGTTTTGAGCCTTAACATGAAGATGCGCCCACTTGCCATTCATGCTTTAAAAGATATTTCTAAAAATTTCAGTCATTTTGGACGCTTAGTTGTTGTTTGACAGTCGTATGTATCAGTCAATGTCAATGTTTTAGTAAAAATTGAAAAATCGAATACCGTGTTTTAATTAAGTACATGCATTTAAAAATCAATCTGCCTATGTAAATTAACGCCGAGTTAGATGTCGTTTACAAAGACTCTGCCCCATCATTTTCCACTGCGAAAAGATAGGCAGCTGATTTTAGGCGTGATCAGACCAGCTTGGCTGATGATGACCAGATCTGGCCCCCAGCCCTGTTTCGTAAGCTCAAAGTTTAGCTTGGAGGACAGAGTCTTTTATCAAACTAAGAAATCATTGTAACCGCAGACGCCTATTTTATAGAACAAGATGCCAACTACTATTTGGGCGGTTTAAAGAGGTTGTAGTATAACTGTAAAAAGTGTGTCAACTTAACAAGAAACTATGTCGAAAATAAAATGAATTTGACAGAAAAAATACTTGTTTCTATGTTAGGCTCAAAACTTTTCAGACTGCCCACGTAAATTCCATACACTTTTCGGTCAAAATGAAACGCCCTGGTGTACAGAAATTCTGGAAAATCGAGCTTTTCGGATGTAAAGAACTCAAAGCGTGCTCGATCAGCCAGATCTGTCGGAAATATTTCCGCTGTAACTGCAAGCGTTGCAGAACATCGGAATTTATCGTTTCAGTGAATGGTGTGAGTTATCTTGAAATGCTGACTGATATTTTTGAGCGGAAATAGATGCCATAGACAAGTACGACCTTTATTTCTATAGGGCGATGTCGCATGTCACACAAGTTGCGAAACAATTGCATTATTGCGCGAGAAATCTTACGGACGAGTAATTTCTTGAAATGAAGACTTCAGTTCGCCGCTTTGGGACTACATCAAAGGTAAGGTCCATGTTAATGCTTCAATACCGATTCCAGACAATATAAAAGCTGTATTTTTACAAAAACATTACGAAAAATGTTCTCGAACAAATGGCCGTCTGTAAGAATAACCGTAGCAGCCGTATTATTTTAGGAATGTGTCATGTAACTATGTTTTAAATTAATTTGTTACTGAGATATTGAAAGTGAAAGACAAATATCTAAAAGTCTTGAAGTTAATCAGATAGTCATGGATATATAGTTTATTTTGTTTGACAGATAATTAAACATTTGTTATTAAATTTGTGATCAGTATTAAATACTTTGTATAAGTAAATAACATGTTTTACTAGTTCTGCCTTTTTTCGTGTAAGTTAATACTCTTAACACTTTTTAATTTTTTATTACCATGGGAGACACTATAAATTTGTTCACTTTTGTGGAACAAACAGACTCTAAGAAACCTCAAAAACCAAATGCTGGTCGACAACGATTTCGGCGAACTGCGAACGTTGAGAAAGGGATACTCGATGCTGTTATCTCCTAGAATTAGCACCGGAAGATTGTCACTTTGTTTCAATGTTTCATGTATGGCATACATTGCTCAAACAACAATTTTACGTTACGCGTGTGCATTTTTACCAGAAGATTATAACATGCGCAGATATTTCTGCTAGTGGTTAATTCGATAGTGCATACAAGATCCTAACTTTTTGAGCTGCTTGGTGATTACCGATGAATCTTGCTTTACTAGAAATGGGATTGCTAATTTTCCAAGCCCTCATACATATTTGGAACAAAGAAAATCCTCATACGACTGCTACTACGCATTACCAACATACATTTTTACTTTCCTTATCCTATAATAAGGAAAGTAATGTAATCGGCGGAAATTTGACCTACCCAGTTTTTTACATTTCGGGATGAATTATAGCCTCAGGACACCAAAAAAGTTGGTTTGGGCCATTGGTTCGTGTGTGTGTGTGTCTGTCAGTAAACAGGATATCCCGAGAACCGTAAGAGCTAGAGACTTGATTTGGTATGCAAGTTACTTGTACGTAGAGGATGCAGTGCGAAACTTTTGGTAAAAATCGGCCTAGCCGTTTGGTCGCAAGGTCGCAAGGTCGCAAGGTCGCAAAATTGGTGCCAAAGCGGTCGCGAATCTAAACGGTTGAAGATACAAAAAATTTATGAGATTAAAAATGATTTATTATCACGAGATAAACATGAATTTAAAGTAAAAGTTGGTAAAATAGGAACTCGAAAAAAAATTGAAGCTCAGGATTTTTAATATACCGGGTGTTCATAAAATATTTTGGGAAATTTATATTACCGGATAGATCAAACCGAGACGAACAAAAAATTACAATGAAATTTTTTTTGATCCGAGGTCAAATAAATAAGTTATAGCCGATTAAAAATTAATTAAACGGACCAATTACAGCGCACTCGGACAGCTGCCTGACCGACTGCGGGAGGACGGGGGAGCGCTTGGCCGCTAGGAGGGAGCACGCAGATGATAACGGGGAAGGCCGTGCGGCCGAGCACCTTCAGTGACGTAGCAAAATTTTAAGTACGAGTCAATTATTGTCTTGTACTGTTTATTTTAATCAGATTTCGAGTGTTGGACTCGCGCCTCGCCCTTTTTTAAAATAACAAGTTCCGGGATGAGAGCAGCGCAGGGCCGAGACGATGGACCCGGTATAATATATAATAATGGGATAAGGAAAGTCGTGTGATGTTCACAGCAGATTTTTATTAAACGTCTGGTATGGTCTTCTTTGTGAGAACCTTATCGGCCCCTTCATTTTACCAACAAGGCTTTCAGGAATATCTTACTTGCATGTTTTGCAAAATAATGTGTATACGTTTTGAGAAGGCATTCGGACTGCCAATAGGCAGGGGATGTGGTTTGTGCATGACGGTGCCCTTACTCACTTTTCTCATATTGTCACTGATCATTTAAACCCAGCATATGGTAACAGTTGGACTGGTCAAAAAGGACCTGTTAAATGGTCATCACGATCTCCTGGTCTAACGCCTTCAGATTATTTTGTGTGGGGCCGGAGTTTGGTTCCAGGTTTGTAACTCCGTAAACAAGTATTGGAGGAGGTTTGGGCATTTCCTCTGATTCCTTTGTAATATTATCGGGGTTGTATTTTTGCGAATTGTTCATCATCATCAGCTATGTCATCTATCGTCGGATGTAAGCCTTCCCTAACGTATTCCATTCTTGTCTATTTATTGCTCTTTGCATCCAATTATGGCCTGCGTGTCTCTTTATGTCGTCCGTCCACCTTGTCAACGGGCGTCCTCTGCTTCTTTTTTCAGCTCTAGGCCGCCATTCAATCAGTCTGCGAGTCCATCGGTTGTCCTGCATTCTCGCTATGTGGCTGGCCCAGTTCCATTTTAATTTGCATACGCGGTATCCCACATCCGTTACTTTTGATCGCTTTCGAATTTCGGTGTTTGTTATATGGTCTTGTAAAGTAACTCCCAACATACGTCTTTCCATCGCCCTTTGCGTGGTTTGTAATTTTGTGATTATGCCTTTATTGATTGCCCAGCTTTCAGTACCATAAGTTAATACTGGGAGAACGTGTTGGTCAAATGTTCGAGCTTTAAGTGTGTTAGGAAGTTGTGATTTAAAAATCATATGTAGTTTCCCAAAAGTTGTCCATGCTAACGATATCCTTCTTGTGAGGTCTGCTTTTAGGTTATTTTTAGTAAGCTGTATTTTTTGACCAAGGTATATGGGGCAAAATGCGTCAACTGCCCCAACGCTGCCGCAGGCGACCGCGCGAGCGCCTAACACGATGTCTTCATCTCGTCGTTTCGGCCTCAAAACATTAATAAAAAAGTGATTTGAGAACACAGTCTTATGTATTTTTTTTTCCAGCTTTCCAATGGTACCATTATGTTTAACGAATTTTTACTCTATAACCTCAAAACATGTGAAAGTTTGAAAAACGTTATATCTTTTTATCTTCAATTTTTTGAGTTTTTTTTAGACCATCTAGATCGCAAGATCAGACATTTTGACATAAATACAGTTAATAAAAAAATAGGGGTTTATTTGTTTTTTTCGAGTATTTAAACGACGAACACGAAGATGAGAGTCGCCGCGCGCCGCGAATCCGAGGCACTTCTATTGGAAAGCTGAGAAAAAAATACGTAAGATTGTGTTCTCAAATCATTTTTTTTATTAATGTTTTGAGGCCGAAACGACGAGATGAAAACGTCGTGTTTCACGATCGCGCGGTCGCCTGCGGCTGTGCTCGGGCAGTTGACGCGTTTTGCCCCATACAAGTATGTATGAGTCCATTTTTGCGAATTGTTAGTGTATAGTATTTGTCAGCAAGCTCTGGGCAGCGTAGATGATGGAATCAGAGTCAACGGAGAAATATTAAATAATTTTAGATATGCGGATGACACGATAGTGTTTACAAACGACATCACCAGTCTCCAACGAATTATGAACAGAATTACAGAAGTTAGCAAGCGGTTCGGACTGACCCTAAATACCAAAAAGACCAAATATATGATAATTACAAAAAATCACATTGTTGACACCGGATTAACGATTGACAACAACAGGATCGAACGTGTGCGAAAATATACTTACCTTGGGACAACAAGTCGATGAAAACTGGGACCACTCACTGGAAATAAAGTGTAGAATTGAAAAGGCGAGCAGCGTTCGTAAAATGGCCAAACTATTCAAGTGCCATGAATTATCTTTACCCATTAAATTAAGACTACTGAGATGTTATGTCTTCAGCGTATTGCTGTATGGAGCAGAGACGTGGACACTGACGGAGGCATCAAGACGAAAAATAGAGGCCTTCGAGATGTGGTTGTACCGCAGAATCCTCCGTATATCTTGGACAGAGCATGTAACCAACCACACCGTGCTGAGGAAAATGGGGAAACAAGAAACAGAACTCCTCACAACAATAAAAGTTCGTAAGCTGGAGTATCTAGGGCACATCATGCGCAACAATCAGAGATATGGGCTCCTACAATTGGTCCTCCAGGGTAAGATCGAAGGGAAAAGAAGCATCGGCAGAAGACGCATATCGTGGCTGAAAAACCTGCAAGTATGGTTCAATACAACAACAACTGGACTGCTTCGTGCCGCGGTTGATAAAGTCCGTATTGCCATCATGGTTTCCAACATCCGAAACGGATCGGAACTTTAAGAAGAAGAGAAGTATTTGTTTGAATGGTATTGCACTGGAGTCTATGTTTTCTTGCACATTTTTTTTATTTTCTGAGTTTTGTGGATATAACCGTTTTTCAAGGATGCTCTTGAGATGGAATATTATTTTTCTAATTTATCGTCGTTAGAAAACATTCCAAGAAGTTGATGAGCGTTATGAGTTGGGTGCGCAACCGAAGGTTGGGGTACAATGTATTGTTGCTGGTTTGGAGGGAACTAATGGCTGGGTCCTGGTATAAGTTGATTTATTTGTGTGTTATAGTTTACTAGGATTTGGCTGTTTGCGAAGGATTGATTATGAAAGGGGTTTGGAATTGGTAACACTTGTATATTGGGTTGAGATTGACCTTCTAGATCTTGAATTATTGGCTGGACAAATGTGCAGTTAAATTGTGATAATTTAATACAAAAATACCTATGATTTGGAGCTTCTGTGGAACTATTTAAATTAAAACCTGTTAAACGCTGTTAGCGATAAGTCAGCGTAGCCGCGTTATCGGCCAAAATACTTGAACTTGAATTCATTGCACGTCGTCAACGACTGTGAAATTTAAATGAGTATTGCTTATTAACTGCTGATAGCGTTAAGTCTTATTTCTGCTTTCAGAAGATATTTACTCACATAGTTCAACCGAGAGGAAATTGACCACTCTTATTTGTTAACTATTATATAATGTATTTCTTATACGTTGGGTGCTGTAACCATTAAAACATAGATACTTAGAATGTTGGAAAAGGCCATTAGTTTTGTATTAAAAATTGTGTTTATAATTATTCATTTACATCTCTTCCAGTATACATGTAGACAAACAAAACTCGAAATTGTGTAAATACCCCGATTAAAGAATTAATCCGTAATATTTTGTGATTCGATTGAAATACTTTTATTACTATAAATGTAAACTACATTTATGAAATATAATAAAAACGACTATAGAAATATGTTTAGTCTATTCTAAGTTTTTATTGCTGCGTGCATAAGACGAATTATTGACTTTTTATAAACAGACAATTTTAAAGCCAGTCGAAGAATGTCATAAAAGCATAAAACTAATTAAATATCTGTATTGTCGAGATGCAAAACTATAAGAACGAAAAATATTAAATTCCTCCTTGTGATTCCTTCAAGTTGCACTCAATTACTTTTTGAAGTATCATTCAGCGATTTATTTCAAAGCGCAGCGGGATATACAAATCCATTTATATTACACTAATAGAGTATGGTGCTTTTCAAGAAATATAATTGTCTTGTCTGTTAAGTTGGCATTATTGATTTTACGTCCAATTTAAATTTTATTTCTTGATGCACGGTTTTAGGTCTAGCTTAAATACACAGCACTGCTTATTTAAAACAAAGAGTTTCATTTAGATAGATGTTTTTCAATTAATCTTGTTACATTAAAATCATATTAACTTATAGACTCGTTCTACTTTAGTTAAGTTTACTTTTGCATCTATCTGTAACTGTATTACTCTTACATAAATGAACTGAAATTGGGATGGAAACACCAAAGAAAACACACACACGCACACACACGCACACACACATACATATATATATATATATATATATATATATATATATATATATATATATATATATATATATCGATTAGGTCGATTTAAGTCCCATTACAACAATTTAATATAACAGGGACGTAGAATTATCACAACTAGAGACCTTAGAAACACGTTTATACTACACATCGGCCTTTTGATAAGTTCTGGCATAATTGTTTGTTATTTAAAACAAAGGAACGCTTTTTCAGCCCAATATAATTTTTGCTGAAATCCTATTAATGCAATAGAGGTCCCAGGTTAAGATCTTTAGAACTTTAACCTTTTAACAAGTGGAAAATTTGCACAAATACCGCTAAATCTGCACAGGTTACATTTACAAACAAACGCAGTGTTGCGATTAACTATTCAAATATAGCCAGACATCCAAAACTGACTTGGACACCCCACACAAAAACTAAGTGTAAACATCTTGACCAAATACTCAAATAAATGTACTGGCGGATAGGTCGCTGATACCATATTTCATTAGACCACAAGGTGCCTTTCTATAAAGTCATAATCAGACCAATTGGGCTACAGCATACCATCCAATATCAAAATCCTACAATAATTTCAGTATTCAACGCTCCGTTCAGTTGTTGATGCACCATGGTATATGGCACTTCACATAGCTCTAGGAATTAATTTAAAATCTTAAGATGAATGAATATCCGCTGTTGAGATATTTAACAAATCTATCCTACAAGCCGCATGGTTAGCAACACCTTTAAAGGCTATATATATATACACACACACACACATACTGTTATAATATTTACCCATCGTAAATTTTGAATAAATAATTTAAAAAAAAGGCTACAATCCTTGATACGTGCGCTGCTCAATATCAATTGTCATGATTACGGTTACTGTGGTTACCTTTAAATAGCTTCCCAGTTACGCTTTAGAATGAAGTGGTATTTGTAATATACAGACCATTATTAAGGTTTTAGTGGTTGAAAATATGTTATCGATTCAAATTTAAGTGTAGCTGTATAATCAATTTTGCAATAAGTGTCTGTTAACCTCGTAAGTATCGTGATGGAGCAAAAAATGAAATAAAAGTAGAGAAAAGATAAATAAGTCCGCATCATCGACTGTGAACGAATATTGCTAAATATAATACTGAACAGTATGATTTTTAAAGCATGTGCCTTACTATTCTAGCAATAATTGAGTGAATAAAAAAATACGATCATCTCTATTATCGAAAGATTACAGCCAGATAGTACCAAATTTGTTGAATTTTCATCAAAAATTTAGAAGTCATAAGTTTATTGCGATTATTTAAAGAGTTATTATAGAAAAACACGAGTTTATTTGGTTGTCGGAAAAGTCATGACATATTTTTGGGTAATTTTCAAGACTTATTTATTAATAACATAAAGTTCAATCCATAATGTATTCGCCAATTTGATTGATGACCTTTTGCAATCTTTCTGGGAGTTGTATGATTCCGGGTTCGTGGAGGGTCTGCTCTTTACCAGCGAAGAACTGGGTGAGATGCTCTTTGATGGCCTCATCAGAATCGAAAGACCCACCATTCGAGTTATTTTGCAAATTTTGATGATCTGATGACGCAAGGTCCGGTGAGTAAGGAGGATGGGCCAAAACTTCCCATCCAAGCTGCAGCAACTTCTGGCGAGTCACCAAACTTGTGTGTGGTCTCGTATTATCAGGATGGAACATCATGCCTTTGCGATTGACGAGTTCTGGTTATTTGTCCGCGAGAGATGTATTTAAATCATCCAGTTGACGATAGTACACAACAGAATTGATCGTTTGATTCCGCGGTAGAAGCTCAAAAATACCACACCCTTGTAGACCCACCATATTGAGAGAATAACTTTTTTTTGTTGAAGATCGACTTTGGATGTTGTTTTGGCTCGCTCTTTTTCTCTGCACCACGATCGTCGACGTTGATTACTGTTGTAAACAATCCATTTTTTATCGCCGGTCACGAGGCGCTTTAAAAACGGGTCGATTTTGTTGTGATTGAGATCAGCATCGGCAATATTGATGCGGTTGGTGAGATGGACTTCTTTAAGTTCATGCGGAACCCATATATCGAGCTTCCTGATAAATCACAGCTTCCTGAGATAGTCGTGGACGGTTGAATGATGAAGGCTCAGTGTCTCCGCGATGTCACGAGTGGTCGAACGTGGGTTTTATTCAATCAGTACCTTTATTTGGTCGTAATCAACTTCACCGGGCCATCCGCTGCGAGGACCATCGTTGACGTCAAAATCACCAGCACGAAATTTAGCGAACCATCTCTGACATTGACGCTCTTGTAGGGCATTATCCTCGTAAACTTTACGAAATTTTTCACAAGCCTTTCTTGCGTGAAAATAGAACAGCAAAATATTCTGAAAATGCACAATTTGGTCTTCCGTTTTCAATTTAATGTAACAACTGAATAACGTGACCAAATCAAATACTTATTTGTTTTAAATGAAGTTTAAACTGTCACCTGTCAAATATATAACATTTGTGGCTATTGCGATGACATTTCTGACTTAAAAATACGTGTAACGCTATTTTTGCAAAATCCGTCATGACTTTTCCTACAACCCTATACATTCTGAAATAAGAGGGCATTTAATAAGCAGAAAGCGAAAAAAATTCTTCATTTGAAAACTAAGATTTTATATAGCTCCTTTTTGAAATAGTACAGAAGTGATTTTGTGACTTTTTTATAGTTAGAGGAAAGTTAAGGCACAATATTATAGTGGATTGTTATATACTCAAATCAAACCTACTTAAAAGTCTAAACGAAGGATATTTCGATTAGAGGCGCATTTCTTAGGAATGCTAAACTGAATACAGTGCAGTTAACAATTGACATATATTAAAATTGATCTGAAAAATGTTTGAATACGCTGCAGTCCGGATTTTCAATCTAGCGACTTTTATTAGTTTAGTTCTCTCAAAGAATTCTCGACTGTTTGTGATTTGAATGCAATAATGCAGTAGAAGCATTTGTCGACACGCGGCACAATACAGAGAGCATACAGAGAGGTCGTGGTAGTGAATAGATATTAGGGGAGAATATCTGGAGAATATGAAACTCTTGTTTTATTTTTGTGTTGAAATAAAAGTGAGGTATTTTGTAATTTGCATGTACATTCGATATTTATTTATGAATTTTCTGAAAAGCCATACTATAATTTTTCAGATTACTACAGGAAATTTTTTTAATGTTTTCCAGTAAAGAAGAACTATTTTTTATTTTGTCTAATAATAAAACAAACCTTCATATATGTAAAATTTATTAAGAGTTCCGTTAGATATGCTGATACTATAATAGAAATACTACCAGATATTTGTGTTTAGCACAAGGCCGTTTTTGATTGAGAAGCAGCATTTGATTTTTAATCAAATTACATCAACTGTATTTCCAGACTTTCTGTCACTATTTTTAGTAAATTAATTTTCTGTTGGCTTTTCAGATGGCTGTGTAAATCAGTGGCACTTTCAACAGCTACTTGATACGTGCTGAGGAATGTGTACAGAGGATTTTACTTTTTCTTATGCGCGATGGAAATAAAATCGCCGCTGAATTTCAGTGCGCTATGAAAAATGATTTGTTATTTAATAATAATCAATGTTTTAATTTAAATTATTAATATCTAACTTAAAGAAACTAATAAGACAAATTGTTTTTAGTATAGAAAAAAAATTAATTGTTGCAGAATAATTTTTCAACATTTGGATATGTATTAAAGATTTTTATTAGATAATCATAAACGTTTATTACTAACTACTGCTACTTACTTATAGTTTAAGTATTAATTAAAACTGATATTGTTGGTTAGTTTATTTAGTTAAAATTATAACTAAACAACAAAATATAGAACACTTTTGAATTTAGATTTAATTTGTCCAATGTACATTATTGACAGTCTCTTTTAGAGCTTTTCAAGTTTCATCGTTCTTATTACGCCCTCATATATAAAATTAATATCCTTCTGTTATGATAATATAGATTAGTTAATCTACGTTATAGGATATGAAAAATAGGTTACTTAAACAGTTTATGTATTTTTTATTATTTGCTATTAGTGTAGCACATATTATGCAAAATCGTCGATATAAATCCGGAAAATGAATAAACATTGAAGATAACATTAAAATACAAGAAAAATTAAATTCATTTATATGACACTTGGCACATTTAAGTATATAAATAATATTGAGAACTATATTACACAATGTAGCCCTCATCAGCGGCCACGATCTTCTCGAGCCGGAACCTAAACCTGTTGCCGGCCAACACAACTCCCTTCTTGTTCATAAGTGTTATTTTTCTGGCGTACTTACAGGCATTATTGTGCCCACTAACATGCACTTAATTGCTAGGACATTCACACGCACCCATGGGTTGAGCGAGACTCGAACTCGCGCGTCGGCTAGAGGAACCATCTGAGCCATCGCGTCCCCTGTATTTGTTATTACCTCTACGATGGAGACTCTCAAGCTGTCCTTAGTGTTATGATGCCTCTTATTGACCTTTGCCTCGACCACGTGTTATACGTAGTAATTAAGGTAATCCGGGCAGAAGCTGACCAGAAATCAGGGGATTAGTGATAATACAACCTGTTACATATCCATACCTGAGCCTTCTTTTTTGTGAGCTGGACTGGAGTCTTGCTGGAATACGTACATTTGCCCATCAGCCATCTCTTCGATTCAGAACATAACTGTTTTCAGCACGTTGATATAACTGTCAGGCGTCATAATATCCCCTTCACCCCTCAGAAACATCTTGGCTTTTCATCTCTTTGTCCTAGATGAAGTTCTTTTCGCCAAAAAGAATCTCATAAAGCTAACACTGTTGCCCTTAACGTTCAGCAGTGCTTGGACCTTTAGCTCTTTGTTTATCTTGTTCCTCTCACCCAACGATTGGCGGCTACTCAGGATGAAAACTTGTAGTGCAGGTTTTGGTTCACTCCTAGATAGACCGTCGACCTCGCCACGCCCATTTTTTGCCAGGTCAGTTTTGCTTTGCCCAAAATTTTTCAGTTCGCGGAGGAATTTACCACTTCTCTTGCGATGTCCTATTAGTCCTGGTAGTCAGATTTCCTGTATTCTAGGCTACATCCTAAGCCTTTTGCTTTTGTAGCCAAACCATGCGATAATTCCTGTCGGAGATTTTTAGGTGCGAAGAAATTCGAGTTCTGTGTTGATTACGTAAAAATAACTTGTGTTACCTAATAGAGGATTGCACATGGGCATGAGACGAGCTTTCGGTTTTCCCGAATTACAACCTAGAAAAATTCTAAATTTATCTCGACGACCCCGTAATTATTTAGATATATAACGATGTAATTAAAGTAGTTTATTGTCATAAATATATTGGTTACGGTAAGTTACTTCCATTGCCTCAAAAAGTTTTGTTTAGATTATTTAAAGCTTCTGCAAGTACGAATTGGTTGTCTAGTCCTGAATTCTTTGACGTAGAAATTGGTTGTATAATCTTAAGTTATTTTTTTTGTTCTGTTTTTATGCCCTGCTTCAGTCAATGGTAATAGCACAGAATCGTCGCGTAACGGTATGATCGTATTATGTTATATTTTGGGACTTTTGCTTTTAATTTTACTAGAATTTACTGTTTTGTGTCTGCAGTTTGTGTGAGTAATCTGGAATATTTGGGTTGTTACAAAGCTAAATACTCTATATGGGATCTAAGGGACTATAACTACCTTAATATGTATAGAACTGTAAATAGCAGAGACTAATTAATGTACAATAAACTGAAATTTTAAAACTGATATTTTGAGGATGCCTAGTTGTTCTTAACATTCAGGTAAAATTGTTGTCGGTATTAATAATTTTTAATTTCTCTGTAAAGCTGTAATTTTAAGAAAAACATGTTTTTGGTGCACTTTTCAACGATGAAAAAAATTTCAGCTATTGTGGAAATGTCTTCCAGCATGAAGAAAGACTTGCTATGTACATCAGTAATTTTCTTGTCTAAAATATACGTAACAACTCCGATTTTTCTAGAAATAAAATAGATTAGAAAAGAGGTCTTACCCGTTATTATATGATAACTTCTTACATCATGATTTAACTCTGTTGTAGTTTTCCACAGTATTAAGCTGTAAATAATTCCTAGTTATAAAATATATACAAATAAATTTATAAAGCTCATCCTCATTATCAATTTTCCTATCAAACCTCTCTATAATGAAAAAGGAAGGAAGATTTTACCTTTGCAGCTGAGAAAATCTAAGAGAATATGGAAAATAAAGATGGATGTTAAAATCAGCCTTTGCTTAAATAGAAAATCTGGCTATTGCTTATCGGAGGCTTTGGGCATAAGAATATTGCTAGTTAGCTGCTTATTACTACTTTATGTACTTGAAACAAAATCTTAACTGAGCCAACAAATTTTAGTATTGCAAGTAAAGTTGTATTGGTTTTTATAATGTGATATTGGTGCATTTTTAGCAGGTGAGGAAATAGCAAATCCACGGCATGATTTACACTTACAGGAAGCTATTATTTATTTTTAATGTGGGAACTTTTCTTAACACAACTAGCGATTATTTGAATATTTTAATGAAAACTAATATAGAGTTCGGCAGAATCATTTTACGTTTTCGAAAGAGCAATAAAAAGAACAACATAAATTCTGTTCAATGTTTTATTATAACATCACACAGAACAATGTTTGCCATGTGGTTATTAACCAGTTTTGAAGATGATATCGTCCAAATGTTTGCTCGTAAACTGATACATTCCTGCAGCCTCACTTCAAAGTTCCGCATTGCTTGCAGAGTCATTTCCACTGGTACTGCTGCGATCGCGTTCCGAATAGCATCCTTTAAGTCCTCAATAGACCGCAGCCTGCATTGAAAGACTTTAGCCTTTAGGTGTCCCTATAAAAATAAAATGAAAAAGGGCAAGTCTGGTGACCTAGCCGACCATGGGATGTCAGCTTGTAATGATATGTTGTTTGAACCACGGTGATGCATTTCCACGTTAGTTGCGCCCTACTTTCTCAAAGAAATTTGGCTCTATTATGCCAAATTCCGCAACAGCACGCCAAACAATTACACGTTGTCATTTTATGGGATACAATACCAAAAATGTTGCTTATAGACGCAGTCCAGTACATGTAAATAAGCTTCATTACTGTTGAGTAGCTGGAATATTTGTCAAAATGTCACATTCTTTAAGTTCCTGGACCATCATCAGTTTATATTGGTGAGATCTCAGTGTAGAATTATTATAAGTCCTTTAACTTTTCTTTGATAAGATATTAAATTGCATGCGCAAGCAGCCATGTTACTTTTGCAGGAATTGTGACAACACAACTGTACGGTTGTTCTTTCTATAGATTTATTTATTTTAAGAGAATGTACGACTCTAGCACGGTCTACCAATAATTTGCGCGCAGCGTTAAATTTAAAAAGAGAGATCATTCTGTTGGACCCTATAGTTTTAGTGAAATTATTGTTTTATTGGTTTTTAATACAAGACATAATTATTTCCAACTATTGTGAATTTTTGGAACTGTTTGAGAGATAGTGTTATAAATGTTACTTATTTTCTATTATAACTGTTGAATTTAACATAAATACATTTTACTGTAGATACTAATGGTTTTATCTATATGTTTGCTAGTTAAGATTGTTCTTGGGGGATAAAAAACTATAGGAATAAGAAGACTTGATAGGAATATTAGAAATTAGGAAAACAAGCGATGCAATACTGCAAAGGAAATTGGACTACATACTATACACAAAGACACAGTATGGAGTTGGTTTTATATTGGGAGATATATGGTAAAGATGAATAAAAGAGTAAAGGAATATTCGGATAGAGTAGCAGCATTAAATTTAAAATTGAGTAATATAGAAAAAAACTAGTTGTAAAGCAAGTATATACACCTAAAGAAATTGCTCTAGAGGAGGATAGTAAAAAATTTGTAGATGAAGACTACTTAAAGAGCTTCTCAATGGCAATATGCAGGAAGAACAGAAAAGGATAAATATACAAATGCAGGATGGAATAATAAAAAGATCAACAAACAACAAAAGTCCAGGAGAAAGCAATATAACAGACAAAATGTTGAAAGAAGGAGACAAAGTATTAGAATATAAAGAATACAAACTTATTAAAGTATTTTGGGAAAAAGAAGAAATGCTAAAGGAATGTGGGCCATTTGTTTGGAATTTATTAAGAACTATGTTAAACAGGCATGCGAAACAAGTATTAGGAGAGTACAAAACTGGATTTAGATGCAATACATCAGTAATAGACCAGATTTTCGCCCTAAAGGAAATACAAACTACCTCTTATGAATACAAAGTCGTTCATATGTACTATTTATTGAGTTTCAACAGGTATACGACAGAATCAAAAGAAGTGCACTGTACAAAGTGATGAATAGTTAGAGGATACCAAACAAATTAATAAAACTGATAAAAATGACGTTGGAAAAATCGAATCATGCAGTGGTATGGAATGGATATAAGTCAAAAGGTTTTGAGATTCGACAAGGAGACCCAGTATCTGCCGTTTGATTCAACTTAGCGCTTGAAGAAATTGTCAGCAAAAGCGGAATTAAAAAGGAAGGGACGATCTTCAGTAATGATCACCAGTGTATAGACTTAATAGCAAAATAAGAATATTCAAAAAGATAGAGGAAAAAGCAAAAGAATAAGTTTAAAGATAAACGAAGAAAAGACAAAATATATGATAATGGAGAGAAGCAGTCAAGTCAGTAAAGAGCGAGTTTTTTTATATTTTTAGTGGCTTTCCAGACAGAATAGTCGGAATCGACTGTAGCATAAATACTCTTGGAAGGAGTCGTTTTTTAGTTTTTTTATTATACTTGTAAGATCTAAAGCCACTTGGTTGTATCGTATTTTATCTGAGAGATAATGTATGGAGTTCCAAATTCTTTTTCATCTTATTTCGATGAATTTTTGTTTTACCGACACTGGACTCTTTTCTTCTCTTGGATAGAATTTCGGTGGTAGATTCCCAAGTGGGGCCTCGAATTAATTTAGTAAATCTGTATATTGCTGATTCTGAGTCCTCCTGTATTTTAGCGGAATTTTTAGGTCCGACTGGTTGTCCAGTAATGTTTTGTAGTAGTCCTAGGTGGTTCTATGTTAAATAATTTTATCGGGATGTTCGTTTAAATAATGGAGGTGCTTATTGTAGCTATAACAGGTGAATGGATTGTTAGGAAAAAGTCAAGCAGGTCCGGTCTTTGTCCCGGGTCAGTGGGCTAATAGGTGGGTTCGTATGTGAACAGGCTGCAATTTAGTACAACTTTATAAAGAGTTCTTTCTCTACCGGACAGTAAAAAGTCTGGAGCCCCACAGTATGTGTTTCCAATTATATTTTTCTCCAGCAAAAGATATGTTACTTAGAAAGCTGAAAAGATCAATGAAGTCCTCTTTGTTAACAGGGTAGTTTGGTGGACAGTAGAGTGTTATATTGTTAGGGGTTTTTGCCAGTCTTGTATACTGATACTCGTGACTTGCTCAAGTCTTCTTTGAATTTTGATAGTTGATGGTGTTTGATATGATTTGCGATTAGGATGACAAAGTTACCTTTAGCGAATCTTTCTGCGTTAGCCCTCCTTATACTAATTTGTTTCGGCATCAGTTTTTGAGATTTGTTTTAGGAGTGGTATATATTGTTTTGATTGAATATGATTGTATTTGTATTTATTTGCGATTGTTATTGTCTTTGGTGGAAGTGAGATGCTGAAATCTTGGTGTTTTGTATTGGATGGGAGGCTATTGCTTTATTATGAAATGCACTGAAATGGGGCTGGTTAGGAAATCGCCTGTTTAATATGTCAAGATGAATTTTACAGCCCTTGTAGTTTACTGGGTGGTTACCTTGGCACAAAACATTTTTATTTTTGAAGCAGGAATAGTAGTCGTGTAGTCCGGTGCATTTTATATAAATTATGTATTATATATTGTTAATTTGTAATTATACTTTATTCCCTTGCGTTAGCTGGTACCAGTAATTGTTTTTGTTGATGTTTGCTTCAATTAAGGCGATCAACGTGTTTATTGCTAATAGTGTAAGATAAATGTCAGAACATTTTCATTATTTTCTCTTGAAGTTTTTTTATTTGCCGATTCCGCTGGAATATCTTGTATTTGGTAAGATTTGGAATCTGTTTTGGCTTGTTGTAATTGGTTCTTTTTATCTTATTTCTTGGTTTTACTTTTTGAAAGTTATTTAGTACAATCGTTTGTGCGTCGTCGTTAGTGATCGACATGTTATCTGTGGTTGTCATGTTGAATGTTGGTTGTTACAGTGTGGAAGTGGGTGGGGTAAAATAGTTTATGTGAGCTACAGTTGGTACTGATTGATACATGGGCGGTATTTGATTGTTGACTGGAAAACCCTGCTGATAAAAGGCGTTGTGGAGTGGTGCGATGTACAAGTTTGGCCGTTGTTGGTAGACTTGTGGCAGCTATTATTGCATTTGGCTGAGTGTATGATTATGAGAGCGGAGCTGATTCGTAAATATTGAATTTTGCTGATTTAAGGAACCTTGTGGGTAGTTGTATATGAACATATTGTGAATTTTGAGGGTTGTTATACGAATTAATAAAGTAAGTATTGTTAGGGTTAATAGCAAATATGTTGCTGTTCCCTTACATGCTTAATTATTTGTTACTAACTTGTAAAGTGCAAATAAAATTACTTGGTGTATTTTAGTAGATATAAATTTGGCCTTAGGTCGAATAAGCGCTTAAATTGGAAGTTAACGGAGCGAAATGTTATCCCATCTATACACATTAATTGCTTAGGTAGCCGAGGTATACGTGTGTATTAATAATAAAATTAATTATGACAGACCTCTTAATTGTAATTTTGCCGCTGCTAACTTTATATATTTTGGCCGATGGTTGCTTTATCTCGCAATTTCTAAAACAATATTGTGAACTTTACACCAAGAGACAAAAGAGCATTGTAAAGTTCGATATTCATTCGAGAAGGACAATATATTTATATGTCTATACCTACAAGCCACAAATTTTTTGAAATGTATACACTTTAAGAAGCATTGCACTAAAGGGCTAAACTTGTGTTTTAAAATTACATATTCATCAGTGGGCTTCTTTTTTTAAATTTTTTTTACAATCTGGGAAATTTGTATTTGTTAGTGTTTTTTAAATTCTTCATTGTTGCTTGATAGCGTTATTATAATCTGTGATTATGAAAACATTTGTTTATATTGGCCTTGGTTGGGTAGGAAAGTGAAATTGTTGAATTTGGAAGTATATGTAATCCCTGAATAGAATGTATTTACATCTTTGACAGTCGAGATGGATGTTTTCGTTTTTGTGGAATTGTACCACATACGCCGGAAAAGTACACTCTACGGTACGTCAAATGCGCTGATAGCCACCTCACCGCCCAATGTCACCGTAAAGAGAAAAGTCCTGACGTTAAATGTGTGAACTGTAGCGGAAATCATTCTGCTAACTACAAAAGATGTCAAGTTTATAAGGAATTACAACAAAAAAATATACCCCCGCTAAGGAACAAGCAAACTACCCCAACTCATCGGTTTTCGATACAACTGCTTCAACCAAACATCAGCTACGTTCAGGTATCGCGCATTAATAGACAGCCCCATTACGATCTAATACAAGGCCAGCAAACCATAGCTACAAATGAAACAAACGAGTTACAAGGATTCAAACAAATGTTAAAAACCCTTATGGGACAAATAGGCAAAATGTTAACTTTACTAACCTCAGTCGTTTCCAACATGAGTAATGAATCTACATATTAAAGTAGCTGTCTAGAATACTAATAGATTAGCACATCATAAAGACGAATTTGTCTCTTCTATTTCAAACCATTGCATAGACTCAGTGGTGACCTCGGCTAGTCGCAACCAAAGAAATGAGATTATTAAAAGCACTCACCAATAACGGATTGCACTATATCTCCGCAGGCAAACCTACCCACTGGCCATCGGACAACTTCGAGCACTCGCCAATTCTACTAACCATGGGAACACGTGTGATCCTCAATTCGAAGTTTCCTAGTTTGCAATAAATATAGACTGGAATTTTTTCAGAAAGATAATTGGCGAAATTCTTTCACTCGACGTAGCTCTAAAAACAAAAGAAAATTTATTTACTGCAATAAAACTATTTAATTAAGCCATCCAGCAAGCTGCTTGGGAGGCATCGATATCAAGCACCCAGAATATTGCATCCATAGATTGTCCTATTGTGGTGAAGAAAAAAGTCGTCGAAAAACGTAAACTGCGAAGAAAATGGCAAATTACCGGGCACCCTGACGATAAAAGAAGACTAAATCTTAAGACATCGGAACTAAAACTACTTCTGTCAGACATCAAAAATAAATCGGTACAAAACTATCTACAGCACTTGCCTCGGACGGAACCTACAGAATACTCCCCCTGGAGGGCGACAAAGAGATTAAAGCAGACATAGAAATAATACCTAAATAATACCTGGGTGAGAAATAATAGAGGAAAGACTAGCATTTTCTAACTATTTAGGAGCAGTTTTTATACCATGTAATTCTAAAATTACGCTCGAAGAAGAACAAGAAATCCAATGGTACTTAGAAGCATCGTTTCAACTGTGCTCACCAATATCGAAGATCAAACACACACAAGTTCAGACCATGTTTACCACGGAATTAAAACCAAGAAAATCGCCCAGTTACGACCTAAATACATCAACAATGTTGAAAAAATTGCTGAAAAAGGGTTTCTGTTCATCAATTACCTCTTCAATGCAGTACTGCTATTGAGACATTTTCTAGAACAATAGAAAGTCGCTGAAATTATCCTAATATCTAAACCTGGGAAAATACCTACTGACCTGTCTTCGTACAGACCAATTAGTTTGCTGCCCCTCTTGTCTAAGGTTTTCATTAATTGCTGTTAAGGTAACTATTACCTATCATCTTGAATAATAAGTTTATACCTGATCACTTTGGGTTCTGGGAAAATTATGCCACCATTGAGCAGGTGCACCAAGTGGTCAACAAAATTATAAAGTACTTTAGCGACAAACGCTACTGCTCGGCCATCTTTATAGATGTCGCAAAAGTCTTTGATAAAGTGTGGTATCAGGGGATTTTATTCAAAATCAAAAAAACTCTTATCATTGGACTATTACGAAATTCTCAAGTCGTATCTAACAGACAGGCATTTTTTTGTTAAATATGGAGATAGTCGCACACTCTTAATCCCAATGCACGCAGGTATCAGGGAAGTGTGCTGGGTCCATTTTTTACATCTGCTTTTTAAGGGCGATCTTCCCACCATTGCTTCCACTATGGTAGGAACATTTGCAGGCGATACTGTGGTACTTTCTTCTCATCTTGAACCCGATATAGTGAGTCAACATCTACAGGAACATCTGCAAGAATTAGAACCTTGTCTCAGTAAATGGCGGATAAAGTCGGTGTAAGGACTTTTGCCCTAAGAAGAAGTATTTGTCTTCCTGTACTGTTTAACAGCACACTAGTACCGCAAAACGAGCAGGTGAAATACTTAGGACTTTGTAGGACAATGCAGATAAAAAATAAATTAAAAAAATATTATAACAAGGATGCTCTTTTAGAAAGGAAAAGAGCGCTGGTTTTTTAAAACAATGCATACTTAGACGTGGGCCACCATCTTATCCAAACCATGAAATATTTTATGCAGTTGACAGTTTTCAGCTAGCTATTAATGATGCTTAAGCTGCAGCAGTTAAACTTCCCTGAAACGAGTTTTACCATTTTTACCCGGGATTGTTTTATACTAATACTATCTTCACTAATAAGTACGGTTGCTAATATATCTTTTATTCTAGTTGACAGGGAAAAGTTAAAATACTCTTTATTAATCTTTAGGATGTTTGGTAAGTGCCAATAAATCTCTACATTTTACCATTCTTATGGTCTTCTTCTTTAAGTATTTCATGTGAAATTTTTTGATTTTTACTTAGTATGCCTTTGTAATCCCAGTACTTGGGTGTTTCTCAAATATTTTGGATTAGGAACTTTCAAAAATAAGTTTTATAGCTTTATCATATACAAAACTATTCAAAATCTATTCTACTATTTACCACAATTTTAGGTTACTCTCACTAGCTTATCGAAATCCCGCTAATCTTGCCTTAATTTTTATATAAACATATAATTGGTTTGACTTCCGAATGTTTAACATACTATATTCATCCCTGTTACAATCCGAAACTTGTGTACACCTTGATTCTTATGCTATATTTAGTATTATTAAACAAATGTAACTTTTTCAAGGCACTTTCTAATGTTTTACTTTAATCTTTCCTTCTATTTCCAATATTAGTATATGTATCAATACTTTTGGTGATGTGGGATTTCAATTATTGTCACATAATATAAAGAATATAATAATATAAAGTACATTTAAAATACTATAAAAATTAATACTTTGAAATATTGCATTTATATTTTAGTTTAAAATTTTTTACTAAACACCACTTAATCTAAAAAAATAAAATAATAATAAAAAAAATAAAAAAATTTTAATAAAAAAACTTGCGCTGCCACATGGCACTAATATGTTCAGCTAAATAGTTTAAATTATTATGTCTCTTTCAGCTTCTTGTGCAAATTTATTACTTAAATATGTTTATAATAGCTGTACCTTGGTATGTTCTATTCCCCTAAGTATTGTTTCTTATGTAATATTAGTTCCTAACCAGTGAAGTTGATTTTGGACACCTGTGAAGAATAAAAACTATTATGCATTGAAGTCTTCACTAAAATTTAAGGACATAACAATAACGCATAAATTCTAGAAATAACTATGTTTCAGTCAGTTACTTTCTCTTTCAACTTCCTATTTTTGCTTAATTGGCCAAAAGCTTCTGTTCTATTTGTCCTATTACAATAGTCTAATATAATAATTGACATATTTACTTTGTCTTATTTATTATTAAATAATTACTTGCGTTTATAGCATTTTGAACATTTACTACAATAAAGTCCGTTGTGTTTACATTAGTGTTAAAATGTAACCGAATCGTGCATCTAATCACTCACCTGTTGAAAACGTTCCCGAATGTTCGTTTCTTGTTCATATAGTGCCGAAAGGATTTTCAGCAAGAAACAATTGTTTAATATTTGGCCTAGTTTACTTGATGTTGCATGAAACTAATATAATTAAACTACTTTTCAATACATTGGATAACGTATTGTTTTTATTTTTAATATTTACATTACATTAAAAAAATTAGCCATTTTTTCCCTGTGTTCAAAATTTTTATTAGTAATATTGAAATCTTATAAATTTTAATTAACGAAAGTAATGTCTAAAACAATAATGCGTTTATTTTATTTCTTGTCGTCATTATACTGTTATAAATATTACACGTTTTTAGAACTATTTTTGGAAAAAATAAGATTGGTAAAAAGGATTTTTGATGTTTCTTACCATTTTCAAGGAATTTTAAGAAATATCGATTTCTTCTTTTACCTGTATCTTTGTAATTAATGTGTGGATTCAAATAAAACACAAAAACTGTTAAGGGGCAAGTTAATTAGAGTCCAGTGATATAATTACTTTTTATATGCCCTATATTTTTAAATTATACACCATATATTGCAATTTTTAAGCAAAAATTGTAGTTACTTCTACTCAGAAAAATTATTCATTTTTAATTCTTTAGAAAAATGTAAACAAGAATATTTTAAAAAGTTTTGCCTACTTTTCGGTAACCTTATATATTAAACTGATAATTACAAACACATTATTCTAACATCACAAAAGAAGAAGATGTACTTGGAAGATGCTAGGAGATTTAAACACTACCAAATAGACTATACTATTGTCAGACAGAGATTTAAAAACAAATAAAAGATGCAAGAGGCTACGCAGGACTAGATATTGACAGTGATCATAATATAGTCAATGAAATCTAGGATCACTCTAAAGAAATTGAAAGGTAAAGAAAATACAGCGTAAAACTTGGAACAAGACGGAACAACACTTGACTTTACAAGAGAACATCAAAGAATAAGTAAATAAATTAAGCAACCCAAGCAATAACATTAAAAGTAGTTGGAATAAAATAGAACAAGGCATAATAAAAAGTAGGATAAACGTTTTATGTATAAATAAAATGCAACATAAGAAACAGTGGATGGTAAATGATTCAATGTGAATGCAAAAAAGCTAAAGAACAATATATAAAGAATACCTGTAAAAAGACTTGATAAATCATACAGGCAAGTCAACAATGCGCTCAAAAGCAATAAAGTAAAAACGCATGGAATACAAGATAATAATGGAAGTATACTAACAGAAAACAAAGAAATAGTTAAATGATGAGGAAAATACCTAGAAGATGTATACAATGAAGACGACAGAGGATTATATGAACCGCCAAGTACGCAATAGAAGATGATTATTTATATATCTTAAGAACGGAATTCGATAAAGCGGTGGAAAACCTTAAAAACAACAAAACTCTAGGTATAGATAACATACCAGGAGAGAAGATCAAAAACATAGATAGAGAGACACTAGATAAATTTTTTAAGACATCTACAACGCATGACAAATTCCTACCAATTTTAGAACAGCAAAGATAATTACTACCCTAAAGAAGGCATTAACGTACAAATGTGAAGAATATAGAATAATAATCTTACTATCACACGCATAAAAATAATTTAAAGAAGAATAGAAAGGATTTCGAAACATGGTGTGGTGGTAGAGCAATTGTTTGAGAGTAGTCATGAGATTTAGAGAGAATATTACTATAAGTTTTGGTCAGTACGTAATAACATGTAGTGAGCCGGGTTTTTTACGCGCCAAGATACACTATCGCTACATAAACAGAACAAAGTACTTTGTGTATGTATTGTTTGACCAAGTAAAGACAGGTGTAGACTTCGTAACAGAGTATTTCTGCACCTGCAAGAATGGAGCGCGTACAGTTGGATGCTGCTCACACGTGATGTGTGTCTTAATGTGTTTTACGCACGATATGAGCTTTTAGTATTTTTTCTAAGTTCTAAGGTCTATATCTTTGTTCAGAGAGGTCACACCGGGTTGGTTTCTTATACAATATTGCTCAGGACATATAGAGTTTTCGATTGACATATGTTTTGTTTGGGCACCCGAATTTTCAATTTGTGGCCAAATCTAACCTACCTCCTTTGACCGAAGACCAATTTGGCTTTAGAAAAAGCACAGGCACAAAAGAAGCCATACTGGCCCTAAGAGTATTAATATAAAAAATGCTAAGCAAAGATAAATAAGTATACATAGCCTTTATCGACGCTTTTGACAGGGTGAGCTGGCCTAAATTGTTCAACATATTACGAGAATATATATATATATATATATATATATATATATATATATATATATATATATATATATGTATATATATACACACACTTGGGATCTGAATCTGCCTACTCCTCGAGGAAAACTATGAGTCTTTGAGTAAAACTTACCTTAGTGTGTCCTTTGACAGTTTCCACAAGATATTTTATAAACTCCTTGGGATTCATTGGGGCAGTGATCCTGTGCTGAGCGAATAAACGCAGATATTTGGTTATTGGTCCTAAAGACCGTACGTATATTTTGCCTTATTAGTATGTGGTTTATTCTATCGGTGATGCCTCTGATGTAAGGTAGGAATGTTTTTATTTTTGTTTTTCATTATATTAGTTAAGGATTTGTTGGAATACCCATTTTGCAGTAGGGTGCTGTTAATGGTTTTAATTTATGTTTGGCGATTTTTCGTATCGGAAAGTCTGATGGATCTAGTGATGAGAGATTTTGCAACCGAATGAATTTGGGCAGGGTGGTGATGGGATTTGGCATTTTGGTAGCGGTTAGTGTGAGTGAGTTTTCTGTGTTTTCAATGTAATGAAAGCTGTCATTAGAAGGATTTTTGCTATGAGAGTATCTAGAAAGGGAGAGGAATTATTATTTTCGGTTTCCATGGTTAATTTGTTATTGGTATGAATTTGGTTTAGGCGGAAAAATAATTCTGGGAGGATATCATGTCTATGAGGGCAGATAGCAAAAGTGTCATCGACATATCGTATCCAGCAGGTAGGTTTAAGGTGAAAGGAGGTGAGGGTTTTTGTTTCAAAATCGGTCGTAAAAAGGTTAGCGATGATCGGTAAAAGTGGAGAATCCTTGGGAGCACCATTAATTTGGTGGTAAAATTTATTTTGTTAAGGTAATGTAAGTATTGGATAGGCAATTATTAATTAAAGAGAGGATATTGCCATTTATATTATAGGTTGACTTCAATAACTTTGGGGTATTAGGAATAGGGATACAAAAAAGAAACGACATCAAAGCTGACCATGATATCATCTTTGCGTATAAGGAGGTTTTGGAGAATTTCTAAGAAGTGATAGAAGTTTCGGACGTAGGATGATGTTCTGTCAGGGGTTGGAGAATATTGGCAAGGTATTTAGCTAGCTAAACAATTACCACCACCTTACTGCAAAATGGATATTCCAACAAATCCTTAACTAATATAATCAAAAATATAAATAAAACATTAGCTCCCAATCCCAAAACCCTCCTGACCAACAAAAAGCATTCCTACCTTACATCAGAGGCATCACCGATAGAATAAGCCGCATACTAATGAGGCAAAATATACGCATGGTTTTTACGACCAATAACCAAATATCTGGGCTTATTCGCTCAGCAAAGAATCACTGCCCTAATGAATCCCAAGGAGTGTATGAAATACCTTGTGGAGGCTGCCAAAGGACCTACATAGGTCAAACAAATCGGCAAATATGTAGCCGTATATACGAGCATTCTCTGGCCGCACGGAAAGGCGATAATGGTTCGGCACTTGCCAAACACAACAAAGAAACAGGCCACAAAATTAATTTCTCTGGGGCCAAAACCATTGCCCCCATTTTCCATTTCACCAGCAGAATAATACGCGAGGCAATTGAAATAGAGAAACGTCCACAGTTCCTCAACACAAGAGATGACAGCCAACGTTTACCCGTCATATGGAGATCCCTTATTACCCCGCACCGCCAATTACGCAACATCCTTAATCCAACAAGCTTTCCCAACCCAACGCATCTCCCGCCAAGTAAACTTTCACTTCCAGCCCTATAAAAGACCAAGCAGGACACACGAAAGGTCAGTCTTACTCAAACACTCGTAGCTCTCCTTGGGGAGTAAGCAGATTGAGACCTCGAGTGAAGAACTAAATTCTTGAAAATGACATCAAAGCCGACGCCGAAACGTCGAGAATTTTCTCAAATAAGCCGCGGTTCAACTCTTGAACTAAGGTGCAGTATTTTCTGTAAACTTAAATGTTATCTGTCCACAGTCAATGTTGAACAAGTTTTTTATTCCCTTAAAGAAATCATGCTTCTGCTTGTTCAAGAGAAATTCTAACAGTTCTAGTAGTATTTGTCTGCTTTATTCAGCAATTGCCACAAGTTATTTTGTTTACATGCGCGTTATGCTGTTCATCCGTACCTGTTGGGACCCGACCATGTAATTTTGTTGTGACTGTATTTTTCCTTTCTCATTTCCTGATAAACGAGTAATAGTGCTGACATCCACATATGTATTATCATAAATAGAGCCTATTCGTCGTTGAATATTAAAAAAGTAATAACACAATAATAGCTTTACGTTAGTGGAAATTAGCGCAGTCTTTCCCGAATCATTACATTTAATTCGTTCATTTGCAAACTGTACATATTTGTATTTAACAGCTTGTCGTTTGGTAGGAGCTCAGGGCCTCTTTCGCTCAACATTGTTGTAAATAATCTATTCTTTATCGAAATCACTAATTCCTTCAAAACAGTGAGTTTTCGTTACGTTTGCACAACGCGTCACGGGTACCGTTAAACTCAGCACCAGTCATAATTCGCAATAAAGTAAACTTGCCAAATCAGCACTGCTAATTACATTATCACAATTATCACCAAACATCCGCTACCATACCTAATCAGTCCATAAAGCAATTAAGGTTACAGCGCATGATGCCTTCTTATCATGCTTCGAGTTTTGGGGTATTCAAGCCCTCTAATATGTGATGAATTTTGCTCTGATTGGCTCTTTCGACTTGCATCCATGTAGAACAAAACTTTCCGTGGTAGCGCTATCCAGCATAAATTGCTTAAAATGTTTTTATAAAAGAAACAACAATAAAACAAAATAATTTCCGCTTTTTGAGAAAATAACATGTACAGCTTATTTGAAATTCTAGATGATACATTGATAGCCGTTAATCTACTTAATTTAAATTATATTCCCCAAAATAATTATAATGGTTAGGATCATAAGAAAATGGCCGCTAGTTCGAGGCACACCTCAGGTTGGGAAGTGGTGCGAAGAATCCCCCCGTCAGCCGATAGAGTGGTTCGGGGTGTCATCAATCGAACTTTTCTGTGCATGTACATCAAAAGTTATTATTGCTAAATATGGTCGCCAACCTTCGAAGAACCAGGAGACGATGAAACAAGAAGAATTTGCTTAAGTCTAGTTCAAAACTTCTGCTTTTATATTTTTTCTACTTACTCTTCACACACCTGATATAGAGTAAGATTAGCATAACAATGTTAGTTGTGCTAGGTACAACAAACTTCATCTAAAAAAATCTGGTAGATAGCCCATATCCGAAGCTAATTGTGACATATTAAATATTAAATCTAAGTTATTTGTTACAAATTTACAATTACGGGCCTAATGAGTATATTACGTGAGTCAGTACAGATATATTAATAGAAAACGTCAACCAAATAACTAAACTATTATAATAAATGTCACAATTAGCTTAGAATATGGGCTATCTACCAGCTTTTTTTTAGATTTTTACGTGTACAAGAAGTTGGATAAAAAATGCACAAACTTTATAAAAGAATGAATATTTGTTATTTAATTTCTCAACATTATTACACAAGTGCATCAACACCGTATTTGGTGCATAGGTTAGGCCTAGACAATATATCTAATATTGAAATTTTCTGTTACGATCAGTTTTCAAAAATTAAGAATGGATTGGCACGCTGGGCCAATCAAACACCCTGTGGCTCCAATGCCAGGTACTATGCTGAAAGTTTTTTCCCACATCTAATTTGTTACGAACCATCCTACTTTGCGGGTTTAATTTAGATAATGTTTAACATTCAAATCGTTGTAACTTGTTTATGTTGCACGTTGCAATAATCATGTAACTGACACATTTTATTGCCATTACCTAGACTATAAAACAATCTCCGGTTACATTAATTTATTGACAACGCTTTATACAAGTGCAAGTTATAATGGATCAGCTTGAAACTTTTAAGTAACTTGCTCAAGAATTACGGACTGGAAGAGTAGTATATAGACAAAATATAATTTAATAAAAAAGATCCCAAATCTTGTAACATTGGCGTAGTAACAAACAAAAATAATTTGAATATACAAAGGAACATAAAGATGGGACTAAAGGTAAAGTAAATTTAAGCTGTGCAGCAAAAACCGTCAATTTATTTGTTAAAGGAAAACTGAGTTTTGTAATCCCCAGTATTTAAAATATTTTTCAATGAGGCAGGTGTTTTTGGTTTATTTAAAACTACATAATATCAACTGCTGTTTGAAAATTTATTTAAATTTAAAAAGAAATAAATTCTGTGCCTTATTATTCTTATAATCCTTTTTAAATACTTTCGGTACAACTTTGCAATGTGTTATGGATGTTATTTTGCTGAAATGCAAAATTGTCGCCGATATATGTCTGTGTGGATGTTACTAGTATGAAACGTGGGCAAAAAATGAGAAAATCAGGCCCTTAACAAGAACGGATCGAAAGCATTATGCTTGTGTAGATAAATTGATTTGTGCTAGTCGTTAAGTTAAACAGAAAACATTTTGGAATTTTTCTTAACTTTAGAAAGGATACACGGGTATTGAAATACCCCACGACAAATCAAATTTTTTATTATTTTAGTGCCTTTATGCTTGGCTGCACTGTGCGTCTAGGTATTCATATATGAGGTTATGTTCGACACTTTATAACATGTGTTTGACATTTCTTGTTTTGTGCAGCTGAATAAAAGGTAAGGTGGGGGTTTCAAATAAACTTTGTATTCATTTGTGATTGTCATATTTCAACAGGATCGTATCTTTTTTTAGAAAATGCTGCATAGATAATCTGTAAAAACACAGTTTCTGATTTCGAGAAGATAGTGGGACGCTGGTTGAATGAGTTTGAAACTGATGAGGAAGATAATGTCAATGAATGTGAAGATAACGTGGAAATTCTGTCTGATCGTGCAAGTGTAGTGACTGCAGATGCAATTTCTGACGAAAGTGATGATGAATTACCAAATGACGATATAATTACTGACAAGAATGGCTTCAAGTGGAGCACAAAGGAACCGCCTAAAACCAAAAGAGTTTTTTTTAAAAAGAAATTGATTGGCGTAAATCCCATCCCAATGTCTATGACCTTTTTGGAGATACAAGCCAAAAGTCATTTTTGGTCTATCATTATCATTAGATCATTACATATATTTAAAACGGCTGTTTCTATTCATATATATCTGTCACAATCGAAGGTCATTGACTTTAAACGTTTTAATTCGTATTTAAGGTTTTATATATCAGGTGTTAGGCAATGCACACGGACTTTTTTCCTAATTTTTATAAAGTGGTATAACTTCGTTGTTTATGAATATTTTTTAAAACTGTAAGAACATTTTTGACGCAGATTTTTACCGTAGATTTCGATACTGTTAATATTATTTTTTTATCTTTTAAGAGTTTTGAGTTATGAAAAAACTTATATTTTTCACAATTTGTTTTTCATTACAAAAAAGCGTTTACACCTAGAAAATCTAAATCTGTTACACTTATTTCAACTATGTATTTTACAAAAACTATAAATATGGAAACGAAGAAACCAGAAATAATCGACTTCTACAACTCCACAAAGTGTGATCAAATGGCACATTCCTATACCGCTGCCTGTAAAAGTCGGAGATGGCTTTTGTGATGTTTTTGGAATAATGGATCAAGCTGGTATTAACTCTATGATACTTTTCAAGACAAGATAAAGTTATATTTGCAGAAAATTTCTATGTGAACTTGGATTTCAGTTGGTTTGACACACATGGAAAGAAGACACAAAAAAAATTTGTTACTAGAATTTCGCCGAGATATACATGATATAGGTATTGTTTATTAAGCAGCCTAAATTGGCCAAAAGTACTAGATGGTATCTGTGTCCTAGATCAAGTGACAGAAAATCAAAATCATAAAGCTGTATGTTCTGACCATCGTTTAAGTGTCTGCAACTTACGTTGCAATTAGCTAGATGTAGTTTATAATAATGTTACATGTATTTTAATAAACATTTATTTTAAAATAATGGCCTTTTTCTGAGTGGGGTTTTCAAATACCCCATGTACCCATTAATGTACGTGTACTTTATGTATCTTATCTAGAGTTAAACGAGCAGAAGCCTGCTTAAACAGAACGAGGAAACTTGCTCATTTCAACCTTATAAGACATGTTGTATCTTATTGATAATGTTATCGAAAAGTAGGCAAACATTTTCAAAATATTCTCATATGTATTGTTCTGCATCGAGTGGTCTAAGCGGTTGAGGTGCGAACTGCGATTCTGACGGACCCGGGTTCAATTCCCGGTGCTCTCTGATGCCTGGCGGGTGGCCTACTCAGTCTCTGAAAATAATTGAGTACCTATGACCTCTCGAACAAGGAGTAATAATGGCGGTCGTCTAAGGCGAGGTGCTTGCCACATCGCCCCGAATCAGAGATGGTGTGCGATGACCGGGCAGAGAAGGTAAACATACAAGAGTCGCAACTTCTTAGTTTGCAGACCGTGGTCCCACGCGGAGAGTTAGATACGTATCATTATATGTATTTTTCTAAAGAATTAAAAGTGATCTTTCTAGGTATAAACGACTACAACTTTTATTTAAACAATGCAGTACTTGGTTTATAATTTAGAAATATAAGGCAAATAAAAAAATGAATCACATAATTAGATTCCAGTTAATTTGTACCTTAACAATATTTGTGTTTTATTTGAATACATACATTAATTACAAAGATAAAGGTAAAAAAATCGCTATTTCTTAAAATTTCTTGAATATAGTAAGAAACATCAAAAATTCCTCTTAGCAATTTTATTTTTTCCAAAAATAGCTCAGGAATGTATGTTACTTATAATCTTAGTATAATGGCGACAAGAGTAAACAAATTTCCTTATCTTTGTTCTATATTTACATCAATTTTGATATTGTTGTTAATTAAAATTTATAGGATTACTAGTAGAGCTTTTGCACAACAGGAAAAAACAAAAACGGCATGTTGTGAAATCCACCAAAGATGGGTTTAATATATTTAATTCTGTGCAAATTGAACTAAACTAGGCGAAATGTTAAACGATTATCTCTCGCTGAAAATCCTTTCAGCACTATGCGAACAGGAAAAGAACATTCGGTAACGTGTTCAACAGGTGGGTGATTAGATGTTCCATTCAATTGCATTTGAACACTAAAGTAAACCACGGAATATGTTGAATTTATTGTGCCGAAAATATAAATCTAAGTAATTAGTTAATATGAACAAAACAAAGTAAAATTATTAGTAAGAAATATTACATTAATTTATTGTAATAGGATAATAGATAGAAGCTTTTGGCCAATAAAAAGAAATAGAGAATTGAAAGGGAAAACTTAAAAAATTAACTACTCGATGAGTTTATGTGTTATAGTTATGTCGTTATAAATCTAGTGAATATTTGAATGTGGAACAGTTTTTACTCCTAACAAACTAAAATTATATAAGAGTCAATGATTCAAAGAGTAGGGTACACAAAGGTCCAGATGTTATAAACATTTTAGAGCACTATACTTTGACAGAGAGCAGGAGTTCAAATTATTTTAAAGTGTGCAGCAAGTTTATATAATATAAAAAGAATTTGAGATAGTTCATAAGTATTTAAAATATTATAGTGTGCTTGGTAAGAGCATTCAATTAGAAAATTAAGAAAACTTGTTATTACTAGTTTTTTTATAGTTGGAACCCCATATGGTTATATCAGTACTGATGTACATGCTAATATTTAAAATGGAAGAAAAGATTAAAGTAAGATATCCAAAAGAAATTTTATAGCTGTGTGAATCTTATATTTGACTAATAATAGTAAAGGGCAAGCTATATACGAGTCTAGAATTGTAACAAAGGAAAATAGATATTAAAATAATAAGACTTCGTTTTGGAGGCGTTGTATTTCTGTATGTTGATATTTGAGGTGTTGCACCAGACTGGTGATCCATATAGGACGAGAGGTCGAATTAGGGCTTTGTAGAGTAGCGTTGCGCATTCAATTTTTAGCGAGGATTTTCGGTTGATAAGTGGATATAATTGTTATAGTCTAATATAGCTTTGGGTAAGATTCTGGTTTATGTGGTACCCCCAGCTTAATCGAGTGTCAAGATATAATCCCAAGTATTTGACAGCATTGTTATTGGGGTTCCAAGGTATTTCATTATCTTCAATTTGTATGCAAGGAGGATTGTTGTCTTCTTAGTGTAAAAATTTTGGTTTGGCATTTGTCAGGATTTATTCTGATGTTCCAGGTTTTGAACCAAGTTAAAAGTTTGTCAGTTGCGGTCTGTAATTTTGAAATTGCTTCATTGAGGTTATCGGCTTGCGTGAACATAGAATTGTCGTCTGCGAAGGTAGCTACTGTAGCACCAGGCTCTGGTAAGTTAGACGTATATATGTTGAAGAGAGTTGGCCTCAGGATGCTGCCCTGGGGAACTCCAGCTCGGATTTTGGTGATTTCGGGCAGGGTTGTGTTGAGTTTGACAGCAAATGTTCTGTTGTCCAGAAAGGAGAATATGATTGCTTTGAGATAAGCAGGCATTGTAATATGAAGGATTTTCTTTTTGAGGCCTTCTATCCATACCCTGTCGAACGCCTGCGCGACATCGAGGAAGATTGCTAACGTGTATTGTTTACAGTTGAAGCCCCGTTCGATGACCTCGCTTATTCTTTGAAGCTGGTAACTCGCAGAATGGCCTTTCCTGAATCCAAATTGATGTTTAGGTATTGTATTGTAATTTTCAATATGCTTAAGTAGTCGTCTGTGGATTACTTTTTCAAAGAATTCAGAAAGTAATGTCAGTAGGCTAATGGGTCTGTAGCTGTTTAATTTCTTTTTGTTTTTACCAGGTTTGTGGAAAGTAGCCCAGTCTTATACAGGCGTTGAGTCTTGAACTTAGATAGGCTAACGTCTTCTTAGTGAAGTGTTTGAGGATATTGTTGGTGATTAAGTCATGTCCGGGTGACTTTTTATCTGGGAGGTTCTGTATGATGCTAAAGAGTTCATCGGGTGAAGTTGGTTGGATACAGTCGGGTATAGGTACTCTACTTTTGATATCATTAATGACGTGCGGTTTGTGGGTGGGCGTGCAGGTGATTACACGAGTGAAATTACTCTCATGATTATTGGCAAAAGCGATTGCTCTTTTAAGATCTGTGATATAGGTTATATTATTATTTTCGGAAGATAATGGGGGGATTTCTGCTTTTTGGTTCAGTATTTTTCTTGCAGTTTTTCATAGGCCCCAGTCTCCCGTACTAGTCAGCTATGTGCTTTTGGTATGCTGTGATTCTTAAAGTGTCTAACTCTAGTTTGATTCGGTGAGTTATGTTGTTTAGTCTGTTTTTGAGTTGAGGATCTCTGGTTCTCTGCCATTCTCGTCGAAGTTGACTTTTTGTTTTAATTAGGTCAATCACATATCTAGGAGGACTACAGTCAGTCTGATAAGTTCGCCTAGGGGTTGTTGTGGTAGCAAGTCTAATAGTTTCCTCTATTGTTGAGGTAAGATGGCTTATGGCTACATCAATGTCTCTTTCAGTTTGAAGACTTGTTATCAGTGTAGTTTACTATTCATCTGATTTTCAAATATGTTCCAATCTACTTTGCCATTGATTAGTTTTGGGATGGGTTCCTTGATGATTAAAGCGTTCGTGAAAGATTCAGTTATGACCCTTTGGTAGATTGGAAATAGGTGTATTCGTTAGGTGCCAAAATTTGGAAAGAGTTATTTGTAGCCAGGTTTTCAAGTTTGTTGCCTTCGGGGTTTGAAGCTCTACAGCCCCACGTGGTGTTTTTGGCATTTAGGTCTCTAAGAACCAGCGTTGGTTCGGGCGTATCAAAAACTCTAATGATATCTTCCTTGATAAGCTTAATGTTGCGCTGCCTGTAAGCACTGATTATTATGATGTTGCTATGATCATCGAGTTTGGCCTTAATTTCAATCAACTCGATTTCGGGGAGCAGAGAATGCACGTATTTGTTTTTGATGAGTATCGCCACGCCACCAACAGCTACTCTGGAGTTTCGATCTTTACGATGTGTGTTGTAACCTGGTATTTGGAATTTGATGGCCTGATCTAGATGTGTTTCCGTTATGCATGCGATGTCTACGTTGTATCTTGCTAGGAAGCTAAATAGTGAGCGTTGGTTGATGGTTCCATTAGTGTTCCAGTTAGGGATGGTAAAGTTTTGTATCGTTTTCCTACGATTATGGTCCATTGATGAGCATTGGTAGGAGAGTGTTGATAATAAAAGTTTTGATTTGACTGAGATATGGCGTAATTAGATCAAGTAGAGTTTGAATAATGTTGTTTGGTATTGAGGGTGTATTTAGGGTGGTAGGAGTAGGAGTAGTGTTAGGAGTTAGGTTACTCTTGAGTTTTCTTTTTGCCTGTTCGTTATTTCAGTTAATTCTAATGCACAAACTGGCAGGGACTTTCTATCTTTTGTGTACAGGCGTGTTACTTTAGTTATTGGTAGTTGGTTGATTAACTCCTTTTTTATTTCATCATCAGTGAAGGATAATGGAACGTTTTTAATAACTACAGCTATTGGTTTATCATTGGGATTTTGGTAGGTGTGGTATTGAATTTTATTTTCTGTGAAGTATTTTGTTAATATTCGAAAGTCTTCTATTTTTGTTAGATTTATGCGTAGTGTAGTTGTATTATATACAGTAGTAAAAACTCCCGTTCTTTGCTTTTTATATCTTCAGTTATGGCTATGTGGTTTATGGAAATCGCTACATAGATTGGTGGAATTTTTGCGTTAGATGTTGTTGTTTCTGATTGTGTATTATCTTCTACTTCTGAGGCGTTGTCGTTGGAGGATTCGCCATCGGTTAGTTTATTTTCCAGGCTTGCTGGTAGATAATATTTGTTTTTGGCTAATAAATCTTGAGAAGACCATGCGTAACGCTTTTGAACGTCATTAATTGGCGGTGAGAGATGATCATGATTGCGCTTAGCAGGCGAGCGATGATTCATTTTGGTTTCATTGACAGGAATGTTTATGTTGATGATAAGTAAAATAAATTTTACTTACAATGTTTGCTACGGATAGCTTTGAAGGTCAAGCTTATCGCACTGATAACAGACAGGCCAAGAACGTCTGCACTGTATCACTGCTCGTACTCGACTCAATATGTTTCTATCATGACAGATTGAGGTCTAAGAAATTCGTAAGTTTCACCAAAAGTTTGTTTTGTAAATATCAGTTTCATAGATCGATTTTGCTTTGTTTTCTGGCCTTGAAAACTAATTTTCATTAGGGGTGTTTATAAATGCTTCTAAAGTACTGTATAGAGTAATTAGTTTTGTGGTGTTTGTATTTTCTCCTTGAAGCCTTTCATTTACTTCTCTGGACTTTACAAGAACATTGTTCCAGAAACATACCATTAATGCTTCATATGTTGAGACCATGGTCTGATTATGACATTAAACCTCCTAATACGATTTGTATATAGTCAACCCTTCTATAACGCAGTTAATTCGTATCGCTTTATATGGAAACCGTGTTATAAGAAATTTAGAATTAGTACAAATGAGATTAGTTCGTTCCACGGTATATGAAAACTATGTTAAGGTAAACCCGGAACTAAGTGCATATCTACACATACATTCTGTGTTACTTATATGGAAACTGCATTCTTAGAGCATTATGTTATAATAAATATGGTTAACAAATAGAATTTTGCAGATATAAAAAGCAATAAATACATTGTTTACATATTATGTAATAATAAAACGCAACTCAAGCGAGTAAAATGCACTTTATCAACTACTAATTTTACGTCTACATTCATTTAAAAGCAATCGCTGTAATAAAAATCGTTTTAACAAAAAAAAAACGCAATGCTGCATCGTTTCTACATTTACATAAAAATTCCTTGGTAAATGAAATTGATGCGCATGAAAAAATCAGGAGATTTATCCATTAATTTCAATTATTATACGTACAGTCAATTCTCTTATAACGCAATTAATTTTTACCTCGTTATAGAAGGGATGTAGTAATTTACGCTCCGCGTTATATGGAAACCATTACTGTAATGCGGACTGGCAACTGCACGGGCACTCTATCAAGTTGTCCACAAAGTTTTTAAAGATAAAGAGTCCTGTTTAAGGTGAAAATGCAAGATATCCTATCTTTTGGTTGAAAAACTAGAAAAGTTTTAGATTTGTTGTTATAATGAAAAATATTCGACAGAATATTTGGTGCTTTCCGCAGTTAAAGAGCCAACTAGTTGTAAATAGCGGCTTACGCAAGGAAGGTATGTGACCAGAGGATTTACTTCTTTTATTCCAGCTTGAATTTCCTTGTAGAACCCAGATATGTTGCTGGCATTGTCTCTCTACTAAAGTTATTTAGATCGATACCTACAAAATCTACGGTCGACATTACAGCATTCGTCATCTTTCCACTTTTAGGGCCACAGATAGGAATAAACGTCAAAAATCGTTAAGTAGGAATTGCCGCAGGTCGCACAAAAGCTAGTTGGTTTATGTGTAACCCATTTAGCGTCGAGACCACAAGTATGGAAGAATATTTGGCATTTACAATCTCTTGGACAATCTCTGCCTTAACTTGGTCCGCTATATAAGGAACTGTATAATGAATTTAGTGACAGTTGTATTTGATAAGCGCGAGGGAACATCTCTTCCTTTATTTCTAAATTTTGCTACATGTTGGACCACAAAAAGATCGAATTTTAAAATCAGTTCTACACAGCCAAGAAAGTTGCCATTTCTGACAAAATTTTATATTTTATCATCGCTATGAATTGGCAGCCCATGGGAAGCTAGCTACAAAAATTTAATAACTTTTAAGAAAGCATTTTTTGCACTGTTCAGCTATTTTATTAACTTGTTTATTAAATTTTTATAACACATCCATGTTTTGAGTGGCATACTGTCTTTCAGATTTTTTAGTTTTATCATTGTTTTGTTGGATGCCATTGTAGGCCACCAACTCACGAAGTTCATCATTTACCCAACATCTTGCCGGGTCATCGAGTGATATAATTGAGTTTACTAGTTTCTGAATATTTTGATGTCTGTAAGATTGAAGCTTTTTGCAGCTGTATATTTTTTACTCTACAATTTGAGCTTAAACTCCCTGAAGTTGATGGCGACGATTGTGATTGTTGCACGCTACGTGACAAGTGTCTAGTTTTGGTATTTTGTTGATCATGACATCATGCCGTTCAAGTCGTTCTTCTGCTCTACTTGTTTTTTTTTTAACAAAGAACTTTATGCACTTTAACCTTAAAAGGTGGCTAGAGCTTTTTCGGTCTCACATGGCAAAAAGTACTAGTACTGGTATAAGTGTACGCAAAGCATCCGATCCGAGGGATTGCAGGAATCCGAAATATAGTGGTTTAAAGAAATGTCATTTTTTACACTATTTTCATGTTTAAATGCAATTTTCATAGAAATATTTAAGACAACATTTCTTCTGCTATTTCTTCATCGTTCAGCTTTTCTGTGTAAAGTGGCTTAAAGTATCTATTCAGTAGTGCACAACTAATTCTTAAATATGTTTGAACATGATTTAAATTGTAAATGCCAAAGGCATTAATAATTAACACAATTTTTTTTTTAAATCTTTCATTAATGAACTCAATTACTGATCTTACTTTGCGGGAATAATTTGCTTCTTCTGTTTTTATTTTATGTTTTCTTAGAAAGCTAGCAAGCCCATGAGCATGTAATAACGCAACGGGATCTCAAAAATCTCTTTCCCGAATAATTATATCTTCTTTATGTAGAATGTTTTTGGAAGTCAATATTGTTTAGTATTATTGAATTTAGTACATTAGCATCATTTTCATGATAATCAGACAGAAAACATCCCACTATATCCATAATATAACCGTCCGTTGTTACAAACATAGGTTTGATTAAATTGTAGTGTTTCTGCATAGAGTAAGTAGAGTGTTAAAAAGCAATGTTGGAAGACTTTTGAATTCCTAGGTAAGTTCCATTAGCAAATATTATCTTACCATTTGACTAATGATAAGGTCTTGTTCTGAATAATTTCTTCTCTTGAAATATGACAAAATCCCAGATATCTTGAAACAAAGTGTTCATTTAAAAGCTTACGCCCTGATTAAATAACTCTCGATATGACAGTTTGTGTAACTTCATGTATTCAAGTACGTAAGTACATTAAAAAAATTTTCAATGATGTTCTTCCTCTCTACTTACCTGATTTTCTAACACTACCAATTACATATGTATATAACTTCTGAAAGTACAATTTATTCAGCGCCGTTCATTTTTTGTAATTATTGTTTCTTAATGATTTTTGGTTGTCAAAATTCATGCAATTTTTATTTACATCTTCAGATTATTTAAGAGTGTGAGTGGTTAGGAAAATAATTTTTAAAATATTTTTAGAGTTCGGTACTTTAACCTCACAGTTATCTCTAATAAAACCCAAAACTTCTGGTTTAAATTGATTACTTTCATCCAAGTGTCTAGCATGATCTCTTATATTTTGTGGTATTATTATATTATCGTTAAACCATAATGAAAAGTACTCCTGTTTTGGAATTCGCATTAATACTCCTAAATGTTTGTTTTTCCTTCTACAAATACAGCATTCTGAATTAGATGTGAAGTTTAAAACGCTATATTTGTGTTTTGAATTTCGCTGTAATGATGAGTGATTACCATTAGGAGGCATTGGAGTTGGGCTTTCAGGAGTCACTGCTGCACTTGAAGATGTGGGTGGATTATTTGCAATATCTCCCTTCTTTTCATTAGTGCTTATTCGATGACATGATCTACATAGTGCAGGATTACGTAAGATTGAAATATTAATTCCGAGCTTCTAAGTGTTGTCCTATAGACAACATTTCTCTTTTTCTACTGCATACAAGATTGCACTTGTTATACTTCGGGTTAACTTATGATGGTGGTGGCATAGTTTCTCGATTTTTGTCAGTATCTAAAGTTGATGTATGATAAAATTTAAGCAAAACATTGACATAAAGGATTATATGAGCATCATCAAACAATAAGACAAAAAGAATATTTCATTTTGCAAATGAAAGTGCCTTAAGATGATATATTTTATGTTTTTAATGTGTGTTGTGAGACTTTAAAAAACAAATCAAAGACATTGTAAAATAATTTAGAAAAAATGGAACGCGCATTCTAAAATGTTTCAAACAATAAGAAAACTGGATATTTTCAATGCATAATGGAGACAGAGGATATAAACTAAGAAATAAAAATAAAACTAACACATCACTCAATAAGTCCGGGGCCTAAGTAATGAAATAACAATTTTTTGCAAAAATTCTTCTTTATTCATCAAAAGAGTCTCCTTTGGCGGCGATACAATCATGCCAATGCTTGTCTAACTTTTTGATGCCGCCCTTATAGAACGATTTATCTTTGCCTTCAAAATAGGCTTTAGTTTCGGCGATGACTTCCTCATCAGAACTAAATCTCTTGCCACGGAGCATCTTTTTGAGTTCGTCAAAGAGGTGGTAATAATTGGGGGCCATATATGGGCTATACTTTGGGTGCGGAAGCAATTCGAAGCCCAATTTGTGCATTTTTGCCATTGTTTTGAGCGACTTGTGATACGGTGCATTGGCTTGGTGAAACAAAATTTTTTTCTTCGCGAAATGTGGTCTCTTTTGTGATTTCGGCCTTCAAATGCTCCAACAACCAAATATACTAGTCGCTGTTGATTGTTTTTCCATGTTTCATATAGTCGATGAATATTATACCGTGTGCATCCCAAAATACAGAAGCCATAGCCTTGCCAGCTGACTACTGCGTCTTTGGTCACTTCGGACGGCTTTCACCGGCTGCTCCCCACTCAGAAGACTGCCGATTTGATTCCGGCGTAAAATGGTGGATATGTTTTATTCATTGTCACATATTGACGCCAAAACTTATTGCGCATAAATATGCCCAAACAGCACTCTGAATCATCAATTCGTTGTTGTTTTTGTTCCGATGTGAGCAAATGCGGCACCCATTTCGAAAACAGCTTTCTAATACCTAAATGTTCGTGTATAATAGTGAAAGCACTACCTTGTGATATCTTCAGAGTGTCAGCTATCTCTCCCAACTTCACTTTGCGGTTACCCATAATGATTTTTAGGGGTTTTTCGATGTTTTCTGGAATAACTGCCTCATTTAGACGTCCAGGGCGGCGACATTATTTGTGCCTGTACAACCGCGTTTAAAGTTAGCAAACCAACGTTTAACCGTTGTTTCGGATGGAGCAGAGTCCGGGTAACATTTGTAATTTTGTCATTAAAAAGCAATGAAATCAACACACGAAATTTCTTTGAATCCAATGTTTTGAAAATAACAAAAGTAGCGTCACAAATTAACACAAATGTCATGAAATTTTGACTGTAATCTTTCGAACGTCGGCACTATTGAAATATCATACCGATATTTCGTTAGAGGTTTCATCTAGTAGTCAGGCCCGGGACTTATTGAGTGATATGTTATATAATTTCAAACCTAATGATGATTGAAATGTATTGTTCATTATAAGAAGATATTCAATTTAAAAACATTGAGTTAATTTCTTATCTTAATGTTTGAAACAGTACAGCTAAAATCCAAAATACATCTCCTGAATGATGATTTTTATAACAGTGCAAAACTATGTTGAACTGCCACCAAGTTCCAAATCATCACTGAATGAATTTCTCGGCATTTTACTAGAAATACAAGTTACTTACCTTAAATGAGCTTTAAAAAACGTAAAGATGAGATAAAATTATATTTTCGTCAAGTACATAGTATTGCTTACCTGTCATTACACCTTACTATCAATAAGTTTTCATACCTTGTTTTTGTGATACACTTCAAACCTTGATCTTGTATGGATTTTTTTAAACCTTAGAGTAGGTACTAAAATGCCGATAAACTTTTAGTTATCTGAGTGATAAGACTAATTATATATAAAATAACCTAGCAAAATGTAAAAAAACAAAAATTTTTAACATTTTTAATTTTTTAAACTATGAAATGCTTATGATATTCTAGAATTTTATACATATTTTTAAAGATTAGTTTGTATTACTAAAATAGTATGCACTAACATGTTCAAAAACAAAAACAATTTCTATGAAAATTGCAATTCAAATATGAAAATAGTGTAAAAAATGACATTTCCTTAAATTACGATATTTTGGAATCCTGCGATCTTCCAGATTGGATGCTTTGCGTATACTTATACCAGCACTAGTACTTACATTTTTGCTATACGAGACCGAAAACGCTCGAGAGACTGTTTAAGTTCAAAGTGCATAAAATCTTTTCGACCATCTTAGCCATTCACTGTTGATAAATGAAATGTGAATTGAGCTCGATTTATTTCAAAACTAAACTTTATTCACAAAGACTGAATTACTGTACTGCTGCACATTATATATTAATGGTCAATGGTTATTATAGTAACACTTATTTATTTGCACTATTGTATTTCGTTGTATAATTACTGCTATTCAACTCCCGCGAATGCCCATCTGCTACACCTTATATTGAAATGCACGATTATAGGACGAATTATAAAGTTCTGAATATTTAACTCAAGGGCGCCGCTAAAAATGGCGCGGATTTATTCTGTTACATTATAAATGTTTATTACACGTCAATGAATGATAAATGTACGATTTCAAAGTTTAATAGTTATAATCTATTTAAAGTTTTTCTGACCAAGCTTATTTTTCGTTCACTTGTCTCAAAATTGACGACCCCCTCCAAACTTGACGCATCTTACTGCATCTTACTCAACCTATGGTTTAATGGGGCCTTGCCTGTATAACAAGAAAGTTGAAGTTAAAGCGTTTATTATTATATAAAATTTTTTAAAGAGATCCTTTTTGTAATATTAAATTCTACAATATTTTTCTATACAGTTTTCAATATTCTATAGCATAACCATGTCAGGATTTAGAATAGCAACATATGTCTATTTCTTTTGTTATTAAACAATCAGTTGTTCATTTATGTTTTGCTTATTTGTTAGTACTCTTGGTGTTGCCGATTTGACTGGTTTACGCTCAATTGTACTTATTACACTTCTTTGTTACTCATTACTACTTATGTTGTACAATATTTTACGGACCACATATGATAAAAAGTGTAGAATTGAACAGTTTAACTCATAAAACACAAAGGCAACAAAGATGTTTAGCTAAAGCTAAAGCTAAACCCGATCGGTTTGCAAATGAAATTAAAGAAAAAATTATTTTTAATATTTTATAGTTCATTATAGGTGTAACCACTGGTATGACGAGGTTTTGTTGAACTATTAGAAGTGTGTTGGCCAACGTCGTTTTAATCTTTTTATTGGATCATTTTGAGTTAGCTGTGTAATTAAAGGGTTTGACTGTGATTCCAATTTTCTGTAGTGATTTACACTTCTATCGTGGATAACTTCCTTTACTTTCGGGCCTCTTAGGTCATATCGACAGATGAATAAGGTTCAACTTATTACTGTATTGCCCACTCAGAGGCGTCGTATATAGTTTAAAAAACAGGAAACATGCTAAAGTAGATGAGCATTAGGATTAATAAAATGTGATACCTATAAAATATAAGATTATTTAAGTACAGGATTTGAAAAATTAAACTAGACAAATGCATATTTTTTTATTGTGAGATGCGAATTCATAATATTGAAACCAATCTGTATATTACAAGATTTTTAACAAAAAGGCTACAATGTAAAATAACTTCATAAACTAAGAATAATTAAACTTTTTAAGATAAAAATTAGCCATGATATATATTTCCTCTCTCCTAGGTCACCAGAAGAATGATATATGTACGAAGATTGGAGAAATAAATTAATCTTCCATGCAATTATTACAAATGTGAAAAAGGTGTAGTGTATTCATTAAGGTTCATCCAAAATAGAATTTTTCTTAGTTTATTTATTATTATACCCAATTAAATATTTTGTTTTCCCATTTAAGATGTGGTATATGTTTTTTGTTGAAACAGAAATACAACTAGAACAAGTGGATATTAATAATAATAAGAATAATAAATTAATTAACCCCAAACATTTCCACCAGACTAAGGCTACAAGCGTTTTATACAAGATGGTTTAAATATGACCGGGACTGATTTATGTGTAAACAAGTCGCACTGCGCAGCAGCTGTGCGACCTTGAGCGAATAAAGCCACAACCTCCATCCTGGTCAGCCTTATTTGAAAGTTGCTAAAGTGATGAGCAAACAGGAGGTATCGCGGAGCGTGAAACAACGCATTGTGATCAAATTCCTCGTTGGAGAAAACATTCCGTCCGCTGAAATTTACCACAGACTTTAACAACATATTGAGAAAGAGTGTCTCTCACGGATTCGTGTGCTTGAATAGTGTAAGTGCTTTAGAGAGGGCAGAGAGCGCGTGCAAAATGAATCGCATGATCGTCGGCCGCGAACATCCGTCACCGAGCCAAACATTGCTCATGCAGATGCGCTTATTCTCACGAATATTGAACTTGAAAAAATGCTAACAATCAGTGTTGGTAGTGTAGAAGACATCATGGAAAAACACCTACACTATTGCGAAGTGAATCCACGGTGGTTACGCGCACTTTGACGGACGTGAACAAAATGGTGCGCATGCAAGCTGCCCGTCGTCTTCTACAGCAGTTTGAAGACGAAGATAATGCATTTTTGAAGTATATAGTAACCACCGATGACACGTGGATGCACTACTTCATTTTCGAGTCCCAGCAGACATCACGCCAGTGGCGGCATGCCAGTTCTTCCAAATCCAAGAGAGCGCGGAGGAGCCGTTCGACAGGAAAAGTTATGGCAGGGGGTTATACATCTAAATTTTCTGATGGATGCCAGAACAGTCAAGGCAGCTTATTACTCAGACCTTTTGGCAACAGATCCAAAGGAAAAGATTTTATTCAAGCGGAAGACAGGTGGAAAACGGGTAGCCTTCCTTCAAAACAATGCACGCCCCCATATGGCCAAAACAACAATAAAAACCCTTTGGATATTGAAATGGAAAGTTTCTGCTTTGTGTCATTCTGTTCGGGAGTGTTGACTACGGAGGGGAATAAATTGAAAACTGACATATGTGCGGGTAAGTGCTTGGCAATATGATATTTTTGTGTAAAAATCAGTTTAGATTATATTTGAATCACCTTGTAGTATTAATCAAATATTTCAATTCACATGTAAGCCAAAATCTTAGTATAATAGCAATATTCTTTGGATTAGTGTGAAACGTTCTGTTACTCAATTTGATTGCAAACAAAATTTTGCGTATCAAACAGCCTTAACATTACGTTTTTTTGGCATATACACACCAAAAGTTGTAACGACAGTATATATACATAATTTGAAAGTATGGTCCAAATCAAACCATTTCTATCACGTTTCATTCTTTTAAATAACATATATTTGATCAGATTGACGAGATTTTTTTAAAGGATATATACCATCAAATTCAACTAAATAAACACCCAAAACGCTTTCCTATCCAAGATCAATAAAAATAGAGCATAACAAAAACATTAACAATTTTAAAAATATAAAAAACAAATTATGAAATAAAAAAAATTGTACCATGAATGTGCCTACTTTTTAGAAACTTTTCAACACTGTACGCTATCATCGATACATACACTATGACATCATTTTTATGTCCCAGGCACTATTTCACGCATAAATATCATATTACAAACGGATTCAAACCCTTGCATCTTTCTGAGCTGAAACCGATCTAGGATCTGGGAAAGAAATTGTAGTCTTAACCTTCCATTGCTTAATATTTCAGTACTTTTCTTTCTATGTATGTTAAAATCTCACTCTTACATGTCAGTCTTCAACGTACTCCTCTAGGGAATCAACACATTTTTTTCCACGTTCTGGAAGCATCCTGATGTCGTTTTCAAAAAGGGCTTTTGATTAGCGACGTATCCACTCTGTCTGGATGACGGTGTCGTTGTCTGCAAACCGCATGCTTTGCAAGTTTGATTGGAGCCTTCTGAACAAGTAGAAATCACTTTGCGCCAAATCGGAACTGTACGTTGGACGGTTTCATTTCAATTTCTAGAGGGTTGCTATTGTTGTTTTGGCCGTATGGGGGTTGAATTACAGATGATCATCGTAGAAGCTGCTTACATCCCACCCAGATCTCCAATTGAATGCTACGAAAAACATTGTTCCACTATGGCTAATTTGTAACAAATGATTTTATTATTTGTAGTGATCATAATTTGCTAACCATCAATTGATACAACGATGACCTCAATGTTTTGGGTACTACGGATCTTAGTAATTGTGCACGTTTATAGTTTTGGATTTTTTTCTTACTTACACTACAAGTTCACAAGATAAGTAATAATGATAATGTAACTCTTGTAGAGTAATACAGATTTAAATATGGTTTTATATATTATGATCTTAGGTTTTTTGACATTTCTTTTTTTCTCATAACCGTGTTATTTAAGACATAATACAGTTTTGCCGCTGCTTCAAGCCTGTCATTTGGTTCCACCTTTAAAGTTTTTTGTATTTTTACCTCTAGTTATTTAAATGTTTTCGCTTGTCCTATTTCTGTGCCGTCCAGTTTCACTATTATTTTTTATCTTCTTTTCCTATTACCATAGCTTTCGTTTTTCCTACAATTTTTTTTAAGTTTCTGGCCTTTAAAGCTTTTACCCAGATATCTAAGTTATATCGAAGGTTATCTTTGTTCTTTAAATAAACCACCAGATCGTCTGCAAAAACACTATTTGCTATCTCCACCAGTTCCATGTTGCAGTATTTCACCTACAGTTTCCACTCTTTCATCTTCACTCCCTTTATAGCATCTCCATTATTACGTTGAATAGTTCTGGACTGAGGACTCCTTCTTGTCGTAACCCCTCCGTCGCTACAAATTCTTTCGATCTTATATTTCTGGTTCTAATGTAGTTCCTCGTGTTTTTATATATACTTTTAATATAATTTATTAGTTTATTACCCATTCCTTTTCTTCTTAGGCCGTTCCAAACTAATTTTCTAGGTACATTATCGAAAGTTTTTTAATCGCTAGGAAAGCCACATATATCTTAGTAGTAACATATTTCTCTATCAATTGCTTCAGCCCAAATATGTGATCTTATATTCCTCTACCCTTTCTAAATCCACTTTTTGTGTCCTCTAATTGTCTTTCAACTGTCCTTTCTAGTCTTTGAGCCAGGATCCATTTATAATTTGGCTATTAAGCACAATAAAGTGATACCTCTATAATTTGTTGTATTCAAAATTCCTTTCATTTCTTTTTTTTTATTTTTTATTTCTGCTTTTATTTCTTGATTCTACCACCAGGTTTGTTTGTTGTATTTTCTAATATATATCACACCACACACTTTCTTAGCTACTTTATTTAGCATTTATTTTATAAGTTTCCATAGCTCTTCCACGTTTAATCCCTTTACAGTTTCTTTTACTTTGTCATCTTTGTTTCTACTCTTGAGTTATATTTCTTTGATTTTTTCTGTGTAATTTTATTTACTTGTTTTTGTTTTAATACTTGTATCTTTATTTTAGACCTAGCTAGGTAATGATCAGAGTATATTTCGTGTCCCCTTTTTATCCTTGTGTCTTTTACTTATTTTATATGATCTTTATTTACTAATGCATAGTCTATTATAAACATTTTATTTCTACTAACTTTTCTTGTAAATTTGTGTGTATTTTTTTGTGCGTAAAAGGTGTTAATTACTTTTAGATTATTTAATATACATAGTTTTGTGCCATTGTTATTTTTACAGCTTTATTCTCCTATCATTATCAGCCTTTCTTTGCTATTTTGTGTTATTTCCGACAATAATTCGCAGAAGTTGTCTTTCTTTTTGTTGACTCGTTTTCATTAGGTGCATATGCCATTATTATTCGTGTTTTCAGGTTCTTGTCTATATTCATTTCTATTTTTAGTATTCTTTTTGATATATTTGTACATTTGTAAATGAATTTCACATTCTCTTTCTTCATTATACATTCTCTGCTTGTTGTCTATTGCCTACTCCACTGTAGATTAATAAATTACCTTCTATGATTTCTAATTCAGCATTTCTCTTCTTTTTAGTTTCCGTTGTCTCGAATATATATAGTCGCATTCTCTCGAGTTCTTCCTCTAATTCCCCCTTTTTCCTAATAGATTCCGAATGTTTCAAGCACTTATTTTTTATTTTTTTTATTTTTTTACAACTTCTCCTTTTCTTTCTTAGTTTTTTGTTTTATTTCTCTCTGATTCCAATTTCATTGCCGAGTTCGTCATCAAATGTCCATCCTCAGTACTTTTAATTTTTTTAGTCTTCTTTATCATGGTAGACTTTATTCTCTAGCATACCTTTATCTCTGTTCCATTTTCATATTTCCTTGTTCGTAATTAATTTTTGGTTTTTACTTGTTTTCTTTGTTTTCTTGCCTCCTCGGCTCACTTCCTAATTTGTTTCTCTATGTCTGTTTGTTGTTATTTATCCTGCCACTTTTAATTCTAGTTAATTTCATCTTGTTTTTTATTATTTCTATTTTCTCTTTGAAACTATTTAATTTTACTAGACATGATTTTGGTTCCATTTTATATGTTTCTCTAATCTTGGTCTTTACCTAAAGATTTTCTTAAGAAATTTTTTATCTCGTCATTTAACTTTCCTTGATTTCTTGCGTGCAAGACTAATTCCTTTACTACTATGTTGTCTCTTCTCCCCTCTTTCTCTAGTTGTTCCAGTCTGTTGTTAGTTTTCCGTAACTTCTTTTTAATCTTTACATTATCTTCTATTATTGCCTTGTTTTTTCTTTAGTAATTTTTTTTCTTTATTTGATTTCTTTACTATACTTGCTCTACTCAAATTTTATTTGATTTACGTCTACTGTTATTAATAGTAGTTTAACTAGTATCTTATTTATTTTGTCATTCTTTTTTGTTGTCTTTTTACTGATCTGATCATTTTATTACTTTTACTGAAAGCTCCTGATTCCTCTTCACTGTCCCGTCCTTCTACTCTTTTCCTTTTCCCCCTCTATTTTATAGGGATTTTTTGCTTATTTACTTTTAATTTTCTCATTACCTACTTTTTACTTTACTGTAAATTCCCATTGGGTTTTTTTTGTTGCAATGTTTTCGATCGCGATTATTGTATTTCTCTGCTACGTCAATCGCGCGTGTCAGCTCGAGTCGCCCTCTTAAAAACCAATATGCTGCGCTCCGCACCTTGTAGGATTCCTAGCCTCGCTATTCTTATAACTATTTTTAGTCTTAATTACGTTTCCCAGCTAATTAATGACTTTAAATTTTTATTACTTCCGTTGCCTTCTTTTAGTACGGATTTGCACTGCACCTTTTAAAAATATTTACCAGTTAGTTCACTTAAAAGTTCTTATTTACTCAGCCGTGTGACCGAGCCGATGCGTCAGTTACTCTGGTCGATACTTGCCTCCAAATTATTTAAAAACTCTATATTGCTGTTTAATAAGGTTTGTTTTCGAATTCAATTTTCCAGTATGGTCGCCTCAATATAAAGGGCCAATAAAAAGTTTAGAAAATTTACAAAACAAAATGATAAGATTTATGGGATAAAATGGGCCTAAAAGTTAATTTGGTTAATCATGACAAGTTTAGATTTATATTATCGATTCACGTTTTACAGCATAGAAAAAATGTCAAGGATTTACTTTTCCTATATAAGTTATTAAATAATTTGTTATCAAGTGTTACTCTGCTAAGAAAAATCACATTCAATTTACCGGAAGAATAACCCACATTCCTATTTTATCTTTAAAAACCATGCTACTCCCCCGTGCGCTTTTACTTATATCCTCGTGCGCCTGTGGTAGGAATGGTGGTGGGAGACCGTTGCTAATTTTACCGGGCTAACTGCTGTCGTTTTAGGTAACACTCCGGTATTTGCTGATAACATTCTCTTTTTCATTGCATAGTAGTCTATTTTTTGCCTCCTAAAAACAATCAACCCAAATTTAGGTAAGTTTAATCCAACGTCTCTTTCAAAATAATTTTTATATTTATGAATTTCCACCTACTCTTTGTATAATCTCGGGTAATAGTAACAAACCAACATCGGGACGCGGTGGCTCAGATGGTTTAACCAGTTGGCTCTGTCCTCTAGCCGGCGCGCGCGAGTTCGAGTCTCGCTCAACCCATGGGTGTGTGTGAATGTCCTAGAATTTAAGTGCATGTTAGTCGGCACAATAAGTCCTTCAGGCTGCAGTGCCTGTAAGTACGCACCACCCCCCCCACCCCAAAAAAAACCAACGTGATTCATCAAATTATTTACTCAGTAACACTGCCGTTGAGTTTTATTATGACAATTCGTCTATGACCCTCATTATAAATTATTATTATTATTATTGCTATTATTATCATCGTCATTATTATTTCTTTCTCCTCTATTTACTAAGGTTTTGTTGCTGCAATTCGTGGGTCTATGCCATTTTACATCGTTAGCTTACTGTTCGTCTAGAAATTTTCTGATTATGTGGCACGTACTCAATATCACCGCTTTTTTGAGCTTTGTGTATAGCTTAAGGTCAACTTTGCCTGGTCTTCTTTAATTGACTTAGGAACTACTTCTGTACTCGGTACGACATTGATGATTTTCATTTTCCATATGCACGACATTTGGTTTTTAGGCCCGTATAATTTTATTTCTTTTTTTAAAATTTGGTTACTACATTATGAGTGTTAGGTACAGCTATGTCTATAAGAAAGGTTTCTTTCTTTTTGTCTTGAAAAACAATATCGGATCTGTTGTTAGAGATGCTTTTGTCAGTTAGTATTGACCTATTGTAATACAGCCTGTATTGATAGTTTTCACTTACAGCTTCAGGACTGTACTTCTAATATGGTACTGCATTTTGTAATAGACCAGTTTTTATTTCTAAATTCTGATGTATTATGTTTAAAACTTAGTTGTTACTGTCTGTATAATAGTTTTGTGCCAAACAGGGGCATGATCCTGTTATGTACTGGATTGTCTCAGGTTTCTTTTACATTTTTTACATTAGTCATTCTGCATTTCTTGTTTGTAATATGTATGTATTTTCTATGGTTACGTGTCATTATCACCTGATCTTGTATGGCTAACATAAAGCTTATGTTTTTTAGGTAGAGCTCCCCCATTGGAAGCCATGTTGACTTCCGCACTTTCTAGGTCATGAGCGTGTCTTCTCTGTAAGGTCTTACTTTGCCATGCTGTGATTTTCTGATAGTCTGTAATTATTTGCTCATTTTGCTGCTTATAGTTCAAATTGGGGTTACAGACGACATCATGGGAGTCTTTTTTACGTTGATGGAAATAATTTCTTAGCGTTTTCATCTGTCCGTTGTGTAAATTATATATATATATATATAGTAGAGTTACTTTTTGAGCGCTGGAGTTTTTGTGGTGTTTGTGAAACTTTGTCATTTCAATTCTTACTAGTCGTTGCATCTGTTCAAATTCTGAGTTGGTCCATTTTATTATGCCAAAAGAATATGCTAGCGAGAGAATGATGTAGGTGTTTGCGCATTTAATTGTTTAATGTTTAGAAAACCACTAATTTTTTACAGTTGTAATTGAATGTAAATGAATGTCAACGAGGTGAATAACAATTTGCCATGTATGCATCGTGTGTTCTAAAAATTTTCTTATGGTTTCTTTTGCCTAGTAAATTATTATTATTATTTTTATTATTAGTATTAGTAGCAGTAGTATTATACTTATCTAAATTTTTCATGAATTATTGTATGCAATGAAATAAATCAATTTTTTTTAATAATCAAAGTTGACTATAAATCAGTTTTTCTTATAATTCCATTAATTTTATCCGTCGTTATTATTACATTAACATCGTAGCTTTTTGAACTAATATTAAAAATATTTAAGTATTTAAAATTACCAGCAAAGAAATTCAGCCGCAAAAGTTAAAGAAAACTGGAACATAAGTTCGAATATTCCGAGTTCTCATAACAAAGTCCTTTTAACTGGAAAACTCTCTTCAAGACGTTATTCCTCGAAAACAGCCTTAAGTCTGTGTAATAAGAAGATTTACATATACAAAACCCATGTATTCACATTTTCTTTAAAACACGAGTTTGTAAAGCTTAACCTTTGTTGAAATTTTAATGATTTTTTTTTTATAACACAATTTGCTTTGTGTATTTAACGGATTGTATACATTTTTATTTATAAAACAAAGCGGAATCTACCCAGCTCGACCTAGTTGATAAGTGGAGATCAATAATTAATACGTAAATCGCGCTCACTTCTCGGTAACTTAGTCTAGTTCTTTTCCGTCGGTGATCGGGGTGAAAACTAGAAAAGTTCAGAAAAAAGGAGAAACAAGTTAAGGATGGATTCCCTTTTACCTTTAGGATCCGTACTGGAAGTCGTCGAGATGCGTTTCTGCCTCTCACAATTTCCGTTTCGCTGCAACGAGCTGTCCCCGGTGGGGCGGAGGTGGGGTAGTTGCGAATGCGGATTTAAATAGAAACAAGGTACACACCGCTCAAGTTATCCAGCGAGGACGATCGGTAAATTAAACAAACCTGAGACTATCGCTGTGCAAACGCTAGATCCACCAAAGGAAACCGCCGGCATCGGAAATTGGAACTCGCGCGTTTCCGCACTCATTTTAGAATCTCAGATCTCCTTGTTTTCATATCCGTCAGGAAAACGTTGAAACATAGTTCATTTTAAAAGGTAAAGATTTTGAAGTAAGAGCTTCTATGCATGTATTTAGTATTCCCATAAATATTGTTACAAAACTAAACCTACCATTGCATCAAGATACCTAGGACTTTAATATACGGTTGCAATTGTCAAGTCTTAAAGCTGTAAGTTCCATTGTTTATTGTTAAGTTTGGTTATTTATCAATTGAGTGAAGTGACAAAGAAAACCATATTGCTGTAATAGCATTACATATTTAAGACTAACTTTTCGACATTAACCGTATGTTTGTGCATCGAGCTATAAAATTGTTTAACGAGACTGAATTTGTCGAGGATCATCCAAAGTAAGTATTCGAATTTAACAAAATCCTCTTCGTACGTAGAAGATTATGTCCTGGGAGATACAAATTTACAAAACTTTAATGTCTCGTATTATTGAGCAAGACCTAAGACTAACTGCTTACAACAGACGATTTAAACAAAGGTAGGAGAAAAAAAAAATAAAAAGGGCAGAACAAGCTGCGCAGAGCTGGATCATTTAGTAGATGGGGAGTTTAGTTTAGTTTTAGATGGCACATGTTAATGAACTGCACATAGAATTGTAATTGAGTTGTAGAAAATAAAGTACGTTAGAGTGTGGTATTATAAATACGGCGTCTAGGTTGAATGCTAATTCATTGCATACACCACACAATTTGGAGATGAGGATGGGATCCGAGAAAAATGAAATGGGCTGTGCCGTCTAGGATTCGAAAAACAATAAAAATATCACTCTTTGAATTGAAAGATAAGTCTCAGATTAGGGTATGATCACTAACAGGTTTTTTAGTGTTAGTTTGCGGTAATCCAAAATGTCAATTATTGGAATATTAAGGAGTTTAGAATCAGAGTCTGATGATTTCTAAACTTGGATCAAGGTCTTCAACAGTATCCTAGTGGTCAATGCGATTGACCCGAAAATAAAACCAAACCGGTGTCGAGCTACCTTCCTCTCCAGTATTGGGATAGCTACTTTCTCCACGTTGTCTAACCTGGTAGCAGCGGATGACCCAGTCTCCAAACCACTTAAGAATCTTGTCGCAGTCCTGAAGACGGATTTTAAGCCCACGCCGAAAGTCTTCGAGGAATGTTTCAGATTCGCCAAACACCAACAGAAGCAAGATGAATTAGTGTCCGCGTACCTGTTGGAGCTCCGAAAACTGGCCACTATGTGCAAGTTCACGGACCTCAACGAACGATTTCGTGACCAGTTTATCTGCGGTTTGTTCAGCGTAGCAACACAAAAAGCCTGTTTTGTCAAGGAGGATGATGTGAAACTAAAAGAAGTGGTGCAAGTTGCATTTGCATATGAGCCTGCCGAGTCCAGTGCTGCACTCATTCGTAGCAGCCAATTCAAGGCCCCCACATAAAAGAAGACAGGTACACAAGACTACCTTTAAGTCTAGAAAAGTTTCCAAATCTGGAAAATCCCCTCCAAGTCCTTCAACAATGAAAAGTCAAACGCCATTCTCATACAAAGGGTACTCCAAGTCTTGTCAAAACTGTGGTTTAAGGTCACACGTCACAGTGGAGGAGTGCCCACACAAGAATGTTATTTGTTATTTTTGTGGGAAGCGAGGACAAAAATGACTGCCCTTTCAAACAGTAGCAACAAGTTGTATATAACCGTCATATTTACCAAGTACAGCCGTCTACCAAGGATCCACCCGTCATACTAAATGTTGAAGTAAACGGCCACCCTTATCAAATGAAACATGACAGCGGTTGTGGAAAGGAAATGCTCAATGAAGGTTTTTGGAAAGAATTAGGCTTTCTAAAATTGTACCTTAAGTACCTTTCGTACTTACTTGGGAGAAACTTTCGATACAATCGGAGATTTCTTGTGTGAGTTGAAGTGTAAGGGAGTGGAAATCACACGCCGCATGGCAGTGGTAAAACAGGAGTTCTTATTCGTTTGTGATCTGGGGTCTTTTTTAAAGGAGTATGATGACCTGTTTACATCTTCTATTGGCAGAATTGACGGATTTAAAGTCAAAATCTCGCTCAAGGACGACGCAAAGTCAAAATTTGCATTGCGCTTGAAAGTCAACCAGGAGCTTGCAAAAATAGAACAGTCTGGAGTCATCGAGCGTATCGAATCCAATGAGTGGGCATTACCAATTGCCGTGGTTCAGAAGTCCAATGGGAAAGTCGGAATCACTAGTGACTTCAAGTCAACAGTGAACAATCAACTTCATATCACCCAGTACCCGTTGCCAACGCCAAAGGAGTTGTTTTTGTCAATCGTTGGAGAATCGGGTGGATGGAATCAAAGATTATCATCAACTGGAAGTGAAAGAAACTTGGGAGAAATTTCTCGTCATTAGCACTCACAAAGCTATCTACCGATACAACGTCCTATCACAGGGCATTGTCTCCTTCTCAGCCATATTTCAGAAGTGTATGGATAAACTTATGGAAGGAATTTCGATGTTTGGATTTTATATTGACGATGGATTTTGCAGTGGTCAGTCAGACCAGGGTCACCTTTCGACTCTGAAAGCTATCTTCAGTCGTAAGCGAGAATTCAATTATCGCTTATCCAAGGATAAATGTAAATTTTTACAGCGGAAATAAAGTATTTGGGACACGTTGTATCCAAGGAAGGGATCAATACCAGTCCGAAGAAAGTTGAAGCTGTTCATGCGATCCAGCATCTAGTGGATGTTTCCAAAGTACGTTTATTTCTTGGATTGATTAATTTTTACGGAACGTTTATGCCGGTTTTATCAAATCTCTCTACTATCTCACACGGAAAAGAGCAAACTAAAATTGGTCATCAAAGTGCCAACAAGTATTTGAACATTTTAAATTGATGCTTTCGTCAGCAGAAGTACTTGCTCACCGTGATCCAATCGTTTCCATTGGAATATCGTGCCACGCATCTTTCGGTGGAATTGGAATTGTTTTACTCCATCTTTATCCAGATGGCGAGGAAATAATAATAAAATCCTGTCTGATACTGAAAAGCACTACTCTTAGACTGAAAAAAAGCCTTGTCCATTATCATCGTAGTTAAAAAGTTCTTTAAGTACCTATGCGGCCGCAAGTTTATCCTGATTATCGTTTCCTGTTAGCTATCTTCGGAAATAAAAGTACGTCTCTATTCACTTACAGCGTTGGATTTTGTATCAATCTGTCACAGTTTTGTCACGATATCGAGTATTGTAATAACACGGATCATGGGAATGCAGGTGCGTTGTCTCGTTGTCCAGCGTCATCGTCCGATCTGGAAGTTTCAGAAGAAGAAATTTAATGCAAAATGAACCTGATTGCAGCGGTGCACCGAGAGGTTCTTCCGATAAACACTAAGGGCATCGAAACTGCCACTTTGAAGGATAAGGAGCTGTCAGCTGTCTATACTCATATCCAGTCTAGTTGGCAAGAGTTTATGTCCAAAACTGACGAACTGTACCCATTCTACCTTCATACGGAAGAATTATACATTTCACAAGGGGTAATAATGTGGGGTATAAGCACTGTGATTTCCAGTTGACTTTGTCACAGGGGTATTGTCCGGATGAAGTCTCTCGCACACCAGTACATTTGGTGGTTACAGATCGACATCAACGTAGAAAACGTGGGTAAAACGTGTCAGCAGTGCGGCAAAAGTAGAAAAAAATCCATGGAAGTTTCTTGGCATACTATGGCAGCGGATCTATATGGATTTTGCAGCTCCTGTAATGGAAAGATGTGGCTTATCATCGTGGACGATGCAAGTAGCATAAAGTGTTAAACATGAACACCGACACCACAGCAGCAGCAGTCGTCCGTCGCTTCCGCTAGTTGATGTGTCGCTTTAGAATTATGAGCCAGATTGGGATACTTTTGCGTTCTGTGTATGATGGAAAGAGAAAGTTGCTTAGGAAATATTTGCATTTGCAAAGGATTGTGACTTTTTACTTAATATTTTTATTACAGTATGGAACAGAAAAGGAAAAATTGCCTGGAAGTCAATATAAAAAGAAACGCTAAAATAAAAAGGAACAAGAAAGAAAGCTAAGCTATGCTATGAAGAAATCCACATCAACAGCAACTGCTTTTTCCAGAAAAAGTTGTTGAAGAGAGTCAAAAAATAAACACAATTAAAAGTTCACCAAGAGCTGGGTAGCAGTAGCAGTGGCAGTCAACAGATATTAAACGAAATTCATTCTGATCCTGCATTATGAAATGCTTTCTGCATGTCATCTGAAACTCGTCAAATATTGGTTGAGAGGGGCCTACATCAAATTAAAAAATTCAAGTTTTTAAAAAAAATTATGTCAATAATTATACTATTGGGCTCACAATGCTTAACTTTTCGTGGAACAACTGAACATTTGGTTCGGCCTAATAACAGAAACTTTCTAAAGTTGGTAGAATTGCTTTCTGAATTTCATCCAGTTATGGAAGAACATATCAGGACAGTTCAACGTGAGTCTGATAAATGGTCTGTGATTTATCTAAGCAATAATATACAAGATAAATTGATAAATTTGATGGGAAATGTAATTTTAAGCAAAATTGTTGAAATAACTAAAATTGCTAAATATTATTCGATTATCGCCGATTGTACCCTAGACGTAGGTCATATCCAACAGCTTTCATTAACAATAAGAGTTGTTGCTTCTTACTCCATTCAAAATAAGTATGAAATTGAAAAATTCTTTATTGGTTATTTTGTAGCTAGTGATTCAACCGGAGAGGGTTGACACATTTGGAAAAGTTAGGTTTTCAGTTAAAATAGATTAGAGGACAAGGTTATGACAACGGAGCTAATATGAAAGAAGTAAAAAAGGTGCACAAAATAGAATAGTTGAAAAATGTTCAAGGGCGTTTTATGTTTCCTGCGCATGTCACTCTTTAAATCTAGTTGTGTTTGATCCAACGTCTTCTACAGAAACAACAACTTTTTTATTGTACAAGAACTTTACACTTTTTTAATTCTACAAAGCTTTGAGAAATGCTAAAAAATATGTTTCACAATTAAATCTAAAACCGTTGAGTGCTATTAGCTGACCAAGCAGAGTAAATGCGTTAAAACCTTTACGATTTTAACTTTGCGGAATCTATGATGCATTATTTCGAATAACATAAGACGTTAACGGAGATGCAGAAATTAAAGCTAAAGTAAGAGAGTTAACAGAAAATATTACAAATTACAAGTTTATATGCGGTGTAATTCTTTGGCATGATATTGAAATATTTGAAATAAATTCAGTCTCGAAGCTTTTGCAATCTGTAACTATAAATTTGTCAGATTGTGTAAGGATGTTATCAGAAACTATACAAAACGTGAAAAGTTATAGACAAGCTAAACAGAACCAGATAAAAATGGCTGCTAATGAGATTTCAGAGAATTTTGAATGCAGTACAGAATTTCCTGTCGAAATTGAAGTTACAGCCAAAAGGAAAAAGCGCCAATTTGACTCTGAAGAATCTGTCGATGAACCCTTAACAGAATAAATTTAAAATACATTTCTTCAATTATATTCTGGAAATGACTCTTAATTCTGTGAATGAACGATTTAGGCTTTTGGAAACCCATAGCAAAATTTTTCAATTTTTGTATGACATTTTAAAACTCAAGGATATAGATGGCAAAACGTTAGAAAATTATTGTACCAATCTCTATTTAATACTTTCTGTTGAAAATGAATCAGACTCAAAGGCAAATGATTTTCAAGAAAAATTACGTGATTTATCTCGAATGCTAGGAAGCCTTTGGATATTTTTAAATTATTTGTGCCAAAATAACTTAATTGCTTTATATCCGAATATTGTTGTAGGTTCAGTACTCTAGACTGTATAAAAATAATTAGAACGCTAATAGAAAAAGCGAATTAATACAATATAGTACTATGGATGGCCTTTGTGGACTATGAGCAAGCTTTCGACTCTATCGAAACTTGGGCAGTTTTAAGTGCATTAAGCAATGGCCGAGTAGCACACAGATATACATCTTTATTACAAAACATATATAAAAATGCCACATTTCAAATTATATTGCATGAGAAAATCAAGAAGTTTAAAATTAATAAAGGGGTACGACAAAGAGACTCGATTTTGCCTAAGTTATACTTTTTTATACTTACAATGGAAGGCATGTTCAAGGAACTCAAATGGGACGACAAAGGCATCAATATCGACGGGGAGAACCTAAATCATCTGCGTTTTGTCACTGTTATTGTTATAATAGCCAATGACAAAGAAGGACTGCAGCAAATGCTACAAGAATTATATCAACAATTAAAACAAATTGGTCTAAAAATGAACACAATAAAAACGAAATACATGACCAATCAAATAACACAGGATAAAGAAAATGAAAATCTGAAAGTTGACAATCACACAGTAGAGAAGGTGGATTCATACATTTATCTAGGACAAAAACTCATATTATCAAAAGATAACTTAAAAGCTGATCCAGATAGATGCATATTACTAGCATGGGCCACGTTCGGTAAACTGCAAAAATTTTTGAATCCTCAAATACCGAACACATTAAAAGCAAAAGTCTTTGATCAATACATACTCCCGACATTAACATATGGTACAGAATCTTGGGCTCTTAATAACAGCATAATAAAGAAGCTCCAAGTCACACGACGTGCAATGGAAAGACGCATGATAGGAATTACAATCCGTGATCATATACCTACGGATGAAATACGGAAAAGATGAAAAGTGACAGACGTGATACATCGAGTGTGTAAATTTAAATGAAATTGGGCATGTTACATAGCCAGGATGAATGACAATAGATGAACATGTCGAATAACTGAATGCAGGCCACGAAGTTACAAGGAGGTCACAACAATGTGGACTGACGACGTTAAGAAATTCCAGTATAGACTGGAAGCAAAAGGTCAGAGACCGACAACAGTGGAAAATGCAAGGGGAGGCTCACATCCAACGATGGATGATATAGCTTTTGATGATGATGATGACTTGCAGCTCTGAGAATTTTATTGACACTCCCTGTCTTTGTAGCTAGTGGGGAAAGAAGTTTTTTCAGATTAAAATTAATATAATACTACTTTAGAAGTTTAATAAACCAAACAAAACTTAGACATCTGTCATTAATTTCTATTGAATCTACACTGACTGCCACTTTAGACTACACATCCATAATTATCGAATTTGCTAAGTTAAAGTTAGAAGGGTTAAACTGTAGTAGATTGTAGTAGTTGATAATTGTTATCATTATTTTAAAGTAGTTTGCATTTTCAATATAAAAATAGTATTTGTATATTTTGTGCAGTTTTAAAGAAAAAACATTTAAGGGGCGGCATTTTGAAGACGTGTATCATACTGAGAAAATCTACCTCACGGCCCTGCTGTCGTATATGTCGAGCTTCTATCCAGTTTAGTAGTATTTCTGAAAACTCGTTGCACAAATTCAGATGCACAAATATTGGGCATTGTGAATGAATCGGTGCAGAGATTTATCGATCTTTGTCTCGTTGTTATGAGCAACGCACTGATTAGTTCGCTCGTGGTTCATGTTCTTGTACTCGCTCATATCGAGGCGCGCCATTACCCTCGAGTGTCGCTAGCTTTATCGGTGCATATTTTTGCATGACATACATGAGTATCTGCAGAAATTTATGCAATTGTTGTTAGAAATGTAAATCAGCTATTCAATGGCTTTCTGTAGTAGGTACAATAGCTGAATCTTTTCATATTTAATTAATACACTTACGCAATAGTGTACTGAAATATTTCGAGAAATGCATGAGAATTCTCTAATGCGTATGCTGTTGGAGCGGGAAAACAAATGTTTTTTTTTGTATTATCTTCTGGATGCTCATGATAATATTACTATTGTAATTTTTTATTTTAGGTGATAAAAAGTAGAAATGTCGATATTTATAGTGATAAATATTAAAACAGTTTGCCATTTGGTAACATATTTAGTATTGGCTTTACTTTTAGGTTTAGGTTTTTGCTAACTTATGAAATTACTCTTAAATGTTTGGAAATAGACTAGTCAGTAACTTAAAATGATATATTAAAACTGTAAGCACGATTTTCTTGAAGAATTAAAATATGTAAATCTACAATTTGTATTTTTATTTAACTGCTCTTGCGCAATTTATTACAAAGGGTTTGCATTTCTAAAACAATGGTTTGACGATGTCGCATGTGATTTCGAAGTCACGTAGAAAAGTGCATTAGTAGTTAAGTAAATAACAGCATTTGCGGAATTAGTTTTTGCTGTTAAATTACTGATGCAGGATGTGCATAAGCTTACTAAAGTTCAGCGGATTTTAAACCATAGCGGCTCTAATGAGATACGCCATCCATTACAGAACTACAAGTTAACCTCGCGCAACCCTTTTATATAAACATGGGAAATTGTTAATGGAAAAATAAATTTAATTTCTCTAAATTATTTATAAGTTTTAAGTATTACTTTAATTTTTCAAAAATTTAACCTTTATTTAAAAAAGCATAGGGTTAAATATTAAAAATTCTTCATCATTGTTAATAAGGATTTCTAAAACATATTTACCTGTTTTTGTATTTTTTGTTGTCATTGTTTATTAAGTGGTGGATGAATTACTAGACAGAGTGGGGACCGAACTGGGAGTGCATGCGACCAACAAAAAGATACTTGGATGTCGGAAAAAGGAGTAAAACATCTTTGGTCCACAAAGAACATTTAGTTATCAACATAAATAATATATAATAGGTATATAATTATATTATATAATTATGCCTTAAAACTTTTAAATTTTTAGAGATATTGAAAAGAAACAAACAGAATTTATCAAATATATTCTTTAACTTGAATTGATTCAATATAAAAAAGATATCTAAAATAAACATTACATTACTGCTTAACATACGAGGTGCCTTCAAGTTTTAAGCTCTCCAAATTTTTTTCTGAAAAAGTATTTACACAAGAAAGTCGTTACTTCTCAACATAATTTCCGTTTACAAGTACACATTTTTCCCAACGTCATCGCTATGATTCTATGGCTGCAAAGAACACTTCTTTACGGAAAATCTCTAATGCAACAACGACTCGATTAGAAAATGAGCAGCCACAGAGAGCATCTTTCATGATCGGAAATCCATAACGGCATCACGTGTTAACATGTTCTGGGTATTGCCTGTACTCACGCAATAATGGTTTCGGTTCGGCTAATGGTCGCCAAGACTGCGGCAGTTCATTGTCACACAACTTTGGACCTTCTTTAATCTTTAGCACCTACGAACGCACATTTTTAACATCTATAACGCCTTCGCCGCATGTCTCATTCAATTGGCGATGAATTTCGATGTGCGTTTCTCTACGCAAGAGAAGAAAACGGATTATTATACCTTGTTCTTAAACACTAAACTTTATCATTTTAATTATATAAAACAACACTCTGTCATCTATATTACAAATTCAGAGATATTTCCTGCGTTTTTTTAAATTAACCTCAACTTTTTACTTACCCTCGGTGCCAAAAAATAAAATTTGGAGACCATAAAACTTGAACGTATTTCGTATTAAGGGAGTATTCCATTAGGAGAGCATCCCACATGTAAATAATAATACTTATTGCAAATTCACCGAATTTACTTATTGCTCACCAGAACAGATTGTAAATATAAATAAAGTTAAAACAAAATTTTTTATTATGGTAATTTATGAACAATCAGAACAGTTTACATTAAATTTATTCTATGAGGTAAGTTGACATTTGGATGTTTTGATGTTTGATTGCCATTTTCTCTATGACCTCTGTTACAAAGGGTATGTTTAGGTTTGTACGAATTGTCTGGTTGGATACGAACCAGGGGGCGTTAACGATAGCACGTAGTGTTTTAGATTGAAAGCGTTGAATAACGTTGATGTTTGATTTGCATGAGCATCCCCACAGCTTCATACCTTAGGTCCACGCCGGTTTTATAATTGCCTTGTAAATGAGGACTTTGTTTTCAATAGATAATGATGTTTTCCTGCCTAATAGCCAATACATTTTCTTGACTTTCAAATCCATTTCTTTCCTTTTTTTAATTATGTGTGTCTTCCAAGTTAGTCTGGAATCTAGGTGCGTCCCTAGATATTTCTGTGATTTGTGGTACCAATGAGTTATCGATTCTGATCTGAGGGCATTGTTGACATCTTAATGTGAATGTTTTGTTTACTGTCTTTGTCTCATTTACTTTAATTTTCCATTTTTTTTAGCCAATCTTCAGGTAAGTAGATATATCTCTGGAGCAATTGGCTGGCTACCACAGGATCGTTGTCAGTTGCTAATATGGCCGTGTCATCTGCGAAGGTTCCAATTAATGTATCTTCCATCTTGGGTATATCAGCGGTATATATAGCATGGGACCTAGCACGATTCCTTGAGGAACGCCTGAATTGATACTGCAGAGATTTGACGTTGCATTACCATGACGAACATGGAAACTGCGCTCTGTCAGGTAGGATTGCAGGAGCAGAAAATATTTGTGGGAAAGTACTGTTTTGATTTTAAATAAAAGTCCTCTGCGCCAAGCCTTGTCGAACGCTTGAACAATATCAAGAAATAGTGCTGAACAATATTTTTTTTCCACAAAAGTTTTATTTATTTTGTCTATTATGCAATGACACTGTTGAACGGTCTAATGTTCATGACGAAATCCAAATTGATGGCTAGGTATCCAATTTTCTTCTTTATATTCTGCACGTATTCTTTGGAGTAGAAGGTTTTCTAGCAATTTGTATGAAATTGGCAGAAGACTTATAGTTCGGTCGGATAAGACTTCATTCGGTGGCATTCCGGGTTTCAGCAATAATATAATTTCTGTCATTTTAAATTTCTTGCGCCAGTAGGACAAGCAGAATACCGCATTAAATATTGTAGTAATTAAAATTAACCTTTTTTTGGGAAGCTCTTTCAGTATTTGTCCTGTTATTTTATCAGCTTTCGGTGCTTTATTTTTTACTGGCATATTAATTTCTTTTTTGACTTCATGCGGCAAAACAGGTGAAATTTGAAGGCTAAGCTATAGTACTGAGTCGAGGTACTCTTCAATTTCTTTATTTGTGTCTGTAGAGTGAGGATCGAAGACTTTTTTAAAATGATGTGCAAAAGTGTTAGCTTTCTCTTCTTCAGATCTGGCCAATTCCCTTGTTTCAGTTCGAATTGCAGGGATCGCATTTTGCGGTCTTTTAAATCTTTTAGTTGCTCGCCAAATTGTATAGTCATTTTTGGATAGCGTAGAGATATATGCATTAAATTTATCATTCCGGAATTCCTTTAACTTAGCTTTTAAGTTGTTTCTTAATCTGTTGTATTTGTTTCTATCCGTTGCGTTACGTGTTCTTTAACAAGTAAATCTTGCTCTCCTTTTTTCTGCTATTAATTTCTTGATTTCAATGGGAATGTTAATTATATTTTGCTGCTGTTCTATTTGAGGGTGGAATACATAACCGCTTCTTGTATGATTTCAGTTAAATAATTTGTAGCTCGATCTAACTCATCTGGTTCTTTTATTTTAATGTTTAGGTTTACGTTTACTTCAATGAAGTTTCGAAAGGTATCCCAATTTGTGTATTTATCATATAACATACTACTACGTTGTATTATACTTACCGAAGAACTAATCGTCACAATAATGAGTGAATGTTCCGAAGAGAGATCATAATTTGATTCTACAGTGATATAATTTGGTGAAATATCGTTCGTTACCCAGAAATCTACCAAATCGGGCACTTTGTTGGGGTCCGTTGGCCAATAAGTTGGTTCTCTGAGGAGATAAACCCAAAGTTGTTTTTACTAATGCATTCATAAAGTTGCCTTCATTTGGGAGTAACCAATCGCGAACCCCAATGGGTATGCTTAGAATTGAAGTCACCACCCGCTATAAACGATGATCCAAGTGTATGCAGAAACTGATAGAACTGAATGCTACTGATCTTGTATTTGGGCGGACAGTATACCGGTGATATAACCAATGGTCGTGGTAACTTATTGACTTGAATGGTTGTGGCTTGAATGTGATCTGTTTTGAATTGTGGTAGTTCATGGTGCATTATGTTTTCTTTTATTAAGATTGCAATACCACCGTAAGCTGTTCTATTGGGATGCTCTGTATGATAAATTAAATATGTTAGGATTTTGACATGTGTCTTTGTTGTGTACTGAGATTCTAAGATAAGCATTATATAATTACAATTTATTTTGAGGAAAATTTGAATTTCGATCCTGTGTTGCTGGAGCCCATTGGAGTTCCATACAGCTATTCTTAGAAATTCCGCCATTATGATGCTATTTTGTTTATAACTGTAATCAGCATATTTATGATACTGCTATTTTGCTGAATTAGCTGGTAGAATAGATTTTTAAACTTATTTAGTAAATTTAGGAAAATTGATTCATTTCATGTTTGTGTATGATTTGGGTTGGATTTAAGGACTTGACTATGCTGCTTGCTGATGGGAGAATTATATGAAGGAATTTGATCAGAGAGCGATAGGAATTCACTTGGATTTAAGGTTGGAACTGTAGTTTTTCTGATGATTCCAGTATGTGGTGGAAATCTTACAGGTTTGTATTTCTTTTGCAGTTCGGTGCATCCTTTGTAATTTGCCGTATGCGGACCTTCACATAGGACACACTTTGCTGAAGTTGTGTTGCTTTTAGTACAAGTGGCGGTATTGTGGGCACCTCCGCATTTCACGCATGCATAAGGTTTATTACAGTAGGCTTTCGTGTGATACTATGCCTGACAACGTGAGCATTGAACTAATTCTGCTTTTCTCCTTGGAGGTTCTACGCTAATACTTGTATGGTGTACGTATTTGAGTTTACAAATGTCTTTATTATTTTCTGCCGGCTCTAAGTCAACAAAAAATAGGGGCAATGGATCTTTAGTGCTTCTACTCTTGATATTGTACATGTTCCTAACGTTAAAACCTTTTTCGGCTAGTTCTGTCTTTATATTCTCAATGGGAACTGAGTGATGAAGATTACGTATGACGACTCTATACGCTCGATTTTCTTTCAACTGATAGGTGTGATAGACTATATTTTTTGTTTACAGGTGTTTTATTAGTGTGCGTTATAAATCAGTTGTTTTAACGTTTACTTTAATAGAATTATCTACCATCGCTTTGTAGTCATATTCTGTTTCCGAAATGATAAGGTTGAGATTTTTAAGCATATCCATGAAATTTTTAACGCCGTGGATAAAGACAGGAGGTGATTTTGGAGTATTTTTTGACTTTTATTTCCGTCTGCTTGATTTTGTATCATTTCCACATCATCTTCTTGTGAAGCTAGTGGTGCATATTTATTTGTAACATGAACGTCAGCCTTTGTTACAATATGATTTTCTTTGGGTGTCTTTTGTGATATCATTCTTTTCTTATTTTTTCTTACTTCTTGCCAAGAAATTTCATGTACGGATGTTTCAGATTCCGAATCTGAATGCAGTTCAGTACATAGGGAAGGTGAAGGGGTGTGGGTGGGAGTTGAGAAATGTTGCATTTGTGCTTGATATGGGTTCATAATCTGAGGGTTTGTATTTTGTACAAATGCGAGGGGATCTGACAACGTGTTTCCAATATTTAAAACGTAATTCGGTTGTATAAAGGTATTAGATACTTGTAATACTTGTTCCGTAATGGAGATAATTTGGTATGAGATTAGGATTTAATATTATGTTTGAATTTAAATTTGTTGCCATAACTCCATCGTGAGGGCCGGCGGGCTGCATGGCCTAAATTGATTCCATCCTCAACCATCCAGCAATTTGAGTTTACTTAGTAGCCACGAACAGCCACAACCTACAAATAAAATTTTGTGTAGATCCGTCTATGTATTTGTACTTATCTGCACAAAAGGCCAATTTTTAATCGCAGTTCCAACGTTCACAGTGTGATAACGCACCGCACATCCCAATGCACGCACTATTTAAACGTTCGAACCGAACTGATTCTAAAACAAAATAAAACATTTCCTGTTAACGCCCGAAACGTTTTTTTGGTGAAATTTTTTATATATCTATTCCCCGATTTACAAGTGCTAATCTAAATCGTGGCTTTTTGTATAAAAAAGTTATAAATAAAAAATGAAGCAAAATGCGCATAATTTATTCTGTTATATAATTAAATATATATGTTTATACATAAAATCAACATAGAATAACACAATAAACAAAAAATATCAATCCATTCGTCAAATAACAAATATATACAACTATGTGTAATTTATTTTATAGAAACAAGAATTATTAATCGTTTTTTTTTGGTGATTGATAGGATGTTACTATTGTCACTTGATAGTATTCGATGCGATTCTTATTCGATGGTTGAATTAGGGACAATTTCAAATCGAATAGTCACATCCATAATTAACAATTGCATTTGGTTTTTTGTTAGACCTTTATAGACTTCTTCATATTTGCTTAAGAATTGATTAGTATCACACTATAATCGAAGAATCCCATCAACATTCAATTCATTTTATAGAAAATGATAACACAATTTTTGCTTTAAGTTCAAACTCCTCTATCAGGATCGTTGCCTCACTAGTCACTAAATTATTCTCAACTAGTTCTTTATCTGCTATTAGATCTACAATATCTGACTTAGCTAAGTCGTTAAAATATTCTGCTCCCACTATATTTAATTATTTGAGTGAACAAAAAATCTCATCTTCAACTACTTTTGGTCATATTTTTTTCTAACAGCCATTGAGTGTTGATTACTTGACCCATGACAATGCAACGTGTTTAACAAAATCTAATTTATTTTTGCAATTTGTTTGTACAGCAATAAGCAAAGTTAGGTTAGTAATTAAAATGACATGAAGATTGAAACCCAGCGGTTTACAACACAAAAGTTACTTAAAAGTAAGGTTTGTATAATAACTTAATTAGTCAAATCTATAAGGTAGGTATAGTGGTTTGAGTCTATGTAGCTTTTGAATGTTTGCACTATTGTCTAGTAAGTTTAGAGCTAACGCGTTAGAATGATATTCTAGGTTGCTTAGGTATTTTTTGCTGAACTTCATGATCATGTCTTTAACCGTGTCAACTTTTAAGTCACATAAAATGTCTGCGTTTCGTACAAAGTATGGCACATCACACATAGCACATAGCACTTTACACTAAAATATTTCTAACATTTGCACGTTGGAGTTGGCTGCTGCAGTCTACAGCTGGATGCCGTAGGTCCAGATGATTTGAAGGCTGTGTTGTATACGAGGAGCTTGTTGGTTAACGATAGTTTGGATTTTCGACCTAGAAGCCAGTAGTGTTTATGATATTTCATACCAAGCTGCTTGGGTTTATTCCAGACTTGGGACTTACAAGTCAAACCTTTGTTGAGGTGCAGGCCTAGATATTTAATCTTTGTCAGTTGAGTTACCTGTGGATTATTATAGTAGGAAGTACTCGGGTTGACAGCTCAACCATCACTGTTTCCTTGCATTTTGTAATTGTTCTTCATGAATTTTAAAAGTAAATAAACTTACTTGGGAAAGACAGCGGATTTAAACTTGAGCGCTATGCCAACCGGCCTTTGCAAACTAATAGTTAAAATTATGTCATGATGTAATGGTCGCAATAAAAAGTTGTATTTGATAGAAATACAGGAAATAAAATTTGGTGCAATCCCTTTTTTTATCCAAAATAACGCCTACTCGTCAGAATTGGTGATTTGATTAGCGGTTGACAACAACTTTAGCAAACTTTTCTAGATATTGTTGCGTTGCATCTACATCACCATATGTTAGTTCATTGATTAAATCACTTGGTATCCGCTTTTGAGCTTGGTTTTCTATGCATATTATTAATGCTTTTTTTATATTTTCTATTGTAATATCCCTTACGCATGAATTTCTGCTCATACTTGTATCAGTTTCAGCTAGTGTACTTTTTATAACGGAGGTTTCACTTTTCCTTAAAATTTTTATTGTGTTTTTTTATTAGAATATAATTTAACAACCTCTGTTATTCTTTTCTATTGGGTAGATAATCTAAAATTCTAATTTTGGTTTCTAAAGATAAATTTTTTACTTGTTTCTTTTTAATTTCTTTCGATATGGTAAAGGCTAATTAAATTATAAATTACTTCAAAACTATAGTTGTCTATTACTTACCAGTGCATGTGAAGTATCAAAAATTTCCGATTGGAAAACACAATATACACCTTTCTGCTGCTAAATATTTACTGCTTTTGTATAAATTGCTTTTTGCTTGTCAAGAAGGGGAAGTTTTCCTTTTTTTATTTAATACCAGTGATACCAAACGAATGTTCTTAAAAAGTGACTAGATGAATATATTTTTTCTCATATTTAATTCAGTGAATCTGTTGTATTACAATAACATTTCATAAATTATTTACGGCATGAGGAAAGAATAATTTTAGTTTCGTATTATTATTAAGCTAGCCATTACTCAGTGTAGAAACGTTGTGTCTTAATAAATCTTTATTAAACAAAAATTCGTTTAAACTTAACTATATCTAGCTACTAGTGACTTGGAGTACTTCGGCTTGAACTAGTTAAGTATTTGATGAGTGTATTTAAACTTGATTTGGAAACTTTGTTCAGTTAGGTAGTTTTTAATTAATTCCCAATGCTTTGGTGGTAAAACTTTAATCATTATATAATAGCAAATTTGTTTGTTAAACTTTGTCAAAGGCCTGAATTATGTCGAGGAACACTGATTACCAATTTATTATATATATTATATATAATCTACATTCTATGTACTTGCTCTACTGGACCGCGGCTTTCTCTAATAATAAGACCAAACTGGTGGTTCGGTTTTTCTTCAAGGATTAGATTAAGTTTCTGCAGCAGATTTTTTTAACAGTTTGGATATAACAGGCAGTAAGCTGAAAGAGAGGTATGAAGTTACATTTTTTGCATTTTTACCGAGTTTTGGTAACATCACAGCTTGCGTCCGTTTCCATTGGTCTGGGAAAATTTGCACACGAAAGATTGCGTTGATTATATAGGTTATTAGTTTTATTGCCTTTTCTGAGAATTCTTTGAGAATTTTGGCAGTTATTAAGTCGATAGAAATATATGCGCAACAATAATATTTACTTTTGACAGTTTCTATTTTGATTATTTTTAACAGATTTAATTTTTGAAAACCGTGTAAAAGCATAAATGTGTAAAGCTCCGCGTAAGTTTAGGGATAGGTATATAGGTTACTTTCGGTATTCTATTTAGTTGTAGACCTATATAAAATCTTTCGTTGCTTTATATCTTTTAGGTTTACAGCAATAGTTACACGCCAATTTTCGATTGCGTTATCGTTAGTTTTGAGTACTGTCGGTTTTATTAACACAAAACTTTATATTTTTACTAATTTTATCTTAATATACGAAGGAATATATCTAGTGCGCACAAATTCCAAGGTATAGTTGCCGATAAAATTAACGGTTGTTTTATTTTTAACTGTACAAGTACACAAGCATGGTTTTCTTGTTTTAAATCAAAACACATATTAGTGCAATGCAGTATTTTCAGTAGTACAAGACAGTTGATATTTTAGTGGCGAAAGATAGATAGAAGTACCTTTTCTGAGTTTTTCCCCTGGACATCTATAAGGGCGATACTGTTAAAATTAATAATATAGGCAAATAAATAATTGAAACGTTTTTTTTCTTATTATTCGCATTTGGTAAGCTACTAGCTTGTTCAATTACCAATTTCTTCTTTTCATATCTTTCCACCTTTTCTTCGAGCGCCCTACTGTTCTTCTTCTCTTTGGTTTGCTATCTCTTGCTTTTCTTACTAGCCTACTCTGATGCATTCTTAATACATGGTTATTCCATTGTTGACATATATCTGCCATCTGATACATTTGTAACTTTGCAGCTTTCTTTTATATTCACATTGGGTATCTTATCTCTCCTAAGGTCCGCCATATTTTATGCGTTCGTTAGTGATCAAGTCTTCTTCAATTTTTTTACTGTTTTTCTAATCTCCTCTTCCAAGATTTCTATTACTGTTTCATTTAGCTCTATTTTATCCTATTTGTCTTTATTTCTTACTCCCCCAGAAAATGTGTAAAATATTCCTTCTGTATATTTATATTAATAGTTTGTGCTGAAAATATTTCTCTCATTTCTTTCTTCTGATTTCTAACTAGCCTCCAAACCTGTTTTTATTGCTCATAGAAGTCATGCTCAAGATTTTTTGAGAAGTTTTCCAATAGTTTTGTTTTATCCTTCCAATGCTGGCGTTAACTTCGTTTCTAATTTGCTTGTATTTATCATAAGCTTTTACTGTTCGTTTTGATATGTACTGTTTTGCTAGATCTTTTACTTGATTGTTAAACTAAGGTGTCTTCTTTTGCTTCTTTTGACCTTTTTTCACTTTCCTTATGCTTATTGCTTCTTTTCTCGCTTCTATTATATTCTCTTTTGTTTTTGTCCAGATTTTTTTACATCATTCTCCATATCTATTGAATTTAGTTGTTTTTGATTCTAATCTTCGTTTATATAGATTTCTTATTGAGCCGGCGTCCAAGGATTGAGTTAAACTTTTTTTCTTGGCTATGTACCATATGTGTTTTGATTTTAACTATTATTTTTCCTAACTTACACAATACTAGTTTGTGGTCGCTATCTATATTAGCAGAATTCAAACATCGTATATCTAGTATTAGTAAGAGGTACACTTTCCTGTTTGCGATTATATAGTCAATTATGCTTCTCTGTCTTAAGTTTTCAAAAGTACATTTATGCTGTTATTTATGGTGGAAGAATATGTTATTTATTCTTAGCTCGATGTTTGTACAGAAAGCGATTAACTTCTCACCATTGTCATTAGTCACATCCTCATTGAATCTTTGTTTGATTACGAAGATTCTACTATTTCCAATTCTTCCGTTTCGGTCACCCACTATTATGGTCGCTTCGTCTGGTATATTGCTATATGGTACTTTTTGTAGGTCGTCATATTTTTTTTGTGTATTGGTTCATTGTCTTCTGGTGCATATACCGATATCATGATAACTTGCGTTTTCTTCATCTGCAATGTTACTACTAACATTCGTTCCGATTTATATTTACATTTTTTAATGCTATCTTTATATTTTTTGTAGATAAGAATACCGACTTCTTCTTTTGGCTCTCGATGCTTTCTCAACTCCGCTATATATGACAAAGTAGTTATTGAATTGTACTATTTGGTTTCCATTTCGTTTAGCCTTTGAGATGGCACATACGTGAATCTTATGCGTCTTAAGTTCTATTATACTATCTTTATCGCTCCATGATCTTACGTTCCAGATGGCTAGTCTTATATTACTTTTTTCATCTCTTAAACATTTTCCTTGCCATTTCATTCTTTGTTTGATCTGTTCCATTCTGAGGCTTACTATTATTTCTACTATCCATATTTCAAATTAATTTGTACTTATTGTTTGCTTCATGTTGATCGCATTCCTTAATCGTGTTCATTCCGTGCTTGGGTCAGACAGGTTTCTAACCTCATCTGAAACTGTTTTCCTTTACCAGGGCTTAGGACTGCCAGTAGAAACTGGTGGGCTACTAAATCCATCCACCAGCTACCCCAGGTGGAGTTAATTTCAACATTAAATATAAAAAATATTTTAAAGTTTAATGTGTAGTGTTACTTATTTAAGTAATCAAAATTGAAAAAGAATATTTTTATAGTAAAAGATTGGTAGCATATTGATCAGTATTTACTTTTACTGAGTAGTTTATTACAAATATATGAAAATGTCTCGTGTTTAAATTGATTATGGTTTAAATCAGAATCGCTGTTGATTTATAGAATAAATAAAAATAATAAAAATAAAAGCGTTTATCTCATTCATGTAATTTTTCTTGTGCAATTTGTTATGGAATGCTAGCAGTCATTAAAAAAGTGGTTCTATAACACTGTACCTGATTCTAGAGATTATTTCAAGGCTATGTTTAACAAACAATAGTTGTGCAGGTAACATCATTAGTAGAATTATTTTTTGCTGTTACATCACTAATATCGGATGTGCGTAAGCCAGTTAAAGATCAACGGACTTTTAATTATAACGGCTTTAACGAATTACGCCATCTGTTATACAACTTCCAGTTAATCTCGTGAAACCTTTTTAATAATGGAAAAATATTAGAGGAATTACAGCTTTAACTGCCTTGGACACCTTATTGGTTAGATAATAACATATCGCTATTTTTTTTCAAAATAAGTAAAGTACATTGTATTATATTGGCTATCGGTTTATTTTCTGTTAAAACAAACTGTGCCGCTTTTCTTTAAAATTTAGCCTATATTATTGTAAAAGAAGGAAATATGAATTATTAAGATATTTTGCATTGTCATGAACGTTTCTGCTCTCTAACAAATAACTTTTAAGGTTCTTCATTCCTTTGTTATCGTTATACAAGGTGATTCAAATATGACCGAAACTAATTTTTTATAGAAAAACTAAATTTTCAAACACTTACTTGCAAATGTTAGTCTTCAACGTACTCCCCTGCATAGTCAACACATGTTTTCCAACGTTTTGGAAGCACCCTGAGGCACTTTTCAAAAAAGAATTTTGGTAGGCTGCGTATCCACTCCCAAAGAATCTGAATGACGGCGTCGTTGTCCGTAAACTGCATGGCTTGCAAGTCTGGTTTGAGCCTTCCGAAAAGGTAGAAATCACTTGGAGCTAGATCGGGATTCTGCTGCGGATGTGGCAGAAGGTTCCATTTTAATTTCCGGAGGATTTCCATTGTTGTTTTGAAGGAAGGCTACCCGCTTTCGAGTTGTCTTCCGCTTAGATTGGATTTTTTCCATCACGTCTGTTGCCAGGAGGTCTGAGTAGTTCTGACATCCGTCACAAAGTCTGCATGGATAACCCCCTACCAGTCCCAGAAGAATTTTGTTATCACTTTTTCTGCCGAATGGCTTTTCCGCTGTCTTTTGCGTTTGAGAAAACTGGTATGCTGCCACTCGTGTGATGTCCGAATCGAGAATGAAGTAGTGCACCCACGTTTTATCGATGGTCACTATAGATTCAAAAAAATGCATCACTTTTGTCTTCAAACTGCTGTAGGAGACGACTGGCCACCGTTTTGTTTATGTCCGTCAAAGTACGTGGTACTCACCATGCGTTCAACTTGCGATAGTGCAGTTGGTTTTTCACGATGTCTTCTACACTACCAACAGTGACAAAGAGCATTGCTCCGAGTTCCTTGATAGTGCTGTGCTTATTCTTACAAATAATCTCATAGACACGATCAGTGTTTGGCTCTGTGACGGATGTTCGCAGCCGACGATCATGCGGTTCATTCTCCACGCGCTCTTTGCCCTCTCTGAAGCACTTACACCAGTCAAAACACACGGGTCCGTGACAGACACTCTTTTCCATACTGCTATTGAAGTCTGTGAACAAGACGTTGTTCCGCGTTTTGCGGTATTTTCTGTTCGCTTATCACTCTAGCAACTCCCAAATAGGACTGAACTGAAGTTGTGGTTCTACTTCCTCAAGGTTGCACAGCTGCTGTGCTGTGCGGCTTTTTGCACATAAATCAGTCTCGGCATTATTGACGTCACCGGGTTAGTTATTGATGTAACCAGACTAGCTGTTGAGGTCAATCGTATCGCAAGTAACATCTCAACATTTGCAGACCTCATTCATTTTTCACTGCACGACGGTCTGTTTTTGCCAATTAAGAGCGGTAAACCAAGATTTGGGCAAATATAGTCCGTCGTCTTTGCTACACTTTTTTATATTTATAAATTTTCAGTCTCTTTGTATAATCTCGGCTAATAGTTCCTACAATTAGAAAAATTTTGTTTTGCCCGAACTCTATCACCATAATTCGTGGCCAGACATGTTATTTTCATTTATGGACAGGTCCAATTTCTGTGCCGTGTCCTCAAGTCTACTTACAGCTTCTTGCAATTCTTTCTTCGAGTCAGATTGTAACGTTATCTGGGCTTGTGATCGAGTAATCCAGTTATATGTATTTTACTTTCTCTGATGATTCTTTCCAATGCAATATTAAATAATACTGCCTAGAGCATGACTGTTGTTTGTCGCCAGAATGTACATTTTTTTTAATATAGTTTTAAAGTTTATAACTGCAGCTATTAAAGTTTTGACTTACCAAAAAAAAATCACCTAATATTTTATTTACGTCACCGCTATTCTTTTATTTTTATATCCACTATTTATTTGCCCTTTTGTTCAGTTTCCTACATCGCTACAATATCTAACCCGTATTTTCTAATTTTTGTTAGTAAATTGTTTAGGGCTCCTTATTTATTCATTACTTTCACGTTCCACGTTGAAAATAATTTTCGCTTCTAGTTTTTGATTTATTTCATAAAATGTTATTTTGGCCCTCCCTCTTCTGTCTTTTGGGTCCTGTAAAATAGTTTTTTGTTATATTTGATTTCAATTGAACTCCTACTATCAGTTTTTTGGTAACAGTTCTTTGTTTTCCATTATTTTAACCAAAGATGTTAGATTGTATGTCCCAATCCCATTTATAGTCCGGGCGAATTAGGTCTAAAACTTGCTCGAATCTGAAATCCTTTTAAACGTTACGGTTTTTTGCTTAAAAATAAGTAAAAAATTCATAAATTAGAGCCCCTGAGTCTTTACACATTTGAAGGTACGGAACATGGTTTTTTATTGTAAAATATAATAATATATAAAAGAGGAACGGTAATTTTTTCAATTTTTCTAAAATATCTCGTGAAATAAGCATCTAATAGATTTAAGATATACTTATCAAATTTATATATATATAATAAAATAGGCGATAAAAGTACGGCTTCTACAGGAAAATGAACCGAAAGAAAAATAAACTATAGAGAAGATTCGTTTAGTAAATCCCAAAAGACAATAAAACGTTAGAACAAGGAAAATTAAAAGAAATGATGTAAAAAATAAAAAATATATATAAACCTAAATAAAGTTTAAAAAACAAAAATGAAAGTGGCCAAATTAAATACGAATCGAACACATTAAGTGAATGCGTGTATTTATTAAAAAAGAAAAAATAGTGACAAAACTAATACTACCGGAACTCTAAATAAATAGCACAGGTACAGAAAAGATCATTGAATAGATAAGTAATTTTATTAAGGAATATCTAGAAATTGAAGTAAAAGTTAAAATAGCCAGAAAATATGTCTCAGAAAGTTAGACAACTTACAAGATAACAAATATTATGGAAAGCTAAAAAATTGAAAAAGAGCTCTCATATACATAATTTAATAATAAAAGAAAAAAACATGCAAAAGAAGTAGAAATAAAGGTTCAAAAAGGGAAGAAACTGGAAAAACTGTTGTAATAGGATTCAGTAAGATAATGATTGACGATGAGCTATAGAAGTAGAACAAAATAACCTTAAAACTAGAAAAAACAAAAATCTAGGAAAACAGACAAGAAATGAATATAATAATGACAACCAGGCAAAAACTGAGCGCACGGTATCAAATAATAAAAAGAAAAAATGGTTAAAAATTTAGAACAAGTAAAGAAAAAATTTAGAATATAGCAACATGGGATATTAGAAGAAAAATCAATTAACTTAGGAATTTAAAAGAGCAAACTTAGATATTCTGAGCATAACAAAAAAAAAGAAAAGCATGGCAGACATGATGTTGAATAGTCGACATGTGTTAGTATACAGTGGAATTGATACGAAACAAACGAAAATAATACTACCAAAAGTAGAATACTTTTGGGATAAAATGACAGAACAACAGAAAATATTAATCAATTAAATGAAGCGGTAGCGATAAAATATGATAAAGCAGGAGAATCAATAGAGAAACTTGGAGAAAAAGCTATAAATGATAATAGAGCAGGATTAATTAATTTCTGTAATATAAACATTTTAATAATATCCAATGCATTGTATAATCATAAATAAATTCATACGTACACCAAATATGTTAAAATCAGAGGTGAAAAATCAATAATGGATTATGTAACAATTGACACCCACCATGAAAAAGAAATAAAAGATACAAAGGCAAAACAAGGTCCAAAAACTTACTCAGACTACCTTTTAGTATTGTTAAAGTAGAAATCAAAAGTAAAAAGTTATAAAAATAGCAACAAAAAAAGGAAAAATAAATGATAGGACAAAAGAAATAATAGAAACATATAAGCTACTAGAGAAATAAATATCCTAATGACGCAGGTCATGTGGTAAAATATCCAGAAAAAAACAAACTTTAGAGAACAAGGATGTATAAAAACAGAAGAATGAATTAAAAAATAAATTAAAAAAAGGAAAAATAGCGGAATACGATCTTATAACATATGAAATGGGGAAAATTTTTGGTACATCTGTCAATGAAATTTTAACAATTCCGTTTAATACAGCATGGAGGATGGTAACATATCTAATAATTTGGAACTGAGAATACTGTCACTCATATACAAAAAAAGTAATAACAGAGCGATTAAAAAAATAAATTGGTGTATTAACACAAAAAATTATGTAAAAACAGGAAATGTGCAATATAAGTAATTTATAACTAAAGAAGGACTTAGGAAAAAAGTAATTACCAAGTTCAATATTATGTAACATTTAGTTTTATTTTATTTATTTAAATTTTAATCAATAACCAAAATAAATAATTCTATAAGCTAATTTACTAGTAATAGACTAAAGTAACAATAGTATTTTAGTCCAGGAAGACACCTTAGGCACTTAATTTTAAGTCGACTGGTAATTATCTTTTGTTTCCTAGTGTGTGGTTGATGCAGGAGTAATTGTAAGAGGGGGTTCGGATGTCCTAGTCTTGGCTGGTGTTTTTTACCTCACGCTTCTATTACCTCTTGAATTAGTGTCATACTAAAATCATTATGAAGTGTGACGTTCGACACATATCACGATACGTCTATGATTTTCCTTGGTATTTTTTATTAAGTTTTCTGAAGGATAGCAATGCTTTACTTACTGACGCATCCCCAAAGTTCAACTTCGTAATTACATATTGGTATCTAAGTGTGGTTCAAGATACGTAATTTATATATATTCCGGTTTAATTATGTCATTAAGAAAAACTGGAAAACAACAAGATTTTTTTAAGGTAAAAGCTATTTGTGTAGACTTTGATTTGCTAATTTTTATCTTGCAGGGTCTGTTTAAATCCTGTAGTAAGTTCCGTCATGCTCTAAGTGATTGGATGCAATATCTGAGTTTTCATTGCTTGCATTTATATCCGTATCGTTGGCAAAAGTACAAGTTACTGTTTTAGGAGTTGTTGGTAGGTCTGCCGTATGCATGGACCTAATACACTGCCCCAGAGGCTCCAGATTTGATTGTAAAAAAGGTTGACGTTTCACCTTTAACTCTAGTTCTAAATGTGCGGTTGCTTAGATATGAGGTTAAAAATTGATGAAATGGTATGTTTAAGATTGTAAAAAGCGTCAAATTTTGTCAAAGGCTTAGCTTATATCGAGGAATACTGAGGGACAATATTTATTGTCTTTTAGCGATTGATTTTTATTATATGAATTACTCGGTGCTATTGTTGAGTAGTTAGGATGGTTAGGAATTTACTTTAAAATTTAACTGATGTTTTGTAATAGAAGTTTTTGAAGAAATTGTAGGGAAGCGAATACCCGTAAATATTTCCTATAACGGTCATATGTTTAATGGCTTTAGGGCTGGTTGACGGAGACCGCAATTATACCGTGCCAAATTAATTGGGTGTTCGGTTTCTTCTACCTGTCAAAATTATAAGAAATATTTTCCTTCATTGTCTCCAAAACGGTCAAGTTTCGACCCTTACCTTTAACCGATTTACGAACGACAAAAATAAGCGTGTTAGCGTTCAGCCGTTGCAACGCGCACATTTGCCTGCTCCAGGATAGATCGCTGCGAGTCATAACCAGGTACACGTCTGCTTACTTAAGTTTGTCGCTAGCTATTTTTGGGTTTACCTGCCACGGCATTGCGTACATTAAAATATATCTTTCGCAAAATATTGTGTTAGGTAATGTAGTAAAAAAACAAAATAAAAATAATAAAGATAAAGGTAGGTTCCAGATACATATGTGGAGATGGTGACATTCGCTGATAACCTAATTATTTATACAAGTAATAAACAAATTTGCAGTGCAATTTGGAAATACAGAAAAAAGTGTTACAAAACATAAATTTAAAAATAAATAGTGGCGAAACATAAATATACGTCACCTAATGGTTGATACAACCAAACGTAATATATTTAAAACACATAGTCATTCCTAGGAGTAAATATTCGTAGAAATGGAAAGAATAACGTTAAAATAAATGACATGTTAGGTCCGACTAAAGTATATTACGCTCTGAAGAATACGTTTATACGAAAAAAAGAAAATAAGCTAAGGAATTAAATATAATAGTTTATAATACAACATAAAAACCAGTTCTGACATAAGAAAGCAAAATTGGGTTCTATCAAAACAAATGAAATCCAAAATACAATAGAAAAAACAAAATTCCTAATAAAAGGGTAAAAAAACTAAAAGTGCTTCCCCTTCATCCTAAAAAAACGGTCAAAATGTTTGCCAGAAGTCTTCAGAGAACACATCGACGTAAACATCTAGCTTCTTGAGCACCCAAAACGTCAAATTGCTAAGTCATCTGCTGTACAGTCCTGATTTGGACCCTAAAGATTTTTTTGTTACCACATGTAAAGAACAAACCGCATGGACATAAAAATGTTTTGTATTAAATATGTCGGGAGACATAACAGTACCTTACGTAAAAAAAACACCAAACACTCCTGACACATGTGCCCTTAGTAACTGAAGTCACTGGGCTAATTATAAAAGATGCTTTTATAGAACGGCCAAATTAATAATATCAGATAATAACATTTTTACATCTACAAAGGATAAACTTTTTACTCATATCAGAATCCCATGCGACATCAACAACTGCAATAAAAATACCGTACTACTCTGTGTGCTTCGCTAGTCATCCAGATGACACAGCTCCAGGCAAAGCTACTGTAATGGTAAAAAATTCAGTTGCGTACTACTAACTACAACCTTCTGAAACAGATAAAATTTAAAGTGTCAGCCAAAAATACAAACTTAGCTTTGTCTATTTGTAATTGTAGTAGTATACAATCCTCCGCGATACTGTATTACAAATGCAGAATACGAAAAATTCTTTATATTTCTTAGAAGAAAGTTTATTGTTGGTGAGGACGAAAACCAAAACCAAAATTACGGGGTGGGAATAAAAATTTATTGACCCCAAAGGGCAAAATCTAAAAAGCGTAATGCTTCACTGGAATTTTAACTATCTCTCTACTGGTGAACCAACTTATAAGACGAGCGACCCAAACAGACTACCAGATTTGCTCGAATTTGCAGTTTCCAGTAGCATTATAGGTACATACCTTTAAGTAGAATTTAGTTACAATAAACACAACTGTTATTCGTAAGGATGTTCTCTCAAAATTTTGTTCTAAATTTACCAATTGGGGTTACTTTCCAAATCAACTAGAATAGACTTACTTTGCTACAAGAATGAGAAATAAGGAGGCAGTTCAGTACCTTACAACTTTGCTACAGGATTTTACGTGGAAAACTCTTCCAATCACAACAGATTGACCTGAAATGATCACTATCTTTCTGAACTTTGAGCCAAATGAACCCGAAAAAGAACTAGAAGAGACGCACAAACGAAATATTTAAGCAATATATTATTAAACTTTCGCTTGTAGAAACTAACAAAGAAAACAAAAACAACCAACTACATCAATCCGCCCAATAAAAAAATCGGATAATAGTTGGGCAAGATCGGACAAAAAAAGCAGACGAATTTGCTATTGACCTCGGAAACGTTTTTACTACACCATTACCTTAACGTAATAATGCTATTTCTAATATTGAAGCTTTCCTCGAGGCTTCCTACCCACTTTCATTTTTTCCGAAAGCGTTTCCCTCAACTAAAGTCTGGAACCATATACGATTTATCAATTCTCGTACCTTTAAAATATTCCTAGAAAAGCCGTGGTGCTACTAACCACCATGTAAAACAGTGTCTTGGGATTATGTTAGTTCCCCACACAATGGAAGTTTGCTAAAATTATGCTTGCTAAGCCTGGTAGATCATATAAGCCTCGTCCCCCTTACGGATGTTCCAAGACAAGTTAAACAATTATGTGTCAAATGTTACCAAGTTACTTCCAAAGTGTCACAGAGTAGTGTGCTTGAACTTCTTCTGTACTTAATATACACAGTAGATGCTCCAACCTTCGTCGATGGTACGGCTATCGTGCCAGTCAATGACAAACTAGAATCAGGGGCGCAACAACTACAACGGCATTTCGACTTACTAGTTGATTGGTTCAGAAAGTAAAGAATTACTGTTAATCACCACAAGTCTACTCAGGTAACTTTCACTAACAAACATACCGCATGTCAGCAAATAACAATTAACAACGCTCTGATACCAATGAAAACTGAAGTTAGTATCTCGGATGGCTCCTGAATTATAAACTTACTTGGAATACACATATTTAACACAAAATTAGATTTTAAAACAAAACAAATGGTTTGGTTAAATGGCAGGCCTTCTCAGCTTTCCATATCCAATAAATTATTCCTGTATAAAATAGTACTAAAACCTATCTGATCGTACAGGATCCAACTTTGGGGTTACGCTAAGTCTTTACAGACAAGGATACCACAGAGATTCCAGTCAAAAACTAGGTTCCATGACAAAAGCTCCCAATTAACAATTCAGTAATCGAAGAAATACGGCTCTCCTGTGCATATCACAAAAAATTAACAAACCACCCAAATGAACTAGTACAGCAGCTCTTTAACAACTCAGCAACTAGAAGACGAGTATCAAAGGCCACAAGACCTAGTGTAGTGTAATCTATCGAGGAATCAGTATTGGCTGTACCCCACTCACGTTAAAAGTAATATACTATTTACTCATTACTCTCATTGTAATTGAATTATCAATACTAACTATAATACTTATCAAGTTCTCAGAATATTGTAAATTTTAGCTTCTTAGTCTTTAAAATTGGATAACTTTTAGAGACGATAGACTAATCCACTAGAAATTAATTTTTTGGAAATAACAGCTTTTGAGAATACATAGGTAATTAGGTAAATTGACAAATCAAAAAGAAAAAGTTGGCCTTATTTAATATTTTTTGATGACGTAATAGGATAAGAGAGTGTATTATTGGTTGCAGCTGTTAACCTATCTTTTTATTAGTATTGCATTCTTTTTTCGACTTATAAAGCGTATAGCTCTTTATCCTATTATGTACGTCACTTTAGGCCGGAAATCGCTTTTTAATTTTTTTTACTATAAATATCTCTTTTTAAAAACTTATCTAATACAAAAACTTCATTTGTAAATTGAATAGTCTACTACGCTGAAAGTAATAATAAAAATAGAAGCTACTTGATGTCAGGAACACCAGATTTTTATTTTTTGTCACATTTAGAGCTTTAAAGATGAACGGAAGTTAAACTTTTCCTTTAACTAATATATTAAAACAAACTTATAAAAGATTGGTTTAAAAAACAGAATGCAGTATTTGAATAGTTACTACACAATAAATCTCGGATCATAATTTCAAGTAAAAACAAGATAACGCAAGTTATTTAAAATACCAACAATAAATAACTTAGATTCAGATAAAATCAAACGAGTAAAGATTAAAAAACCTCAAAAAAAATGTTCTTACAAAGTCACGTGACCAATTATGTCGCTAAGTTTTGACTCACTGACAGTAAATACAAGAACGAACATTATAAATGTCTCATTTCATATTCAAACAATTATTAATTAGCTTGATAATGCCACATTATTTTATTGTCAAGGATACTTTTCTTCAAAAGTCTTGCTTGTTAATATGTCACATCGACGTTTAGCATCTTTAAAATTTATATTGACAAATTTGACAAAAAGTCTTGAAGAGTATGCTTTGACAGATGATAGCAAAATCCGTTTCGATGTTATTACTGCTGATAAGATAAGTAATATTTGTCGAAAATTAAATAGCCAATTAAAGCTTTCTACAAGCTCTACTGGATGCGTAAATAACTGATTTATGGTCAGTCACAATAATGAAAGGCCTTCCAAGTTGTATTAGAAATACTTTCTAGGTGCAAATACATAATTCTTTAACGTACATTCTGTACCTTTGCCGTAGTTTTTGTAGTCCATTTGTCATCTTTTTTTGAAGAGCAATGTGTTGTTTACTAAGACACATTTCAAGTCTTCGAAGACTTAGCTAAGCACTAGACCATTGCAATCGGTTTTTAAAATTCTCAGTATAACTACTTAACAACTTATTGCTAAATTTGAGTGCATTTCTGTATTAGTAAGTGATAAAAATTTAACATTCCATGATATTCCTTGAACTCTTTGGCAATAGTTTGATCATATCAGCCTCTTAAGCGAACCAATGCTATTTACTGTAAGTAAGTATTCAATTCAATAGATTTCCGTTGGCAGAAAATAAAGTCCTAATTCCTTTAGTTAAATAAAAAATCATTTAAGATGCCCCGTATGCTGTTCTTTATCTTATGAAAATTCCAGTACGTTGCTTAGACAGTTGAATACAAAATCAAATTCACTAAGAATGTTAATCATAAAACACCGAAATATTTGTTCTTCAATCGGAAGTGTATGAATGGAAATTCGATTAGCTTTAAAAGACGTGATTATGGATATTTTCGGTATATCGCATTAACGTACTAAAATTGTGAAAGTTACCGTATGGTCTTCAGTTGCCATTTTTTAGGCAACATATAAATTAGACTAGTCCCAACTGCTATTTGGTGGACAACGTAATTTCTGCTAAATCATAAATTGCAATTCGCCTTTGACGGCTAACATTGTTCAGAAGTTAATATAGAACTTTCAAAATAACAGAAAGATTTTTGTATGATGAAACTCTGCGTCTCGCGTGGAAAAGAATCTGTGAACCATCTTCCTGCAAAAGTTGGTCATCCTGTGACAAGATGTGAACCGAGTACAATCATTATGCTTCGACGCGACAACTGCAGTGTTTTGGAGAAGTTAAAACTTAAAAAATATATATAACAACGAAAATCTAGAAGAAGTACCTAAGCGTGAGACTACAAAGAGCCTAAATGTTAACAGAGCCACGTTAATGTATTAGATTAAGTTTCAAAACTAACTAGAGCTTAGTTTCAATTCAAATAGTGGTGCAATAAAGCGGAAAAGAGCAATAAAAAATATAACGGTGAAAAAGGTTTCTCTACAGGTGAGTGTGCTTAACTCACTAGTAAGTAGAGAAATTCTCCTTCAATATTTAATACTAATGGAATCTTCTTTTTCTTTGTATCCCAATTGCCAAGGTGTTGCTGTCAGTCATGCATTTTTGTTATTTTTGTAGTTCGTCGGTAAATACTTCGCTCTCTTGAAATACCTTAAAGCCGTACTTTTTCCAATTACCAGTAGTGTCTTTTTATGACTCCCGGTCATATTATAAGTTAACAGGACTGTCAACCGGTCTTCAAGTTTTTCGCCCTGTTGACTCCTCTTTTATGAACACCATGGCACTATCTTGAATAAGCCCTGAAGTACAGTCCGGTTTCAACTGCGTTGTAAATAATCCCTGGGGAGTAGCTCTCCAGCAAAGACGGTCAAATGCTGCGTACCCAACTCTCTGTTATAGTTTTGTCAGAGCTTGTTTTCATTAATCCATCCGTTGATTTAAAATTCTATTCTTTTACTTTCTTCGTCGGGTACTCCACCTTCTGGCCCGTAAATTCCCACGCCAAGTTGTCCAACATTAAACTAGTGTGCTTGCCACTGAACACGACTTCTTGTATTCAACCACTAAATTAAGGGATTATCAAAAAAGTTAAAAACACTATACCGATCGAAAATAAGGCAGATGGTAATCAGTGAAATCGACGAGAACCCTTACCACGAGTCTGAACTAGCCAAAAAGATCTCTGTCCTCGACGCACTGCACTTAACGGCAAATGTTTGGGAAATAGTAAGCAAAAGTTGCATAACGAACTGCTTTAAAAAGCTCTTGGAACACCTCAAAATGCTCAGCAGGTACACTAAACGGAGACTATTAACAAAGAGATAGAAGCTTGATTGCAGCTGGACGATGACCTATAAACTAATTATGTAATGATAGACATTGCAGAGTTCATGGTGTTATAAAATAATAAAGAAGAAAAAGTAACAGCAGCAGTGTTGGTTGAAAGCGTATAAGAAGAAGAAGGTTAAATTAACGGGCACATTCTGTATTTTTAATAACTAAGTAGATCACCCACCAAGCAATATTAAACCCGGGTCTATCCGTACCGTAGCCAACTGCCTCGATCGCGCGATTACACTGGCTTTCAGAAAGATTTTTAGTGTTGATGTAATGCTCGACTTGATACTTTTTGATTTGGCGATTCAAAATGGTCAGTCGCAATAGATCAGGCCACACTTGTGAGATAAATTAGCTCAAAAGTTTGGTTTGTTTGAGTCAATTGAACGACGCTGTTTGCAATCGACTAGCAAAACGTAATGTAGGAGAAAATCAATACCGATAATTGCAAGCAACATTTGGCTAGAATAACGATATGTCTTAATTCTCATACCATTAGTAACATAGAGAATTAGCTCCTCCAGTTTCCTGCCGCTGAAATATTTTTCTGGGACAATAGAAACGTAAGCACCAGTATCGATGAGAAAACTACTAGATGCTTTCTGGTCCATGAGAAATATTTAATTTTTCGATTAGATAAACGATCAAGGCTCTTGTTATTTAACAGCCTACTCTCCGGTGATACGGTGTGCTGTAAGCTCAATCGATTAGTGAAGCAGCTTCGAGAGCGATTAAAGTGTGCGATTTCGTGAGCCAGATTAAGGCAGCTGCTTGTGTCTGAAGTTGCAAACTTATCGAGACAAGTACACTCAAATCGCTCATAAGCAGTGCTACAGCTGCTTTTACAAAGCTATTTGCGATACAAGATATTATAGATGTTTTTTCAAGCATCTAAATCTGATATGCACTCAGTTGGAACTTTTAAAGTAATTCGACGATAAAATAAAAGAAACAGATATTAAATTCAGAAAATCTTCAAAAGCGCATTATTGATTTTCCTGCAGCATTATGGCGCATGCATACTGAATGTTGCAACGGTTTATCCTCTTCTAGCTACAGTTCACTTAACATGGCTTGCAGCTTTCTATATTCGAAAACCTCCTATTTTTAGTTTTCTAGAGAATTCACCAAAATATCAAAGATGTAGATAAATATCGTAGCATCGATACCACCAACGGTGTAGTCGTATTCGGTTTGGTCCATTAAAATCTTACCAATTTTGAACTACTACTCAGAGTGGACAAAACAAAATGACCGAGTCACATCGAATTTTGGGTTTTTTCCTTCGGATTGTTCATTGTCAGATTCTTCGTGGAATCACGTCGAAGTCACAATAGGGATAAAAACAAATTTACTTCAGTTATAAATAATTTAATTGAGGATTGTTATCGAAAAATGTCACTGAAAATACAACCTGAAAAACTAACACCACTTGTTCATTTCATGGAACTAACTGACTGTCGCTTGTTGTGTATCGGTAGTCTTGTGTCACAAATACTTAGAGATACTTAAAAAACGAGATATTGCAAAAACAAAAGAAAACCCAAACGCATAACACATAAAACAAAAAAATAGTATAATAATGGATATCCGAAAATAAAGATGAAAGAACATCATCTCTTAAAAAAATAATATTTGGTATAGATATTAAAAATGTCTCTATTACTAGACAAGAAATGTAAATAAAAAACTCTTTAATACACAAAAACCATGTGAAACAACATTACTAGGGAAAAATCGTTATAGGCTACAATAAGATAAAAAACAAAAGACAAAAATCATATAATGAAAATAAGTCGCAAGGAATTAATTATTTATCTGAAATTGCAAATATAAAATTACACAAAGAAAATAAAAAAGTATCTATTTTATTTGTTCCACAGGTTAAAAACGTATAAAAAAATTTGAAAATTTATAATACAGCTCCCAATAAATTATCGAATTTAATTTAAATCACATATTTTGGTACATAATACACGGAACAGTAAAAATTAGATATCAGTAATTTGTTATAAATTTAGAACTAACATTTTATTAAAGTTAAATTCTCTTAGAATTCTCCATTTCAAATCAAAAATAAGTTATTGTAACGATACTGCTTTCACCAGTGGTGAATAACGCTCAAATTTATTTAAACTAATTATTTATTTTAGTTACAGAAACTCTAATTATTTACTAACAATTATGTACAGTACACAAAGAATTACTAACATAAAATTACACCATGTGACTGCATTTATTTGTAATACAATTTATGTCGCATTAGCACTGTTTGTTTCGACTTTCCTGGCTGTTTCACAGTGTGATTCTTAAGCAATCAGGGCCGGCTCTAAAGGTAACAGGAACTATCTGCTAAACATCTGGAGATTTTCGCATGGTTCTAGTCCTCGCACGTGCACAAGTACTCCGGGTCTCAACGTACCCGCTCGAATTTAAGGCATTATGTTCGCCGCTCGACTGTGACGGCTCGGTGACAACAAAAACTGCGGCCGCGAACATCTACGCGACAGTGTTCGAAAAATCGTTATATTATTTAATTAAACAAAAGCACGCAAATGAGTACGAATTACAAAAGATTGTGCTTATAATGTTTTTGTTACTTAGTTCTGTTTTTCCGAATTTAAAACAAAATTTATTACATTATCTCTTCAAGTAATTGCACGATGCAATTTTAAAAATTAATAGATTTAATGTATTTTCTTAATATTTAGCCTCTAGCCTTACGGGTCACACACACATTTAACTGACAATAACCCATCTGATTATACTGTAAATCATGTCACGTCATCAAGTAGTGAAGACTAGAAAGTGTATCAATCTACTGACACATCATGACAAAAGGTAAGGAGTACAAATTAAAGAAAGGTAGCAAAATAAAGAGATAACGAAGTATATAACAGTATAGCAATAACCGATAAATACAATCCGGTAACACCTGATGACAATAAACAAGAAAATCAGATAAATACTATCACACAGTTCACCAAACTTTCTACAATATTTGTGTCTGGAGTGCAAATTATCCAAGCATAGAAATACAAATAAGAGGCTATCCAGAAAACGAATGATTTAGAACAAATATCTGACTAACTATATAGTTCAAATAAACTGCAACGCTACAGACGAATATAGAGTATAAGTAAAATACTTTAAAGAGAATAGCATAATACATGATACGTACCAAATACAAATAATAATTAAACGCATAGATTCAGCAGACTTTACATAAGAACTAACCAAGAAGGTCAAAGTAAATTCAATAGTAGAATAGACAAGAAACGATTAATTCTGTTTTTTATGTACTTAGAACTAGCAAGTAATAATCAAAACGTGTACAAAATTGAAAGAGCTTAAAATAATGTAAAAATGGAGCTTTTAAATAAAAATAAAAATAATATCGTTCAGAGCATAAAATTCCAGCTAGATGGTCATTCAAAAACCTATTATATAAGAGATCGTTTGTATGCTTTAAATGTAGCGAGGTGATGGTAACGGAATACTCATATCCTTAGACATTTGGTCTGACTTCCATATGCGCTGTAGTCTGCATAAGGTTGGTTACTGTATTAGCAGGGTCACTACATCATTAAAATGTCCTAGCAATCGATCATGGTGACTTGTAGCTCTATTTCTAAATACGTCTTTCACATGTTCAGTATTGGACTCTACATGAACCGTATAATATATACCTGAGACTATTAAAGTTACTTTTCAATGTCATCGATTGGAATTATTGTATTATGTGAATATGAAAATAAGTTACACAACCCCATATATTGCAACCATAAAACCAGCTAGGTCATATAATGGTTTTATAAAGTAAAAGTTTGATTTCTAATGTCAGCTGTGATGTTTGTCCTATAAGTCAATACATTTTTCTAATTTTGAGATCAATTTCTTTGCGTTTTTCGAGAATATTGGTTTTCCGCCTTAAAGGTTTGTTCATATGAAGACCCAATTATCTGTTTCATTTAATCAGTCTTTTATGTTATTTAGTTCTTTTTACAGTAGACCTGATGCAGAGTGAGGATCTACATCACAGGCTAGAAAGGCAGTGTCATCTGGAAAGATGCCCAGTGTAGTGCTCGGTATAGTCGGTATGTCTGGGCATTTTCAAGTTTGGTTTAAAGATATCGATTAGATTGTAACAGTAAGCAGTACTGGTAGGAAAGATATTTTTAATTTTAAACAAGAACCCATTATGTCCCACACGATCAAATGTTTTCCGACCATCTAGCAGGACAACTGAACAAAATTATTTGTTGCTTGAATTACATTTGTTATTCTACAACAATGTATAGTCAAATGGCCTTCTGCATGCAAACTGGTGGTTTGAAATCCATTTATCTGCCATTCATGAACGCGTTTTAGAAGAAGCTTTCAAAAAGTTTTTACACGGAAAGGAGTAAATTGATTGGACGGTAAGATTATACTAGAGTTGTCGGGTTTTCAGACTTCTGAATTAAAGTTATTTGCGCAAACTTCGACTGTAATGCCCAATAGCTTAAGCGTAGTATTGCTTTAAAAAGAACTAATAAGTACTATTCCACTCATATAATGGAATACATGTAATCCTAAAAAGTGAAACATACTGACACAAAATACACATATATTAAAACTTCTCAATATGAAACACATCACACTAATCATTCCGATGGCACTGCACGTAGAACTATTACAGTTTTTATTAAACGCTGTATATAACACCATAAATACTTAAAATATCAAAAAGACAATCTACAAGCCACCGCAGTAAAAGTAATAAAAGGTAAAGGAAATTTCAACAGGAATAATAATCTACTGGCCTACCGACCAAAATAAGGTATCTAACCTGTTGGACTTCTTTTTTACAAACAGAATCAACTCAAAAGAAATCTTGTTTTTACACAATCACACCCCTGTTATAGCAACCGTTGGCACATATGTTATACGCAAAAATCACACCAATAATGTACCGTCAATAAGAAAAAAGCAATTGGTGTGGCGGCCTTTTGGCCCTTAAACCGCTTGTATATCGCGGTGGCATGCTGGTGGCTTTGATATCTGCCGCCACGTTTTGCTATCGCACACAAAACGGCATATGGACTTTAGCTCAACCGGCGAGTCTGCATACGCCGTCGGCGGCACCCTTTGAGATGAAAGGTGCTGTCCAGTTAAAAATTTCCCGCAAAGACCTACCGCTAAGCCAGGCGCGAAGCCCGGCAACATACTCACACCGCAACGCGTCCAGTACGGCCGCATTTAACCAACCCGCAATATATACTCGCATCGCAACGCGGCCAGTGCGGCCGCATTTAACCAACCCGCAATACATACTCACACCGCATCGCGTCCAGTACGGCCGCATTTAACCAACCCGCAGATAACTACCCCGCAAGACATACTCGATCCGCATCGCATCTCGGCCAGTGCGGTCGTGTTCCCGGCACGAAGACATCGCAACAAGGTGGCCACCGTGAAACCATCGCCGCCGAAGCCGAAGCCGATTACAGGTGAGTGATTTGGCTTTACTGATCGGTTGATATCGGTAGCCGCCCACATCCACTTTCGCGCCGGCCGTTTAAGGGACGATTTGGGCCTCAACGTTTTACTTTTCAAAACGGGCCGTACTTAGTTCCCCACACCGCACCACGAGGGCACGGCTATTTACATGCCTGCTTCTCCAGCAATGTTTCACCTTGTTTAAAAAGTGACAGTTTTTTAACCGATAGATAACGAACCAGATCAAAAAACGGAACAAAATCTATCTATTCCTCTAGTAACATCAAAATATTAAACTGCCAATGAAATTGCATAATATTACTAACTTACCTTACTCGTACCTCAGCGAAAGAAGATTTCAAACCAAAATGAATAAAGAAACATCAAATTATTTTTAATCAATACAAGAGTGCCCTTTACATTTTGTATACGTCATATCTACTAATAACACAAAACACAAGAACAGTCATGAAAAGTCTCAAATAACATGGGATTATATTCAAATTAATTTATTAATTTGATGGCGGTTAAAGAAATAGAAAATAAAAGTAGATAAGAAGAAATCAGCACACATAAAATTCACTTTTCTGGGGTAATCTTGCCCAGTAGTAGCAATAAATAATGTGCAAATAACACAAATGGACACGGCAAAATACTTAGGATTGGATGAGAGGAACACATTACAAAAAAGAAGCAACACAAAGAAATATTAGACCATCGATAGAAAACAATGTTACAAGGCGGCTATTAGACCTATATGTGGACATATTGAGTAGAGCTATGGAGCTGTGCTTGTAAAATTAATACAGCAATAATTCAAAAGCACCAATTAAAAATATTCTGTTAGGTTCTAGATATTCTGTGGTACGTATCGAATTATACCTTTCAAACAGATCTCCATATCTTAATGGTCCAGGAGGTAGCCCATAAAAAGGCTACCAAGCATCAATAAACTTTAGAAACACACCAAAACTCCCCATTGGAACAGTTACTAGAACCAATGGTTAATAAAAGATTTGTAGCCATTAAATCTAATGTGAGTGAGTTACAAAGATTTTTGACAATAACAATTTAAAAAAATTTAAATTGTATTATATATGTTGCATCGATGGATGCTAATTTTATCATATAATTTACCTGGTAGTGCATCTAGCAATCGTCAACTTAGAGAATGTAAATATTATTTTGATTGATAAATAACAAACGACTAGATCACTGCAGAAATGATAAAGAACTTAGGTAAAGCAGGTATGGAAGCAGTGTTAGAAATTTGAATAAAGCATGACGCAATAAAAAATACCGGAAGAATAGAGAATAGCATTGATAACATCAATATAAAAGAAGAGACCAAAAACAATATAATAACTACAGAGAAATAACTTTACTAAACATTATTGTAAAGATATATGAACAGATTATGAACTATAAACTAAAACCCATACTAGACCCCAACTACCATAACCACAAAGTGGATTCAGGCCAGGTAAGAGTACCTAAGATCATATCTTCGCAATAAAAGGAAAGAGACACCTATAAAATAAAAATATGGGTTTAGCGTTCATAAATTTAAGGAAAGATTTTATTATAGCCAGACAAAATAGAACAAAAATATGGAATGACTTGAAAAAGAGAGGAATGCACAGTTAAATAGTAAGAGCGGTTCAAGATCTATAAAAAATCAACACAAACTAAGTGATAAGAAAGAACATGAAATCAGAAGGGTTCAAAACTGATATGGGAGTAAGATAAGGAGGACTAAGTCCAACATTGTTCAACGTACATATGGACAATATTATTAACAAAAGTAAGCGAAAATCAACAAAATATGTGTGGGATACAAAAATCTAGAAAGAGTTGATATAGCTGCCAGAGTATTCGCAAATGATGTGGTGGGAATAATAATAGCAGGAAATGAAAAAAAAACTACAAGAAAGTCTAAACATATAGAAAGAAATAATAAAAAAATGCGTAAAAATAAACAGAAATAAAACTAAAATACTTATAATAGAAGACCAGAATATTAATACTAAAATTAAAATATACTATGTTAAAATCAAACCTATAAAGAAATTTCAATATTTAGGAGTAACTATATACGATACATGAAAACGAGAAGCTAAAATAAATGTAAAGGTTGAAAAAACAATAAAATTATATTACGCTATGAATCAAAAGGTTATCAATAAAAAGGACCAGTTCTAACATATGGATGTAAATACTGGATACTCTCAAATAAGCAAAAAACAAATTACAGGCCACTAAACTGAAATACCTGAGACGAACATTAGAAGTGACTAGAAAGGACAGGATTAGAAACACACAAATAAGAGAAGAGTTAGGACTACAGCAACAACTCAACTGACAGGGACATGAATGAGTAACAACAGACAAGTAAAATTAGTGCGTGATGCAAAAATATAGACCAAGACAAACAAAATAAAGTAATAGGTAACATACTTCAAGCAAAAGGTAAATCCTGGGAAACAGCAGAAACCTTAGCAAAAAATAGAAAAGCACGGAAAATTTTAATTATAGAAAATAAGATATAAATATGTAAGAATGTAAAATGTAAACCCTATACCTTGGCGACGCGTTGGCTCAGATGGTTCAACTAGTTGGCTCTGTCCTCTAGCCGGCGCGCGCGAGTTATAGTCTCGCTCAATCCATGGGTGTTCCGTGATTGTCCTATTATTAAGTGCATGTTAGTGGGCACAATAAGCCCTTGCATAGGGTATATAAGGGTGGGTATACGGTTATATATAAATATATTTTGGTAAAAACCTAACCAAAGTAGAAGTATAAGACACAACCTTTTGTAATAGCTAAAATGGAAAAATGGGGAAAAAAGTTAATTATAATAAAAATTCCAAGTAAATTTAAAGAAAATGACAAAATTATAAACGGAAAATGGGAAATAAGTAATAGTAACCTGCTTTTATTTATGCATTTATCACTGTTATTAATTATTATTGTAGTTATTAATATCTACATTGTTTTTAATTTTTCTGTTCTTTTATCCTTACCCTGTATATAATTTTCAAATATTTTAGATGTTTAAATTTAGGTATTTATTTTCGTGATATTTGCATATATCTGATCAGTACTTTTTGTATAAGAATAGATCTAAGCGAAAATAAGACCGGAACTTACGGGATAGTAGAAAGGAATGAACGCGGACAAACGCTCGTTAACTGTGCAAAACAACAGAACGTATATGTAATGAATACCTTTTTCAAAAAGAAATTAGTAAAGAAAAAATAGAGTTCAACATAAAGGCCATCAAAAACCGTAAATGTCCAGGGCATAATGGAGTAATAGGTGAACTGATAAAAGAAGACGTTGATACAATAATCAAGACAAACATTCTTCAACATTGTCTACTTGAAGGAAAAAGGCCTGACGGTTGGAGTAATTCTTTAGTCGTTCTTATATTTAAAAGGGAGATAAAATAATTCTTGATAATTATAGACTGATATCTTTACTGCCCCAAATATACAAACTTTTTACTAAGATTATAATAAATAGGTTAGAGGCGAAACTAGAATGTTATCAGACGATTGAACAAGCGGGATTCAGGAAAAATTTCAACACTACTGACAATATTCTTACTGTATATAATCCTGAAAACCAAAAAGTACCTTTAAAACTGAAAAAAATTGTATATGACCAATGCATACTCCCAGTACTTATGCTTCTCAGACATAGACCTTAATACGCTCATTAATGGAAAAACTTGCTAGAACCCAACGAGTCATGGAAAGGCAAATGTTGAATGTAAAATTAATAGACAGAATAAGGAATGAAAGAATTATAGAAAAACATGTTAAAAGACATATAGCATCTCTAAAATGGAGATGGGCTAGTCATACTACGAGGCAGAACGGGGAACATCTAATTTTATTCTACTTAATTTTTGTTTTAACATTTTCCTTTATATTTCCACTTTGAATTACACCTCATCGTTTCTCACTTTTCTACCAATTTTTAATATTGAATTGCATAAAGAAATTGTATGAGCGATTGCGAGTTGACGCCTTACTTTTATATTTTAAAATAAATGTTTAGAATATAGCGAAGCAAATAACATTTTGTGATATCTATCTGTGCTAATTTTATACAATTTTATGGACACAATAATCTAAAAATGTGTTAAATATTGAAAACCTGCAAATTTAAAGAAAAAATAACTATTTCTATAAGACGTATAGCATAAAAGCTTTGGGAGATGGTAATAAAATGGTGACGTAAGTACTAGACATGAATGAGACAAAGTAAAAAAAAACAGAACATTCTAAAGTACTTAAAAGTAATAATAATGTAAAGATTAAGCATAGCAGAGGGTATTTAATTACTAAAAAAAAGAGTGAAAAAGAGCAGTCGATTTAATTATGGTAAGAGTAAATATAATAAGGGCATAGGCTCAGAATAAAACGAAAGATGAATATTTACAGAAAATCATTTCCTGTAACTCTTTAATAATTAGAAAAAATTAGAATCTGTAAAAAAGAAAGCAAATGTCAAAGTAGAGCATCAAAAATGATAACTAGTTATAAACAGAACCCATAAAACTGCAAATGTAAAACAAAATGAGAGATAGAATACATAACAATTTAAACAGCAAAAAAGGTGTGATAAAAAAATTGGGTGTGTGGTAGTCAGGGCTACTAACGTGAGGTTTCCGTGAAAACGTAGCTTTGTTACCCGACTAAACTCCCCTCCCCTTGCGTCGTAGGGGGGGGGGGTCGGCTGATTTGATTATCGTCTTCAACCTTCCCCTGTTGAACGCTGCCCTCTCCGTTGTGCTTCGTCTAGTAGTCGTTTTAGTTCGTATTAGTCGTTTCAAATTCTACCATTTTGGTATAGCTCATAATTTATTCGTAGAGAACATGAAGACGATTTTACGTCAAAAGATAAAAACAAGATATTTGCATGACATCACTTGTTTAATTTGATTCCAAGAACAATGTAAAAAATCTAAATATTTTATTGAATGAATATATCATATATACGTATTTGTGATACTGCAACTAAAAGCAATAAATTTTATTAAATGTTTTCAACTATGAGGTTAAGGACATGATATCTAGAATAGTAAATAGCAATTTTATTCTTTTTAATAAAAAATGTTGGTAATTATTAAAATAGTTTTTAATTATTTTTTTATCTTAGAATATGTAATATTCCAATATAAGGGATAATATACCTTGAAAGTATTTTTTTATTATCCAACAGATATCTTCGTTTTATTTGTTCTAATTCTAAAACTGAAATATATTATTGGATTAAAAACATAAGACGTTAATATTGCCCTAATTTATAATTTTTACGTGCTTAAAAGTTTATCTTGGGATGTGATAAATAATTTTCACTTAATTTTCTCTACAACGCACTCATGTATTTTTTTATAAGACGAACACTCTAATCCTAACTTTCTAGTTACTTTAAAGCTTTGGTAGTTCTATACTGCATCCTTCATTATATAAGCTCGTGCAGCAGAAGTGTAGCTACGTATCAGCTCTTGTCTTTGGTTTTAGTTGAAGTATTCCTTGTGTCAACTAATTGTAGTTAACGGTTAAACTGCTTTAGTTATAATTAAATCTTGCTGTGTGTAACCTACACTTTGCGACTACTGGAAGAGATAATCGATAATATGCTTACATCAAGTATTAAAGATATTTCTATAGAAAAATAACAATGTTATTAAATAGGACAGGTTTATTATAAGAAGAAATGCACTTAATAAATATGAATTTTTAATTATTATTTATATATATTAGCAATTATTTGTTGACCTCAAACTTATATATGTGATAAGCAAAAGCACCAAAATGCATTCAAGAGTCATTCGAGTACTAGTGAAGAATCTATAAAACACAAAACACATAAAAGATTAAAATTGAATCTCCGCTAGTCTTGTACGTAGTATATGAAAGCCGAAGATTCAAATCAAAAGAAATATAAAATTGTTTTTGAAAACTCTGTGGCTAATTTTGTATTTTATATTCACAAACGCACATATTGTTCTCAATGTAGCATTGAAAAAGCCTCGAATTGGAAATCTCCCTGATGTTTTATAGATTATGTGATCATGTTCCAAAACTTTCTCGAAATTGAGTTTTTTTTTTGCTAATGTGAAGTGCACATTTAGAAAAGAACGTTAATGGACTTTACTATGTGTAATTGCACTTTTAGGAACTAATGTATGTCTACATCGCCTAATGGATTTTTTAGAAGAATGTGAAATGAAAACTGGATAAGCATTCAACGAAAGTGTTCGCTTTTTCATTATCACTTTTGGTTTAGTGACGGTTTGGTTTGTGTATTATTATATATTGGGATTATTCTGGTTTAAAGTTGCTTTATTCCCTTTGTCACTTTATGGAGTGACTAAATGCTGTTTTTTAGGCCTGCAGATTATGTAGGTAACTTTGAATAGATTTGTTTTTTAGTTTGTCTAGTATTATTGAATTTTTTTTGTAGCTTAGTTAAATTTATTGTTTTCTCATGGATCTCTTGTTAACTGCCAGGTTCTTTTAAGCTCTTTGTTATATTGTGAAGTGTCTCCTTGTTGTTTAACTGATGCCTTTATGGCATTGTTTTCTGCAAGTTCTGTATTTATATTTAAATGTTCGTTAGTAAAGTATATATTTACTTTAGTTTTTACAGAAATCTGTTCAGTTAGAGTTGCTGGAAGTTGTTCTGTAAAACGTGTTAAGTCAGTGTATCGATTATAGAGGGATGATGGTCTTTCTGCTTCTAATATCATTGTGCTTATAATGAGTTGCGTTCTGATAATAACCGAGTCATGAATCTACTCTGCTATAACCTTGTTACAAAAGTCTAACAAATTATAAATTCTATTTTTGTCAGTTGCCAGTAACTAGAATGACCACTACATAAGTAACCAAGTTGTTGTCTGTAATTGTAATCTTTTTTTGGGATAATCAGTCTGAAACTCCGCTGGCCATATTTTGAATTAAAATCTTCCCACCATAAATCCTGGTGTCTCGAAAAATGTTGAAAATTGGTTGTTTGTTATTTTATGCATTGATGGATAATATACTGCTTTTAATGTTAGAGGATCATTCCAAACCTCTGCGACAATTTTTGTAGCTTGGATATGTTTTTTCTCGTATTTTTACTCTTGTAATATTTTATTGACTATCTTACTATTATTGCTAATTTTTCATGTGCCGTCTATCTGGGTAGAGTGTGTTGCAACTTTGATAACTTGGTATTTTAATGTGACACCTGCCAATAAAAATGTGTTTGGGATATTAGTAGTATGTTAGTTTTATGTTTCTTGATAAATACCGTAAGTTCTTGTATATTGCTAATTTAAATGTGTTAGCCATTAGTGAATTATCTTCACTATACCAGTAGCCAAGTTTAACTTGGTGTGAAATGTGACCACAGAATGCATAAGTGTATTTATATTGTATATATATTTATTGCTATCGGGGAGTTTTAGATCTATGATAAAGAGGATCGACTCTTTTTTAGTTGCTATGTGCTAAATGTTTGCAGTTCTTCCTTGATTCCATTAGTGCTTGTTGATGGATATAACTTCAGTTAGTAAAACTCGAAGATTGCGCTCTTGCTTAACCTGATAAGCAGAGCTTGTAATATATGCATGAAAAATATATAACACATGCATGCAAACATGCACTATAAAACACTAAAATACGTGAAATAAAAATGCGCGTTTCAAATAATTACTTTTATTTTACAACATCGACACTTATATTGCATGTATATTTATACAAAAGATTACAAACGCATTTTTAATGAAAAAAAACAAGTATAAAAATATTTTATAAACATGAAAACATGATTAACTTAAATTTGTATTATATGTTTCTACACTGGAACTTACTAAAAAAATTTCTAAATTGTCAATAGTTAAACATTGTTTTCGATCGCTTAACAAATGTTTGCAGCTTAAAAATGTGCATGCAACTTCGCAAGAAGTAACAGGTGCGTACTTAAATATACATATTGTAATTGGAAGCAATTCCAGACCATCCCTCTGCTCACCGTTTAATACATCATTAATTTTTTTAACATCATGTAGCCTTAATTTTTTTGTCAAAACAGAGTTTAGCTTGTTTCAACTTTTCTTAAATTTCACCACCTTCAGCAATTGTGCTTTTCAAGCTTTCAATAATGCTTAAACTTTCATGTAGTGACAGTTCTCGCTTCTCTAATTTTTCAATGGCAATGCAAACAAAATTAAATTTAATGTAAGCTAACTTCTGTTTAATTGTTGGATCTCTAAAATACTCAATCAATTTTCAACTGCAGCTTAACTTTGATAATCAAATTGATATACGAAATCTTTGATTTTTATGTAATTCGTTGCAAGAACATTTACACATTTTAATCAGGTTAAGATTTTGTTAAGATCCGCTCTGGTGGTAAAGAAAATGTAGGGTACTTTTCTTTATACAATTGAACTCTAAGAGGTGCTTTAATAAAAAAATTTAAGATTAGAAACTAAACTATTAACTAAATTATATTTGAATCTAACAGTTTCAGCAATGCGATTTAAACAGTGCGTTAAACAGTACAATGAATTAAATTAGGGAGAAAATTATTAAATTTTGTGATGCTTCTATCACATACGGTGCAACATCTATAAGCAATTAACATTATTTTATCCATTGGAATTTGATTCGTCAAATAAAAATTACTTAACAATTAATTAAGGAATCTAGCTATCGTTACAATATCCTTTTTTTTCTAGAACTTCTACATTTGCAGGTTCATTTTTATTCAACCTACCCAATAGAAGATTAGCTATATAGCGACTTTTAACATCAGTTGTTTCATCTACTGAAAACCATATAAATCCAATGCCAATATGCTTTTTAATTTCGACCATTGCGTCGTGATAATTAATATCGACATAATTTTTCTTTAATATTGAAAAACTAGGAACATTAACAGTATGTTTAGAAGTGCAGGGTTTTTAAAGAACATTTTGAAATAACGTATAATCTAGCTTATAAAGTGGAATAGCGCAACCTACAAGTAAACCACACAACTCTTTAGAATATATTGTCCGTCTCTCCTGTACGAAATTGTTGAAATTTGATGTTAATAACTGCTCCACCATGTTTACTGAACGATTAGCCTTTTCTGTATATGCAAAGTTGTTCCTAGATGTTACTTTATTTGAAATTTTTATCGCACATTATTTACAAGAAAATTTAATTATGAAACCAATGTACTCTTTTAATTTTAAAACTTCTTGTATATTAAATTAAAAACACTATGAAAAAATTAAAAACTCTACTACTATAATTTTAACATCAAATAGCAATAAAAAGCTTACTCTTTAATCACATGAACACTTCCAAATAGATGATAATACTTCACAAACTGTTCAAACTAAAATAAATCAAACTATCACTTGGAGTTCGGTTCGAGCGTTTAAAGAGTTCATGCGTTTGGATGTGGGCTGCATTATCACGCTGTGAAAGTTGAAACTGCGATTAAAAATTGGCCTTTTGTGCAGATTTTATTTGTAGGTTGTTGCTGTTCGTGGCTACTAAGTAAACTCAAATTGCTGGATGGTTAAGGATGGAATCAAGTCAGGCCATGCAGCCCGCCGGTCCTCACGGTGCGGTGGAGCTGTGGCAACAAATTTAAATTCAAACATAATATTAAATTCTAATCTCATACCAAATTAACTCCATTACGGAAATCAGTATCAACAGCAACAAGTATTGCAAGTGCCCAGTACAGTTATTCAACCGAATTACGTTTTAAATAATGGAAACACGTTGTCAGATCCCCCCGCATTTATGCAAAATACAAATCTTCAGATTATGAATCCATATCTAACACAAATGCAACTTTTCTCAGCTCCCACCCACACCACTTCACCTTCCCTATGTACTGAACTGCAATCAGATTCGAAATCTGAAACATCCGTACATGAAATTTCTTGGCAAGAAGTAAGAAAAAACAAGAAAAGAAAGACATCACAAAAGAAACCCAAAGAAAATCATATTGTAACAATGGCTGACGTTCATGTTACAATAAATATGCACCACTAGCTTCACAAGAAGATGATGTGGAAATGATACAAAATCAAGCAGACGGAAATAGAAGTCAAAAAATACTCCAAAATCACCTCCTGTCTTTATCCACGGCGTTAAAAATTTCACGGATATGCTTAAAAATCTTAACCTTATCATTTCGGAAACAGAATATGACTACAAAGCGATGGTAGATAATTCTATTAAAGTAAACGTTAAAACAACTGACTTATAACGCACACTAATAAAACACCTGTAAACAAAAAATATAGTCTATCACACCTATCAGTTGAAAGAAAATCGAGCGTATAGAGACATCATACGTAATCTTCATCACTCAGTTCCCATTGAGAATATAAAGACAAAACTAACCGAAAAAGGTTTTTAACGTTAAGAACATCTACAATATCAGGAGTAGGAGCACTAAAGACCAATTGCCCCTACTTTTTGTTGACTTAGAGCCGGCAGAAAATAATAGACATTTATAAACTCAAATACCTATACCATACAAGTATTATCGTAGAATCTCCAAGGAGAAAAACAGAATTAGTTCAGTGCTCACGTTGTCAGGCATACAATTACACGAAAGCCTATTGTAATAAACCTTATGCATGTGTGAAATGCGGAGGTGCCCACAATACCGCCACTTGTACTAAAAGCAACACAACTCCAACAAAGTGTGTCTTATGTGAAGGTCCGCATACGGCAAATTACAAAGGATGCACCGTCTATAGAGAACTGGAAAAGAAATACAAACCTGTAAGATTTGCACCACATACTGGAATCATCAGAAAAACTGTAGCTCCAACCTTAAATCCAAGTCAATTACTATCGCTGTCGGATCAAATTCCTTCATATAATTCTTTCATTAGCAAGCAGTATAGTCAAGTCCTTAAATCCAACCCAAATCATACACAAACATCAAATGAATCAATTTTCCTAAATTTCCTAGATGAGTTCAAAAATCTATTCTTCCAGCTAATTCAGCAAAATAGCGCTATCCTAAATATGCTGACATATAACAAAATAGCATCATAATAGCGGAATTTCTAAGAATAGCTGTATGGAACTCCAATGGGCTCCAACAACACTGGGACAAAATTAAATTTTTTGTCAGGATAATTGTATTGATATAATGCTTATCTCAGAATCTCATTACACAACAAGGACACATGTCAAAATTCCAACATATTTAATTTATTACACAGAGCATCCCGATTGAACACCCCACAGTGGTACTGCAATCTTAATAAAGGAAAACATAATGTATCATGAACTACCACAATTCAAAAAGATCGCATTCAAGCCACAACCATTCAAGTCAATAAGTTACCACGACCATTGGTTATATCAGCGGTATACTTTCCGCCCAAACACAAGATCAATAGCATTCAGTTCTATCAGTTTCTGCATACACTTGGATCATCGTTTATAGCGGGTAGTGACTTCAATTCTAAGCATACCCATTGGGGTTTGCGATTGGTTACTCCCAAAGGAAGGCAAATTTATGAATGCATAAGTAAAACCAACTTTGAGTTTATCTCCTCAGGGGAACCCACTTAGTGGCCAACCGACCCCAACAAAGTATCCGATTTGCCGGATTTCTGCGTCACGAACAGTATTTCACCAAATTATACCACTGTAGAATCAAGTTATGATCTTTCTTCAGACCATGTACCCATTATTTTGACGATTAGTTCTTCGGTAATTATAATACAATGTAGTAGTATGTTATATAATAAATACACAAATTGGGATACCTTTCGAAACTACATTGAAATAAACCTAAATATTAAAATAAAACAACCAGATGAGTTAGATCGAGTTACAAATTATTTAACTGAAATCATACAAGAAGCGGTTAAGTATTCTACCCCCCAAATAGAACAGCACCAAAATATAATTAACATTCCCATTGAAATCAAGAAATTAATAGCAGAAAAAAGAAGGCAAGGTCTACTTGGCAAAGAACACGTAACGCAATGGATAGAAACAAATACAACAGATTAACAAGTAACTTAAAAGCTAAGTTAAAGGAATTCAGGAATGATAAATTTAATGCATATATTTCCACGTTATCCAAAAATGACTATACAATTTGGCTAGCAACTAAAGGATTTAAAAGACCGCAAACTACATTCCCTCCAATTTCAAATTCGAACTGAAACATCGGAATGGACCAGATCTGACGAAGAGAAAGCTTTTGCACATTTTTGTAAAAAAGTCTTTACTCCTCACTCTACAGACACAAATAAAGAAATTGTGGAGTACCATGACTCAGCACTACAGCTAGCCTTCAAATTTCACCTGTTTCGCCGCATGAAGTCAAAAAAGAAATAAATATGCTAGTAAAAAATAAAGCACCGGGAGCTAATAAAATAACAGGACAAATACTGAAAAAGTTTCCCAAAAAAAGGTTAATTTTAATTACTACAATATTTAATGCGGTATTCCGCTTGTCCTACTGGCGCAAGAAATTTAAAATGGCAGAAATTATATTATTGCTGAAAGCTGGAAAGCCACCGAATGAAATCTCACCCTACCGACCTATAAGTTTTCTGTCAATTTTATCCAAATTGCTAGAAAAACGTGCTAGAAATACGAGCAGAATATAAAGAAGAAAATTGGATACCTAGCCATCAATTTGGATTTCGTCATGAATATTCGACCGTTCAACAATGTCATCGCATAATGGACAAAATAAATAAAAGTTTTGAGGAAAAAAAATATTGTTCAGCACTATTTCTTGATATTGTTCAAGCGTTCGACAAGGCGTGGCACAGAGGACTTTTATTTAAAATCAAAACAGTACTTTCCCACAAATATTTTCTGCTCCTGCAATCCTACCTGACAGAGCGCAGTTTCCATGTTCGTCATGGTAAAGTAACGTCAAATCTCTGCAGTATCAATTCAGGCGTTCCTCAGGGAATCGTGCTAGGTCCCATGCTATATATACTGTACACCGCTGATATACCCAAGATGGAAGATACATTAATTGGAACCTTCGCAGATGACACGCCCATATTAGCAACTGACAACGACCCAGTGGTAGCCAGCCAATTGCTCCAGGGATATATCTACTTACGTGAAGATTGGTTAAAAAAATGGAAAATTAAAGTAAATGAGACAAAGACAGTAAACGTAACATTCACGTTAAGACGTCAACAATGCCCCCAGATCACAATCAATAACTCATTGGTACCACAAGTCACAGAAACCAAATATCTAGGGATGCACTTAAATTCTAGGCTAACTTGGAAGACATACATAATTAAAAAAAGGAAAGAAATGGATTTGAAAATCAAGAAAACGTATTTTCTATTAGGCAGGAAAACACCATTATCTATTGAAAACAAAGTCCTTATTTATAAGGCAATTATAAAACCGGTGTGGACCTATGGTATAGAGCTGTGGAGATGCTCATGCAAATCAAACATCAACATTAGTCAATCAAAAACACTACGTACTATCGTTAACGCCCCCTGGTTCGTATTCAACCAGACAATTCATACAAACCTAAACATACCCTTTGTAACAGAGGTCATAGAGAAAATGGCAACCAAATATCAAAACAAACTGGTATCACATCCAAATGTTAACGTCCAACCATTACTGGAAGCTAGGGAATCTAAACGACTAAAAAGAAACTGGCCGTGTGATTTAACAGCACCATGTCGTTAATGATTTTAAATTAGGTTAATTATAACCTAATAGCTCAGATTAATGTACATATGTAATATATTATCTATAATTTTTTTGTCAAACAATATATTGTAATAAAAGGGAAAATACCATTGGGTGCCACCTTTCACATGTCAACACAAGTCCTACAATTGGCTCATAGAACAAATTTAATGTAAACTGTTCTAATTGCTAATGAATTACCATAATAAAAAAAAACTTGAGCTGGTAAATATATTCTAAAAAACACAATAGGTTTTTAAGCTGTTCTATAATTTCTGCGTTTCTATAAGTTGGAAAGTTGAGCTCCCAAATTACTTTGAAATGCATTTTAAAATGTCGAAAGTAATTATTTGAAGGTATCACTAATGCCTAAGAAATAAAGCGAAGTGTAAATAGATATCGAATGAACCTTCTTGGAAGCCACTATAATAGTATTTCAACAATCCCCCTAAAAATAAAACTGATTAAAGCATCCTATATTAACAAAGAAAATTAATAAAATGAATATGGGTGCCCTTAAATACGCAAAATAATATTTTGCATATGTATTTAAAAAATAACTATCAAATAAGCATGCACACAAAAATATGCATTTTGCATATATTCTAAGCTCTAATTACATTAAACAAATTGTTATTGCATTTTTTATGCCTATTTTATGAGTATTGTGCTTTCATTATCATTTGATATCATTTGTATTTTGGGCACAATTTAATTTATTATTTATTTTTGAGATGTACTCGTCTTTAGCTATGGCTTCCAGGAATTTGATTAAAGTTTTGATGAATTTCACCCCTGAAAGCAATATTAGTGGGGGTTTAGGATAAGCTTTTTTAGAGGAAAGCATATTAAAACGGGTTTTAGGGTTTAATCAACAAGTCATAGTTTGTTTTGATCTGTATCGTTATTATGGATGTTTTCATGTCGTCTATGTTTTCTACTGCTAACTATAGTATTTGCCATCCTGTGTTGTGTGATACTGAAGACATCTGTTACTACTGACAGACGGATTTAGGTTGATAAGATGCAACATCTAAAATTTTAGATATGTCTTAAGCAAGAAAATGTCTGAATGTTTGATTTAAATTCGTTGGGCAAATTGCAACGGTTCATCCTGATTTATTTGCATTTAGATATATTAATGAACCGTCGGCGTTGGTGTAGTTTGATTTTGATAATAGGTCAAATATCTTAGATTGTGTGACTCCAGGGTAGTAAAATTAAATTGACAAATAAATACGCTTGATCTTAATGGGTAATGCCACTCCAGAGCACGGAAAAAGCAACATTCTGACTTTTTTTGTAGGGCCATAGTCAAGGGTAGACAAATTCTATTTGAGAACATATATATATAAACACCAAAGAGGCAAGGTTAAAACGATGGTTAACCAAGAGAAACCAAAGCGTGGGAGGACTTCGGTAATAAAATGAAATAGCGCATAGAATGCCGAAATGTTCTACCGAGTCCTCAAAGGGTTATGGAAATCAAAGAAAAACTTGGTTAGAGGTATAAAAAACAAGAACGGAAAATTGTTAATAGTAGAAAAAGAGATAAAGAATAGATTGCAAGAATATTTCACCAAGCTTCTGGAAGCACAAGTTTCCCAAGTCGCAAGACCACACGAAGAAGCCAGGGGTCAACAAGAGAATGAGGAATCAGAGCATTAGGGAACAGACGAGATACAGAAAACAGAAATAAAAGGGGTAATACAAAAACTCAAGATCGGAAAAGCAGCAGGCAAAGACGGGAATAAGCCGGAACTGATAAAACCCATGGGGGAAAAGGGTCTTACACTGCTATATAAAGTAATCAACGCAACATGGGAAACAAAAACAGAACCCAAGGACTGGAAACTGGCCGTCATTGTCCCAATATATAAAAAAGGTGACTGTTCCAATTGCGATAACTACCGGGAAATATTCCTACTGAGCGTAGTCGGAAAAAATATATGAACGGATACTCGACAAGCGACTCAGAACAAACATATAAGAGGCAATAGGTGACAACCAGGCAGGATTTAGACTCGGACGTGGTACGCAAGATCGGACCTTTAGCCTGAGACAATATGAGAAAATATTGCAACATAATGGAAAGTATACGTTTGAGCAATAGACTTGACAAAGGTGTTTGATAGCGTAGAGAGAGTAGAACTATGGAAAACGATCAGAAAACGCGAAACTGACCCCAACCTATTAGAGGCAATAAAAATCATTTACGATGAAACAAGGAATCTAGTGGGATTAAGTGGAATACGTACAGAGAAATTCTTAACCGACAGAGGAGTTATACTGGGAGGTATATTCAGCCCACTGCTGTTTATTATTATAATGGACGAAATTTCCAAAGTGGATGATAAGAAAAAAAGAGCTACAGTGGGAGTGAGAAACCTAAAAGCAGTGAATTTCAAGGAATGAATGTACGCAGGCGACTTAATATTGTTCGCAAATAATAAAACAGACCTTCAGGAAAGCATCATAGCTTGGAAGGACGCCAATCAAAACTTAAAAATGACCATAAATACCAGCAAAACGGAAGTAATGGTGATAGCGAGAAAATCAGAGGAGATAACGATACAGATTAAAAATAAAAGACTAAAACAAACAAATAAGCTAAATTACTTGGGAGCAATAATAGAAGAACAAGGAAGTTTGGAAGGTGAAGTGAATAATAGAATAAGTGCGGCAACTAGACTTATTGGGGCTTTAACCAGTCCGTTTATAATAAAGAAGGAAGTATCCAAGAAAACAAAAATTAAAATGTTTAATACAGTGTTCGTACCTACACTAATTTACGGCTGTGATTTCTGGGTTCTAACTAACCGACAAAAGAACAAGATTCAAGCCTGCGAAATGCTACTTTGTAAGGAAAGTGGCGGGAGTCAAGAGATTAGACAAAATACGAAACAACGAGATAAGAAACAGCACAAACAAAAATCGAAAAACAGCAACTCAGATGGTTCGGACATCTTCTAAGAATGGCAACAGATAGGAAAGTAAAAAAACTCTGAGAAATGGGATCGGATAAAAAGCGAACAAGAAGGAGACTAAAGAAAGCATGGAACGGAGTGATAGCAAAAATAGTGCAGAAAAAAGGAAGTGACTGGAGACATGCACTGCCAACAGCAAAGGAGAGGAAGAGTTGGAGGATGGTCTGTAAGTAAGACCCACCCAACCCTCAACACCCACCGGGTAAAAGAGGGAACCGATGAAGTAAATATATATATACATATATTCATGCAGATTTAAATTTTTTTTAAGAAATTGTTTTGGCCATTAATGGTGGTAGAGCTCAGCATCAGACCTTTTGTTGTTTTTTTTAAGTTACAAAGACGCGTACTCATTTGGTTTTGGGTATAATCGATTGATTCCTTTTTAGTTATAGTGAAATTTTCATATGGCTTTGCATCTAAAATACCTTTAAACGTCTTCGAATTTTTGTCTCTAATATAGTAAGTATATTTTACAGAATACAGACTTTTTAAGCGCTTGAACATTTCGGCTATTGAGTCAATTACCATTTTTCCGGAGGATCTCTCGTGATTTGCTTGACACATTTCTTTATGAGTTTATAACCATTCACCCGCATTTACATTTTTATCAATACCTTTCCAATATAGACGCATAGAGAAGAAACAGTTGGATCATTCATTCCATGCCCAAAAATAACTCTATAGTTAGAATATTATATCCTATTATTGTAAGGCAAGTGAAATTTCTTACTCCAGCTCTCTGGGCTAATGCACTGGATGGGGCTTAAAGATGATTGACAGAGGTACTCAGATGGTTATTGTAACTTTCATCTCACTTTAAAAGCTTCTTCTTTCTCTTTTTCCCATTTATGCCTTACAGCGTTGGGGCCTCTATCTATTTCTTGTAGTTGGTTCTTTGCATCGCTAACGTCCTAGCTTCCTGAATGGTCTTCCCTCTTTTCCTTGCCAACTCTTTGATATTATCCTCCCATTTGATTCGGGGCCTGCCTCTCTTCCTCTGTCCTTCTGGTCTGGTTTCAAAAATTTTCCTCGGGTATGAGTCAGCTCTCATCCGCATAAGGTGTCCGTACCATTTTAATTGTTTGTTCTCTATTTCTTCTATTATTGGCTGCTGTTCTAATTCGTCCCTTACGCTTTTGTTCCTAACTCTATCTCTCCTGGTCTTGCCCACTACTTTCTGTAGATATTTCATCTCAGAAGCTGTTATTTTTGATCTGAGTTTATCCACTAATGTCCAAGATTCCGCTCCGTATATTAGTGCAGGTGTATAGATGGTTTTATATAAATGCATTTTTGTTCTAACTTTAAGCTCTTTCTTGCCTATTAGTGTTATTTATTTGGTAGTATATTTTGTTTGCTTTACTTATTCTGTGTCTAATTTCCTCTTCTATTTTTCCATCTTTACTGATGATTGTTCCAAGGTATTCCATTTTATCCGCATACTCCAGTTGTTTATCTTCTATCAGAATGGCAGTTTGTTCTATATTATCTTCTCTTGTAATGTGCATAACTTTACTCTTATTAGTGTTTATCTCCATTCCTTTTCCTCCAGGTTTCTTTTCCAAATGTTTATGTTATTTTGTAGTGTTTGTGCATTTCCGGCTATTAGGAGTATGTCATCTGCATAAATTAAATCTTGGGTCGTTACTGGTGTTAGATTATGATATCCTATTCTTGTTCTTCTGGTTTCATTTTTGCATTTTGTTATTATATTATTCATGTATATGATGAATAGCAGTGGACTGAGACTGTCTCACTGCTTTACCCCTCTATTCATGTAGAATTCCTCAGACTTGTGTCCATTTAGTCTTACTTTGCCTACTACTTTTTGTTGATGCTTTTATTATTCGTATTAACATTTGGCTTGTCTCTAATTCTTCCAGTGCATTCCATATGTGCCTTCTTGGTACCACATCAAAAGCAGCCCTAAGGTCTATAAAGGCCAAGAAAGTGTCTCTGTTTTTGTCTATTGTTTTTTCTATTATGTTTCGTATTGTGAATATATGGTCCTGGGTTTGTCTGCCGGGCCTGAATGCTGCTTGTTCCTGCTCCATTTTGTCCTCAATCTCATTTCTTAATCGTTTTTCTATGACTTTCGAGTACACTTTACCGGGCACTGATGATAAACATATTGCTCTATAGTTGTTGAAATTAACTGTTTCTCCTTTCTCATATATGGGCACTATGATATTTTTCTCTCAGTCCTCCGGTATCTTTTCTGTTCCAGCCATTTTATGATTGTTTCTCCTCCTTTCTTGAGCATTTCTGATGTAATCTCGTCTTCCCCGGGTGCTTTTCCATTTCGTGTTGTTTTTAATGCTTGTTTTATTTCTTCTTCTGTAATATCGTCGTTTTCATTCTCCTGGTCTACTCTTTCCATTTCTGGTTCTTCTTGAATATCTTCTTGGTTCTTAAATTTATTGTGGTAGTGGTCCCTCCATGCTCTTAAAACTCCTTCGGTCGTTGTTTCTAGTTTTCCTTCATTGTTCTTTATATTTCTTATCTGTTTTGCTTGATTGCCTTTTAGTCTTTTAATTATGTTCCAGAACTGTTTTTGGTTTTCTACATAGTTCTGTTCTATCTTTGTACCGAACTGTTCCCAGGAGGCCTGCTTTGCTTGTTTTACCGCCTCTTTTGCTTGATTTATTTTTTGTATATAAAGGTTTCTGTCTTCTTCTGTATTTGTTCTTTTATATCTGCACCATGCTTCTTTCTTCAACTTAATCTTCGCTTTTATTTTTTTGGTCCACCATCTTGTTCTTTTCTTTAGACTGCTTTGATTTACCATTTTTGTTCCACATATTTCTCTGGCTGTTTTAAGTGTGGTTTCTTTGAATTTCTGCCATTTCTCTTCTAGCTTCCAGGGGGTCTCTAGCTGCCCTTCTTGTGTTTCGAGGTTATTTAAAAGCTATCGTATCTTATTTTTGAGGACCTAAATCATCACATACACCAAAACATTTTATTTTTGAAAATTATATAGTGCAATTATCTCTTAAACAAGACTACGGTATTGATGGTATACTTGGCTCACCACATACACAAGCCGAACTCAAAATTTTAATTTTCTTTTTCAGGGAAATAAACCTAATTTTAATTGTTTTTTTCTTGTTGATATTCAGATATATTTATTAAACAACATAATATTTGAGAACGTTTCAGCATCAGCTTCGATGCCATTTTCAAAAGCTTAGCTCTTCACTCGGCGTCTCAGTCTGCCTACTCCCTAACGAGAGCTATGAGTCTTTGAATAAGACTGATTTTTCGTGTATTCTACTTTGCTATTTATAAGACTGGAAGTGAAAGTTTGGCGGTAAATGCATCGAGTTGGAGAAAGTTTGTTGGTTTAAGGGTATTTGGTGATAGTGCAGGGCAATCAGGGATTTTTATATGACGGGTAAGCGTTAGCATCATTGCTTGTGTTTAGACATTGTGGGCGTTTTTGTATTTCAATTGCCTTACGTACAATCCTGTTGGTGGGATGGGAATTAGAAGCAATTGTTTTGCCTAGAAAAAATTAGTTTTGCGGCTGGTTTCTTTATTATGTTTGGCAAGTGCCGAACCATTATCGCCTTTCCGTACAGCCAGAGAGTGCTAATATATTCAGCTGGATGTTTGCCGGTTCGCTATACCTATATAGATCTTTTGGTAGTCTCTACAAGATATTTTATAAACTCCTTGGGATTCATTGGAGCAGTGATCATTTGATGAGCGAATAAGCCCAGATATTTGGTTATCGGTTGTAAAGGCCATACGTATGTTTTGCCCCATTAGTATGCGGCTTATTCTATCGGTGATGCCTTTGATGAAAGGTAATAATGATTTTTGTTAGTCAGGAGGGTTTTGGGATTGAGAGTTAGTGTTTTTATTTATATTTTTGATTATATTAGTTAAGGATTTATTGGAATACCCATTTTGTAGTAAGGTGGTGGTAATGGTTTTGAGTTCTATTTGGCTGATTTTCATGGCGTAAAGTCTGATGGATCTGGTGATGGGAGACTTTGCAACCGAATGAATTTTGGCAGAGTGGTGATGGGATTTGGCATTTAGGTAGCGGTTAGTATGAGTGGGTTTTCTAAATATAGTGCAATTAAAACTGTCATTTAAAGAATATTTTATTATAATGGTATATAAAGAGTGTTTCCATAGTAAATTTGACATTGGTGTGAATTTGGTTTAGGTAGCAAAATAATTCAGATAGCGCATCTTGTTCATAAGGCCAGATAACAAAATCACCATTAACATATTGTATCCAACAGATAGGTTTAAGGTGAAAGGAAGTGAGGGCCTTTGTTTCTAAATCGGCCCTGAAAAGGTTTACTATGATCAAAAATGTTATTTTATCATAAATAGTATTTGAGATATTCGAGTACTTACCCGAATAACGAACGCCGATATGTAAGAAAGGTAATAATGAACAGCACGTATATAAGTTTGAAATGTGTATACATTTTTTTAGTATAAAAACACAAAATATAAATTTAATAAAATGTATTTTCTAATAATATTTGATAATTATTCGAATTTTGGTCAGATAAAAAATATATTACATATATAAAAAAATTTTGGTCTGTGTTTGTGGTATAATAAATATTATTTTTGGTAAAACTTTAGTAATTATTATATATTATAATATATTTGAAAGGAATTCGTAGTAATATTATTTAAAATTAAAAAGTTATTCAATATTTTTATGCGGTATTTGTAAATAATTGATAAATTTTTTAACTATTTCCATTAAAAACATGACCGCGGTTTTTAAAAATTAGCTAATTTTTCTATTTTAAATTAAATACCGTAAATAAACAACTTTCTTGATTTTTCCAGGAATTATCTAATAGAAAAAAATGATAACCGTTTATGAAAAAATATTTAGCAGTGTACACTTTCCCGCAAAGAATTGAAAACGTGAGGTGGTTGGACATCATAAAATATATCAATCTACAGTGCCCTTGGCAACGCCACTAGCAACGCAGAGAGGAGGTTAAATGTGCGCCGATTGGCCTCGCGCTCTATTCCAAATAGGTAATGTTTTTTAATTGTTCGATAGTCCAGCCCCATATGTCAAAGTTATTTTCTATATCTATAAAAATTAATAATGCCTCGAATATAATATGGTCTTTGAACATATTTAGTTCTACGAAAATTTTTAAAATCGTAATTATACTAAAAATTGTTAACGATTTTTAATGTAAAGTATGTTCTGCGTGTTTGATTGCATAAAAATAATTAAGAATAACAAATTGGGATATGAATTATTTTATTTCGTTTGTTATAACTTCTAGTACTAAAGGATTATTAGATACGAAACACTGTCCTAAGAGTTGTCTAAGGTATTTAAACTTTTGTTGACTTATTCAAATAACTAAAGAAGAGTTACAATTACTCATTAGCAAAAATGCTTATATATTTTTGTGGAGCTTTAGCTTTAATATTAGCTTGAAATAACCAATTCTTAACCTTCAAAATATTCATGTTTAGTTATTTGAATTAAAAATCAAATTTGGACTTTTATTAAACTTCTATTTGTGCTAATAAGGTTATATCCTATAGGTAGAATGGTTACTTAATATTTTTTATGTATTAATTTTTTGCTATTTTCCTTATATTTAATACAAAATTAAATAGTAAGGAATACAGCCAGTTTAGCTGTCTTAACTCAATATTTACTTTTACATTTTCGGATACCCTTTTCTTTACTTTTACAATATTTTTGCAAATGTTATTTCTGTTGATTGAAACTACTTTTTTATTATTTGAAACTTTTTGTATTTGTAAGCACATTGTTATACATGATTGTGATCGATTTATAATTATATTGTTTTTAAAGTGTCCTTAATTTAAGTACAGAGGGAAAATAGTTATATACACTTAGTTGTTTTAGGAGGTGCATTCAAGTTATAAGACCTCCGATTTTTTTCTTAGGACTGGAAACAGAGAGAAACGTGGTTTGTTTTAAAATACTCACTCTTTGTGAATGCGTGACAGAGATGGCAGAACTGCACGGCTCACATGACTTTAGCGGCAGTGGCGAGAGTGGGGACTGTTTTCGATACTTAAAATGGCGACGTTTTCATTACGAGAACAGCGTGTAATCATTCGTTTTCTCAATTTGTGTGGTATGACACCGACTGAAATCCATCGCCAGTTGTGTAAGACATGTAGTGATGTTGTTATGGATGTGCATTTGTGGATGCGACAGTTCAAAGAAGGCAGAACGTTGAGTGACAACAAACCAAGTCAATCTCGGCCTCGCACCAGCCTGTCTGATAACATGACCAAGTAAGTGGAGAAATGTATGTGGAACACATCGCCTTCAAAGTTGGAATTTCCGTGGGATCTGTGCACACAATCCTGCATGAAGATCTCAAAATGCGAAAAGTGTCCTCCAGGTGGGTGCCACGAATGCTTTGAAGTGATTTCTCATGCTCCCTACTCAGCTGACCTACCTCCTTGTAACCTTTGGCTGTTTCTAACGATGAAAGGTACTGTCTGTGGTCACAAATTTACTAGTCGTGACGCTATTGCATCAGCGATTTTCCAGTGTTCAAAGAAGACGCCTAAAGAGGCGTTCGCAGCGGCCATGGAATCATGGCGTCAATGTTGTGAAAGATGTGTACGGCTGTAGGGAGATTGCATCGAGAAGTTATACAAGTTTCACGGTTTTCGTGTGATTATTTTGTGAAAAAAAATCGGAGGTATTATAACTTGAATGCATTTCATAGTCTTCACTCACTTTCATTATTACAATTAATATGAGTTACAAAAAAATGTCTCGTGGTAATCATCTTTTAAGTTTAGTATGAATGTTTTTCTGTCCTAATTGTATAAGTATATTATTTTAATTGTTTAGTTCGGTTAAAAATTCCTTAGTAGTTTTTTAAATAAATTACTTAATCGCATCCGTTCTTAGCTTATATGTCATTGGCAGCCACATATGTATTATGGAGAGTTTACAGCTGTACGTAAAACCTTATTTTCAAATACGTTCTTAATATTATTTTTTAAAGTTGTGCTTCAAACAGGGCAGTTCTAAATGAGTATCGGCAGAAAAAGTGTCATATATACAGTATAATATAATAATAATAATATGTTTGTTAATGGGTATAATAGCCGCAATCTGGTGTAATTTTATTATCGATTTCTCCATGTAAATCGAGTGTTCATATAAATTCCATGACATTTTATGGCTTCGGTTAGTAAGTTCCAAATATTGCTGGTTCCATTTATATTAATATTTTGATGTTATTTAATTTTTTTAATAGTGAAGATTTTAATTATACAATTATTTCAGTTAAGTGATACGCACCACTTGCTGAGCCAATTGCTTAATATGTCAGTTGCTTGTAGAAAATGAAAAATTGCCATTTTAAGATCGTCGTATTGTGTGAGCATAACATTATCATCAACAAAAAGTGTTGGGATGTCAGAAATGAAAAAAATTGAATAAATCTGGCTCAAGTGCGCTGCCTTGAAGAACCCGTGATTTTTTTTATATTGGATATGGAGGTGTTAATGCAGAAGGAAAGCGAGAAAACTATTGCAGTAATTCGGTTTGTGATAGCTTGCACTATAAACCTATCCATACTTTATCGATCGCCTTTTCAATATTTATAAAATTTATATACTGTTTATTTTAATTAGTTCTTTAATTTGCTGAAGTTATTGTATTGCTGACAGATCTGTTTTAAATCCGCTCACAAAGCACGGTCAACTCAAACTTGGTTAAGTTACGTCGTTGGTTTGCTCAAACACTCTAATGTTGATTCTAAGAAGCGAGCTCGGACGGCTGCAGTCAATACTTTTCCAATTAATGTAGCGCGTGCTGTCATTTTAAAGTTTGTGTAGAGGCTAAGGGTGGTTATTTTGAATAAATTTCTTGTAATTATACTTATCAGTAACTATTTAATAAATCCTGGAAATGTTATGCATATACATTAAATCGTTTTATTTTATCGTTCTAATCAGTGTGTAATATTATTTGTAGCACACCTGTATAATTTAAAATGTAGGTTGGAATATTAGGATTGTTTTTCTTTTGGTGGCAAAGGGGTGTGGTGGTATGAATTGACGCAACTGAACTATGGGCTGGATGTGGTAAGACTTCGACTTCGTCCAGATTTTTTAATTTTCGAAGCACTTCCAAGCAAATGGTCGTCTATTTTTTTTTAGAAAAATTGGACATGTCGCAACCGTGGTTTTAAAGGATCGTAAAACGGTCAATTATGAATGATATATAACAATTTGTTTACTAGTAGTCTTCGAAGGGATAAGAAAAACCAATGCGCGACGCCGAATTATTCTCCACCATGCCAATGCGAGCTCACATCTACATAAACAACTGGCTTTTTGAACACTCAAACCGTCAAACTGATGGGTCGTCTTCAGTACAGTTCTGATTTGGTCGCCGAAAGAGGGGGTTGATGCATTCAAACCCATGTTTCGGAGATACCCGATTTGCTATGGAAAAAATGATATGAAAATTTGTTCCAGGGTATACAACAATGTATTGACCGTCAGGGAGAATGTTTTGAAGAACAATAAAAAAGTTTCAAATATTTTGTTTTTGTTAGTTTTTCGCAATAGATATTCTGCAGCCTACGTATGACAGGTGGTTTAATGCTCGCTGCGATAACTTGACTTAGCTGCACGGCTCAGGTAGTATGTCTATTCCATTTGAAGGCACATCGCAAATTTGTGAGTCTTTCTGAATTCTAAGAAAAGTATTACTGGTTAGTATTAATTTATTTATGGTGATTTATCCCATTTCCTTCTTTTTTGGAGTCATCTTTATTTTTTTGTCAATTTTGTATTTGTGGTTTATATTTAGTTTTTGGTATTTTTCAGAAAATTTATACGTGGCGAGCAATAAGGATATTCACTTATAATTATTACAATTGATATCTCCTACTCCAACTTTTAGGCATTTTTTTCCTGTAAATTCTTTTTGTTAATTTATTTTTGTGGGTTTTGCTTTTTTACATTTTTAATTTTATTTTGCAATACTCTTATTACATATACTCACGATACTTTAATTATTATTATTATCATATAATTCTATTATGCTTTATGATCTATGCTTTGCAATTCTTTTTACTATAGTACAAGCAAGTTATGACAAGTTCAAGCTTGTTGAGACGAGCTTACACCCGCACTGCAGCCAACAGACCGATATCTGGGTTTTAATTAATTCTGAACTATAGCAGTACAAAAAAGTCATCTTAATCAAAAACAGAATATCGAGTAATGTTGCGGTACAACTTTATTATGTTTACTTGTTACTCATATCAAAACAATTGATAAATATTAAAAATTATGGTCACAGGTGATGAACATACACGCCAATAATAATATAATGAAAACAGTTTGTAAAACCGGTATATAACCTGGCAAAAGATGAGAGTGGACTGTAGAGTCTGAGAATTAGAAGATGAGCCGGGGATTCTAAAACCTAAAGCGTGTGAAATTTTGATGGAAAATTTTGACATAAAACGTGTTGCAGCAAAATATATTTCGCAACTATTGTTACCAGAACGGAGTGCTCCAGTTACTAATGACTTACTTTAGTCTGCTACCAATGAACTAAATTTCTAAGAAGGTTATAATCGTAGATGGAAGTTGAATATATAGGTACAATTTGGAAACAATAGCTCAGTCGCCCAATAGAAGTTTCTTGGTTTATCTTGTCCAAAAATACGTGTGAGATCCTAAGGCGTTTACTTTAAAGGTGATTGGCGGTGCGTACAATGTCTTGTGCCATTTTCTCCTTGACATTTGTTCTTCTGTGAAAATTTTGAAAGAATATTAATTATATGTCAATACTAATCAACTCATTTAAAATAAATAAAAAATTTATTAACATAAAGAACAATTTATTGGAGGTTTCTCGGACCTCAAGGAATTCTTTTCTATCTTTTCTTTTCCTCCTCGGACTTGATTTTGAGTATTAATTAGTGATTGTCGCCCTTGTACAACCATATTTGGGTAATATCGGAAGTATAGAGAAGAAATTTTAGTCTGGGAAATGCTCCGAGGTCAAGACGCTGGTCTGTCATGAAATATATTTAGTAAGTTTAAACCAACTGAACTTATTTTATGGCGTACTCACTAGAACTCAAAACAAAGTGTGGATTTTTGAATAAGAAAATACGTCTGCATTTATGCGAAAAATCTGATCTGTAAAAAAAACAAGTCTTTTTACTATTTGAAGTATTTGATGAACAATTGTGTCTAAAGTGTATAAGTATGTCAGTAGTTGCGCTTGCACGTTGGTATAGTGTATTTAATAACTTTAGATAATAAAAGGATTATTTGTTATTTTATGTATACACTTATATTTTGTCAACGTTATCAATTTTATTTATTACAACATTTTGTTGTGACATATTTTTCTCATGCAATTCTTATACCATTAAATGCACCAAAAACCATAACTTTAGTAATTAATTTATTAACATTTCCTGAAGACTATAATAAAAAGTAACCTTTTAATCTAAAATTTTTAAAGTTTTTTTTTAAATTATGTTCTAGTCCAACAAAGCAGACTTTGTTGTTTTTGCCTTTTCATTTTGTTGTCAAGTTTTGTAAGCTGCCCTGTCATGTCAAATAAAATTCACAGTTTTTTTATTACAATATCTTTCAATTGGTAGTTCGTTTACATCAGTTCTATCGACACATCTTGATTTCCCTATACTAAAATTGTCTTATTTACCAGGTTGTTACAGCAAAAAATTATTAAGCATTCTTTAATACATTTTTCAATAAAACACATTTTCTTAGTGCACAATTTTTGTGAGAACCGCTTTATTGTAACATCTGGTAGTTATATAGACTTTTATTTACCAGCAATTCATCTAAAAATTGGTTATTTATTATATCATAGTCAATTAAGCCGCATCATATACTAATCTGAGGCCTCTTTGATTTTGGACAACGATGGTTTGTTGGGAATTATCGTCGAAACATTAGTGCTCATCGTATCGGTTTGCCCTCATTTTAATAAATGGATATTGAACTTTGTTTGAATACTTACGTTTTTTCTCTTTAAGATTAAGACTCGTTGTCATTTATATTTATATTTAATTATAGCCTAATTACTTAATAATTTTATCTTCTTCTGTAATCCAATGGTTGAAAGATTATTATGGCTAAAATTTGTTTTAGAAAGGTGTATTTGTTAATTCAAGGTTAAAATTAAATAATTGTGCCGGATGTTGCGCGTAAACAGATGGCCTTTTCTTGTTTTCATCTAACCCGCCAGCCTTATGTGTTGCATATTGATGGTACTTGCATCTGCGGTTTGAAAGAATATTGTTCCATATACATAAGTCGCATCTTTTTCTATGTTCAGCGTTTTTCTAGGAATGTTATGTAAATTAAGTTTTTGCAATTATATTTGAGGTGTAGCGTATCTCTTCTGTAGTAGTTATAAATTTATAAATTTACTGTCTAGTTCTTTAGTCGCTTTTAAACTTATATCAGAGGTTACTATTTGGCTTTCAAAGCATAAACAAGTGCCAGAAAATGCAAGTGTCGACGCTTATTGCGAGTGATAAATGCCAGGCCGCTCGCCTTGGGTTTATTGGTAATATTATTTATTTATCTCTGCATGCATAAATTAATGCAACATGAAATTGCTATTAAAACAAAAACCATTAACAAAAATGCCTGCGGAGGGGTTTCTCAATCCAGATGCATAATATCAGTCGTAAGCCAACCAGCTCTACTGTATTTCTGAGAACCACAAAATTTAATAGCTAGCAATAAGTTTTTTTGTGTCAGCGAAACAAATAGAAAATGCCGGGAAAATAATCTATCAACGCAAACACGCCGAAGCAATAAGTGCGATAGATACCTCAGAGATCACAATACACCAAGCTATAGATACTACAGGGAAAAATAAAAATCCCACCAATTTATCTGTACAATGCGGATAAATTAAAACACCAAGAAATTATTTCTAATTTCAGAGAAAACACCAAGAGTGAATTTGCCACTATAATTAAGAATAAACAATTACGAATAAATCTTATTAGTATAGAAGATTACCGAACAATGACTAAGCATTACTATAAGAACGAACTAAGCTATCACACAATTAAGGACCCTGAAGTTAACAACCCGAAACGTCCCCGTGTTACTTACGGAATACGAAATTAAAAATGATCTAACAGCCTTATATTACTCAGTACTGAAAATTGACAGATTCTACAATAAAGACAGATACCTGGTTCCACTATGTACAGTAGACCTTAGCGGTATCCAACAAGGCAAAGAAATATTTAAACTAACAAAGCCAAATCATATCATCGTAGAAGTGGAGATAATAAAAAAACCCAAAGAAATTCCCCAGTGGAAGAAATGCCAGATGTGTGAAATGTACAGGCAATTATTTACATAGTGACTGGAAAAGATCCTCAGCGTGTAAACTGTCTGAAAGAGCACCATACAAACTACAAAGGATGTAGTTATTATATTAAGATAAATCAGAACTAAACAAGAAGCTCTAGTTATCGAACACAAAATAGATTATATTTCCAAGTAGTGAGCGATAGATAATAAAGTTTGGCAAATGACTCATCATCTCCTGGACGCTCTGTATCCAAACCCAACACAACCACATCTGATGGACAACAAGAATTTCCACCATACTAAAGAAAATAATTGAACTGTTAATCCCCATTTAGATCAAAATAATGTTCCACTAATAAATAACCTAACAATGGTCTTAAAATTCAACGTTCAATTTTTATCGAATTCATGACACGACACAACGTAGATATAGCGTGTGTCACAGAAACTTATTTTGTCAGCACAGAAAAGTTTAGAATCCCCGGACATCACGTATACCGAAAAAATAGAGAAGCAGTAATTGCGGAGTTGCGATCATAATCAAAAAGAAAATCAATCACCTCCTTGGTATGAGTGATCACCAAATTATAGAAGCTAGTACTATAAAAATACTTATGGAAAATAATAGCTCTTTAATTCTCACTTCAACATGCAAACCACCAAATAAAAGGCTTATTGAAGATGAAATTGAAAAACTTTTTAATAGCGATGAGGCCACTCTACTTTTATGAGACTTAAACGCAAAGAACACCACATGGGTTACCGAGCTAGTAACCCCGACGGAATCAAGTTACATAACATTATCACTGACGACAGTATTCTAATATCAGCCCCAGATGATTGCACTTACAATCCATATAGAGCAGATCATTAACCTGATATTTTAGATGTTTTGGATATTACATAACATTACTAATACCAAACAGTAACAACTGAGTTGGACTTGGACCATCTACCCGTAATTATCAGCTTCTACAATATTCCACAAACAACACCTCCAGCCTCTAAACTAGTCTACGGAAAAACAGACTGGAAAAAATTCCACGCAACCCTTAATCAAAAACTGAGGCGGATTGAACCACTTAAAGCACCCCCGGATATAGACAATGCAGTTCGATAGTACACATTTGCAGTACAAGAAAGTATACAGGAATTTATCACACCATAGAAATATAGGAAAGTTTCTGATTACACATTCAACCTAATTAAACTGAAGAATAGGTACAGAAGGGAACGGTAGAGATTCCGTTTATGATGTCAAAAAAAAAACATTATATAACCAGTTAGGTCGTTTAGTAAAGCAAGAACTAAACAGCTAAAAAATTTCTCTCTTAAAGATGTACAACCCTGCGATCCATCTATGTGGTTGGCCACCATACGACTATTAACATAACCGAACGCAATCTATCCGATGGTAGCCAATTATTCCACATACTCCCCCGAAGACGCAAAAACAAACTTGTTAGCAATGCATCTTGAACAGGTATTTATACCTAACATAGGAGAACATGATGAACACTGAGAATCAGGTAACAAACACAATTGCCAATTTTCAGTTACAAGGTAAGGCAGCAATAGCCCCTGCATCTGACTAAGAACTTCAATCATGGATTTGGAAAGAGTGTTTGACAAGGTTTGGCATGACGGACTGCTTTACAAAATGGTACTTTTAAATATTCAAAGTTATTTAATCAAGATTATTTACTCTTTTCTGACCAATAAAACATTTATAATTAAGATTAACTCAACATTATCCAGTACCAAACTTATAAAGGTAGAAGTACCTCAGGATAGCATACTACGAGGGTAAGGGTAAAAGTTCTCGGCCTGACACAGAGTTGGTGCTGAAATCGGCAAACAATTATGTTTCATGCTTGGGTGCATGTGTCATTAGTTTGTATGACTAGTTTCAACTTGTTCGCTCAAGTAGTTTGTTTACACAAATTTTTTTAGTAGACATGTTGCATGTTTTTTGTTAAAATGGATAAACTTGAATATCGTGCGGTTGTAAAATTCTTCGTTTTGGATGGATTAACCCCTAAGGAAATTCATCCGAAGTTGACAAAATTTTACGGGGACTCTGCTCTTTCCATGTCAACTGTTAAAAAATGGGCAGCTGAATTTAAACGTGGTCGTACATCCCTCGAAGATGACCCACGTGAAGGACGTCCAAAAACCGCAACCAAAAGTGCATGATATCGTGTTGGACGATAGGCGAGTGAAGGTGAGTGAGATAGCTGAGGCTGTGGGGATATCAGAAGAAAGGGTGTGAAACATCTTGCACGAAGAATTAAGGATGCGAAGGCTCTGCGCAAGATGGGTGCCGCATTTGCTGAATGCCGATCAAAAGCAAATGCGCAAACGATTTTCGCAGCAATCTTTGGACCGATTCATCAGAGATCCGACCGATTTTGTGCGGCGATTTGTTACCATGGATGAGACATGGGTGTACCACTACACGCCAGAAACGAAACAGCAGTCCAAGCAGTGGGTGGAAGCCGGTGGTTCAGCGCCAAAGAAAGCGAATTCGATCACATCTGCCGGAAAGGTGGCCAGCGTGTTTTGGGATGCGAAAGGGATTCTGTTAATTGATTATCTTGCAAAAGGCAGAACAATTACAGGCGAATATTATTCCAACCTTCTTGACCAACTGGATGCCAAAATTCGCGAGAAGAGGCCTGGCTTGAAGAAGAAAAAATCATCTTTCACCAGAACAACGCACCTGCGTTGGCGATGAGAAAACTGCGGGATTTGGGGTATGATTTGCCCGGCCATCCCCCCTATTCTCCTGATTTGGCACCCATAGACTTCCATCTGTTCCCAAACTTAAAAAAATTTGTTTCTGGGAAGCGTTTCACATCCAATGAAGAAGTTGATGAATATTTTCACAATCTTCCAGATTCTCACTTCCGAGAAGGAATACTGATGTTGGATTGGCACTGGATCAAGTGTGTTGAAGTCAAGGGAGATTATGTAGAAAAATAAAATTATTTTTTAACTGAAAATCGCAGTCTTTCATTGTCAGGCCGAGAACTTTTCACCTTACCCTCGTAGGACCAACTATATTTAATCTGTACATTCACGATCTGCCTACAATTATCAACTCAACACTAACGATATCTGGTGATGACACGGCGATAATAACATAAAGCTCCAGTGCCGAAACAGCAATTGAACACCTCCAAAGCTCTATAAATATAACGTGTGAATGGTTCCAGAAATGGAAAACCTACCTGTTGGATACGATTTGTCGATGACACTTTCGTTATATGGCCTCATGACAAAATACGCTTCCCAAATTCTAAAATCAAATTCACACCAATATCAAATATACCATGGAAACCTTACATAACAGTTCCCTTCCCTTCCTAGATACTCTCATAACAATAAATTATTCAAATGACAGCCTTCATTACAGTGTCTATAGAAAATCTACTCACACTAACCGCTACCTAAATTCCAAATCCTATCATCCCCTACTTAAATCCATTCGGTTGCAAAATCCCTCATCACCAGATCTATCATATCGAAAGACGTAAAAAGCCGGCAAATAGAATTCAAAACTATTACCACCACCCTACTTTATAACGGGTAATTCAATAAGTCTTTTTGTATATAATTAGATATATTGATAAATTCCAATCGCAAAACTTCGGACCAACAAAAAGCGTTCTCGTTTTACATCTGAGGCATTACCTATAAAATAAGTCGTATATTAATGAGACAAAAGCCTACGCACGATCTTTACGACCAATAATTAAATACTGACTATTCGCTCAGCCAAAGGTCATTGCCTCGATGAATCCCTAGGAGTGTATGAAATACATTGTGGAGACTGCCAAAGGATCTATGTATATAGGTCAAACAAATAGGCAAACATCTAGCCAAATATATGAACATTCTCTAGCCGTACGGAAAGGCAAAGATTGTTTCAGCACTTGTCAAATATAGCAAGGAAACAGGTAACAAAATCCACTTCTTTCAGGCTAAAACCATTGTTTCTGTTTTTTATTCCACTAACATGGTTATTTTTGAGGCAATTGAAATAACAAATCGCCCTTATTGACTGAATACAAGAGACTATAGCTAACGCTTATCTGTCGCATTACCCTGCACCATCTATACACAACACCCTCCGAACTAACAAACTTTCTCCAACCTAATGCACAAAAAAGTAATCTTCACCAAAAACTCATGTTTTTTTTTGGAGGGGGGATGGGGAGATTGAGATCTCGAACGAACAGCTAAACTCCTTTGGAAATTGCTTCAAAGCAGATGCTGGAACGAGAAATTTTATCTGGAAAATGTTGTGGTTCAACCAGTAAACTCAGTTGTATATATAGACGTAGACATTCTTGGTTTATAAGGCACCTTGGTCTAAGCCCCTAACCTTTAATTTCTAGGAAGAGCTGATGTTGAAAGTTGGTTACCTTTCGTATGCTTCCAGAGTGGTTCAGGCAGTTCTAAACATACTAAGGATGACTTTGATGTCATTGCTGCAGGTCATCAGGTTTGTGATCACCTTCACGAAGTTGGTAGTCGCCATGATCCGCTGGAAGGATTCAAGAAACGTAGTGGAGTCCACGTTCTGGAAGCTCTCGGTAATAGTGGCCTAGCCCTGGTGTTCGGCCTGTGGCGGAAGGTTCTGCGATGAGCGCCACGGAAATAGCTCGGCATTGCTTAGGAGCGTTGGCTTAGGGAAGGCAGGGCATCCAGGAAGCTGGTTGGGTGTGAGCCGTGGCAGATAGTACAGGTGTTGAGCTCATTTCTGAGCTCTTTGAGTGGTGCTAGTTCACTAGTTCACGACCTTTTTCTTATTGACATAAAATAATGAGATAATTATATATGGTTTTTCTGATATTGGGTGGGGGTTTTGATATAAGTAAGATATCAATGTTAAAAATAAGGTTTTATTGAAGATTATTAAATTATAAATATTATTAGATTATTTTACTGGTAGATGTTTCAAATAAGTTTGTAAATATACCGTTTTGTTGTAATCGTTAATTAGATTATCTTAAAATCAGCTAAAATTTATGTAAGAAATATTTACATTTTATGTTACAGTTGGCATTATATCAATATATTTTTTGAATTATAAGAACCAATTGCTTTTTGGTCTAAATATATTTCCTCTAAATCAAACGCCTGTTCATGTACATTTCTAACTTTTTAATACTGTCTGTAGTGTTTGTTGATTCTTTAAGTAAACTTGCTGACAAGTGATTTTTATGAAAATGATGTACGTTGATTTCGTCCCATTTATTCCACTACGTCATTTTTTGCCAAAGTTCTAAATTCCGCAAATAACCTTATAAATAGTTAGATACTATAATAGGGTTATAATGCGATGATAATAGAGCCGTATTGTCTGCAAATGTAGCAACAGTTGTTTGTGACGTATATAGATATGGTGTTTAAAAAATATAGAAGTGACCTCAACCACACCAGCATTAATAGGACGTACAGATGTTTGAAGTTCTTCGTGTTTGACAAAAGAATATCGGTAGAAAAGAAGTATGATTTGCATAGTTTTTAAAAATTAGGTCGTAACGTATTTTTAATTTTGTATAATAAATCGTCGTGGCAAAATTTATCAAAGCTTGTTTAATATCAAGGAGAATAGCTGTAAAAGACTGCTGATTTTCAGAAACTTTAGGCATTAGATTCGTTTTTTTAATACTTTTGACAAGATTAGAAATAGGTTCACTGATTTGTAGGATGACACATTTTCCCAGGGTGCTCCATGTTTTGGTGTGAATACGACTGTAGTCACTTTTCATTGTTTGAGAAAATACTTTAGTTTTAAAACAACATTGTACAAATAAGTAAAATATGTACAGCCTTTTCTCCACAATTTTTTAATATTTTTTCAGTAAGTCGGTCAGGTGATTTGCAACGATTTAAGTTTTCTAATAGTATACTCTTATTTTTTTAAAATAGTTCAATTGGCAAAGCAATTTTTAATAGTGTTCTAAGGTTTTCATAAACTCCTGTCCTTTTTCAGTTCAGAAAAATGGCCAGTAAATTCTGAATTCTTTTATATCACGTAGAGTAGCAGATTTTGTTTACTACAGTACATATTTTGCTGAAGATACAGTGGTAGGGAGTGATCAGTTAAGAGGTTTAAACAAAATTTAAGTTTATTTTTTATAAAAAATATTGTTGTTAAGTCTATTGGTCAAAAAAAAAGAAGAATCGACCCACTAGCATTTCAAACAGCCAACTTAAGAAGTGCAGTTAGGAAGTTTAACATTGTGCTCAATTGTACCATAAGTTTTAAACGCCTTTAGTTCACTCAAGTCATTTGTTTTTTTATAGGACGATTATAAATTTTATTAGTTGATACCCCCTATATTTGGACATATGGTAAGTAAGATTATTTGATTGAAGGTATTGCGTTTAATAATATTGTGCTGATTGTAGTTATTTATTTCTTAGTGGTGAAAATATTTTTCTCTATTTTCTGCAGACTAGTCAATCTTTTAGTTAGTAGAGGGCTTGTCTTTATAGTTAATGTCTACGACTCTTTGTTTCCACGTTAAGTGGTTTCAAAGGCATTTGCCGATTTTTATACTTTTATAAAAATGGTTGGTATAGCCAAATCCTTGGCAATTAGCCCATTAAGTTATTTGTCGCTTTGTAATAGAAACTTCAAGTTTGACTATCAAGTAAACTGATTATTAATACTGAAGGTTTGTTATTTTCTACTGCCGTTAATTTAACTACAATTACCTAGTGAGACTGCTATGGCGATGCATTTGAAGTTCTTGTTGCAACTAATTTAAATTAACAGATTAGTGTGTATTTCTAAGAACTACCCTAAAACAAGGATGATGAAGGAGGTTCGATTTTGTGTAGTAAAGTACTAATTTGTCCCCTGCTAATTACGGAATAAAACATGAATATTCCCCAATAAGTCTAACATTTTTCCATGAAAGTGGACGAAATCGCCCAACCTTCAACCTCCATATCTCTGAAACGGTTGAGAATTTAAAACATTTTTTAATGTTAATTTATTAATTTCACATTCTTCATCGCTGCTGCTTCCCTCAGAATCAACTTGATTTACCACTTCTGTTGCCATTTCCAGCAAATTTGCTTTGCTATTTTCTCCTGCTATTAATAAATCTTGAACGTTTTGAATGTTAATATCCGTGAAATCATCGTCTCCAATCGATTTAGCAAGTTCTAATATGCTTAACTGAAAATTGCTTTCAAGCTTTTTTAAAATTCATTTATTGCCAGAGCAACAAACATTATTTGTTGTACATAGCATGGATAAGAGAAACAGGAATATAATAAATGTTGAGATTTTCAATACACTCTAAAAAACGATTGTAAATATTTTTTTCGGGGAGTTTTAATAATGACGTCAAAATTTATGAGTTTATAGCTACCTATTGCTTTTTTCTGGTTTTCCAAAATATGTGCATATTTCCAGAATTGTCGATAGTATCCTAGTCTCATGCAGGCATTGTAAATGGAACGTAGATAAGCTATTGCTTTTATTGTGAAGTGTCTAAGAATTGTATTGGTAATTGCATGAGTTCAAAGGGCGAAGTTGGTAGAATACGGTCTGGTGTTGGCACCCGTTTATAAATTGTGCATTGTGAGTAGACATGCAAAGGATTACAAAAGCAAAGATGTTTTCTAGATGACTAACAAAAGCAGTAGCTTTTCGAAGTTCGGGGTGTAAGTAGTATTATCGATTTCTGTTAACAGCGTGGATAATTTTTTTAATTTAGATTTTTTTCATTGTTTTTCAAAGCCCTAGTCACTTGAACTTTTTGTATGTGTTGATTTTAAGTTATCTAGTTCTCTTTCGAGTTGATGCGTTATATTATTTAGTTTGTTTATAAGTTGGGAGTTTCTGGTTCTTTGTCATTCGCGTCGAGCTGGCTTTTCTTTTTATTTAAGTCAATAATGTATTTGGGGAAATAATTGTAGCCAGTCGGGCGGACTCGTTTTGGAGTTGTACAGGCTAATTTAACACTTTCTTCTATTATTGAGATGAAGTGAATTACGGTTGCGTTGATGTCTTCGACTATTTGAAGTTTTGTTGAGTAGTAGAGTTTACTGTCCAACTGATTGTCAAAGTTGTTCCAATTCATTTTCCTATTAATTAGTTTTGGAATGGGCTTTTTGATGGTTAACGTGTTGGTGAACGGCACTAGTACCAAGAGGTAATCAGAATTCAATTCGGATACAACGCTTTGGAAGATAGGCTGCCTAAACTGTTTTTAATTGACAATATCAATCTTTCTGATATGGGTAGTAGGTATAGTCATCGGGTGCCAGAATTTGGACAAAATTAATTATGACAAGATTTACCAGCTTAATATCTTCGGGATTTGTAACTTTGCATTGCCATAGGATATTTTTAGAATTTATATCACCTGGTTCAGTCGTGTCAAAAATCCTTTTGTCTTTCTCATCTATTTTTAATATTTGGCGGTCTGTAGGCACTAGCTAATTTATTTTTATCGGCGAAGTGTTAATCTGGCACCTACTCTTCCTTTGGAAATAAAAATTTTTATCTGAATAATTTGTTATTTTTCTTTTTTGGTAACTTACTGTGTGTGTTCATTTTTAAAGTTTTTTTGTTATTATCACAGATTGCTAATTTATTACTATTTAATGTTGGAGGGAATGTATTTGAAGTATTTCGTTAAAATTATAAATGTTGAGTAACTGTAAATTTATTTGTTATTAATTTATTGGTATTTGCGGGACAGATAATGCCACTAGTGCTGGCTATGATTGAAACTATTATTAATAAAATAGAAACTGGATAGTTATAAACTGCTGCATTAATTTATTGTAAATGCTGCATTTGGCCTTTATCAACTAGATTTTTATTCGCATTAGTTCAGTACTAATATATAACCTCACCGATATCAGAACGTCATTACTTGTTGAAACTTAAATGACAACTAGCTGCAAAAGTACTGTATATTATTTATTTAATTTCATAATTTATTCTTACATTTAGTATGATGATACACTGTTCGTGCTGATTTTACCATTAATTAGTTGTTTTCTATACTTTAAAATTCTTAAATTGGCAATAAAAAAAATAGACGCGATGCTAGTGAGTATTTAATAAAATTAAGTTTACTTTTCTGCATTTTGTAACATTTAGGTAAAATTATCTAAAATGATTTAGAGTGTTTCCTTTAATTTGCTTTTATTAGCGTTGGCTTTTGTAAACCAAAAACCTTTGACGTAACCCGACCTCTTATTGTCTTTAATAGTTGTATTTTAAAATCCAAATGAAAATGTTTATAACCAAACCTTCAATGTTATTTATTTATTGTTATTAAGCTTTTATGTTTAATAACTTTCAAATTTAAGTTTTTCGTGTTTAGTGTTTAGCTCCAAGAACATGAATCTAGGGATTTTGTAATTCTGATATTTATTAATTTATTTATTGAATAATGACACCTGTTTAAGTTTTTTACAAACATTGAATTTTAAAATAACCTTTGCGTTTATCGTTTTGTTAAATTTGCAACATCTAAATCATATCTATAATAATCAATAATTAAGTATATGATAATACTTTGGTAAAGTATTTAAAATAATTTGTATATTGTTATTGTTTAGTTACATGGATGTAAGCATTTTTGCGATTGCTTGTACGAAGTGACCTATGAAAGACACATTTGGTTGGTTGCAACTGCAGCTCTTTCGGGTTAGTGGTTATAGTCGGATAAAATCATGTGGATCCTCGATCCCTTTGATATGGTTGGTTGCTTAAGAACGAAAGTGATCCAGATAGACCAGGTAGTCGGGGACCATGCTGAATCTTTGGTTCCGAAGGCAATTGGTTGCACGTGGGCTAAGGACAGTCTGGGGTTGGAACAAGTTTAGCGGTGTCGCAAGATATCGAGGTAGTATTGTTGAGAACAAAGAGCAATTTTATTCCTGGTGTGACAGCGTGCACTTCTGCTGGGAGCCTGCATTCGCATGGCTTGAGCTACTTAGAATAAAATATTATAAACCTGAATACCTTTCTTTCATTCGACGCCAAGCTTACAATGTTATTGCTGAAGTTTAATAAAATAGAAATTTTACAAAAGACTTGTATGTGATATCCCATTTCCTTATGGATAAGATTTTGATGGATGGAAAAACTAGAATGAACTATACATAGAACAAGAAGGAACAATCTTTAAAATATTTTGGTGTTGAACTTACATAACTTTAAAGTTACATTGTACAAAAAGAGTGATAAAGGCCTAAAATGGCTATGTCAAGGTATTGTGTGCATCAAATAACACATATCACAGAAACAATGAGAACAATTTATTATCGGGCAACGCAAAGTCATCATCAAATGTCAAAGTTGCATCAGAAAATTAAGTACGATGTGCTCATTTTTACAAAAAGTACTTGCACTAAGTAATTTATTTATGCAGCAAATGATAAGCGTCAAAATATATTGAGCATAATTTTAAATCCAATTTTGTGTACTTTACGTGTATATACATTTTGAAAACCAAATTAGCACTACCCAAATAATAGGAAATCGGAAATGCTAAATCGCTGCCGGCGCTAGATTCTGGTTAACAGCAATCATTTTTTTTTTGTTTACAAACAGCGTTATCGAACTAATTAAATGGGCGAGTTTCGGGGAATCGACAATAATAATATTTCCCTATTAAATTTGCTACAATTTATGTGCACGGAAATTTGTATTGTATTTTGTTTGATGCGTAGTTTAATTAGTGATTTCTAACATTTAATTAGCAAATCGGTAAATATGAAATTGGCATAATTTACCAATTTAAAATATATGAAGTTTGAATACGCGGCTTGTCATTTTTTAAATTAGTTATACTGTAAATTTGAGGCATTAATTGTAAATAGGTTTTTATATGCATTAAAACTATGCGCCGAGACGTCTGACTAACATGGCGCATTGTGGCTAAACTCTTCCGATTAAATTAAATTAAAATGTCGAAAGCCTGCATTCAACAGTGAATGGCGATGGGCTTATGGTGATAGTGATAGTATGATGCAATAAAACCAAATTTTTATTAAAAATTTGTTTATATTTTCAATGTACGTACAACTGAATTTATATTATATTGTATATATTGTATCAATTTTTACTTAAAGTAACGCAAAGCGTTTCATTTATATGGTTTCTTAGTTTTCAAAAAAGTATGAAAGTTGTATTGGAATAATAAAATAAATATAAATTAGTAGTATCGATTTAATCCATTAAGTATATAAGGATGCTTCGTCGATAGATATAGATCTCCAAAAATTATATAGAATGTTTTAAAAAGTATCATTAGATTTAAAATGTTTATATTATGAAAAATAATGAACATGGTCACTTAAAATTAATTTTATATTACAGAGCTAATCCTGAAATTTTTTTACATGCCAAATCGTAGGTGCTCAATATGCCCCCCTTGGGATGTACGGCATATTTCCATACGGTAGCCAAATTTGTCACAAATCTTTGCGATCCTTAGATCCACTATTGCTGCTCTGTGGTTCCGCAGTTCGACCACTGTAGTTGGAATAGAAAGAGGTATTATAAAACAGAGTCTGTTATAAGCACCCACAATAAAAAATCGCATACAGTGAGGTTTGGTGACCATGGAGGTCAGTGATGTAAAGTTGAATCGCTAGGTCCTATACGGCCGATCACTCGTTGTTGGACCTGATTATTCAAAAAAGTTCTCGAACTTCCAGGTTTCAGTGTGGTGGTGTCCCGTCCTATTGGAATCTCTAACTGTGGGAAAAACAGTTTTCAAGCATATCTAGATATGTGATTACCGTAAGAGTGTTCTCTAAGAAGAAAAAGGGACCGTACGCCTTCTCCCGAGAAATTACACAAAAAACATTGAGTTTAGGAAAGTCTCTCTCATGCTGTACAATTTGATATGTATGGGTATGTCTATACCCCATATTCTAACATTATCGAGGTTTACCTCACCACTTAAATAAAAAGTAGCCTCGTCAGAAAACACTAAGTGTGTTACAAAATTGTCATTTTCTGTCACCTTGTCGAGGATGAATTCACACAATTCCACACGTCGTTGATTGTCATCTACATGAAGAGCTTGCATTAATTGAATCCTATATGATTTTTGGGAGTTGGGTGCGAAACTCAGCCAGATGCATTCCATATCTTCGTCTGCCACACGGAGACGACCACTGGATTTCTCTTTACACAGACAACCTGTCTTGGAATTGTCTATATCATCGCGTAATGCTCTGAGCGGTAGGAGGTACAACACCATATTGTCGCCGAAAATCACATAAACAGTTGTTACGGACTTTGCAAAGCGTAGTACACAAAATTATTTCTGCTGTCCAGTCACCATCTTGACAAACACTGAAGTGCTACCTATCGACAACCGCGAGAAACACGAGAATTCCTTCTTTCTATCTGTACATTGTTCGATCAAAACGGATTAAAAGCTGAATAGTTACAATTTTTTAAATGCAATGATTCTTCAAAAAACAAAAAACAAAAGGTAATATTTATACATTTATAAATAAAATATTATTCTTTAGAAAGTTATAATCAAATAAACTTACATATCAAATACAAGTAACTAATTTTATTAGAAAAGATCAAATCTATAGAGCCACCATTTTTATCTGCACTTTTGGCATATTTCTAGCCAAAAATTACTTACAATTTCAAACTGAGTTTTGTTTTACTATTTTATTTTTTGTTGTAATGTTTCTGTATTTGAAAACGTAACAAAGCAAAGTTTAATATTTAATAATAGGAAGATGATCATCGGATAATAAAAATGTAAGCGAGTTTTGTGAATTTTGATATATCTAATAATTGAAGAGATAACATCAGGAGGTCTACATAACACGGTTATATATTTTTAATAGCAAAACTTAAAAAATGGGAAAGAAACAGAAAGAGGACTGGGGATGCGGAAATAAAAAGGTATAGAAAAATACCGAGGTAGAAGAAGGTACACTTATATGTGGAACTAGGTGCAAATGCATTCTGTGGAGTAGTAATTGACGTGGCGGTTGCGGAAAGTCAATTCTAGCAGCTTCAGGGGAGTTGATAGCGAAATTTCCCCAGATAGATTCTGTGCAACTACAATTTTTCGCAATTTGCAATGCCCGTTGATTAGAAGCGAGAAAACAAATTTAAAAAAGCGGAGAAGTAGATGTTTCATAATGATTGGAAATATATAGACATACATGGGCGGTTCAAATAATTTTGAGTTCTCTATAAACTCAATGATATAAACAAAATTATAATAAAAAAATAGACTATGCGGAGAGAACACAAAAATAAAAAAATCCTAAAAGATACGCATAGTAGTATTGAACGTTTGGAACAAAAAAAGGAAAAGAGAATTGAATATAAAAATACAAAGCACATAGACATACCAAAACACTTCAGGCCTAGAACGGTGGAAGAAAAGGAAAATGGCGTAAAACGGCGCACACGGGATATAAGAAATTATATATAGAAACGGAAAAATGGGCATGAGATAACGGATAGGAGAATATGAGGTAAGTAAATAAAGCCAGAACTTCAAAAATCTTATCGGAAAAATAGAGCTATATTAATAGCAATCATTAGATTGTAATTCAAAGCAGACGATAAAAAGGACAACGATTGAATGTAATAGTAATAGTGATAAGAAAAATATTAAAGAAGACAATAGACGCGGGGGTAGTAAGGGTAGGTCCGTGAAGTTAATAAAAATATAAAAATAACAAAAGAACAACGCTGGAAGGGACGATCGATACGTTGAAAACCCATGTTTTGGAAATGTCTGATTCACTATGGAAAAAATGTCATGAATATTGATTCCTGCGTATGCAACAATATATTAACCGTCAGGAACATTTACTTTAAAAAACATTAAAAAGATTTCAACATTAAGCATATGTTTTTGTCAATTTTTTATAATAGATGTCATGCAGCTCACGTACCCTACTTTGCACGCAATTATTTGGATTTAAACTATACAAAGTTAATTTAAAATAATTTTACAATCGGATATCACGAAATGCACTCACGGGCACAGAGAGCTATTTAACATACATCCGTGTTATCTGCTCCAATAGAACAGGTTATTTAATTGATAATGAGATATGTAGTTACAATGTTTAATATTATTTATGTCGGAAACAAATTCGAATATTTAAATGTGAAGTATTTTAGTTGCGAGATGTGTAGCAGCAGTTTCTACGAGATGTCGCTTTATTATCACTACTCGGGTTTACCATAAATGATTCGATTAGTTATTCAGTGTGAAACAATAAAAAATTATAGTAAAACATGTGCGGTAAATCAGTGATAACTTGTAAAAGTTGGGGAACTAGCTTCATTAGATATAATAATTATTAAATATATACATAAGAAAATGAAATTATGTGAGTTTATTCTCATGTTGTTTTAAAACAATTTGGGTTGATAGAAGAGACTGAGAACATTTTTTCAAAACGATGGTAAGTTAAATAAAATTAAGAAAATCCCATCTAATAGAAGGAACTCATATCAACACAGCAATTAAAATGCAATGTTTCCGTTAAATAAGCATGACCTAATTACGCTAAAAGGGCATAACACTATTCATCATTAAAAGGCTTTTTGTGTAGGTCTATTAGATTGAAAATCTGTAATATTTTTTTCATCAGCAAAGCCGATGCCCAAACCTCGAGAATTTTGTCAAATAAGACGAGGTTCAACCCGTGAACTAAGTTGTTTAAACATAGCTAACCGCGGAAAACTATCCGAACATGGTAGATATATATATACATAGTGTGTGTGTGTGTTTAATAATAAAATTAAAAAACTAAAAATAAAAATAAATAAAGTGAATACAAATGTCTTCGCAGTTTTTTATCAAAAATTGGGCATTTATTGCGAAAGAGCGGAACCTTATGTTTTATTCAAAGTATTGTTCATCGCTAGCCACTACTTTTTCCCAACTTTCTGGCAGCATACGAATGCCGCGTCGGAAAAACGCTTCATCTTTTGAGGCTATCCACGAATCGACCCAATTTTTGGTGTCTTCATATCTTGTGAAATACTGCTCAGATAGGCCATGTGCCATCGATCGGAACAAGTGATAATCGGAAAGGGTAATGTCTGATGAATACGGAGGGTGGGATAGGACTTCCCAATTGAATGGTTCCAAGTAGGTTTTGACCGGCGCCGCAACATGTGGACGAGCATTATCATGCAGGAGAATAATTTTGTCGTATCCGGAGTAGTAGTGAGCGCGTTTTTTCTTGAGTGCCCGGCTAAATCTCATCAATTGTGTTCGGTAGAGAGCCCCAGTAATGGTTTCGTTCGGTTTGACCAACTCACAATACACGACACCAAGCTAATACCACCAAATATATAACATAATTTTTTTTCTATGAATATTCGGCTTGACTATCGATGTTGAAGCATGGCCCCGTAGTACCCATGATTTCCTTTTTTTTTTGATTATCGTAGTGGATCTATTTTACATCACCAGTGACTATACGATGCAAAAAATCCTTTCGTTTATGCTTGACAAGCACCACATATGCACATTTACATGTGCAAAATCAGCGTTCAACGTTTCTCGGCTTCAGTTCATATGAAACCGAAGTTCCTTGCTTTTGAATCATTTCCAACAATTTTAAACGATATGAAATTGCTTTTTGAGTCACTTCTAATGTAAGTGCAAATTATTCTTGGGTTTGACAAGAATCTTCCTCCAATAATGTTTTCAAGTCCGTGTCTTCGTACACTTTTGGCCTTCCACTACGTTTTTTGTATTCGACGTCAAACTTACCGTTCTTAAACTTATGAAACCACTCACGACAACTTCTTTCACTTAAAGCAGCCTCACCATATGCTTCTACAAGCAATCGATGCGCCTCAGCTGTAAATAAAAATTTCTTGCAAATGACGTTTATCCAGTTCAAAACTCAACATTTTCGCACGAAAAAAATTATGTGATACTGATACAAAATCGCTAATATTTTAAGGTTATGGTGTTGCCAGATGTCCAACCTTACTTACGATATGACGTTTTACATCTGACAATTTCAACCATAACTTACTGGTGGGGCCATCTTTTGTCAAACGGCGGAGACTACTCCCTTTATAAACAAAATCAAACGAGTGATAGTAAATATGAAGGAAGTTATATATAAAAATAAATCTTGGGTACTCAGAAAAACACATAAAAAGTAAAATAAACGTTATAAAATAAAGTACTTAAAAAAATGTTTGGAAAAACAAAATAGAACTACATAACAAACGAGTAAAACACGTTACTTACTCACACAAACAGATGTATAATTACCTGTGAAACAAATAAACGATATACGATTGTTATCCACGGATATTTGATTAACTTCAAGCCTTTTAGATATTAATCTTTCACTTTCAATCTCTTGTCAGTAAATTAATTTGAAACATATGTTTATTTGAACTTTTTTATTTATTCCTTGCTGGAGAACACATCCCTAAAATAGTACCGTGCAATTTCGAAATATCCTGTGTATATACCGTTGCATAAAACAAATGTATTTTTAATTTTTTTAATAACTGTGAAACACATAGAAGCTGTAATATAAGTGAAAAGGTGGTGTACTTGTTCGTTTTTTGTTGCAGTTTTAAATTGCGACAACTTTAAATGCAATTATAACTTACGACATGCTTTAATCAGCGGTTAAAAATGTGTTTACTGGATATTTTAATTGGACCAACAAAGTGGTGGTTCTGCTACTAATTAGAAATGTTCGAAAAATATTCTGCTGTACTCCTGAAAAGTTGTATAAGTGTCCTAGATTAAGACAGATCTGTTATGTTAAAAAAGTATTTTTATAAAAAAAACATATACAAGACAGTAACTACATTACAAAGTTTTAGATGGAACACGACCATAAAATAGATGTTTTCCTTTATTTGCTGCTTAAAACTATAACTGACTACTATGACTGACATTTAAAAATTTTAAAGGAATATTCAAGTCTTGTGCGTCCCGTTACCACAACCGGTCAGTAAAATACTTCTGTTTAGTGTAATTAGTGGATATATTTATATTTTAACAGTGAGTATTTGGAAACACACTCATAACTAATATCAAATCCGCACTCTTTTTCCTAATGAAACAACCATACTAATAGGAGAATTAAATAATAAGAGCAAAACGGGCAACGAGTCGTAGCTTGCACCACGCAGCTAGGCATTTAAGTCGCCGTTTCTAGCGTGTTAACTTACTACTCTTATCAAAGAAATCGACTACCATACATTCTTGATATTCTGTTTCAAAAAAACTTCAGTTGCCCAGTATATCAAAATGTTTTTCACGAACTTAATTTAGACCACCCCCTCGTGAGGATCTCCTTCCTAAACACACCTGCATGTTTATCCAGACTTCGATTTGGATGAATTTCAGATATAGGTAGATAGCAAACCACCCCCAGCACTCAATGCTACAGACCTTGATCACTACATAAACAGTTTTACCGAAAACATTAAACATTAAAGAATCCACAGCAAACCCAGCTAGAAGAAGTACACTTACGTATACACGGACACCCTTACACATCCTTAATCTAATAAAAGAAAAACATAAAGCGCGCCGCGCCTGAATAAACAATCAAAATCCTCAAAGAAACAACTTAGGCACAGGGTCAAATGAGAACTCGACAACTACAGAAAATATGTGGAAGAACTACAGCCTAACGATCGAACAATGTGAAACGCCACTAGAAGAATACTTAACCCAAACATAATAATTCCTACAGTCAACAACGATGACTCTATATACAGCACCGATAAAGAAAAATACAACTTTTTTGCAAGTTATCTTAAAGAAATCTTTACTACTGAATTACAACAATCACCAAATATTTCATGAAGATGTAGAAAGTCACGTAACCTTTAGAATTTCCCTAAACAGCCTCAACGTTAACCATGCGTCACCTAAAGACATACGACAGAAAATAAACTTTTTAATAGAAAGTCCCGCGGTCATGATCTGAAGTGCTAAAGAACTTTACAAAAAAAAGGCATTGGCGTATTTTGCCTCCGTTTCAATGGATACCTACGATTAAGTTAATTTCCAGACCATTGGAAATTTGCCCCATTATTGTTATTTAAAAAATCAAGAATGAATGGACACTCCACAGATAATTACAAGCTCATAAGCCTACTACCAAAAAATGGCCACATTTTTTGAGAAAATCGTACAGTTCAAACTAAACCATAAACTACCAACTAACTACCAGCTACTACGAATCACGCAAATCATTGAACTACGAAAACAAACTTCACACTTTCCTTGACATGTCTAAAGCATTCCACAAAATCTGGAACAACGGTCTAATTCACAAATTATTACAGCTGAAACTTTCTGCTTCAACTAAATTCAGTGCCGCTGAATTGATAAGCGATAAATACGCTTATTGCAGCTAGTAAATCGTATGTACAAACACATTATTGGTTATATTAATCTATTAACTCTGTGTATATAAAAATATTAAAAATCAACAATTAATACACGTTTCCTATGGGAAATGAGACCGGTCCTGGACCCCCAGGCTCGTTAATGCAATCCGCTCCCGAGAATTGCGGATTTACATTCAGTCTCCCTAATTATCAGGGAAATCAACAATCTAACCAATACGGTAGCCAACCAAATTCGCAATTCCCATTTGCGCTTTATAGACAACCAATACCGCCCTCCTATATAATGAACCCTCACACATTCGTGCCACTATAGCCAAGTAATGCTAATCCATACCAACATGTACCTAATTTTGTTACCCGCACTAAATCCAACGACCCAACCTCAAACAAAAACCCATCGGAAAGTGATGAATTTAATTCTGTAACCATGGACGATGAAAACATAGAATCAACCTCACACAAACCCAAACACGCGTGGCAAACAGTCAAAAAACGAAAAAGAAACAACTCGCAACCACATTCAACAAATCAACAAGCTACTCCTATAACTACTTCCAATGGATTCGAGGTACTCTCACAAATTCCAAGTAACAGTGCAAACCTGAACCAAATATCCAGTACTCAGCAACCTAAAATCTCAAAACCACCACTTTTTTATATTTACGGGGTAAATAACTACAACGAAATGATCAGAAATATAAATGCAGTACTAGAAAAAGAACAATATTACACAACAGCGTTATTGAATAACACGATTAAAATCAACACCAACACGCCAGATTCCTACAGAAAACTCAAAACGCATCTTAAGAACGAAAACGTAATACACCATACCTATCAACTTAAGGAGGGAAGGTCATATAGATTGGCTATACGAAATCTTCATCATACGATTTCAACGGAGGTCATTAAAAAAGAACTAGATAAATTAGGACATGAAGTTTGCAATATCATTAACATTCGTCACAGGCTAACTAAGCAACCACTACCATTATTTATGGTAGACTTAAAACCTAAAGATAACAATAAAACCATATTCGACGTAAAACATATCGATAATATCAACGTTATAATCGAGCCGCCTAGAAAGAAGAATACAATACCGCAGTGCCTTCGTAGCCAGGATTACGGCCGTACAAAGAGTTATTACAACAAACCCTTTGCATGTGTTAAATGTGATGGCGACCACGAAACTTCCAACTGTAAGAAACCTCAAAATACTCCAGCCAAATGTGCTCTTTGTAGCGGGAATCATCTAGCTAACTATAAGGGATGCTCAGTGTACCAAGACTTACAGAGAGCCAGGAATGCCCCATTCAGAGGAACTTCGAATATAACGCGTCCACAACAGATACCGAATGAAAGCGAATTCCCCCCACTTTGAAACCATATTCACAACATGAACAACGACACTACAAATTCCTTGCAAAATAAACTATCCTACTTAGAAATAAGAGCAGGAAGAACTGACAACTTTCAAAATAACGATCAAGCATCTTCTATAAACCAAATCTTTGCTAACTTTCTTATTGAATTTAAATCAATGTTCTCCCAACTAATTAGTCAGAACAGCATGGTCTTAAACATGCTCTCAACAGTTATTAATAAACTAACATAAAAATGGCGACTTCGTTGTCTGGAATGCTAATGGCATTTCTAACCACATCCCAGAATGAATCTCATTCTTGCAATTACAAAATATTGATATATTATTAACTTCAGAAACCCACACAACAACAAGAACAGTAATAAAAAGCCCGTTCTATACCACATACCTTACTAACCACCCCGATGGTGCGGCGCACGGTGAGACAGCAGTTGTAATCATAAATACAATCAATCATCACGAATGGATCACGAATAAAATTCAAAGTACAAGCATAAAGGTGCATGCTCTCCTTTCTCCACTGATAATAGCAGCAGTTTACAGTCCTCCAAGACACTCTATCTCTACCGAAGAGTACGAGAAGTTTCTGCAAACATTCGATACAAAATTCATCATAGGAGGAATGCTAAAAACACAGCGTAGGTTTCCAGGTTAAATAATCCAAAAGGCCGCAATCTACTGCGAGCCACTGAAAACCTCAGATGCAGTTATCTTTCCACTGGCCAGCCTACTTACTGGCCTATCGATACAAACAGGCTACTTGAATTTGCAGTAACCAATTGCCACCATACCTCCCATCAAGAAAGCGGACGACACTTGGGCCAGATCAGAGGAAGACAAGGCCGAAACATTTGCTGAACATTTCGATAATATTTTCACGACACCACAGTTCCAACCGAATACCAACGATTCTGAAATTAATTCATTTCAGGAGGTTCCATGCCAATTTTCGTTACCAATCAACCCATTCTCACCAAGAGAAGTACGACAACAAATATTAGCCACCAATACTCGCAAAGCCCCAGGATACGATCTGAGAGTGGGAGAAGTCCTTCAAAATCTTCCTAGAAAAGCCATAGTACTCCTCACCACAATCTTTAACAGCATCCTCAGACTATGCCATTTCCCAACCCAGTGAAAGTTTGCCCAAATTATTGCAATCGAGAAACCTGGAAAACCTCCTTCGCAACCCTCTTCCCGCCGTCCAATCAGTCTTTTACCCCTGACATCCAAGGTTTTCGAACCATTCCTCAAGAGAATCCATAGTGACGTAGGTCTAGAGCACATAATACCAAATTACCAGTTCGGATTTCGCCAACAACAATCGGCGATTCTTCAAACTCACCGAATCTTTATTAAAATAACGGAGAGCCTCGAAACAAAACGAATTTGCTCAGCTGTATTTTTGGATATTCAGTAGGCATTTGACAGGGTATGACAAGCAGGTCTGCTATACAAAATTAAGCTCCAATTCCCAAGTCAATTAATCTTGTTATTAAAGTCATACTTTAGCGACAGGACTTTTCAAGTCAAGATCAATAGCACTGTGTCTACTTATCACAAGATTACTTCTGGAGTCCCGCAAACAGCTAGAGCATATCTACAAAATCACCTCAACATCCTTCAAGACTGGTTTCACAAATGGAGAATAACAGTGAACAGCGATAAATCTACTCATGTTATGTTTACCAATAGACGCATCGTGTGCCCACCCGTATTATTCAAAAATATCCCTACACCTCAGAAAACTGAAATAAAATATCATATTAAAAAAAAGAAAACAAATAGACCTAAAAATAAAACAGATGAATTGGCTTATGGGGAACAATCTCAGCTCACCTTACAAAATAAAATACTCCTCTATAAAATAATTTTAAAGTCCATCTGGTCATATGGAATCTAGCTGTGGGGTTGTACCAAGCCATCATATACCAAGATCCTTCAGAGATGCCAACCGAAAATTCTTAGAACCATAACCGATGCTCCGTGGTATATCTCAAATGAAACTCTCCATAATGACTTTGGAATTCCTTATGTAGCGGAAGAGATCAAAAGACTGGCTAAATCGTACACCAAAGAAATTGGCAGAGCATACTAATCAACTCATGGAACAACTGTCCGTAAAACCTACCGTCACCAGGAGGCGATGTGGCAACCACCGCGCCTTAAATAACCGCCGTTATTCCCCCTTATTCGAGTGAACACAAGTACTCAATTATTTTCAGTGACTAGGCCTCCCGCCAGGCATCGAAGAGCTCCGGGAATGGAACCCAGGTCCGTCCGCACCGCAGCCCGCGCCTCAAAGCTGACACTCGAAAAGTATTAATGATTTTTTTTATTGGTGTTTACCATGTTGATGAACTGAATTTATAGGTAAACTAAGCCAAAGGGGCACTGATTTTTTAGTTTTCTTGTTCGTAGTTGATCTAAAAGATGCTGAACATGGTTATCTTTAAGTTTGCTAGTTTGTTAGGGTTATTTGTCGCTTAGTATTTTTTTATTTTTTCTTTTCACAAATGGTACCTTAAGCTCTTTTGTTACTTATGTACCACGATGTATTCACCAATGCCTTAAGTTTTCCTGATTGGACTCGCTGCATAATTTTCATTCTTGTTGTTTTTTTACCACGTCCCAATAAGATTTCGTATGTGCGGGTTTTAATGTCGACTTGTACAATAGAATTTTATTTTCAAGGGACGGTATCGATGTGGGTCCAAGAAGCCATTACATTTGTTAAAACGTCAATTTGTTTCCGCTTCGCTTTAAAATGTTGATACCAAGTTAGACGTCTATTAAGATATCCAAGATAAGTTGTTTAAAAATTTACGAATATTGGATTCCTCTTTACTGTAAGAGGTGAACACATGGTAGTTTTTGTTGTGAATGTTACTTGCGTAGGCTTAGTTTTGTCGATTTTAATTCTCCATTTTTCACCCTTGAAGATGTTCTAAAGCCGCAACAGCACCGTTGTGAGTAGAAAGTATTGCAACATTATCGACCAATATAGCAAGTGTAGTGTTGGTAGTTTCGGGTATGTCGAAAGCATAAAGCAGACATGAAAAGGGTCTTGCAGTACGCCTGTTTTTATTTGAGCAACATGAAGATAATTAATTGCAACAAATTTAATAAAAGGTATTATTTGGGTGGAAATAATTGTTTTAATTTGTATAGTAGGGCTATATGCCACATTTTTTTAATGTTTAAAAATGCTATAATCCAGAATATTTTATCTTCGAAACTTTTAGCGATTTGGTTGATTAGTAAGTTAGTTTATTGAGTGCAGTAAAGTGATTTTCCCGGAAACCATGTTTTTGTGTTATATTTGACAATTCCATTTTGACGTTTATCTAGAAAAAGTTTTTCAAACAATCTGCGTGCTAAGGGTAGGAGATTTATGGGTCTATAAGATTATGCTAAGTACGATGCTTTACCTGGTTTAAATACCATTGTGAGCTATGCGTATTTCCTCACCAGTTCGTAGCAGTTATGCGGGAGCTCAAATAAAAGACCCTTATGCCAAACTTGTCAAAAACTTGCTTCTCATCTAAGGAAACTGATAAGAAGTACTTCTTTTCTTCAAAAGCTATGTAAATGGTATTTGTCAAACGATGACATTGTTCTATGGTTGAGGGACTATGACGAAACCCAAATTGATGAGGAGTATGTAATCCGCTAGCAAATAATAGTGGCTTTTCTAAAAGCTTTGACAGTACCGGTAAATGGCTTATAGAACGGTAAGAAGTTACTTCCGTTGGCGGTTTAACTGGTTTTGGTATTAATATGATGTATGCATGTTTAAACTGGGTAGATCGGTAGCTGAGATTCAAGATGGAATTTAATAAAGTTTTTATGAAACAAGAGTTGAGTAGTTCGAGTAGGACTTTTTCAGTAATTAATTCATATCTCGCTGACTTATTCTTTTTTAAATATCTTATTTTGTGTTCTATTTCTTGCAGTTTGAATTTTTAATTGACGGAGACAGCTGGTGATGGTCATCTAAGAAGTCTTTTATTTTTGGGTTTGGCGCATTATTGTGCGGTTAAAAGATTTGTGCAAGATATTCCGCGAATACCGCAGCCTCTTCACAATGAGATCTGGCTCAGGTAAGTGTTTAAATCATTTTGTTGCTTTCCAAATCGTATTGTCTTTGGTGATTAGATTTTCCACATAGATAGTAAAAGTTTCATTTATAAACTCCCTTAATTTGGTCTTTAATTTGTTCTTAAGTCTGTTATAGGTATTTTTATCAAGAGAATGCCGACTTCTTTGTCATTTAACTCTTGTTTTTCTTTTTTTTTTTTGATACCAGTTTCATTCTTTCCATGGGAATATTATGCGTTTGTCGTTCTAGCTTATATGTGGGAATGCATTCCAAGCAGCGTCTTGAACATTAGTAATGAAAAAGCTTGTTTCATCCTCTATATCTGCTTCTGTTTCTATATGAATTGAGGGTTAAGCAATTTTGATCTATCAATTCTTTGAATAGTTCCCAGTCAGTGATTTTATTGTACAGCATTGGCTTGCGTTTCTTCTTAATTATCGACGTGTTGATGGTGCCAATAAGAGGTGTGTGATCCGAAGTTAGATCGAAGTTTAGTCTTACATCAGTGAAGTTGACTGAAAATCTACAGGGTTGTATCCAGAAGTAGTAGGACTGTTTTTTTTTGCGCGCGCGGAGCGATGAAGGAGGGTCTGCAAGGCCGGATGTTATGGAGGGGAGGCTTGGGAACAGGTTTCGACCTGCGGCAGTCGCCTGCGTGCGTTAGTTGAGTGTGGACCACTGTTTTAGTGACCTCCTGTTGTGACGCCTCGTCGTCAGTTGCGATGGAGCGAAATTTGGAGCAGCGGTACGCCATCAAGTTTTGTTACAAATACGACCCCGAAACAAAACGTCAGAGCGAAGAGTGGCACACCGCATAATCACCCCGCAAAAAGAAGGCCAGAATGTCGAAATCGAAAGTGAAATCGATGTTGATTGCATTTTTTGACCGTCGTGGCATTGTCCATAAGGAGTTTGTACCTCCTGGACAGACTGTAAATGCAAGATTTTACGTGGAAGTGCTCACACGGCTGCGAAATCGGATCACACGCGTGCGACCAGGCCTGGTGGGGAAGTGGAAGCTCCACCATGACAACGCGCCGTGCCACGGCGCGTGGATTGCGAGGGATCTCCTGGCCAAATTCGATGTTTCCACGGTGCCTCACCCCCCTACAGCCCTGATGTGACACCGCCGAACTTCTTCGTGTTCCCCCGGATCAAGAGGCAGTTTAAGGAGCATCGTTTCGACTCAGTGGAAGCAGTCCAAGTGGCAACGACGAGGGCGCTGAACAGCATCCTGGAGGACGACTTCCAGAAAGCCTTCGCGACCTGGAAGGCTCGCTACCAGAAGTGTGTGGATGCCCAAGGGGCCTATTTCGAAGAGTATTAAGTCGATGTACCAAAATGTACAATAATTTAAAAAAAAATCAGTCCTACTACTTTTGGATACCACCATAAAATATAGAAGTCCAGTAGATCAGAGACTTTAATCAGGCATGTTGGCTAGTAAGTTGGTTCTTCCGTGGATAGTCGTTGTCAGTCTTGATCCCCAGTTGACGTGCTTGACATTGAAGTCTCCGCTAACAATAAACCGTTGACCTAGGAATTCAAAGAACGGTTGGTGGTAATCCTTGGTGATGTTATGCCTAGGAGGACAGTATACGGCAGATATTGTTATCGGAATGTTCTTGGACCATAGTTGCTTGCAGAAAATCTCTGTCATATTCAGTAGTTTATGATGGACAATGGTTTCGCAGATATGGATAGCTGTTCCACTGATATAGTATGTAATTAGGTATTTTCATATATGATTTATCAGTGAAGTGGGTTTCCGACACCTACAATACGCCTGTGTTGTGTAGTTTAAGAATAATTCAATTTCAGATTTTTCTGATTGATATCCCATAAAGTTATTATTAATAATTTAGCCATTACGCACCAAATTCGTTAAGGCAGTAGACAAGTTAAGTAGTTGATTAAACATTCCTGAGTAGAGTTCTTTGTTTAACATTAATTATATTTTTGACGGGAAACTCATTATGTTCTAGATCTTCTTTTATATCTTGAATTGGAGTTATATGATATAAATGGTTGTTTACAACAACTATATAGGGATTTTATTCTTTCAACTAATATGTATGATAGATAATGTTCTGTTCCTGCATGAATTTAATAAGTTTGCTGTATAGATCAGTTGTTTTTATGGAAATTTTTACAAGGTTGATTGATAAGCATTGATAACAAGATGTTCATTTTCTGTTATATCAGCTAGAGTTTTTATCATTGGGTCAAGATTAATCATTTCGTATATGAAGATAGAAAGTGGTTTAGGTTATTATTAATTGAGGAGTATTATTCTTTTCTAGGTGACTGATAGATGCATATCTATTTGTTTGATTATCTGTAGCAGCATGTGGTTTAGGTGAGTACCTAGAGGTACGCCTTCTTTTGTTGTTACATACATTTGCTTATTTCTTCGTCGCTATTTTCAGGTAAGTTCACGTTGAAAGTCAAACGAGCCCTGAATCAAATATAGATCAAAATAATTTTTTAAAGTTTATTAAAGCATCATAATTCTCTTATTTAAAATAAAAATAGTTATAACACTAATCAATTGCGCTTGTGATTTAGTCTAAACATTAGATAATTGTAAGACGGTAAGTCCGGACTATAGGGACGATATTTCAGTGTAGTTCAGAACAAATCCTCAATTTGTTGCTTAGTTTAGACAGCTGTATTGGGCCGGAGGCTTTCAAGACACAGGATAACTTCTTGGAATGTCTACTAACCTAAGAAACAATGGTTTAAACCAACTCATTTTTCTTTAAACTTTTGCAAAGTTCAGATGGCTTGCGAAGTGGATAGTTGCTTGAGCTAGTTGAGGGTTAAAATGTAACGCAGTATAAATCAGTAATGTGCAGTAAAATTTTATCTTAGTTATGAAAAATCCGCAACTGAGACACTTGTTGGGATTTAGAAAGCCTATGAGAAGAGTGCTTTATTGGAAGCATAAGTGTTTAGATGGCACAAGAGGACAAGAATGAGTAACGCACAGGTTACCTATCAACGTTTCTCACTTCGGACAATGTGGCTAAAGTGAAAACGGTTTTAGACCCTGACCGATGGTCTAAGTCGAGCCGACAGCAGATAAAGTGGGACAAAATTGCAGATACAGAAAGCTTATGCTAAACTGTTTTTCAAGATTTTGATCCACAAAAAGAAGAAAAAACGCGTATGGATTTTAAGATTGTTAAAAATGTGTAAATTGCCGTTATGAGTACTATGAAAAAGATTCGAGTTCAAGGTTTCTAGGCGAGTTATGACACGTGCCAACTGTGTACTGATGCTTAAAGAGTGCATATAAAGTTTATATAAGCATTATATCATTAAACTTTTTCTAAGAAACTGAAACTTCTCATTATTTTACGGATGCACCTTTTACTTTAAATACCGATCTGATATTTTTAAGCAACCCATTTAACATTGGTTTTGTGTAAGTGAAATGTCCGTTGAAATTCAATTCGCGAGCAAAGTATATATTAAGCACCAAAAAAATAATAGAACAATTAAAGCTATATATAACTCAAATGTAACGTCGCGTCGTTGTCAGGGTTATTAGGTATGCCGCTGACTCCACCATTATCTCCAGACAAATTGTCATCTATTATAACGATGTGCCTTACACAAATTCGTAAAGTATCACATTCAATTCCCAAAATAGCACAGATTACTTTTCCAATTGAATTAAAGTACAACTGCAATTTCACAGTTGTATACAAGAAAACTAATGTCTGAAGGAATCCCTCATGTCGTGAGCAATCCAATAAATAAGATTTGTTACTCATACGTTGTTGAAATCAACATTATCATAACGTTCTGTTTTTCTGTATGGCACGACGCGTAAAATAGTATGTATGATATTCAAATTGAGCCAAAAGGCCAGGCATACATAAATAAGGTTAATAAGTTGAAAATTGCTAAACAATAATATTGAAAACTAATATTTTGCAAATATTTTGAATAGATTTATGTTGAACTCAATATTATAATATTTTTAAATACGAGGGGAATCCCCTTTAGGTCTCTCTACCTACAATGCTTAGAAGCCGCAATCTCTCGGTTTACCACATGGTGCGTAATCAACAAATTTCGGATTATATATGATGTGTCTTTATAGGCAGAATAATTTTTTTTAGTATTAATGACCCATTTGTTTATTTTATTAGCCCTTCCCTCAAATCACTACATCATTGACAGCAATAGTATAGTTAGAGTTGAACTTTGACCTGTGTGACAGCAGCAGCAGCAGCACTCATAATTTTTTTTATACATATAATTCTGAATTTGTAGGGCATGCGTTTTTTTTAAAGATTGTGCGAGAAAACTGCCACAAAGGAGGTAGATATTGTAATTTACCTTTTTCATATAAATATAATCAACATTCAATAAGTTGAAAGTAGAAATTAAAAATATATTAGCATACTTTTTCAAAGCTGTATATTATTATACAGGGTGGTTGAGATAAAAATAAAATTGAAATACAAGAAAAATTAAATTTATCTGCTTAAAACTTAGCACAATTAAAATAAATTGTATTGTGAATCGTTGGAGAGGCAGGCGTGTAAATAGCCGCTCTCGTGGTGCGGTGTGGGATACGTAGTACGGCCCGTTTTGGAACGTCAACCGATAAGGCTCAAATCGTCCCTTAAAACGGCCAGCGCGAAAGCGGATGGGGGCGGCTACCGATATCCACCGAAAGTAAAGCCAAATCGCTCACCTGAATCGGCTTCGGCTTCGGCTTCGTCGGCGATTGTTTCACGGTGGCCACCTTGCTGCGCTGTCTTCTTGTATGTTGCGGGATGTTAAATTCGGCCGTACTGGACGTGATGCGGTGTGAATATGAGCGGGTTGTTAAGCACGACCAAATTGGCCGCGCTGCGGAACGTATATATGCGGGGTATTAAGACACGACCGAAATGGCCGAGCTGCGGTTTGCGAATATTTGCGGGGTGTTAAGACACTACCGAATTGGCCGCGCTGCGATGCGTGCATACTTGTCGGCTGAGCAAAGCCCATATGCCGTTCTGTGTGCGACGGCAAAACGTAGCGGCAGATGTCAAAAAGCCGCCCAGCATGCCGCCGCGATATAAAGCGGTTCAAGGGCGAAAAGGCCGCCACACCAATCGTATTATTCAATATAGCCTTTACCAGTGACCACGACTTTTCGAGCCGGGATCTAAACCTGCTGCAGGCTAACACAACTTCTTTCTTGCCCATATGAGTCATTACCTCCATGATGGAGGCCGTTAAGCTACCCTTGGTTAAGTGAACTAGTGGTAATACAAATTGTTGTGTATCTATCCCTGGATCCTTCTTGCCTGTAGACTGGAGCAGGGTTTTTCTGAAAAACGCATTTCCGCCTAGCGACCATCTTCTTTATCCAGGGCTTAACAACTCTCGTCAGCTGATATAGCTGCCAGCAGTCATCTTCAGGTTCTCCTCTAAGAAGCAAGGCGCCATGACATCTCCTTCGTTGCTATAAAGTTCCATTACAGAGGCGGGAAATTTTGTATGCTTGATAGTAGGCACCTTAGAGGAATCTTGTCAAATCCAATTGCCGTTTTGGCGATTTACCCTCCTGTCCTGGATGAAGTTCTTTTGGTCCGAAAAGAATCTCTTTTCACTCAACAGTTTCTGATCTCTTAGGACGAAATACTTGTAGTGCAAGTCTCGGTGAATTGCTAGACTGACCGCTGACCTCTCCACGCTCATTTCTTCAGCTAGGTCAGTCATGCTCCCAGGATCCTGACCGATCTTCTCTTTAAATTTGCGGACGAGTTAATCACATTACCTGCTGTGAAGTTACCTTCTACTAGTGGTCTGAATTCCTGTACTTCTTATATACGTCATAAACTTGGGTGTTTTTGTAAACAAATCACGCAATAACTATTGTTAGCGATTTTCAGGCGCAAGAAGAGTCGAGTATGGCAGCTCTGTAATGGTATTCTAAGCTCATTTTGTGGACTATCGTAGATTGTTGATTGTGTGAAGCTAACTTGTGTTATCTAATAGAGGATTGTGAATGCGCATAAGACGACTTTTTGTTTTTCACAATAAAATCTAAAAAATTCTAGATTTAGATAAGTTGTATGCTGCAATTTCTTTACAACACAATCATTCCGCATTTATCCTATTTATTGTCTTATGAATAGTTTCTTTATACTTTCATCTATTATTAGAACTCAAAATTTTTATCGAGAGAAGTAATTAGTAAGTAATTATTTGAAGATCTTGTAAGAATCGATTGCTGGATGTATCATTGGACCAAACGTGTTTGAGTTTGAAGGAATTATGCGAAAAGTAAAATATAACTTTAATAACACTTATTTTGTTTTCTTATAATTTTAGATTTTTATCATTTCGTTTTCATTTTTTTTATTTTTAAATATTGCTTAATTGTATACTAAACTTAATTAAAAAAGAACAATTAAGGTATAAACATTAAATATTACTAACTGTATTCAAACGGATTTAATTAATTGCTATAACAGTAATTCCACCAATCAAATGCATTGAAAACCACTAAAATACACCATTTGTGATGGAAATACCAGTAACGATAAATTTTGATATTTTATCATCCTAGCCCCTTATGTGCAGCTGTTTATTATGCAACTTTAAATCAGGATTAAAAAAAAATCGAATCGAACAGTCGAATTAATGTATTTAGCAAAGCTACTGTCAAAGAAAGCACAGCGCGACTTTTTCAGTAGATTCAGCATTTATGATTTTCATCTTAAACATCGCCTCGTTCCAAATAATTTTCGACCACTACTCGGGATCAGCTGCAAAAACTAGTCATCTTTTTGAGCGTGTGGTTGCAAGTAGGCTTAGCATATACTGTAGCGATATGCACAAATACATGCACTCAAAGATAATCCGATGAGTACACTCTATACTCTGCCGTTAACGACCACGAGTACCGTTTTAAAGCTTTCTCTTCACCGTTGCCTCGCCAACCTCTGGCTTAATTTCATCGTGACGGGAAATAAAATCTCTGCGCTTGTTATAATTTGTTGGACATTACCCACTTTAAATTAAATCGCAAGGTAACAATGTTATAACTAAGCTGTAATACGATCAATTCAACATATTGGAAATCTGCTCTCCAAAAAATTAAAAAAAAACGAAATATTTCCAGATGTATCTATTTATTGACAGCACGTGATTGACCATAAACAATAGTTAAAGAAATACCGTTTTTATTTTGTCTGCGCATGTGCTCAATAGTTAATTATATGCTGGAATGTAAATTTTTGAACAATTTGCTTCACGAATTAAACAGCATCATTTTTGAGGTAAAACTCATCGTTTTGGTATTTGCCTTGATGATATTTTCGTTTAGGATTTCCGTCTACCTATTCATCAAGGAATGTTAAGAGTTTTTAAAGCATACTGACTTTATGTCTTGTTTGACTATTTATAGGGTTAGAAGTAAAAGTTTAGCGGCATATATAGTGGGTTGGGGGAAAGTTTGCAATGTTTTGGAGGTGTTACATGACCGATAGTGCAGGGTAATAAGGGGCTTCATATTTTTCTATTTCATTAGACTTCTGAATGATCCTATCGGCGGAATGGGAAAAATTAATTTTATGGCCTGTTTATTTATTTCAATAAGCGCTGAACAATTATCGCCTTTTCGTACTGCTGCAGAGTATTCATATGTTCTGCTGGGTAGCTGCTGGTTTGTTTGACCTATACCGGTTCTTTGGTAGTGTTCACAAGATATTTCATAGATTTCTTGGATTCATGGGGACAGTGATCTTTGTCTGAAAAAATAAAAAAATATTGCGAGATCGGGACAACCCACAATTTTTGTGATGACTGAAAAATTTACAATTTAAATAGATGAGCTAGCGAGGTCGCCTTAAGGGAACGCGCCCTTATTCTGCTTAGTTTGCGTGTGCGATATCCGTTCCACTGCAGGTCAAGTTTAACATTATCATATTTCCCAGCTGGGGCTTAATTGCATTGCAATGTCTCAAATTGGACGTGCATGAATTCCGCACTTTCTTAATCCCTTAATCCAGAACCTTTATATTACCTGCGATGGATACATGAATTTTGCACTGTACCCTTGCAGGGAAATAATGTTCTCTCAATTATTTAATGTATTCTTGGTAGTATCTACAATCTACATCTACATCGATATTCAATTCTATTTTTGTAAATTCACTTCTCGGAAAACTTTAGAAAGCAAAAGTGTAGGTTTCACTTCAACCCCTATAAATTGCCAAAGTTATGGATTTTCCTCAGTTAGTTTGCAAATTGGTTGAGACAATTATCAAAATGAATCCTACTTTTAAAATACGTGAAAAGGGAAGAGAGGTTTTGATTTTAGACGAGGCTAAGTTTGCTTAAAAAAACTAAAAAGTGAAGAATTGTTTTGGCGTTGAGTTAAAAACACACGTCGGGCTAAAGTGTGGACAGTGGGTCCGGAAAAAATTATATCCATAAGTTTTTTGGTACATAATCATGCCAAAGATGTAAAAACTTTAAATAGACAATTAGGTAAGAATTTTGAACTACTACAGTTATATTTTACTTTATAATTTTTTGATCTATTTTGAAATTGTGTTCGTTTTTGTAATCAACGCTTGTGAGAAAAGAAAGGCTGCAGAAGACCTAACTGCAAAGCCTTTCAAAATTATCCATACAACTTTGAAAGAAAACGTTAGAAAAATCGACACCTTAACTCTTCGGGATATTCATTATGTACGAAATAACATCTATTCCACACGGAAAAAATTGTAACCCAAGCTTCCAAAAAGTGCAGAAGAGACTGTCACACTTTTGACAACTTTTTCTTGTCTAACTATCAAAGGAGAAAATTTTGTTTAGTCTATTAAAGACGAAAATAATATTATTTATATCGTATGACACATATTTAATGGCTTTGTGTAATTCCGAAAAAATCTATTTAGACGGAACATTTGATTATTGTAATTATTTTCTTTTTATATACTTGTGAATGGTCACTATATACGGCTTGTGTTTTGCGTTTTACAAGACAAGAAGTCTGAAGTATAAAATAGCTATGAATTTATTGAAGACAAAATGCCAAGATATCAATTTAAATTTGAATCGAAAATTATTTGTGGTCGACTTTAAAAAAAGGCATCTACAATGCTATTTCAGATGTTTGGCCTTATGCCGAAATCAGTGGTTGTCGTTTCCATTTAGCCAAAGTTGGTTTCGGAAAATACAACAATTGGGGTTGGTCCCCGAATATAAACAGGGAAACGGTGAAGTAGGAAAATGGCTAAATTATGTGTTTAGCTTGCCATTTTTAGACCAAATGGAAGTTGCAGATTGCTTTGTATTTGATCTCATGAGCATAAGACTAGAAGATGATAGAGTGGTGAGATTTTCTGACTATTTAATGGAAACGTACATAGACGACGATTTGCTATTTTCATCAAAAATTTGGGCAAGCTACGATAGGACGACAAACTATTGTGAGGCAAATTTAACAGTAATTTTTACAAGACCCACCCTTGCCTGTATTTTTTTTGTATAAATGTATTAACTAATATTCAGACTGAAACTTATATAAAATTAGTGTTGGGGAAAAGAACAGAATTAAGGATCCCGAAACACGACGTCGTTAATTATTTATTGAACAAAAGGTACATCAATATTCAGACATTGGAAAATTAAAATATGTCAAATGTTTGGGGTACTTTTATGAACAAAAATAATTTTATTATTGTCTTGTACTTTTCACTTCTTGTAAAAATAAATTTGCATATCATAAATGTGATTAAGTATTTCTTTCAACCTATTAAATGGCAAGTGCGTAATTCATGAAAAGTGATTAGGAACCAGGTAGAGAGTGCGGAATTCATGGCCGCCCCTCAAATTACACACGATTTATCAACCAAAAGAAAATTATCACCAATCGTTAAGTACCATTGAAAGTATATTTGTACAAAATTAGCTTCTTTGTCTAAAAATAGATATGCCGTGAGTATTTGAAACACAGCTAACCGATACAGATAAAGCTAAATCCGCTGCCAGTCCTCAAGAACCTAAAATTTCTCCTACATTTTTTCATAACATTAACAATCATCAATTAATAATTAACGACATCAAATCATTAACCACTTCTAAGTTTACGGCCCAACACAGAAATGACGGGTTAAAAATTAATTTAACTTCAATGGAAGATTTCCCAACTCTTAGTAAATTCTACACTAAAAATAATCTTCCCTTTCACACTTACCACAACTCCACTAAGAAACATTAAATGTCATTTTACGTAATGTATCTCCATCACAGTTCAAGAGATGTTTAATGAACTTTTAAAAAATTATCCGATCCAAACAGTCACCCGACTACTCAACAAGGACAAAGTCCCATTGCCATTATGTGCTGTCCAGTTAAACAAGAGCGACTAAAGCAATGCAACTTTTCTATTTGATAATCTCTGTAGAACTAAGGCGTAAGCCAAAAGTTATACCTCAGTGTGCACATTGCCAGCGATAAGGACACACTACCAACTATTGTCGTCTCCCACTACATTATGTCAAATGTTAAGAACAGTATCTCCATACACAATGTAAAAAAGCGGCTGCAACCAACCTGTATGCTGGAAACTACAAAGGCTGTCCTTATTATCAAAGTATCAAATATAAAAAATTATTTTTAATAATCAGTAATAGAGCCTCCACTCCACAAACCAATCGCTTAAACCCATCTACAGGACCAACTGGAGTCACAGCAGATTGCAAACGAGCTTGGCCAGCTCTACAACTACCTATCCCTAAACAAAATCTAACACAAAACGAAGTTAACAGTGCTCTCCTCGACACAATTATAAATCAAAGCATTGATTCCATTAAACTACATATAACAGAACTTATCTCAAATGTTATTGCTGGGTATTTCCATAATGGAAAATAATACTCCTAAAGCTTTCAGCAAGTTAACTTTTTTATATTTCAATGCTAATGGCATCAAATGACAACCAAATGTGTTTACACTATTTCTTATAATGCATAACATAGATACAACCTGTATTAGCAAAACTCATTTGACTAACACTTAGCCACTACGTATCAAAGTATTTAAAATCTATAGTCAAGATAGAAACACAAATCATGCTGCTGGAGGCGTCGCCATAATTATCAATAAAAATATCCCACATTTTTAACTCATTCTCCTCAATCTTAACTTACTAGAGGCTACAGCTATTAAAATAAAACAACATAATGAAAGCGACCTTATACTAATTTCTTCGTACAAACCACCTCAGTTGCAACTAAATACCAACGATATTTCAACCTTGTTCACTAATAATACTCCTACCATATCATTAGTAGATCTCAACAGCAAAGATACTCAATGGGGCTGCTTAGCCAACAACTCCAGTGGAATAAAACTCCAAACAATAACTTTCAATCTAGGCATACAGGGTGGTATCCAAAAGTAGTAGGACTGATTTAAAAAAAAAATTATTGAACGTTTTGATACATCGACTTGGGCATCCACACACTTCTGGTAGCGAGCCTTCCAGGTCGCGAAGGCCTTCTGGAAGTCGTCCTCTGGGATGCTGTTCAGCGCCCTCGTCGTTGCCGCTTGGACTGCTTCCACCGGGTCGAAACGATGCCCCTTGAACTGCTTCTTCGTGGGAACAGGGGGGGGGGGTGAGGCAACGTAGAAACGCCGCTTTGGCCAGGAGATTCCTCACAATACACGCGCCGTGGCACGGCGCGTTGACATGGTGGAGCTTCTACTTCCCCACTAGGTCTGGTCGCACGCGTGTGATCTAATTTCACAGCCGTGTGAGCACTTCCACGTAAAATCTTGCATTTACAGTCTGTCCAGGAGGTACAAACTCCTTATGGACAATGCCACAACGGTCAAAAAATGCAATCAACATCGATTTCACTTTCGATTTCGACATTCTGGCCTTCTTTTTACGGGGTGATTGTGCGGTGTGCCACTCTTCGCTCTGACGTTTTGTTTCCGGGTCGTATTTGTAGCAAAACTTGATGGCGTACCGCTGCTGGAAATTTCGCTCCATCGCAACTGACGACGAGGCGTCACAACAGGAGGTCACTAAAACAGTGGTCCACACTCAACTAACGCATGCAGGCGACTGCCGCAGGTCGAAACCTGTTCCAAGGCTCCCCTCCATAACATCCGGCCTCGCATACCCCCTCCTTCGCTTCGCGCGCGCGGAAAAAAACAATCCTACTACTTCTGGATACAACCCTGTACATATCATGGCTCTATCTGAACCAAAACGCATCCCATACCGCATAAACCAATGTCCCGATATATTAGACTTCGGTCTAGTAAAAAATACTGCAACACTATTCCATCAAAGTGTGATGAATTAGAATACGATCATCTACCGGTTACTCTTGCATCAAATATTAAATGCCAACCTTACCATTCGATCCCAAGATTACTAACTGGCAAAGTTGACTGGGAAGATTCCATAAAAAACTAGACAATCATTTAAAAATAAGCAAAACTGATGCAACTAACGACATTAACACTAGAGTTATGACAATTCACTGATTTATTAACCAAAAGATTACCCGAACTTTCCTAACACAGATAAAAATCATCTAAAATAACCTTCAACATATATACTCAATTAGAGCGCGACAGCCGCGACGTAAAGGCTTCGGCCTGCCAGACTAACGCTCGGCGGGCCCTGGGTTCGACTCCCAGGTCAAAAATAACGGCAAACATCGAGTGCTCTCCGGCCATCATACAAACACCTTTGGCGGTCGTAAAGTACATTCTCCTTCTTCTAACGGGTCAGACTAGCCACCTGCCCGGGGTACGCCCAACACGGCTCATAGTACTACACGAAATGTGTAGTTAGAAACAGGCTAATAGCCTATATAAGAGTAGAAGAAGAAGAAGAAGAAGAAGAGATATATACTCAATCTAATTAAAGAAAAAAACAAAACCGGAATACTTTGAAACCGTACAGAAGGTTAGACCTATAAGCACCTATTTAATCAACTATCACGTCAAATCAAAACAGAACTGGACAACTTCAGAATACCAAAAATATGTATTTAAAATAAATCCCAACTATAATATCGTCTGAGTAGCTACTAACGAATTTTCCACAAAACCGAAGAAATCTTCACGCTACAACACAATGGTGTCAATTACGAAAGTGATGAAGCGAAGTGTAATTTATTCGTGTATTACCTTCAAAACGTGTTTGCTCCCAATCTCTCACCTGCATAGTTTCTCAATCTACACGATGAAGTAGGAATACATAATCAAGAAAGTTCCCCAATAGATTCTGAAGTTTTACTCACATCACCTAACGAAATTAAGAAAATTATCAATAAACCTTCTGTAAAGAAATCCCCTGGTCACGACCTCCTACCAAAGCATAAGCCGTAAGGCATTGGCCTTCCTGTTTAGTTTATATAACGCTTGCCTGAGACTAGGATATTTTCCCGACTTTTGGAAAGAAGCCGAAGTCATAATTTTTTCTAAACCTAAAAAGCTTCAAAGACGCAGACTAAAAAAGTGCATGTAATTTAAGATAAGATTTTTTGCATAATATATAATGCTAGCCGGTTTGTTAGGAATGACTAAATTTTGAAGGAATTACAAGTGTCACGCATTAAAGACTATATACATCTTACTGCCAAACAGTTTTTCACTAATGTGACTAAGTATAAAAGTGTAATAATGCATAGACTAAATATTCCCCCGTCCTTTAGAAGGCTGAAGAGACTAGTGCTGCTAGATTTAACAATATCCAGCGATAACGAGTCCCATGAATAGTTCGCTTAACTTTTATATACTAAGATTAGTACATAAGCAAAGAGCTAATAAAATAAAAATGAAAAAGTAATTAAGGGGAGGGATGCATGTTAAAAGCATTATTTGTAAGCTTGTGTCAGACAAAATTAAAACTTAGAAATTATGTAAAAGGCGGAATAAAAAACAAAAATTGATTAGAAAATTTCAAGGTGCTTCAAAAATATCAGTATATTATCGGAAAACTATTAGGTAAATAAAAAATTATGCTTCGAGAGTTTTTTTCGAAAATAGGACAAATAACTTATAGCAAAAATAAGAAAACTCTGTTATATCGATAACTGTTTAACACAATTAGAGTCATCCAACTTAAATAATAAAAAGTTGGTTTTGTTTTCTCCATTGAAAAAATGTCTTACAGGCTATGGAACAGCGTATACTGCAAAACTAAAAGAGTAATTATAAAATTTTTTGAAAAATTTTGAATTAAAATTACATTGACATCAATTGTTAAACTATAAAGAAGTTAGGAAATGTTTGGTATAAATAATTTTCATCAGATTGGTTAAAAGAGAACTCTTTTAATTTGAAAATGTTATTCCTACAAAACAGTAACTAACTAAAGCAGTCAGCCTTGTGAAATCCTGTTTTGGATAGCGTGAAACTTCTAAGCAGATGACGTAAAGTTTTTGTTTTAGGATTTGAATTGAAAGACCCGATTCATGTGATATATATGCATAAACGAAAGTTACAAAATTCTTTGATAGTTAAGTATTTGTAAGCATCATATACATAATAGGGTCCTTTCACATTTTCTTAATACCCAAAAATAACGCACATATATCAGTTTTAAACAAATGAGGTCGAAGTTCAAATTTAGAAGCATGTTGGAATCTTGTGTTAAGTACGTTATATAAAATTGTCTAATAAGTATGTCAGCATAGTTTTTATCATGCTCTGTAATTAACAAATGCGTTCGTTAATTTCAAAATCTGGGGTTATGCGTGCTGACTTTTTCATTTGTTTAAAGTAATTAATGATATAAAATTGTTACAAATCCTGTTAATACTTGCGTCCTATTGCACAAAAATGTATAATTCAATGGAATTACAAAGTATTTATGTTGTTTTAACACAAATGACCTACTGCATTCAATCAATTTCCCTCTTTGATACATTCGATCACCGAAAATAAATTTACACGAAACAAATTAATAGTTGCAGCTTTGACGAATCCAACAGAAAATAATTTTTCGAAAAATTTGACTGTTTCGTTACCGCATGATACTATTTATATGATTCCCGCCAATGCTTAGGTGGAAAAGCCCTTAAGTAAAAATAAACGAAGTTTCTTATTTCACTATTTGATTATTTAGTTACACCAATTAGTTCTAATTGCAATTTGATCGTCATGCACATGCTTTTTGTGTGGGAGATATTATGTGCTGGTCAATGAAGATCGTGTTTTAGGTGAAATTACTCAAACTACGTACCGCAGCTTGTGCTGTACTTATCAAGTAAGCAACAGTTATAAACAACCTACGTCAGAGTAGTTTCAAATGCTGGTTTTATATAATCAATGTTTATTTCATTACAGATACAGTACATTACATAGTTTTAACACGTTATAACCTTATTGTATAAAGGCATGAATACACCTATATGTTGATTTGAATACACAATTATATCTATACACCTCGACTTCTAAAAAATAGCGAGGCATCTTTTCGCCTAAGTGGGAAAGTGAACCAACACAATGTTCGAATATGGAGGTTGAAAAATTCCCATGCAATAATGGAATATCAAATGAAGTCCCCGAAACAAAGGTTCATGGACCTCTTTTTTTATAGTAACACGGTTTCTAGAGTAACGTACCTCGCAATATTACGAAACTAACTTTTTCGTCAAACGAATGAAAATTCAGAAATCTTTATTTTTCAATAAGATGAAACTCCACCTCATTGGCACCGAGCTGTTTGATGTTTTTTGATTTAAGCTCTACCTCAACGATGGGTAGGTGCTAGGGAATGAAGACTTGGCATTTATGTTCTGACAGCCCTAATTTCTCACCTTGCGACTTTTCTTGTGGGGGGTTGTAAAAAATGTAGTAGTAAAAAACAGGTACCATCTCTACCAACAAATTTCGACGACCTAAGAAACCGCATCACAGCTGCGGTAAACTCAGTGACGCAAGACTTTCTTTATCGTGTATGAAAGGAATTCCGCTACCATCTAGATTTATCTAGAATTATTCATGCAGCCAGATGGAATATGAAACATTTATAAACTTAAACATTGCTAAATTGTCAAAAATTTGACAATGTAATAATGACAATATAACCGAGTTTTAAATAATATATTAATAATAAAGTGGAAAAATTATTAAATTATATTTTTTATTAGGCACCTTAGAATTTCCATTTATATTTACATACACATACTATGTAGGTGGATATAATGGTAATGGTAAGGCTCTAACGCTCGACAGGTTTAGGTTCTTATATGTCTACCACTGTGCCTGGTGGTCGTGTACCATCTCTGATACGGGGTGATGTGGCAAGCACCGCGCTTTAGACGACCGACATTATTACCCCTTGTTCGAAGAGAACGCAGATACTTAAATGAACCCTGGTGCGTCTGTACCGCAGCCTCTCACGGGACGACGTTGGCGATCATGCAGGTGGACATGTCTATAACATAAATTTCATATGACATACCAAATTTAATTAATTATTTTTTTATCTCACAGAAGGGTAGTTCCATATACGGTGCACAGTGGTGAGAGGCTTCTATGATATTTATGACTTCAGGTTTATAAGTTTATATTCATATACTAAATCCAAAATTACGACTCTACATTTATCCATGTCAATATAAGCTAAACCGCAGTGCTAGTATAAGTTAAACTAAACGGAACCAAACTATTGTTTGAATAGTTGCACATGTCCAAACAAATTAAGACACAGGAGTTTCATTCTATATATAAATCAAAAACTATAAATAATTTATAAATGTTATCGTCAAAGAACAAAAGCATACTTCGGCCGCGGCCACACGGCGAGGCCGCTGACAGCTGTTCTTAATGCAGACTCGAACTAAAAATAAAGTTAAACTTTTGATAATAGTGGCTACAGCTGTTGCTAATAATATAAATTTATTATGGAATATTTAAATAATATTTAAACGTTGCCACTCATTTAACATATTAAGAACTATTAATAATAATAATTATATATATAAAAAAAATTATGAGTGCTGCTGCTGTCACACAGGTCAAAGTCCAACTCATAGCAAAAATCGTTTGTGCCTTTCCGTGCCGACCCGAGCGCCTCCGAAGGACAAATTTCGGCCCGGCGGCAGGCGTGACCGAGGTAATATATTTCCGGAACCGCAAGCGATAGAAAATTTTCGTTTAAGAGCGGGTAATAAAGCACTTGTAATAATAAAGTCTAAATACAGGGTGGGTTAAATTGAAGTGAAAATCTTAACAAAGTTGTAAACAACATGCTTTCCACGGGAAACGGGCCTGGGACTTTTAACATACAATCATTAACGCCGTCTCAAATGTATTTTCATAGTCAACTGTTAGTAAATACACAAATGTCATAAACAAATTCTGCTACATCCCACTTCCAAATAGATGATAAGCTTCCACCAAATCAAGAACAATATTTCCGACATATGCAAATACAACAATTTCAACTGTTTCAACAACAAAACCAACCACAAATCCAACAACAAGTAATTTAAAATACACAATTCTTAAAAATGCGCTCAATCAGCGATGAAAAACAACAATCTTAATGAAGAAAACCTCTGTCAAGTAGTCAAGACTTACAGCTCAATAATAGATACATTGCTCTAACTCTAGATAATAACGACAAAAGAAGACAAACTTAGCAAAATGAATATTACTCCAAAACCTTTCCATATATTTGTATATGTAGTAATTGTACATTCAACAAATGAAAACAAAATTAAGAGATATAGTTGAAGACGAACAATATACTGCTAGAAGTGTGGTCAACAACACTATAGAAATTAACTGTATTGTTCCGGATCCTTATAGAAATCTCGTAAACTACACGAGAGAAAACAATATTGTCTACCAATCTAAGGAAGAGAGAATTTATCTAGTAGTCATAAAATACCTACACTACTCTACGACATCAAATAAATAGAAGAACTTATCTCTCAAGGAATATTACCAAGGAAGACAGACTAAACAACCTCTCAATATGTTCTTCATTGATTTATAACCGGCAAACAACAACAAAGATGTCTACCAAATTACCAAGCTGCATAATAGTATAATATGAATTAAGCCCCCAAAAAAGGATAAGAACATAATTTAACGCATGAGGTGATAATAATATGGTTATTCGAAATCGTATTGCAACATACCTTTTAGGTGTGTCAAGTGCGGAAGTTCTGATAGCACTGTTGCTTGTAAAAAAAGGTCCAACACACCATCCACAGGTTGCTTATGTGAAGGATCTCATTCAGCAAATTATAGATGTGAATATTACCAAAGTTTGTGTAATAAAAATAGTCATTCTACCCATTAACAAATATCCAATGGTATTAATCCTATGGTCCATCAATCAACGAATCCTCAAACTTTTAATCAAAGATTGAGTTGTAGTAACGCGGTTAGAAACAATCAAAGTAATAGAAACAAGGAAAACTTAGGTGAGATCCTCAGTAAATTCCTGGAAGATTTTGGAAAAATGTTCAGATAGTTTGTTTAACAAAGCACTATGGTGGTGAATATGTTAACAATGCTTATAGAAAAAAGAATAATATCTAGGTTTCTTAAATTGGCTCTATCAAATACCAATGGCATAATTCAGCATAAAAAAAATGAGTCGTTTCCTCCCAGAACCATCAAATTGACATAATGCTTATTAGCAAACTCACTTTACTGGCAAATTTTGTCTTAAAATACCTAAATATAATATATACCACACTAATCATTTAGACAACATGGCCCGTGTAGGCACCGCTATTATTATAAAAAACACTATGGACTACCACCAGCTGCAAGCATATAAAAAACTAACCTTAAGCCACATCTATTAATGTAAGAACATTATCCTATGACAATATCAGCAATATACTGCCCACTTCGACACGGCAACAAAGAGGATGATTTCAATGACTTCATTCAAAATCTAGGTTTTAAATTTATTGTACGAGGCGATTTTAATTCCAAACACACCCTATGGAGGTTACGCCTCAATAATACCACAGTCGAAGAATTCACAAAATTAATACACGGAAAAAGATACTCTTTCCTATCAACAAGTTCTCCAACCTACTAGCTAACGGATCCTTCCAAAGTATCCGATCTATTAGACTTCGTTGTTACCAGCGGTATTTCAAAATCATATATGGTGGCAGAATCGAATTTCGATTTATGCTCAGACCACTCACCAATAACAGGTACAAGAAGCAGTAGAACAAGATACACCAAAAAAAAACAACAAACAACGTAACGAATCTTTCTCTAGAAATTAAAAAATTATTAAAAGAAAAAGGAAACGGCAACAAAGTCATAATCCAACAGATAAAAGAATGCTCAATCGATTAACCAATAAACTTAAAACAAAACTCAAAAACACACAAGCAGATCTTTCATGACTATGTATCCAATCTCAATTAATTCGATAATTTTATTTGGCGACTAGTAAAGGTCATTATAGTTGAACTCGAAAATAATTACCTGCACCAGGATCCTGCGTAAGAAGTAATGAAGAAAAAGCCAACTTATTTGTTAAATACCTTTCCGAAGTTTGCACCCTAAATGATGACGGAATAGATCAGAATGGTAGTTACGGTTGAGACAGTGGCTTAACTAACGGAATCAGTAAAACTTTATCACGCCAAAAAATCGGAAACGAAATATCTTGATTAAACAAAAAATCCCCTGAATTTGATCAAATAACTCCTAAACTGATAAAGAAACTCTCAAAAAAGCTATTGTCATGCTAACCTATTTCTTCAATTTTTGGCACTATTATTGGCCAAAATATTTTAAAGTAGCTGAAATTATCTCAAACAAAAACCAGATAAAAATCTCCGCCATGGCTAATTAGTCTCTTATTTATTATTTTAAAACTTTTTGAAAAGCTTTTGTTGCAAAACATCAGTCCACTTTTAAATGAAATTCCTGGCCATGAATTTGAGTTTCGTCGGTCACATTCAACCACCCAACAATCCCATCAAATAATTGATGAAATAAGTCAATCGCTAGAAGACAAGAAATATTGTCCTCAAGTATTCCTCGATATAAGTTAAGTCTTTGACAAGGTTTGATACGATGACCCTCTTTAAAAACTTAGACATACCATTTCACCAATTTTTAACCTATTTTAGAACCAGAGTTAATAGTGAAACGTCAACCTTCTATTAAATCAAATCTTAGGTTCAATACATTATCTGCTGTATATGTCAGACCTAGGAACAAACCTAACGCATTAACTGGTACCTTTGCCGACGATACGGGTATAATTGCAAACCATAAAACCCAGATATTGCATCCAATCTCCTACAATATCACCTGAACCTGCTACAGGATTAGAAAAGAAATGGAAGATATAAATTAATGAATCAAAGCCTACACAAATAACTTTTACTTTAAAAAAATAGTTTTATTCCAATTTTCCTTAATAACGGAAACTACAATAATTAGGTATCTGGGACTATACTTAGATAACAATCTTACCTGGAAGTAACATAAAGTAAAAAAGAGAAAACATACTCATTTGAGATTCAAAAAATTATACTGGCTTTTTTGAAAATCTTTCTTATTTTAAGAAAACAAATTGTTAGTGTACAAAATTGCAATAAAACCAATATGGACATACGGAGTCGAACTTTGGGGATGCCTTAGTAAATCAAGCATTGTTATGCTTATGAGAGCTCATCCAAAAATTCTAAGGACAATCACAGACGTACCGTGGTATGTGTCGAACGACACACTTTATAATGATCCTAGTATCTTATTCATTCAAGAGTTAATAGAAAATCGAGGTCAAAAACACCACCAAAGACTAGAATGATATCCAAATCCTCTCTTACAACCACTTTTGCATCAATAAGACAGTAGAAGATTAAAAATAAAATTACCAATCGACTTCAAGTATAGTGTCAGAGGTCTCTTCAGTGGAAAAGTTGCCATTACGTTATTTCCTGGACTAAATACTATTGCTACTTTAGTCTATTATTAGTAAATTAGCTTATAGTATTATTTATTCTGATTATAGATTAAAGCGTAAATAAAGAAAAGCCTACTTCGAATTATATTTTACTTTAGTAGTATCAGTATGTTTGCAAATTATATATATAAAAAAAATTATGAGTGCTGCTGCTGCTGTCACACAGGTCAAAGGTCAAATCGTTCGTGCCATTCCGTGCCGACCCGAGCGCCTCCGAAGGACAAATTTTGGGCCCGGCTGCAGGCACGACCGAGGTAATATATTTCCGGAACCGCAAGCGATGGAAAATTTTCGTTTGAGAGCGGGTAATAAAGCACTTATATATAAAAAAAATTATGAGTGCTGTCACACAGGTCAAAGGTCAAAGGTCAAAGGTCAACTCTAACTGGGTATACGTAAATGCGTTGTCATGGCAACGGCGTACGCCAATTATGTCAAACAGAGCTTTTTAATCGTGTTTTTATTTATTTTTAAAAACTACTATGCGAAGGGGCTCAAGGATGTCAGAGTTGGACAAGCTCTCCGGGGGGCCGCTGCCAGACCTCGTATTTATTAAATTATATAAAATAAGTATATTGTTTTTTGAATATATATCATATTTAACGAATAGTATGTTCTTTGATTAACTGAATGTATTGTTTTCTTTGTCGTCTATTTGTAAAAACAAAATAATCATTTTATTTGTTCTTTTAGATAGGAAATGAGAATATGTCATACTTATATTTCAATATATGATAGTTCTTCAAAGCAAAAGAAAAATAATTTTCAAAGAGGAATAAAAGAAAACAAGATTGACAAAAAACTTTTTCTGTTGTTTTTAGGCAAATTTTTATTATATTTATTTTTGTCCTATATTAACCTATAGAAGCCTCATCATTCAATACATTAAACAAATCTTTGTTACATTTTTCCATTTTATGAATATTGTGCTCTCATTATCATTTAATGTCTCTGTTATGGACCTCCTAAATAATTTCTAAAAACTGCTCAATAGGTAGCTGTTAGGAAAAATGTATCACGTTGTATTTTGGGTACAATTTGATTCATTATTTAACAGTTTTTTAAGTGTACTGCCGAAACACCACACCTTCTACGAGGTGGTGCAAATATGACCGGGATAAATTTTTTACAATTTTTTTTTACAAATTGCCAAACAGTTACTGGCACATGCCAGTCTTTACGGTATTCCCCCGCGGAGTCAACACATTTTTCCAACGTTTTGGAAGGATCCTGATGCCCCTTTTTAAAAAGGATTTGGTTGGTGGCGTATCTACTCCTGAACAGTCTGGCCGACGGTATCGTTGTTCGTAAATCGCATGCCTTGCAAGTCTGATTTGAGCTTTTCGAACAGATAGAAATTACTTAGGACCAAATCAGGACTATACGACTAATGTGGCAGAATTTTCATTTTTATTGTGTGGGGGTATGTATTGCCTTGAAGGAAGGCTACCCTCTTTCCACCTGTTGTCCGCTTGGATCGGATTTTTCCTTTTATGTCTGTTGCCAGGAGGTCTGAGTAATAAGCTACATTGACTCTACTGGCATCCATCAGAAAGTTTAGATGTATAATCCCCTGCCATAACTTTTCCTGTCGAACGGCTCCTCCGCACTCTCTTGGATTTGGAAGAACTGGCATCGCCACTCGCGTGATGTCTGCTGGGACTCGAAAATGAAGTAGTGCACCCACGTTTTATCGGTGATCACTATAGACTTTAAAAATGTACCATCTTCGTCTTCAAATTGCTGTAGAAGACGACTGGCAGCTTGCATGCGCACTATTTTGTTCACGTCCGTCAAAGTGCGTGGTACCCACTGTGTATCCGCCTTGCGATAGTGCAGGTGGTATTTTACGATATCTTCTACACTACCAACACTGACGGACAGCATTGATCCAAGTTCCTTCCTAGTGCTACGCCTATTCTCATGAATAAGTGCGTCTATACGAAAAATATTTGGGTCGGTAGCGGATGTTCGCGGCCGACGATCATGTGGTTCATTTTCCACGCGCACTCTGCGCTCTCTAAAGCATTTACACCATTCAAACACACGGGCCCGCGAGAGGCACTCTTCTCCATACTGTTTGTTGAAATCTGTACTGAATTTTAGCGGACGGGCGTTTTCTTCAACGAAGAATTTGATCACAATGCGTTGTTTCACGCTCCGCAGTACCTTATGTTCGCTCAGCACTCTAGCTACTCCCAAATAGGACTGAACAGGTTCTAACCCTAGCCGGACGGAGAGCGGAGGTTGTGGTTTCACTATCTCAAGGCCGTACAACTGCTGAGCAGTGCGACTTGTTTATACACAAATCAATTCCGGTCGGTCATATTTGAACCACCTTGTATTTTACAAGTGCTTAAAAAGGTTTATATGATCTTTGAAGGGAGTTTCGGGTATTTTCTTTGATATTTTATATTATTAGACTGTGAGATCTAGTTTTAACTTCATTTTTCCTTTCTGTTTTCCAAAAAAATTTTGCTATAATCTTTTAGTGGCACTATTTTATTCCTATTTTGTCAAGTAGATTATTTATATAATAGTAGGCTTTGCTATTATAAATTTTGAAATTAAATTGAATTTTACTGAGGATAACTAACTTGCAACAGCCATATGAAATAATTGGAATATGCATATATGACTATTGATGCAGTTTTGTAATTTATTGTTGTATTTCTTTGATAAAGGTTAATTTAATAATTGTGTATTATAATTTCCTCCATCGATTTGATTCTTTTTATGTTACAATATTTTGTGCTTTTATCAAAACAAATCGTCTACACCTAATGGGCGTTTCCACTGACTACCGGCTGACGACAAATTACTTAAATGGCATAAAACTTTTAGGTGCAGCTATGCGCAACTAATATTTCCAGAAGTCCTTAGAAAATGCTTCAGTCTATTTCGAAAAACAAGTTCTCGAACTAAAAAATTTTGTAGGTTAACATTTTTTAGAAATGTAAGTATATTGGCAAAATGTTATAAAATAAAAAGCGTTGTACAACCAAAAAAAATTGTTCAATTATTTCTTTGATATAAGCTCTCTTAAGATTTAAGTTCAAAAACGAATGCATAAATCACTGGAATAATTTGTTTTCTTTGGAAAGCAGTTCTGCCCCCCAGAACTGTATTATTGTAAATAGTGATAAAAATCTGGTGTGAACATCACACGACTTTCCTTATCCTATTATTTGGGTACTTCTGGCAAAAATCCTGGGCTTCATTCTTTTTCGACTTCCTATTTTACCAACTTTTACTTTAAATTCGTGTTTATCTCGTGATAACAAATCATTTTTATTCTCATGATTTTTTCGTATCTTCACTCGTTTAGATTCGCGACCGTTTTGCGACCGATTTTTACCAAAAGTTTCTACCTACAAGTAACTTGCATATCAAATTTCAAGTCTCTAGCTCTTATGGTTCTCGAGATATCCTGCTTACCGACAGACCGACAGACAGACAGACACACATACACACACACACGAACCAATGGCCCAAACCAATTTTTTTGGTGTCCTGAGACTATAATTCGTCCAGAAATGTGAAAAACTGGGTAGGTCAAATTTCCGCCGATTACATTACTTTCCTTATTATAGGATAAGGAAAGTAAAAAGCTTGCGAATAAATGGTTCAGTGAGAAAATCATTAGTGTAAAAACTGACAGTTATAACTAAATCAGCAATTTAAATAAAGTAAAGGGTGGTGCGTGCGAAGAGATTACTTGAATCGATAAGCTACACTAGCATAATGCGACGCGCTATTTAAAATACAGTCTGCAGCGTGACAACCTGCAGTGAGCAGACATAATGTAAAAAAAAACGGTTCACGCCTAGAGAGGGAGGCCGGTGTCTGTTAGACACTGCTGCATATTTTGTTACTCATAATTCTTTGAACAACAAAGTTGAGGATTTTTTTGACTACTCATCTTCTTATTTGTACCCGCAAATGAATTTAGGCAGTCGTGACATTTGTAATTACGTGTATCATTGATTTCTAATTCAAATTTGGCGTGTATTATATCGTTTGTGTTATAGTTTTTAAACTTACTATTATTACTGTTACGAAGGCAGTTCGAAAAGAAATCTTTATTTATGCTTGCGCAAAGTGTAGTCGAGGGTGGCGTCGTACATCTTGTAGTGCTGTACTTAGTAGTTCAGTAGACAGTGCGGAGTGGAAGAAGAAGGTTGTGTTGCAGTTTACTTATCCACTGGATTCGTTGAGAATAAACGCTACCATAGAAAATTCCGCCAAATGTAAAGTGTGGGCAGTAATAAGACTTCCGTGTGCGAAAAACCTTTCAAATTCTAAGGTTTTCAGTTTATTTTTCTGAAAAATTATTTATCCAAGAAAGTTGAAATTTCTGTTACTTCTCATCATGATCACCGTGTAGACGTACATATTTTCTACAACTTTGTCGTCATGACTTTGTGGCTGCTGAGAACACTTCTTTACGGGTGTGTTGTGCCCACTGGAAAATCGCTGGTACAACAGCAGCTCGACTGGAAAATGAGCGGCCACGGAGGGTGTCCTTCATGTCCTGAGACATTGCCACCCATGCAGATTTGTGTTCGTTGGTCAGCATTCGTAAGACCTACCTTGAAGAAATTTTTTGCATTTTTAGGTCATCATGCAAAATGGACTCCACAGATCTTACGGAAATGCCAACTTTAGAGGCGATATCACGCACACCTAATCGACGGTCTTGTTTAACAACTTGCTCCACTCGCCCAATTATGGTTTCGGGCCGAAACTGCTTCGGTTTATTGTTACACAAGTCTCGATCTGCTTTAAACTTTCTTCCCCACCAATAAACATTTTTAACATTCATAAAGCCTTCACCGCATGTCTCACTTAATTGGCGTTAAATTTCGGTGGGTGTTTTACCACCAAAGAGGAGAACACGGATGATTACATGTTGTTCTTGAACACTAAACTTTGCCATTTGAAATATACAAAACTACACTCACTGCAATGGCGCTAATTTGACCTGTATCTATCACTGCATCTTTTTTAAAATTAACCACATTTTTCTACTTATTCTTGCTGATAAAAAAAAACATTGGAGACCGTAGAACTTGAACACACCTCGTATGTAATATTTGCGGACCAAACGTGATAAATATAGGTGTCGAACGTGAATAGTGTCGCATGTTTAAAGATGGCCGCACTAACATGCACAATAAGACAAAAAGTGGTCGCTCATCTGCAGTTAGCGATGAACCTGTGCAGGAAATTGACAAAAGTCCGGTATGTACATGAGACAGCTTTGATGGTACTGTGCTTTAAAATACTGGCACGGATAATCAAAATCCGAATTTTTCTTGTGTATAAAAGTAAGAAACTAATGATAATTTTAAAAATTTATCGGAACATTTTAAAGTCTCGCAAAAAGAAATGAATTAATACATTATACATTACAATAACTTATGTGCCAGTCGCCTACATCTGGATTTGAAATTATAATCAAATTATATTTGCATTAAAAGTGAAAAATATAATTTGGAGGGCCAATAAACAGGAAATATCAACTGAAGCAGATATTGTGAAGCTATTGCTTTAAATTTCTTTATAGAAGACAATACTAAATGAAGTGGGAATGTTCGTACACAGTTGCATAATATTGTAACGTATTTAACTGGTCATAAAGGACAACAATATAAATATAAAAACATTTTAAAAATAAAATTCATAAGAAACATAAAAAATGCACTTTTAAAATTTTTTAAGGCATGATGAGATACATTTAGATAGTAGTGGTACAAACAAAAGCTAGCATAACCAATCAAAACACAGAGAACATAGATATGCTAAAAAATGTTCAATATAGGCATCATCATTGTAAATTGTATATAACCTAAAGATTCGCAAAAGGTATGGTAGCAATATATCTAGACTCCATTGCAAAAGAGCTGGACATTACCTAATATATAAAGAAATTCTAAAAATACAGTTTGTTTTTTTAGAATTTCTTTATGTATTAAGTAATTTCCAACTCTTTGGCAATGGAGTCTGGATATATTCCTACCATATCTTTCGCGAATTTTAGAGGCTCCTTATGATACATCCCCAAGAATTAGAGGGAAGTAAAAGTAGTCTTTATGATAGAACCAGGACGTAAGGACGTTTATAAACAAATATTATGGTCCAAACAGCTTTATGTCTTTCCTTCTAAAGACAATAGAAAGAATTTGTGACAGAGAAATAAGAGATCGTGTACTAGCAATTAGTTCACTACACTCTACTTAACATATATACGTCTCAGAGAGATCTACGAAATCTGCACTACACTTTGTGGTAGAGCGAATAGAAAGAAAATACTCACTCTGACTGTATTTCTTGATAATGCAACCTTCGATAGTATTGATCCAACCCTTCGGCAACGAGGGGTAAATGACATTCTACTAGAGTGGATTCTACAACTTTTATATTACAGAGCTGTACAAATTACCGTAGGAGATAAGACCATTAGAGGCACAGTATCTAGAGGCTGTCCCCAGGCGCCCTGTCACCCCTGCTATGGAATCTAGTAGTAGACAGCTTTCTTGAGCGACTCAGTAGTGAAGGAATTTACACAGTAGGTTATGATCACCAGCAAGTGCTTTGCAACTTGATTCAAATAGCGCTTAGAATGACTGAGGAGTGGTGCATAAAACGCTCATTATCGATCAAACCCTCCAAGACAGAAATGATATTATTTAGGAAAAAGTTAAGTATCTGGGAGTTAAGCTTAAAAAAGGGTAAATGAGGAAATGCACATAGTGGTTAATATCTAAAAAGCGTGCATAGCATTTTGGCAATGTCGCCGTACAATAGGAAAATTTTTGGCTGTACACTGCCATAATTAGACCTATACTATGTTATGGTACACCGGTCTGGTGGCCTAGGACCAGACAGGTCACTGCAGCAACCAAGATCTCACACGTTCAAAGACTGGTCTGTATGAATATTATCGGAGCAATGCGTTCGACTCCAACGGTAGCTATAGAAGCGTGCTTAAGTCTCCCTCCACTAGATCTCTATGTGGAACTAAGGTCGAAGGGACTTTGGAACGACAGCGGAGGAGGGAGACACCGTCGGATTCTCTTTCACTTATCTATAAATTTAGGAAGCTTTTTAGAATCTTTCTGGAGAGAAGAGGCAACCGAACAAAATATATAACTAACTTTACAGATGGGTCTAAAGCGAGTGAGGGTACGACATAGAATTATGCAAACTAACCACAATATTTCAAGCGGAAGTGTCGGCCATAATGCAAGGTGCAAATGTAATCCTTGGAAGGAGCATTAAGTGCCACACTACTCTTGATCAAGTCGCAACAAATAATGTCCTGGAACTCGTTTGGGTTAAAGGGCATTCTGGCTTATATGGTAACGAGCGCGCAGATAATATGGCAAAGTCAGGCTCGACACAACTGTTCTGTGGTCCTGAGCTAGTACTCCCATTATCATCAGCCGCACTCTGCACATTAATAAAGCAAGAAACCCACAATAGACATTGTAGTAGATGGAACAATATGAAGATATGCCAACATGCAAGGTTGGCTATTCAAAATCCAACGACAAAGACAGCTAACGTTTGCAGACAGTTGTCCAGAGGCTATTGTAGTAGGGATATTATTAGAACACTGCAAACTGAAAAAGCACATGTACAGAATGGGTTTCATAGCGGACCCATCCTGCCGAGGTTGCAATTTAGAGAAAGAAGCGGCATAGCATGTTATTTGCGAATATCCTGCGATTGTTCCAATTGGAGGATCCATGTTGGGGGAGTTGTGACCTAGCATGATCAGCATCAGCGCTACCTCTCTGACCGACATTCTCAAGTAATCAATAGTTGCATAAAGACTAATAATAATAGATAAAACAATGGGTGATGTTTAATGTTCATTTGTTGTTAGTGTCCCGGGCAATCAATAAATATATATATATATATATATATATATATATATATATATATATATATATATATATATATATATATATAGAAAGCGTCGCTATCCTGCTTTGCCGTTAGCTTTGTCGCCCGACTGTCTACGCTGCCGGACTGCCAACATTATCCCACGGCCTCTTGTCCAGCCGCTTATATATATTGCCCAGGACACTAACAACAAATGAACATTAAACATCACTCACTGGAGACCTAGAGAAACAAGGAGAGGTAAAGGACGACCGTCGATGAGATGGGTCTATGATATAAGAAAAATAGATGGAAAGAAATGTAATCAACAAGTACGGGATAGAAATATGGAAAAATTTGGGAGAGGCCTACATCCAGGAGTGGATGGAAAACGTCTAATGAAGAAGAAATACGATATCGTAAAAGTGTTCATTTGTTAAATCCCCATCTTTTGTATTAATAAAGAACTGGAAAGAGGCAAATTGTGTTCTCAAGTACGCCGCAGTTTAACTCTTGAACCAATTTGTTCAAGAGATAATATTAACTTTTTTTTCTATTTATTAGTTATTTTAGTATATTGCTTATCTTATTTAAATCGGCATTATAACATTTTTTTACGTTTTGGTTAGTCTTGTAAAAGGTTTTCCAATAAGAATGATATGATTTTGAAACTGAAATGTCAGTTATAACTGCCACTAGTTCTTATTTAGTATACTCTGACAAATCGTTATGGTTAAATACACGCTTCAAGAACACGTTTGGTTATTGTCCAAAAATTTTATGAAAATAGACGTTCTTTTATGATCACTCAACGTGCTCTTTGTAAAATCTATGGTCCAGATAATCACCCTTCTGTGCTTGCTATTCGTCGTATCGTTGAAAAACTTGAAAGGGATTTTACTCTTCACGGTGCGAAGATACCAACAAGACGTCGAAATGCAATAAATGTAAATAACATTGCTGCTTTAAGAGATAGTGTTGCAGAGGCTCCAAATTTATAGATTTCTCGTCGTGCTCAATAATTAGAGTTTAGAAGAACGACAACTTGGCGTAGTTTGCAAAAAGATTTCAGTTTACACCCGCATAAGATTGTGTTGACCTAGGAACTGAATCTACTGGACCATCATAAGCGCCGTGACTTTGCTTTAGAGCAACTTGAAATGAATTATAATTTTGAGTAAAAATTTATCTTCTTAGATAAAGCTCATTGTCGTTTTTGGTGTGAAAACCATCCTCAAGAGATTCACTAGAAGTCCTTGCACTGTGTGGTGTGGTTTATGGCATGGCGGCATCATCGGCCAATTCTTTTTCCAAAACGAGATAGAAGACGCAGTTACAGTGAGTGATGAGCGGTACCGATTAGTGCTAACAGATTTTTTTAGCCAAATTTAGATTAAATTGATTTGAAGTACATGTGGTTCCAACAAGACGGTGCCACACGTCACACAACTATTGATGTACTACTATTGATGTATTGCAAAAAAACTTTGGTGAAAAGATAAATTTCAAGAAATACAACTGTTAGTGGGCTTCCAAGAAGTTGTGATTTACCTCCTTTAGATTACTTTTTTGGGTTATTTGAAATCTATAGTCTTTGCAAACAAAGCATTAAGATTAAACGGCGACGCTGCATCGAAGCCATCGAAAATTGAATTCATCGAATTTGCTCGTATGCACAAAGTCCAGGTGGACACTTAAATTATTTGTTATTCAGAACACAATGTAATAGATTATGCTTCAAAATAATATAAAAAGTTTGCTTATATCTGAAATAATTTTTATTTTATTTTATTTTTTATTGGGAAACCCTTCATTAACTCGTTTTTCTTATGTATAAATGTTATAGTTACAGTACATATTTATTGGAAGCTATTGTATATTTTTTAGAAATTCAATGCAACTACTTCAATAGAAAGCAGTTTCGTTCAATTTTTTAATATTGTATATAAAAATAAATAATTTTGAGCTTTTAATTTGTCTACTTAACTAATCATGTCCGTATTGCAAGTTATCTCTATTTTGAAAGAAATAACAAGTAATATAATAACCATACTTAATTTAATAATTAGTAGTAGCTAAAAATTTCTAATGACATTAATATTAAAATGTTTCACAAATTTTGAGTATTTTCAAAGTTTTCTCATTAACTTGTATGCATATATTCAAATATAGTACATGTTATAATGAGTTTTCAACTCCAAGTTTCTAAACTATAAAAGTTAGTTACGCTTGGTTAGGCAAATAATGGAATATTCAATAACTAACAGCAGCTATTATCGTAATTTAAAAAATATTACTGTCAAATTAGTATTTCTTTGTATTTTCTAGTCGTTTGCCAGGCATATGTCAAATATTATTGACTTATTGTGGTGTGTAGATGTCATAACAAAATGGTAGACTGAAATTTTTATTTTAAAGAGTACAAACATAGTTACTAAAAAAAACGTATTTGTGCTATAAGAGCTTACAGTTGAATTTAAGAAAGTACTTACATAAAGGTATGTTCAGCGCTGCAGATATCAGTATCAAAATTTTAGGTGAATTTATTTATTTGCTGTTATCTAATCTGATGGTGAGTACAATTATAAAATAATCACATTGCGTCCTCACAAAATTATACAAACTTGCAATTGAGATATATGCATCCACCTCGAATTTACGATCAGAATACATAATTTCAAGTGGTGCCACAACCAGGGCCGTACTCCCAACTTGTACAAATCCAACATGGTATATATTATATCCAATTGCTTACACCTATCGTATCATATTACAGTCGGTAGCAACCAGTAAATACATAGTTTTGGCCAATATCGATGCCTAATGGTAGCGAATGGAGAAAAGTAATGAATACAAAAATAAGATGCTCTGAAATGTTAACAAATTCTAATGCTAAACAAACAAAACTAAGTTATTGGTATACAAATATATATGATAAATTTACAGAAGCTATTTTTTTTAAATGTAGTTTATTGCCAGATCAACAAATGTTTTGTTATACATAGCAGTGATAATGTACTATAATACAATAACTATGATATACTGAGACTAATTAGCAATCTCTTAAGGTTACAAATAATAACAGTAACAGTAAACACTAGTGATTGTAGCAGTTGGTTTTACTGGGGGTTTGGCTGAACTATATCCTGCGGTAATTTGCGTTTTAGTCTGTTGTGAATGTTGGGTTGAAATAGGTTGTAGTACATCGCACCAATACACGCAATGGAGGCGGTAAGAAACTTTTTGGTACGTTTGTTGATGAATTCTTCCATGTATAAGACGCCAAGCTCATGGTGTAGTTGGACATTACGAATATACCAGGGTGCGTTGACTGCTATTCTTAACACCTTGTTTTGGAGTCTCTGTAGTTTTTCAATATTGCTTTTGGAGGTGTTGGACCATACGGAAGATGTATATAACGCTAGGGGCCTTATCAGGCTTTTGTACAGTAGTACTGTGCATTCTATTTTTAGCGTTGATTTACGGTTTATTAATGGATACAGCTGTCTTAGTCTGGTATAGCACTGCGTTAGTTTGTAGTTGACATGGTATTTCCAACTGAGCCGTGTGTCAAGATAAACTCCTAGGTATTTCACTGCGGAGTATCTCGGGTTCTAAGGTATTGTGCTGTTGTTGATAAATACATTTGGGGGAGTAAAGACTGGCTTGAGTAAAGATGCCTGAGTCGTCGGGAATGTGGCTAGAATATCGTTAGTTTCTGGAATATCTGACATGTATTTGTTGAATATAATAGGCCCAAGAACACTGCTTTGGAAAACGCCTGCGTGGATGTTTTTGGTTTCGGATAGTGTCAAGTTAATCCTGACTTCGAAGGTTCGGTTGTCTAAGAAGGAGAAGAGGATGGGCTTGAGGTTGGTGGGCACGTCTATGATCAAAATCTTCTTTTTGAGGCCTTCGATCTAAACCTTGTCGAAGGCCTGTGCGATATCTAGGAATAGTCCTATGGTGTATAATTTGTTTTCGAAGCCCCATTTAATTAGTTCGCTTATGCGCTCCAGTTAGTGACAGGTTGAATGTCCTTCTCGAAAGCCGAATTGAAAGTTGGGTATTGTGTTAAGGTTTTTTATGCTGTTTGTCAGACGTTTGTGTATGACTTTTTCTAAAAGTTTTGATAATAAATTTACGAGACATATTGGTCTGTAATTGTTCACTTTCTTTATCTTTACCTAGTTTGGCGAATATGATTATTTGTGCATGTTTCTGTCTGGGGAAAATAGCCCTGTCTCATGCAAGCGTTAAAGGTTGTGCTCAGGTAGGCAAGTGCTTTGATAGGTAAGTGTTGGAGGATGGTGTTTGTGATGAGGTCGTGACCTGAAGATATTTTTTTTTGTGGTAAGATTGTGATTATTCTTTTAAGTTCGTTGAGAGAAGTTGGATTAATGCGATCTGGTATTGGTGCGTTGCTTTCAATGTCACTGATTACGTGCACAAAGTGGGTTGGTGTGAATGTGAATTCTAGGTGATGAGCAAACGCAGCGACTTTTTCGGCGTCTGAGCTACATTGTTCATTATCGGATTCGGTAGTTAATATGGGAAGTTCGGCTCTTTGATAAAGTATGTTTCTTGTAGTTCTTCACAATCCCATGTCACGTGGACTGTGATTAGCAATCTACTATTTGTAAGAGTTGATTCTCAGGTTATCGAGCTTCCTTTTGATTAAATGAGAGATATTATTCAGTTGATTTTTTGTTATGGGATTCCTCTGCCACTCGCGTCGAAGTTTGCTTTTGGTTTTTATTAGGTCAATTATGTGTCTAGGGGGATAATTGTGATCGTTTGGTAAGGCCCTTTTTGGTGGCGTGCAGACCTGCTTTACGCTGATTTGTATCGATTTGGTAATGTGATTTACCAACAAATCTATGTCCTGGGAGGTTTGCAGACCTGGAGAGTGGTGAAGATTATTCTCTAGTGTATTCCTAAATTGAGGGTGTTATTAAAGGATACGAGCACAAGAAGGTGGTTTGAATTCGGTTCTGTAATGACATTTTGAAATATTGGTTTGTTGAAGTCTTTTTGGAGCACGATATCGAGGATATCGGGCTGATGGTCGAGTCAGTAGGGATAACAGATATATGCGTCGGGTGTTATGCCTTGGAATGTGTTTTGCTATTGCAAGATTTTCGAGTTTAATGCCCTCTGGATTCGTTGCTCTACATTTTTATAAGGTGTTTTTGGTGTTTATGTCACCTATGACTAGTAGTGGACTATTGATATCGAAGATTTTTTTAATGTCTTTTTCGTATAATTTTTTGTTGGGTTGCCTGTGGGCAGATATTATTGTTATGTGACTCTGGTCATTTAGCGTAACTTTTATAGCGGTTGTTTCAATTTTTAGGTCTTTAATTTCGGGTAGTCGTGTGGGCATGTACTTTGTTCTGATAAAGACCGCTACTCCTGCAGCTACTGTTGTTATCCGATCATTATCGTAGGTGTGGTATCCTGGAAGATTAAATTTGATGGTACCATCTAGATGAGTCTCTATTATACAGGCGATGTCTATATAATATCGAGCCATAAAGGCGATGAGTAATGAGTGCTGGGTTGTAATTCCGTGAGCATTCCAATTGAGGATTGTTAAGTTTTGTAAGACGTTTGTGCGTTTAGGCTCCATTAAGGAGCAAAGGCAACAGGGTGTTTGTGTTGAAAGATTTAATTTGGGTTAAGTATAGAGTTAGTAGGCCAAGAAATAGTTGTATGAGGTTATTTGTTAAGGTTGTTGAGTTTGTGGACGTGGTTGCGTTGTTGTTTGTATTTGTCTTTGTCGCGTTCTTAAGTATTTCGACGTACGTCTGAGCATCTTTCACGTTGGTTTGTCTACTGAGGGGTATTCTGGTAGTTTCTGTTTGTGTTCTAGTTCGCTGTTTTAGGAGTTCAATATGGTGTAATCATCCGCGGTAGTTAGCACTGTGGCTTCTTCCGCAGTTTGTGCATTTGGGTGGATCGTTGGTATTCTTTTTGCATTCAGTGTGGTGATAGTTGCCTGCGCATTTCACGCATGCTGATTCCAGTTTGCAATGATTTTTTGTGTGTCCATATTTTTGACAACGGTAGCATTGAGGTATATTTTTCGATTTTTTCCTGACTTCTACTGTTACAATTGAGTGATAGATTGAGGTGAGTGAGAAAATAAGCTTAGCTTGTTTATTTTTAATGAGATCCACTGCTCAAACATGTAGCGGAGTTTTGTCTTTCGTGTATAGGCGAGTCACTTTTATTATTGGCAAGGTTTTGTTTAGTTCATCTTTTATTTCTTGTTCTGTGGGAGAAAGGGGAACATTTTTTATTACAACTGAAATCGGTTTATCGTTAGGGTTTTGATAGATGTGATACGGAATTTCATTCGTTGTGAAGTATTTTGTTAAGGTACGGTAATCTTCAACCATCAACATAAAAATACTGTTACGTTTTTAAAGCAAAATACTTATAACTATCGTCGATGCCTCCGACTATGTGCCAAACTTTGTCATACACGCTGATTTGAAAATTAAATATCAGTTTATAAAGTATAGTGATCGATTAGGAAGGCACCTTAATCAGTTAGCTAACGAACTACTAGACAACCGTGATTAAATCAGAAAATTAAAACGCTTTAAACCATTAAATGTAGAAAATAAGTTTTATTAAGCTGAACTGTATAATTTAGGTGTAACGTATGTATCAAGTATTCTTATAATTAAACAAATTAGCTAATTATTAAGTTATTTCTCATAAGCAAGAGGATAAGTAGTGGAGTATTCTTACCATGCTAATTTAATTTTTATTTATTTATATAGACGCGAGCTGACTTCAACAACAGTGAACCCAAAAACAGATAGGATTCAAAAATCCCTACCAATTTTTGTGCGTGGTGTTATGAACTACAATAAAATAGTGAAAAGAATTAGAGACTTAGCTGAAGAGGAACAATATGTTAAAAAAAGTCTAGCTAATAATGTTATTAAAATAAACTAAAGTAAACCGAATACATATAGAAAAATCGTAAGAAGCTTTAAAGAGAACAATATATATTATCATGCCTGTCAAATAAAAGAGAGAAGAGCATACAGGGTTGTAATTAAATACCTTCACCGTTCAACAGATATCGAATAGATAAAGAAAGAATTATTCAGATTAGGTCACAAAGTTAGGAAGATCATTAACCTTCGGCACAGAATTACAGTAAATAGTTTACTAAACAAAATAATAGAGTAACAAAAAATAACATTCTTTAATACATGAAGTGTCAGCAATATGGATACACTAAAATCTAGCATGTAAGTAAATCTTTCGTATGTGTCAAATGTGGAGGGTCTTACAGCACTACAACTTGTAAAAAGACCAAAGAAAGAGCACCAAAATGTGTTTTGTGTGGAGATAGCCAAACTGCAAATTACAAAGGGTATTATCGCAACCTAATCAGTGAAAATAAAAAAAGCGAGTCTAATGCACAACGTATAGCAATAGCACCAATAAAAACTAACATATATAGAAACAATGTACAACAGATTACTTACACTACAACATATAAGCTACGCAGATGCAACTAAAATCAGGTAGAAGACATAACAAACATTTTAACCAAGTTTTTAGAAGAATTCAAAGGGTCATTTAATTAACTACTTTAACAGAATAGTATTGTCCTCAACATACTAACCACGATAATTAACAAACTTAAGTAACAATGGCGAAGTTTCTAATAATAGCCCGTTGGAATGCAAATGGTTTGTAAAGTCATAAAAATGAAGTAACATTGTGTTTAAGCTGAAATTTTATGAACATCATTTTAATTAGCGAGGCACATTTTACTAGTAGAAGTTTCTCTAATATACCAAAATATAAACTATATTATAACAACTATCCTGACGGTACACCACATGGAGGTACTGCTATATTAATAAATCAATCTATTCAACATTAGGAACTGATAAAATTAGAAGAACCCTACTTCCATAAAAGTAAAAACAAAAACTATATGAGATAACCTTCACAGTGGTCTATCCTTCCAATCGCTTATAAAAAATTGAAGAGACAATGGCCATCAGACTTGCAAAGGAATTGTGGTGTCATCGCTGAACACTTACCCACGTCATTGGTGTTTTTTTTTTGTCTTGCAACATTATCAAATTAACTTACAGAATATATGTTCTGATTGATAAAATACTTTGCAAGTAAAAAAATATTTAGATTATAAGTAGTTTGTAAAAAAAGTTACTTAATGTTTGTATAAACAGATTGTAAATTCAGTTGTAATAAAAAAAAAATTAAACCATTTACAAAAAATGATTACGCTCTGACTTAATAAGTTGTCCAACAATCATTATTATCCAGTATCCTATATAACGATTTTATATACTGACAGGTTTACGGCGTAAGAGGCAGGAAGGGAACGCCATATATTCCGAAACCGTTAGAATAATTTTGTAATAGTTAATAGGTGTTTACTTTTTAGTCTGTGCTGGTGTAGGATTAGATACTTGTGACGATTATTTCAATTTAGTGATTATATTTTACTTTCCATTTTGTACATAGTCGGGTGCGTTTTATTATCGATTCCGTGTCATTTTTGAGCAGACCAGAGCAAATGATTATATATTTTAGCCGCTATTTTCTTCATTTTACGTCTTTGTAAAGGAATGTCTGCCTATCCTCCACCTGTTTTAAATTATATACAAAAGTAATAGAAAGAAGATTAAGGAAAATAATTGATAGCAAACTAGCAGATGAACAAGCGGCTTGCAGGACGGGAAGACAGACTAATGACAATATTTACATACTAAAAAATTTCATATAAAGAAAATAAGAAAAAGGAGAAAAACTGTTTGTAGACATAAAAGCAGGTTTTGATACAATAAACAGAAAGATTATATGGAGATGCTTCGAGCAGTTAGAAGTTCAAGCAAAGTTGATACGAGTAATGAAGAGTGATCAAGATAAATGGAGAGGATTCAACAAGATTTAAAATGGAACTAGGAATAAAACAAGGAGACAGCCTCAGTCCCCTGCTGTTCATAGTCGTGATGGACAGGTTATTAAGAAACACCCGAGTGAAATCCACACAACAACAAACGATGATAGGATATAACAGATTAGCACCAGTAAGAGTCGATAGTCTCATGTACGCGGATGACATAGTCCTAAGATATTAGGACTATGGTGTCCGATACACCTACAAAAAAATGAGAGAACTAACGAAAATATGGTCTGAAGAGATAGATAACCTGGGAATGGAGGTTAACACGGATAAATGTAAAATGATGATAATTAACGATAAGGCACAAGAAGAAGAAAGAATAGAAATTAAAGGAAAAGGAGGAGAAAACGTAACGGCATATGAATACTTAGGCAGTATAATATCAGACGACGGTAAAATAGACCTAGAGATAACCAAAAGAATTAATACAAGCAGAAAGATCTACTTCGGAAAAGGGGAAATAGAGAGAAAAACGAAGCTACTTGTCTATAACACGATAATCTTACCTACAATGGCATATGCATATGAAACATAGGTTATGCAACAAAAACATGAAAGTAAAATAATTGCCGCGGAAATGAAATACCTTAGAAAAATAACTGGAAAGATCAAGTTTGACAGAGAGAGAAACGAACATATGATAGATCAAGAACCGGTCACAAAGAAGATAGAAAAGAAACAACTATACTGGTACGGCCACATGGACCACAGTAGACTAGTGAAGAAAAGTATAGAAGCAGGTAGGATTGGGAAGAGAGGAAAGGGAAGACCTAGGAAAAACTGGTTACAGAATATAGAGGAAGTGGGCAGAAGAAGGGGAAAGACGAAGGAGAAGATAAAAGAATTAGCACTGGACCAGAAAGAATGGAAAAATGGGTAAAGAGTAGTTAAGAGAATAAACATCCGACACCCAAGGGGTATAAGGATATAGAAGAAGAAGAAGAAGAAGAAGTAAAGGAATGTAATGTTCCATTTTCCCATCAAACATCAAACTATAATTTAATATATATTTCTAGCTATATCTCCAGATTTCTTCCTAAGTGTATGTCTAAGGAATATATGTTTCAAATTTTCCGATTCCCTTACTTCTTTAACCAACTTTGCCCATTTACAGATTTAGCTCTTTGCAGAGGTGTTTCGTTTTTTTCTTCAGTTGGGTAACTCATCCACTATTTTTGTTTCCTAGTATCACTTTGTGCGCTTTTACATGATATCAGAATACTTATTCAGTTTGTAATATAGAAGTATGGTTTTAAATCTCTTTGTTGAAGAGCAATCGTCATAAAATAATATTATCTGCTTCACCTGCAACATAATTACTTAGTTGTATCTTACAACAAGTATTAGAATTCATTTCAAGAAATTAATTTACACCACACATTTTATCCGTCTGTACTTGTGTTAACAGTTTATAATTAAGTAATATGGTGATTATTTTAACTTTTTAGCAACAGCTGATGTTAAATACGCGAATCTAAATTCAAAGAACGCCCAGAAAGTTATACGGTTGATAACAGGACATTCATTTAATTGCAGATGTTTTTATATACTTTTAATATCCTCGAGTAACCGTACACCGTTGCTAGCGGTTCTGCCACGCGTCGTAGCTCGCCTGGAAGTCTTAAAGTGGAATCTCTTTTAGAGCGCTCGTCATAGCAACTTGTACGTTTTTGCTAACCCCAATATTTTAAACAGGGAGATAAAAAGAAATTGGGCGGAACCAAATCTGGGTTGTAGAAAGGGTGGGGCAGTGTTATTACCGTTCGTTTCGTCAAAAACTCACTAGTAGCAAGGCACGTAGAATGTGCTGTTGGCCGTCTGTTCAAGTGGTACGCACTTCTCATAGACAACGCCTTTAGAGTCAAAAAAGACAATGAGTATATGGTTTTTCTTCTATTCGTCGGTCAAAACCGTGGAAACTGATTTACACAAATTTTTTGCATCTGAAAGTCTCTGTGACGAATTCATGCACAACGGATGCTGGAAGTTCCACTTTATCTGCTATGAATTTAACACACAAACGCAGATCAGAGTCTAAAACCACTTTTATCTTAGCCATGTTATCCAATTTCTAGACGCTTTAGGCCACTTAACCACTTGTGCTTTCGATAAAGCGTTCCTTCCGTAGGCTTTCTGTATATTTTGATTTTAATAAATTTAAATTGTTACATTATATCTCTAATAACAAACTGTAATTCTCAACTTAACCTTTAATATCATTTTCTGTGAAATTTCATAACACTGTTCAACAATTTTTTTTGTTTTTTACAAAACTGAAAGCAGCCACTTTTTATAAATTTTGGCTCGCTGAATACGAAAATCACCTTTAAAATTTTCTTCTGGCTCAAAGTTTTGAGTAATTTTACTATTTACATTTTGCATATAAAGCTATGGGGCGTTATAATTACGATACGTGAAATATACTTGAAATAAACAAAACAAGGGAAAAGAAATAAAATAGGCAGTGTGGTCCTTGATAAAGTTGCTATCGACTCAACTCCGTTGCTTCCGGCCTTTGTCTCATGAATTACGTGATCGAGGGGTTAACACCGTTTCCATCCAACAGCCTCAGTCTTATAAGTAGCAGCGCGTAAAGTCCATATTGCGTCGTGTATTTTCAATTCTTTTTAATGATTTGTTTAATTACTGACTTTGTACATTTTACATAAATTTTGTAGTCCATTGAATCTGTGACAATGCCTCGCTTCTGTATAAATTTGCTGGACAACTTTTGCTTTATATGCGCAGGAGTGATTTGTGGTTCCAGAAAGCGACCTTTGACTTCTGCAGTGACAAACGCATATGTACTGTACTTTTCGTGTTGTGTTGAAAACCAGGAGAAACCGTGGGCTCCCTTCGTTTTTTGTACGACTTGTTCATTTATCCTAAATGCTTAGATGATTGGGAAAAAAGTTTCCATGCGCTTTGTTGTGCCCGCCGTTTGGCGTGAACCAATAAACCATACCACCGATTGTTATATCTATATGGTACCATGCTTGAAGAAAGGAATTAATACTAAGAAGAAGATTTAATGTCCTGTGATACCATATGTCATTCGCCTAGTGGCTCATGTAGAAGGATTGTCAGTCCTCGATCCCCTCGCTAATATTCCGACAATCAGTTGTATGGAGGATGATGGAAATGAATTTGCTGTGTTAGATAGTGTTCCAAACACCAGTGATGCAGATCCAATATTTTATCCAATATTTTTTCTGTAACGTATACAGAACTTTATGACATGATTAGGGATTTAGAACTGCCAAAGAATAAATCTAAACTCCTGGCGGATATAGTTAGAATATCTACTCTTCGCGATCGTAAAAAAGAACTGTCAATTTTTTTCAGCAGTGACGACGATTTCATATTTTGCAATGATGTTAAGGTTTAATGATGAAACTAAACATTCCGTATAAAGATGACGATTGGGAGCTGTCTATAGACGCCTTAAAAACAAGCCTGAAGGCTGTACTATTGCATAATAATAATGATGAAATATCATCATCAATCCCTGTAGCTTATGCAGCCCTAGGTAAAGAAAGTTTTCTCATATGCCAACGGCTTCTGAATTTTATAAATTACAATCAACATAAGTGGTTAGTATGTCATCATCAGCCTCTTATTATCCACTGTTGAATAAAGGCCTCTTCAAGTTTGTTCCATGCGTCTCTGTCTCTTGCGGTTTGAATCCAGTTTTTACCCGCCGTTTGTTTGATGTCATCCGTCCATCTTTTCTGTGGTCGTCCCCTGCTCCGCGTTGTAAGTCTTGGTCTCCATTGGATTATCTTTGTGTCCCATCGGTTTGGCTCCTGCCGTGCCACGTGTCCAGCCCATTTCCATTTCATTTTTAGTATTCTTGAGATTATATCCGTCACCTTGGTTCTCCTTCTGATCTCCTCGTGATTGATTCTTTCTCTGAGACTGACGCCGATCATAGCTCTCTCCATAGCCCTTTGAGTAGTTCTAAGTCTTACCATACTTTTTCTCGTCATTGTCTCCAGGCCATATGTTGCAACTGGAAGCACACAGGTGTCGTAAACCTTTCTCTTCAGGTTAGTTGGTATATCGGTGTTTTTCATTATATGACTGAGTTTTCCAAAGGCAGCCCAACTCTGGCTTATCCGGCGTGAGATTTCTGCGGTCTGATTTTCTTTCCCGATCCTGAATTTGTGCCCCAAGTATATGTATTCCTTGACTACCTCAAGATTGTTGTTGCCTACGTTGATACTCTCTTCGACTGGGTCCATTACTTTCGTTTTTTGGACATTCATTTTCTGATGTCTTGAGGAGCTCATTTAGCATGTCTTTGAGTTGTTCTAGGTCATCGCTAATTAGGACAAGATCGTCCGCAAATCGAAGATTGCTTAGGTATGTTCCATCTACATTTAGTCCCTTTCGCTTCCATTCAAGGTTTTTGAATATATCCTCCAAGACGAGAGTAAATAGTTTTGGCGAAATAGTATCGCCCTGGTGCACGCCTCTCTTGACTTTAATTTGATTGGTTGTTAGTTCATCATTAATTTTTACTTTTATGGTGGAATTTTCGTATATATATTTCAGTAGGTCTGAATACCTTGTGTTTATTCGGGTGTTGTCCAGTGATTTTAAGATTGCCGGAATTTCAATGGTTAGTATGTAGTGATTTCAAAATGATAGCAGTTGTGCTCGGCCTACAAGATGGGTACACAAAGTACTGTTCCTACATATGTGAGTGGGATAACCGCGCGAGGCGTTCCCATTACAAATAGAAGGAGTAGCCTCTACGAACAGCTTTGTTGCCTGGCACTAAAAACGTTTTATACAAACCTCTAGTGAACCTAACAGCATTGTTCTATCACCGTTGCACATAAAACTGGAACTTATGAAGGTATCTGCGAAGGCCGTAAACAAAAATGAACGTGCATTTGAATACTTAAAAGTTTTCACACCTAAGTACAAAAAAGGTAAAACAAGGGGTATTTATAGGTCCTCAGATACGCAAGATTTTTCAAGACAAAAAGTTTGAATCCAATCTCATTCCTGATGAGCTACACGCGTAGCATTGTTTCCGGAATGTTAGTACACAATTATTGGGCAACCTTCGTGCTGAAAATTACAACTTAGTGGAAGAACTTATATGTGCCTACGAGAAAAATGAGTGCAAAATTTTACTAAAAGTGCACTTTCTGCATTCACATAGTGATATCGAAACAGCGAATTGTGAATTCCATTAGGATATTTCTACAATAGAACAGCATTACAAAAGAAAGTGGTCAGTTTCAATGTTAGCAGATTCCTGCTAGATGATCCGGACGTTCCCCATAAGCGACAAGCAAAAAGGCGCATTGAAGGTGCATTAAAAATAAGTATTTTGAATGGGGTTGTTTAGTACGGAATAGTTATTAAAGAGGTCCCAATTGTAAAACCACTCTCCGCTGAGATAAGTGAATGTGAAGCGCATTACAAGGCCAATACCGCTCGCCACCCTGACGGCAGATATGTTGTTAGATTTCCTTTCAATGAGAAGAAGAGTCTGCTAGGCAATTCTTATGCTCTAATTATGCTCTACGCCGCTATTTTTTGTTAGAAATTCGTGTGGCATACAAGCCTGAATTTAGTAAAGAATACTCTACCTTTTTAGAAGAGTATAAATCATTATTAAAACACATGCCTCTGTCTCAAGGCAACTCCACTGAAAGTTTCGTTCTTCCCCATCATGTAGTTGTAAAGGATGACAGCCTTACAACAATGATTCGTGTAGTATTTGACGGTTCGGCAAAGACATCAACGGGTATATCCTTAAATGATATATTAATGGTTGGTCCAGCTTTACAAGACGATCTCTTCAGCCTACTTGTTCGCTTTCGTGTGCACTTTTTTATCGGCAGACATTAAAAAATGTATTGTCAGGTCTTGGTACATACCAAGGATGCCTTATATCAAAAAATACTTTATCGTTTCAATGAAAAGGACAATATAAATGAATAAACTTTGAACACAGTCACTTATGGCACTTCCAGTGCCTCCTTTTGAGAAATTCGCACTCTTCATCAGTTAGCCAATGATCAAGCTATAACATCGTTAATACTAAAAAACGACTTCTATGTGGATGACTTACTTACGGAAGTCAACACACGGGCTAAAGCTGAATTTATTCGAGATGACTTATCAACTCTACTAAAAAAGAGTGGCTTCTCTCTTCGAAAATGGGCCTGTAATGACCCAAATTTATTATTAAATCACCTATAAAATCCTAATAGTACTCACATGGTTCTAGATCCTAATGCCACGGTAAAAACGTTAGGCATTCAATGGAATTCTCGAGACGATTCGTTGTTCTACGCTGTAAATTTATTCGAAAATGATAAAGGGGTTACAAAGCGAGTTATATTATCGCAAGTATCTAAGCTCTTTGATTCTCTAGGTTTATTGGGCCCTGTCATAGTTTATGCCAAAATAATAATTCAACAACTGTGGAAGGCGGAAGTAGTCCGGGAAGAATCGGTTCCCGCAAACGTCCATACGCTTTGGTTAGAATATAAAGCTCAGCTTCCGCTATTAGAAAAATTAAAATTTCATCGCTATGTTGTTAGTCGTCGAACCAAAATTATTCAACTTCACGGTTTATGTTATGCAAGCGAAAGGGCATATAGCGCTTGCTTTTATCTGCGATCTACTAATGATAATGGTGAATTGTGCGTTCGTCTGGTTTGCTCCAAATCTGGAATAGCACCAGTAAGGCCCCTTACAATATCTCGACTTGAATTATGCGCTGCAGCTATGTTGACACGCTTATACACGTCAATAAAACGAGTATTTCCTATAGAGCTCCACATATTTATGGTATTTATGGTCTGATTGAACTATAGCTCTTCATTGGATATATACTGAGCCTCATTTGTTGAAAAAATTCGTCTCAAATCGCGGAGCGGGAATTCAAGGGTTAACTCAGTCGTGTCATTGGCGTTACGTCTTTTCTTATGACAATCCCGGTGTTTGGTGTCTCGCGGTAAAATTCCCTTGGAATTTATAGAATGCTCTATTTGGCAATCAGGGCCTGCATGGCTTGTTGATTCGGAATCATCCTGGCCGTCAGGAGCCCTAAACGCAATATATATCCCAGTGAAACGTGTAGTTACCACTCCGGTAACCTATTTAAAAAGCAAATTTATTGAACTCAACCTCTTAGAAAGATCCAGCTTTATTAATAAATTAAAACGAGTAGTGGCTTATATCCGTCGATTTACTTGCAATACAATTTCATCCGCACTCAACGAGAGTCGCTATTTAGCAATTGAAACCATTAGTTGACATTTTTGATCTCACCTAGCGGGTTGTGGGAGGCTGACATTAAATCATTTAAATAACATTTTGTTCGCACTTTTAACCTTTGAGCAATTATAAACATACATCACTAAGATTGAAGTAATTCTTAATTCTCGTCCTATATCTCCTCTTTCTTCCGATCCCAACGACCTTCTCCCTTTGACCCCTGGCCATTTCCTAATAGGTGGTTCATTGAATAGCTTAGCCGAAATCGATTTAAGCAACAAACCTACAAATCGATTGTCTGCGTGGCAACACGCTCAAAGGATGAAGCAGCATTTTTGGAATATATGGCAAGAGTGTTTAAACCACCTTATCACTCGGTGCAAGTGGCAACGCAACTCCCAGAACATCAATAATATTGGTTTTATTAAAGAAGATAAGCTACACCCTCCGCAATGGCTTATTGGTCGCATTGCTACGGTTCATCCCGGGGAAGATGGTGCATTGCGCGTATTTAATGTGAAAACTCCCGCTGATAAATTCCGTAGGTGAGTTAGACAATTGTGCGCTCTACCTAATGAGTGACCCCATTAACTTGTGTTGTTTGTTGAACACTTTGTTCAACGGGGGGAGTATGTTTAGTACGGAATAGTTATTAATTTATTATTAAGAATAATTGTAAGGATTATCTTATTTTAAGAATTAAGATTCTCCAGGCAAGTTGAGTGACAGATTTATAAGTCTAAGTGATCGGTGGGTTCCCTTCAGGTAGATGATCGTTGTCGTCTCTTTTCTGTCAAATACAAGTTTTATGACCCTATTCAAAAATATAATTATGAGTTTAAGATTTGTCAGCGGGTTTTCTCGTCATTAAGCTAAACAATTGCAGCCGTCTTCCTTTTTGCAGGTAATTATTGTCCCTGATTTCAAGAACCCACCCCTTGAATTTGGTGTCACTCACTTGCCGACTCAGTTTTGTAATTATAGTCAGTCGTTAACAAGCAACCTCATCGAAAGCCTCGACTAATGCACTCGAGCACATTCGCAACTTTGTATTTTTGTTTAACTTCAGTCAACATTAAATTGTAGTTTCGAAATCGCAGTGTTTGATTGAAGAACACACCATCGCAAATAAGGGGATTTATTATTGCAATTTTTCCCCCGATTAACTATCGCAACAAACTAGCCGCGGTATTTTTGAATTTTTGATGGTTTTGAGAGTTAGACATTAAGTCCAGATAGACTATATTACACACTTATATAGTACAATATTTTATTTTCTGTGGATTTACGTCCTATTAGCCAATTAATTTGTTAAATTTTTAGATTTACTTGAGTTTTTTTCTGTAATGTGTACTTTCCATACGAGTTTTTGATCGAGTGTCTCAAGTATTTGGCTTGCCTGTTCACTGGTCATGTTTTGTTTAATGTGGCAGTAAGACACATGATATTCTGGTTGGTGAATATGATTTGTGTAGACTTTGTGTGGTTAACTGTGAATTTCCATTTATCTACCCAAACTTGTTTTTAGTTGAGATGTGTTTGCAAGTTTTTAGATGCTATTTGAGAGTTTTCACTTATGAATATTATGGTAGCATCGTCGGCTAATACGGCAACTTTGATAAAATTATTGTTGGGATGTTAGTTGTGAAAGTTAAGTAGAGAAAGGAACTTGGGACGCTTTCTTGGGAACACTAAATTTTATAGGATAATAGTTGGATGTTTCAGTGTTGAATCTTACTTGAAAGTATTGATCTATACGATATGATTTTAGGATCAGATAGTGAGGTATGGGAAAGGATGATTTATATTTATACAGGAGACCTTTATGCCATACTCCATCAAATGCTTGTTGAACGTGTAATAAGGCAGCCGTACATAATTTTTTCTCTTCAAGACTTATATGTTTTTAACGATTTTGTAGCATCGTTGTACACTTGAGTAACTTTCTTTAAAGTAAATTGGTGGGTTGGTACTACTGTGCTTTTTCGGTGATTCGGAAATTATTTTGAGTAGAATCTTTTCTAAGGTTTTTCAGCATGATCGGTAGCAAGCTTATTGGCCTGTACGAGAAAATTGTATTCGGGGGTTTATTTGGTTTATTGTAGGTTTAATCGGTAGCATTATTGGACAGAGGTTGCTAAGAAATTTTTAATTTGATTACCGTCATTGTTATTGTTAGCCTCAGGTGGACTAAAAACTTTGTTTGGGAAAGATTTTTAGTTTTTCTTGTTCAGTTTTTGGCCAACTTCCATCTTCTTTCCTTAGAGGTGGCTTGAATTATTTGGCAAGATTCCAGATGGTATGGATTTGTTTATGATTTTTATATGATTTAAATGTGGCATTTCAGGTATCCTGCAGAACTGTTTAATTTATTACATTCATTTTTGTTTACGAGATTATGACTTCTTTGCCATATACGCCTTGCTATTTCCTTTGAGCAATATGGTGTTTTACATGTATGGGGTTGTTGACCTCTAATTTTTCTTATATTTATGGGGGGGGGGGGAGATTTATGCTGCTGTATATATAGTTTAGGTGAGATAGTGTACCGCACTATTAATATCGCTTGGTTGTTTTAGACAAATATTGAAGCTTAGATGTATATGTATGTTTTAAATACACATTAGCTTGTTTTTGGTGACATTAACTTAAGAACATTTGGACAATTTATTACATGAGTGCAGAGTGTGGTGATAAAAGCAATGTGATCAGTGGAAGCATTCTAGGATGCTTCTATGGCAACATAATTAAGAGATATGCCCTTAACGACGAAGATATCAAGTAGGCCTGGAATATTATTTGTGTCTTAAATTTTTTTTTTTGACGTGCATAGTCTCGACCCTCAGGCTTCCAATAATGAATTTGCTTACTAGTTGTCTGAAAAAGTCTTTATATTTTACTGTATTAATTTTATGTCTTGATGGGCTGTACATTGCAGCAATGTTAAAAGACCATGGTTGAGCTTTGGTATAGATTACTGCAGCCTGTATTTTATCTATCTGATATTTAGTTTCCTCTTGGTGTGATATGGTGCTACGAATAATTACCGCAGCGCCAGCGCGCGTTGTTCCATCAGGGTTATGTTATGTTGGATAAAATGTATTATATCTGTTTTATGGTTAGTTAGACCATTTGCATTACACTCGGTAATTCGGATTGATTTAAATGCGAATATTGAATTTGTTTATTGCTATGGAAATATTTTACCGCTGTTGGTTCCAGTTCACTGTCTAATGTTTTTCATCCACGATCTTTGTCCGTTTCTTTTCTTTTTAATTTTTTGTTGTAGAATCACGGGTAGAAGTCTGTAGTCTTCATGTTACATAAGGTAGTTAAGTTTTCTTTGTTTGATAATGTTTATTAGCTCTTTTTCCTTCCCCGTACTCTGTAATACTACAATATTAGGTATATGGTATATCTATGATATTCGGAGCATCTTTCTATAGCACCAATATTCGAAAAATTCTACTTACTTTCAGACTTAACCTTGGATTCCATTTGCTTTTTAATGTGTATTTCAACTGAAGGATGCCATTTTTTATTTAATGTACATCTTAATTAAATAATTTTATTTACCCTTTGTAGGAGTACTTCATTAGCGTATAATTATAAGTTGAATATGTTTTATTGAATAGTTACCATTCATTTTGTTTTATTAGTATTTAGGTTCATACTACATGTTGCACTGCAGTTGACTACTCTGTCTATTAATCTTTGGCCATTGGTTGAGATTATTTCATTCAAGTTCTCTAGGGCTTCTTTAAAATAGTAAGTGTTAAACAGGAGTGATGATAGTACACATCCTTGTCTTACTCTCCGTTTGATTTTAACTTAATCGGATGTTTGACAATCTACTTTTACTATCGTTCTTTTATTCCAATATAAATTGTGTAGAATTCTTAAATTTTTGTCATCTAAATTTACTTGTTGTGGGATAGTTATCAGCGTTTTGGGTTGGACTTTGTTAAAAGCCTTTCCATAGTCTACGAAATACAAGTAGACCTCTTAATCGACATCACATGGCTTAATCATTATCTTTATGCTAAATAGAGCTTCTCTTGAACCTAAATTATTTCGAAAGCTAAATTGTGTTTTGCTAAGATGCTCTTCTAGCTTTCTATATGTGCGCCCATGGATTATATGAATAAAGATCTTTAATATATTACTCATTTAGCTTATTGTTTTGTAGTCTTCACATTGTTTTAAACTAATTTTCTTAAGTAAAAATATAAATGTGGTGTCTAACCAATCTTCTGGAATATTGCCTGTATTGTATGTCATTAAACAAGACTGTTAGCGTTTCTATGTCTTTGTCTTCTAATAATTGTAGTAGTTCTCGAGATATTCTATTAGGACCTATTACTTTTTTCCTTTTTATTTGCTGTATAGCTTTCTTTGGCTCTTATTTATTATTATACTACCAATTGTGTCTTTTATCAACAAAATTTTTTTTTCATTGTCTTTAAACAATTCTTCTTCTATATACTGTTTCCATCTAGTTAGTTTCTCTTTCGTGTTTATTATAGCTTTACGTTTTTTTATCTAATACCACATTTACTCTGTTAGTGTTCTACGTTTCAGCTGCTGCTTTGATCTTCTTGTGCATATTGAAATTATCGTGACACTTTTCTGAACACTTATTTGTTAACTATTGTCCTTTCTCTAATTTTTTTGTACATTTTTGTATCTAGTCCTTTTTTCTTCCATTAGTTCCATAATTTTGTCATTCATTTTTTTTGTTTTTCTATTCTTAGCTTTTCTTCTGTAGTTCTTTTTAACATTTACTTTATATTTTCCCACTTTTCTTGAATTATATTATCTGTTTTATCTTTAATCTTTTCCATTTATTTATTATCCTCAGTTTCTGATTGTTTGATGTTCGGGTATCCTATTTTCAAGTACTTGTCTATCTTTATTTCTCCTTTCAGATGCAGTTGCGCTATGGCAACAAACATACTATGATCCGTGTGTTTATTTGCTTCTGGATTGTTTTTGCTGAATTAACTTGATTGTAAAATCTGTGATTAATCAGTATATAATCTATTTTTATCTCTAAGGGCTTTCCAGGTTTAAGGTCGTTTGCCTAATAATTGGTAATACGTATTAGTTATGACCATTTCACATTCTTTGAAAGATTCTACAAAGTTATTCCTTCTCTTATACCACGTCCCTAGACTAAACTATTCTGCAACTTTTCCATCTTTTCTTTTTCCGACTTTGGCGTTCAGGTCGCCTAGAGTAATTTTAATATTTTGTTTCTTTGTATGGTTTAACGCTTCGTTAATGTCTTTATAAAACTGTTCTATATCTTCTTTATTACTCTTAGCAGTTGGTGTATAGATCTATATTATATTCAGACGAAATGGCTTTGTATGGAAGTATCGCTGCTTCGTCAAATATTGACAGGAATCCAGTTACAGCTTCGTCAATTTTTTTATTTATAATTATTGCTGCTCTGCTTTGATTTTGCTCGGTTTCGTTTCCTGGGTAGTATATAACGTAGTCATTTACCGTGCATTTCTCTGAATTTGGTCATTGAACTTCACTACAGCCCAATATATCTATTCTTAACATTTTCATTTCTTTAATAGTATCTGCAGCTTTACTTGCTTAATATAAACTGCGTACATTTCACGTTGTTATTATTTTTGTTTATTTGTGTAGTCTAATATTGTTATAGTTTTTTCAGTGTTTCTATCGCACCCTTTCCCTACTCAAGAAGTGCCAGGAATTGGGGGACGTTATTTTTGTATTTGAAGTAATTGACAAGATTATAGTAACAGTTGAAATTAGACGACGATTGGTGTAGATAGGTTTTCTATTATTTATTTTATTCCCGCGGTGAAGAAAATGCGGATGGTCTAAATTAATAAGCAAATCAAAGAGTATACTTTATTTGTGGGCTTAAATAACTAAAACGTCATCAATATCTATATTAACAATTTGACTTTTATCCACAAATTGATGTCAAAAATAATAACTATTTTTCAAAATATAGCCAGTCACTGTTAGTGATTTTCTCCAGCGCTGTCAAAAGTACTAATCTCCTGATTTCAAAATAAGGAATTTTGGATATGCTCCTTCAAGTTAATTAAATGACTTAGTCATATGGTTTATAGTTCCTTGGTGTTTGGCATAGTAAATCTTTTCTTTTGTTGACTGTTTTTAGATCCTTTATTAAGGGATCAAAACTCCAAGTTCAATTTTATCAATTGCTATTTGGATTCTAAAAATTGTTACTTCACTATAAACACAAAGAAAACAAAAATATAAATTTGTTTTATAATTTCTTAATTGTTGCTTATGAATTTGCAATTATAATTTTGCTTTGTCCTACTTAGCGGCTAGTTGTTATTTAGTGTAGAGTAGATATATAAGTCTGTACGGATTGTTTCACTAATAACATACCAGGAAGCATTTATAATGTCTTCGACTGGAATTAACTAATATATTTGTTTTGTTTTAAGATCTAGTTGTTTACGTTTGGTCGAAACCCAAGATATGTAACTTTAATTTTCATTGGCATCGACTGTTGTTTGTTGACATACGTGTGTTTGTTAGTGAAAGCAATTTGTCGTGATTAACAGTAACTCTTTATTTTCCAAACCAATCACCTAATACGTCGTCGAGATGTCGCTGTAATTGTTGGGTTATTATTGAGTGCTGAGATAGCCGTATCGTCAGCGAAGGTGGCTATCACGGTATTTGTTGTAGTTGGTGCATCTGCTGTGTATATTAAGTACAGAAAAGGTCCCAGTACACTGTCTTGTGGCATTCTGGAAGTAACTTGGTGATAGCTCACCCCAGAATTGTTCAACTTGATAATACTAGATAAAGTTGACTAGAGAGATAAAATTTTAGTTTGCAAAGTTGACTCAAAGGCTTGTTGTACGTCTAAGAATGCCGCTGCAAAAACTTTTCCTATTCAAAAACTCCATTATTTTGGTAACTATGTGATGACTCTGTTAGATTGTTAAGTTGCATTTGCTAAAGCCAAATTCAGATGGGATTATATTATTTAGATCTACCGTTTCATGAATTCGCAAAAACTTATCGATCCGTACAATATGAGCTATGTAGATTAGTTTAACAGAGTTAACAACCATAATAACCAAACTTTTATAGTATGGCCAAGTAACATAATTTCAAGATACTGTTGTATATGGTAGACCACGGCTTTCTAGAAAGATTTTAAAGTGTGTCTCCTATGATTAGGTCATAGCCAGGGGCTTTGCAAGAATTGATAAGTCGTATTTGGTTTCCGACTTCAGTTGGAAGAAACGCTTTCAGAGAAAGTGAAAATTGGCAGGAAGCGCCGAGGAAAGTTTGAATGTCAGAAATATTATCATTAGGTTAAGGTAATGGTGTAGTAAAAACGTTTTCAAGGTGAATAGCAAATTCGTTTACTTTTTCCTTGTCCGATCTTGCCCAACCACCACTCGACTTTTTAATTGGGCGGATTGCGGCGGTTCGTAGTTTTAACTTTTTGGTTGCTTTTTATACATGGTGAAAGGCGAAAGTTTAGTACTGTATTGCTTAAATGTTTCGTTTCGTGCGTTTCTTATTGTTATATGCAACCGATGAGTAAGCCGATTATACAGTCTCTCAGTTTCTAGTTCTTTGACATGTTCGTCTAGCTCGGCGTTTTTTAATAACTAGTTCTCGAACGTGTAGCGGTATATTGCTAATTTCAGGTAAATCTGATGTGATTTGTGTAGCATTATTAGTCTCGACTGCATGTTTAATCGATCAGTATTAGATGTTTTGTAAGGATTTCCTGATATATCCTACAACATAATATTTTCTATTTATATACGTATATTTATAATTTACTTATTAACAAAAGAGTATGAAGTACATATGTGAATTTATTTGAACTGGAAGTAAGAACTATCTAATACTGTTTCTTCCTCTTCTGTTTAAATGAGTTTTTTAAAACTCCTTAAACTGTCAGAAAATAAAGAAAAACAGTTTATATTAAGGTTGTAGGAGCCTGTGATTACATCTTAAGTAAAAAATATAGTAGGTAAGTCAAAATTCTCATATTTTTTCACTGAGCAGCGGCAATTGAGAGTACAAATTTAATTTCCACTGCAGATATGTGTATGCGTGAGAACTTAAGAAAAACTATTAAGGTGTCCTAAAAGATAGCCACGCTACAATAAAGTTACCAAATCATTGTATAGACATAACTGGGCCTTCCTTGCCTTGTGGATTGGAGTGGAGTTTTGCTGAAATTTGTACTTCCGTTTAGCTGCCACCTCTTTTATCCAGGATTTGTCAACTGTCTCAAATACATTTATATAACTGTTGGTGGTTACTTTCAAGCTATCTTCAAATAAGTGGAGTGGTATGACATCCTCTTCGTTACCCACAAGCTCCAGCACCATCACTGATGCGAGAAATTTGTATGCATGATAATAGGCACTTTAGAGGCATCATGGCAAATCCATCGGTCATTTATGTGATTCACCTTCCTGTCCTGAATGAAGTTTTCGCTCCAAAAAATTTTATGAAGCCAGGATTGTCGTGTTTGATGTGGTTCAGTAATGCTTGGATCTTTAACTTTCTGGCTATTTCGAATTCCCAATCATCAATTGGCGGTTTATCAAAATAAAAGAATTATAATATAGCTAGACCGACTGTCGATCTTGTCACGTCCGTTTTTTGCCAGGCCATGCTCCACCTAGGGTCTTGATTGAGCTTCTCTTTCACTTCGCGAGCGAATTAATTACTTCTATTGCAATCAGATCGCCTGTCAACACTTGCCTCGCTCTGATGGTCAGATTCCTTGTATTTTTTGTATACGTTGCAAACTTGTTTTTTTGTAGAGAAACCATGTTATCATTTCCGTCAGCAATATTCCGGAGTGAAAGGATTCGAGTATAGCAGCTCTGCGGTCGTACTTTCGGATTATTTTATAGGAAAGCTAACTTGTTATGTTGCTTAATATGAGATTGCGCATATACACAAGATGGATTTTTGACTTTATGGCAATACAACATAAAAATTTCGGATTTACTTTCACGACACCTTACTTCTAAATAACTGAGTTGACCTGCGGGCATCATAGCTTATGTAAGAATATACTTACAATAGGTATTTATGGAAAGATAGACAGTAAGGAGGGAAGATGGGAAGAAGATGGAAGATAGGGTGAGGGAAAAGGGAAGTCTAATATTTATATGGATACAATCTCATGATATACAAAATCGTTTTATATTAAAAAAAAATATTATAAATTTACAAGAAATGACAAAAATAACCAAATATAAGAAAATATAACATAAATATTTCAAAAGAGAACAGTTTTGTTAGCAAGTTTGAATTCCAAAAATATAATTCACATCTCCAAACTTTCTCGGTCTACCATTACATTCCTGAGGCGACGAGATAGTTAAAACAGTGCACTTGCTCCAAAAAAAATCGAAAACGATTTCATCGGCTAAGGAGATGGCAACTGTTTTTTGTGATAGTCAGGGAATTCTGTTTATCGACTTCTTAGAAAAAGGGAAAACAATAACAAGGTCGTGCTACGCATTGTTGGACCAGTTTAAAGCAGCAATTACTGATAAACGGCTCCATTTAAAAAGTGCTCTTCCATCAAGATAACGCATGGGCTCTCACTTCGGCGGTCACCATGGGCAAAATTCACAAATTGCAGTTTGAATTGATTTACCAGATCTAACCTCCAGCGACCATTTCCTGTTTCCCAATCTCAAAGTTTGGCTTGGAGGGCAGATATTTTCATCAAACGAGGAGGTTATCGCAAATGTAGATGCCTATTTTGCCGAGCAATACGCCAACTATTACTTGGGCGGGTTAAAGAGGTTGGAGCATTGCTGGAAAAAGTACATCGACTTTAAAGAGGACTACGTGGAAAAATAAAATTGAATTTGACAAAAAAAGTATTTGTTTCCATGTTAAAACTTTTCAGACTGCCTTGTTTGTTACTTTATAATTGTACTTGTGTTTTCAATATATAGATTTTTATTATTTGTTTCTTTATATTGTTATTCAGTTATTTTTTTTATTTCATTATATTGAGACATTACATATTATCCTTAAAGCTTTTAATCTTTATAAACATGTACAGAAAACAGGCGATGAATTTATACTAATTTTTTTTGTTTTACCGAGTAAGCGCACGCCAAGAATTCATGCTCTATTTTGTGATAAACACAAACGTAAATTTTTATTTATATTTGTAGCTAGTCATGTATGTTTATAAATTTCACGAATTATTTATTGAGAAAGCCGACTATTCCAATTAATGTCATGACCAGCGGGCCCAAATAATCGATATTTTAATACAGTTATAATATTTTTAATTCCAATTACCATCACTCAGCAATAATGAACAATTCGACAATAATTACATTGTTGTTTATAGTATATTTTTGAGCCAAAATTTTGTTTACTTTGTAGTATCTACGATTATTGTGACAGAGTTTTAATAATTAAATAATATACGTTTTTATCATATCGGAGGAAAAGCAGAATTATTTGTGGAATACAATTCAATTGCTTCGGACGATGAAGCTGTAGTTGTTATAGGTTGAAGCGCGGCCTATAAGCGTTGGTGCAAGTGAAGGCGCTGCTAACAGTACGACCGATAAATTGAAGGTTAGTGGCGCTGCGGTAAATTTAGGAGCACTAGGGCCCACACATAATAATCTTAAATATAATTATACGTACAATTGCTTCTTCGATAAGACTTGACCACTCAAAGGCACAACATACACTAAAATCTTAAATCATCTAATAATTAATAAATGATCGTCAGAATTTAGTTAACGCTATTTTAACATTCTCAGAATGGTTTTAATGCAATGTCAGATAACTCCTCGTACATTTCTAAATTAAATAAGTGTAGGCGGTATAATGACAAATATCAGACCGTCTCAAGTGCATAGGGAGCAACGGCCTGCACGCGATAGAAATACGCCAACAGAAACCTTGCATGTTAGTTATTTATATTCGTATTCTTTATTTGAAACTTTGTAAAAATATTGGCTAATCAAGAAATAAAAAATAGTATGAATCTATTTATCCTGATGCAAGAATTATTAGTTATAATATCAGCATTAGTATTCTACCATAAAGATAACTAAAGAATGAAGTGGATATGAGTGCTAATAAATTCGAGTTTTAGTCTATTATTAGAAATCAAAATTGAATACGTTCTATGAGCCAATATGTTGACTTAAAAGCTATAAGCTTATTATGACGTGACGAGAGCTCCTCCGTAGAGGTCCTTTCTTAGTCCTCGAACAGATCAGCTGGCCAGAATCTGCATAGTCATCGTGAATGGTGTCGTTCTAGCAGTGATAGAAGCAGAGAATTTGTGGGGATTTCCATTCGATTATGGTGTTTTGTACTTCTTGATATAATCTTGAACAGAAGGAATTCGGAGGTCTTCATGCTGTGTCGGGTTCAATACGAATCACGGTGCTTCGGCTATCATACGGAGAACTTTACCTTGTTTGTATTAATTCAATGTTGGAATTGCTTGTGCAGCCCTAAAGTTCTATTCCAAACGCCCATAGTAAAATTGTAGTTGTTTTGTAGATCAGGATCTTGTTTTTTTAACGACAGTTCTGAATTATTTCCTGGAAGCCAATAGAAATCTTTGGTTTTCAAGTCTGTCTGCTTCTTTTTTTAGGATGTGTTTTTTCTGTCAGCCTTGTGTTCAAATGAAATCCGAGATATTTTGTGATAGTTGTTCGGGGTAGTTCAACATTATTTAAGTAGATTTAAGGATTTTCTTAAGTAAACTTGATGTGTTAAGATTTATTTTCGGTGATTTTAATTTTCCCATTGCGTAACCAATTCTATAGTACGTTTAAGTGGGTTTGAACTAGATTAAAAGGTACTGCATGATCCCCATAGATAATTAAAATTTAAGCGTCATCAACAAAAGTTCCTATAGTCGTGTCTATTGGAATGTCTGATGTGTACAAGTTATAGAGGGTTGGCCCTGGAGAACTCCTGCTTCAATTGAATGATAATCTGAGCGAGCCTCGCCCACTTTTGTTTTAAAACTGTGGTTTGTTAGGATTTCAAGATTGCATAGTACTATAGCGGAAGGATTTCTTTGATTTTACGCAATGATCCGTTGTGCCACATCCTGTCAAAGACTTGACTTGATCTAATAGAACAGAAGTAGTGTACAGTTTCTGTTCAAATGCTTGGTTGATTACTTGGGCTAATCGATGAGTTTGCTGAAGAGTTGAATGAGCTGCACTGGATCCGAATTGGTGTGTTGGAATGTCGACATTGATTTTCTGTGGTACTAGTCTTTCTAGTATCGTAGAGGGCAAACTGATAAGGCGATAGGATGTCATATCATTAGGGTTCTTTCCTGGTTTTAGTATTAATACAAGGTGGCGCGCGGCAGATGCATGGATCTGAATAGGTCATTGCTACCTTCCTAACGGTCCTAGAAGGTTGAAAGTGGGGTGATTCAAAAGAGGGGGATGGGAAGTTTATGTTCCACGTGTTTTCAAGCCCTATAACGGAGTGGTCCGTTCAACAACGTGTTTTTTGTGTGCAGATCTATTTGTCGAACGCCTGCCCGATCGTTCGCGAGCAGCGTGCTTTCCGTTTAAAGTTCAATATCGACCCCGCGGCCGAATTCTCGATAGAAATTGAATTCTGGCGTGGGTTAATGCATTCCAGGATATCGGAAATGTATCCACGATAAAAAGAGGGCCTCAGAATACCGTCACTACCCCAGAAAACATCGAGAGGGTTCGAGCTGCAATTCAATAATCTCCCAGGTGTTCAATTCGGAAATAGGCAGATGCCCTTGGCATTTAGAGACGTTCCATTCAACGAATCGTTCATTAAAATCTTCGTTTGCACCCTTATAAGATGGTTGTCGTCCAAGAATTGAAGCCACGTAATTTTGAAGTCAGACAACTCGCTAGTGAAAACATGCTTGCTGCGTTACCTCGAGACAGTATCGTTTTCTTCTCTGACGAGGCACATTTTTACCTCAGTGGATGTGTCAATAAACAGAATAGGCGCTATTGGAGTAATATGAATCCCAGGGAGCTCCAGTAGAGGCCCCTGCACTCCGACAAGGTGACAGTATAGTGTGCAATTTCAAGAATTTGGAATATCGGTCCTCACCCTTTTGAAAACTTCTGCACGTTATCTGACCACGATCCAGGATTTTTTCTTGTCTAAATTGGAAAGGATAGAGCTATAAGACGTCTGGTTTCAGCAGGACGGAGCAACAGCCCATACAGCAAGAGTTTGAATGGACTTTTAGCGATACAGATTTCCCGGGCGCCTCATCTCCTTAAGAGGCGATTTGATTTGGCCGGCGCGCTCTTCTGATTTGCCCCCTTGTGATTTTTTTCTTGTGGGGATACCTAAAATCCTTTGTGTAATTTCAATCGGTATTGATATTACATTTTTGGCAGGAGTAATGAGTGGAGTACAGTCCATTGCAGATTGTTTAGGAATAGTTGTTAGTGAGTCTAAGGCATCATCAACTTCACCAAGAGTTTTGGGCGTGTTTTAAGGTTGGTGCGTAGAGACGCTTTGCTTTTGTAGTTGTTCCAGTTAGTTTTATTGTTGTGAAGTCTTTGTGTGATGGTCTTATGAATTACGAACGTACTGACTGTTGCAATTATCGGGGAGTGATCCGATCACAGATCATAGTTTGGAGTTATCTACATGTATGTGGAGGAAATCCTACTGGTAATAAAAAAGTCCAGAAGGTCTGGTATTTTATTGGGATCGTTAGGCCAGTATGTTAGGTGGCCAGTTGATAGGAAAGAATAATGGTTCTCTTGTATGAAATTGGTAAGCTCTCTTCCTTTCGTAGTTGTACGCTTGGAGCCCCAAAGGGTGTGTTTGATGCTATAGTCGCCTCCGGTAATAAATTGTGAGCCTAGTGTGGTAAAGAAATCCCAAAAATGATTGATTTTTAAATTGTGTCTTGAAGGACAATATACAGCAGAAACTGTTAATTTGTAGGGGGATATCTAAACCTTCACTAAGGTGGCTTGTAAGTTATTTGTTTTGTAGTTAGGCATAATATAATGGCTTATAGTATTTTTGATTAGTACGACAGTCCGCGCATGTGCTGTGTTGTTCGCGTAATTTATTTACTAAGTTAAATAGCATGGTATTCGAAAGAAAGATGTTTCAGTAAAATGAGTTTCGCTAATGAGAAGAATATCAATTGAGTTATGTTTCAAAAATGTCTCTATTTTGCTTTTGTGTTTGAGGATGTCATTGACATTCTATAGGGCAATTGGGCATTGTAATTATTTTGAGAAACAAGCTGTTTTGTTGAATTAATTGTTCCAACATATTCTTGAATTCTTTCAGGAAAGTGCTGAGAGTGATTGTATTATCTTCTGATGGGTGTTGGTTGCTTGATTTTCTTAGTATGTTGAAATAATTATTGCACTGGTGTGATTGTTCTGTTGTTTGCATTCTGTGAATTATGAATTGGTGTTTTGATTCTGGTGCTTGGTGAATATTTAGTCTATTTTTAGCGTTATTTGTTTGTTTAAGAACAGCATGGTTGTTGCGTTTTTTACAACTTGTTGAATTATGTGCAGCTCCACATTTCACACAAGAGTAAGGTCGGCTACAGTATGTTTGTGTACGTCCATATTGCTGATGTCGCATACATTGTGTTAATGCTTTGGCTTTTTTTTGGGTAGTTTAATTAGAACTATTTTATTTTGAATATAGCGTATGTTATATATTTCTTTATTATTGTCCGTCGGTTCTAAGTTGATGAAGAATAAGATTAATGTTTTTTTTGACGCTCTACTTCTTCCATTGTTTCCAATTTTATACCTCTGTTTATTTAACCACTCTTTAATTTAATTTGTGTCTGTTGTATGATGTAGGTTTTTGATAATAACCCTGAAAACACGTCCCTCTTTGGGCTGATATGTATGATGAATTATCTTGGAGTCTTTCATGTGTCGTATTAGTTTCCGGTAGATCTCTGGAGTAGAGCAGTTTATTTCTATAGTGTTATCGGATAGTGTTTTTGTGCTAAATTGCTCGCTTTTCACAATTTGGTTGTAGTTTTCCATCACGTCTTGATAATTTGTGACTCCATACACAAATATCGGAGGAGGTTTTACGGTAACATTATTTTCCTATACAGTGCTAGTACTTGCTTTGCCTTCTACAATTAGCTTGATAAATCTATTATTTGTGCGTAATTGCGTACTTTTTCTTCTTTTGATACGTTTAACAGATTACCATGAGTTTGTGTTAGTTGAGTTGTCGTTTTTGACCTCGTGGATCTATTCATCACTAGTAGGTGCTATTCTATATAATCTTCTGTCATTGTTTAACACTTGTTTCGAGGACGATGCTGACAAACTACTCTTTTGGTTAAGGAGTGGGAATTGGTTCTGAGGTAGGTAAAATTTGTTATCTGTTTGTAACGGCTGTCTTAAAAGTTGGAAGTTATTCTTTTATTCGCATTAGTACACCCTGTACCTATTGTTGTTTGGGTAACTTGGTTGATTGTAGACGAATCCCGGATCATTGAATACAAGTAACATTTTATTTATCTATTTGTTTTATTGGATTTTTATGGAAAAAGTCCAGTTAAATTTATTTCATCAGAAATGTTTACAACGTTCGCGGTTATTCACTATCTTATCGCGGCGTAGTTCTAATGCACACATATTCGTACGTTACGAAAGTCGAGAGGTCACTCAAACTCAAGTAAGATTTAAGATAGTATTAACAGAATTATTGCTACGATATAACATTGTAGTCAAGAAATGACTTTTTAACACATTGCGTTGATACTTACCTAATTCAGAGTATAAGTGCACAGGAGTAAATTTAAGTAAAACAAAAAAAAACATTTTGATGAAGTTTATTTATACATTGATAAGCATACATGACCATTACATTGAATTAAACATTTCAGTAATATGCTAAAACGATTATTATTATGCGAAGTATAGTACTACCTACTGAAATGTTAGTAGCATTAAGGTACTTATATATAATGTGGGTACACAATAAGTAATAACATCTTGATACCTACACATAAAAATAATTATAGTAACATCAATAAATAGTAGAACTTTACCCGACAATTATATTTAATATTACTGTAGCAACATTTATTTCTAATTAACTACTTTTTTTGCTCTCTAAACATCAATAATGTTTGATACATGATGTTATTTTAGTTTCATACATAGCAGTTCTTAACACCAATCTCTCCAACTCTAAAATAAATTCTGTATAGTTGAATACTTCATGCAATAATTATAGACATAAAATTTCTAATACTAATTTCTATTTCTACATTTTAAAGCTTTAATACCTAGTTAACGCGTCATATATGTAGGACATTCGTTATTTTGACGATATAATTTACTATTCTAACAATTTAACATTAAACACTGAGAACGGTTATTTATTTTCTAATACTATAAATATGCTAAAATTTAATTGTAACATTCATTGCTATGTTAATATAACTGTTTGATCTAACAGTCTAACACTTAACACCAAGGATATCTATTTATCTTTCAATATCAGGCAAATACTAAAGTCTGGCTCGAGATTTGATTGCGAATGTTCAATACGTAAATTTAAGCATTTTAAGTAAAATTTTTTGGAATATAATTAAAAACAAATAGATGGTTTGTAAAATAAAGGTACAATATTGTTTATCATAAATAAAATTAATCTTCACCCTTTTCATGTTACTGTTACCTTATCATATGTCTCTTCTGCTTAGATATAAATTCTATAGTTTTATATAAAATAACACTACTTTTCTCGATTACTATATTTTTTTCTTCTTAACTTATTTTCAGACTACGTCCTAATATAGCATTAACTAATAATTTGTCGTAGTGCTGTAATTTTATGATTGAAGTTAACATGAATGGTAAACTATTGAAATTTTCAAGAACAAATATAAAAAAATATATCTTTCTATAATTTATAGATTATCTAATATTTCGCGACACATATAGCTCATTTCATATATTGTAATCAATATGAAAATTAATAAATAAAAAAACAAATTTATTAACGTTCCTAAATTTGTTTCTATAGATTTCTACCCTGAATGAACAGCATATTGTATAAACTCAAAGCATAATTAAGCATTTTGTGCGATAACTCGACAACTAAAATTTAAAAACAAACATCGACAAATATTGATTGGTATAATAGTGTCCAAAAATGAATATATAACCAGAAGTTCATTCAAAACCGTTTTCTAGAACTAATTATACTAATTATATTTGGTTTAAGGTATCATTACAAAATATAATTCGAATTATATGCAAATAGGTTAATGGGTGCGTAAATGGTAGAGCTTTGGAGTTCTGTATTCTTGAAACAACAACGTTGTTTTAATAGTATCTGATGTTATTCATTTCTATTGTACCAAAACAATTTGCTATATGTTGATAAAATTCTATAATATTAATTTGAATAAATTGAAGTACTTTTACAACAGGATAACTATACTTAAAGATAGCTAATACATGAAAGTATAGTATATGGCAATAATATTCAAATAAAAATTGAAATGGATGTTGATTTATCTTAAGAAATCAATAATTTTGACTCTAAATATATATATATTTAAATCTATTATCCATAATTTTTCTCTTACGAAATAACACCACTTAACTCTATATAGTAGATATCTAAGCATCTCATAAAAGCTAACAATAACAGGGTAAAGGCTTTAGTAATTTTGCAGTAAATGAGACAAAAAAATTTTATGGCACACTATGTTTTTTAATTAAAAATTATATATTTTAAAAAGTTACGCAACTATATCTAAATAAATAAATCTGTAGCTACGTGAGTGATAAATAATATATAAGAAAGATAGAAGGAAACAGAAATCATTTTTGGAAGTTCTTGAGACAGGAGGAACAAAATAATTACCATTGTTGACAAAGCTCGTGGTTCACGTCCATTGTGTATAGTTAGCATATTTTATGATTGAAATTCTATAATAAATAATTTAAAAAATATTTAACCAAGCGCACAGAAAAATTTCACCAAAATATCATTCGTGATTTTTTGTCAATAAATGAGTTCGTTTATTTACTGACGATATTCGAATTAGAAAAGAATGTTTACAGCATAGGTGTATATTTACATTGTTCAATAATGTAAGGGTTCTATGAGGACATTTAATTTGTTTTTTAGAGTTTTGCCAAAAATATGTTAGACACTATCAGAATAGTTATTTTTTGAAATTGATTTATAACACGATTTACTATTTCGATATACCTAATCAAGCTATTCTTTAATCTTTTTTCAATCTAATGCTAATATGCAACATTTAAAGTTAGTCAGCTAATCAAATCGCTATGTGCAGCAGTACAAATATTAAAAATAAATTTTGTTTCTATTACAAACGGGGTATTGCCTAGCCTCCATTTAGACTATATCAATAACTTATCTAACAATATATTTACAGGCTTTTTTAATATACTACTAGCGCAAAGCATAAAAACCGACAAAAAATAAAAGCAAATAATAGAACGAATTTAATAAACCTTACATAAAAAAATAGCAGAGAATAAACCAATGAAAGAAATTAGAGATATAGAGACGTGACAATAAAAATCAACAATAAAAATGATAATCAAAAGAAGAGATTAGTGGATGTAGTGATATAGACAAAAAATAAATAACAGACATAAAAAAATAAAGATCTGAAGAAATATGATGCATCTTCTATGCTCAGTGTAAGCAAACAACAAATACAAAAAAAAATTAAATAAAACTATTTCCATCCAATATCTAGCGTCCAGGTTATTCAAAAAAGGTACTAAAGTACCAGGTTTTCTACTTTATTTAATTTTAACTAAAATTAATAATAATATAGACAACTTAAAGTAATTAGGTCAAACTTCACAAGCGATTAATTTTATGTAAATCTATAATTTCATCTTATACATGCTATTCAACTGTTGATAGCAATAACTATCCATAGATTGAAAGTTGACCTGATAACAAACATCATTAGTTCCAGTCATCTATATAATAACGTTTTCTATTTTGTAAACTACCTATATCAGCCTAAAGCATGAATTGAAACCCCTAAAACAAATTCCCCACATTCTATACGGCACAAACGAAACAAAACTTTAACAAACATGAAGTACGTAAACCAGACCAAAATTAATAGAAAATTTCGAGAGATTTTTTAATATGGCTTAATTTTTTAACTATAGAAATACAACTCATTCAATTATATTGGAATTAGATTAACTCAAATTTATAATCTACAGATCAAACTTAAAGCATATGTCGAACCAGTCATCTTCCCAAATTAATCTTGGTAAACCATATTTAATGGCATTTACAAAAATGTATGCATATGTACAACATGTTAACTATATATTCTGCAAAATATAAATAATGTTCTGTTTTACATCTATGCGCATGGGTAAAATTGTGCGCGATACATTTACATGTATAATTTTACGTTTCTATTATTTTCTGCCATGGTCGCTGCGATAACTATTTAAATAAGTCTTTTTACAAAAATATGTGGAGATTGACTTTATATACCAAGTAAAGGTTAGTTAATATATAATCTAAAAATTATTTTTTATTTGTCTGTCTAAGAAATCCAACCTATAACCGTTTTTCGTTGCAACAGATACCCAAGTAAGCAGTATAGCTGTAGTTAGAACGGTTCAATTATTGGACGATACCTAACGACAAAATTGCTTTCTACAACATTGAATATGTATCATTTCAACTACACATAGACTTTTATTTATAAAATATACATATACTTTCAAAAATTAGAACGGATAAAAATAGTTGACCAGGATGTCCTCAAAATTATGTTTGGCATTATCGAATGTGTTTTGCAAAGATTGAAAAATATGATAATTAATTATTTTTTAGTTTCTCACAAACAAAATTGAGTAATTTTTGAGTACATAGAAGAAATATGCTGCTAAAATAAATTGTATTTGCGACAGCGAATTTTGATTGCTTCAGTTACAAGAAGTGAGGTAAACCAAGAGCTCGCGTGGACATGGTAGGTACGTTCTTCAGCAGGATCGTAAAATAGTATGTACTTCGTTATCCAACAATAAAAGATATTTCTTTTGGAATAAAATTTTGTTCTATAATATAACTTCTATGACTTCTTTTGATTCTAATCCAATTTTAGTGACCATACCCTTTACAGCTTACTTAATACATTGATAGTAAAATACAATATACATATTTCAACGATCCATTTCTAAAAGAATTTAACTAGTGTCAAACCCCTCCCTCCTTCCATAGTATTCAGATTTGTCTAGCATTTTTGACAGCTACTACTTTGTTCCTAATAATTAAACTAAGTAAAACACTGGTTTTAGTTACATATTACTTTTTTGTTTAACAAAAACTTCAGCTTAGGTGTACTGTTCCATTTTCCAACCCTTAATACGTTTCAATTAGCTGCAAACAATAATTTGCCTTTTTAAAGAACTTTAGACCTATTCTTTTTTTAATTGTATCTGGAAACCAAATTATTTTTGATAACACAGCAACTTATAATAGTTTTACAGAAATCACTCACTTATAAACAAGTAAAATGTTGCATAAGACAATAGTATTGCAATTCCCAAAATATTATTTGTAACCGAAAACAAGGTTAAGAATATATGTAGGTACACTGAGAAAAATTTTTAGCCCTGTAGGAGTAGAAGATATAGTAGATAATATAATATAGGTATGATAAAAGAAGCAAATAAATCGAATCCGATAAATTGACAGGAGAGATCTCTTACTAAATTAGCAAAAGACACTTGGTGTTTGATAAATTCAAAAAATACTAAATGTTTTACATTTCTATTAAACCTGCATACTGAAGAAAACCCAATTGTATAAAAAAATAAAACTATTTTTAAAATGTGTAATAAATAAAATAATAAAAATTCAGCAAAAAAAAATAACTGACAGTTTTTAAAGGTTCTAGTATATTTCAATATATTTATTAATTGTATCTTTAAAAGTAATATATAAAAATATAAAATATTTTTAATATCTGACATTTGTGCCCATATTCTGACATGTAAAAATATTTTTTGAATAGGGATATAAAAATAAATTGTACGTATGTTGTAAGAAAATAGCTCGTATTTTAGTTTTTAAATATTTTGCCTTTTTTAAGGGGCATCAGAAGCTGCGTTTTACTTCTTTTTACGATATGTATTAGTTACTTTTAGAGTAATCCCGCCAAGTAATTGCTGTTTACCCATTATCCACTTAGCTAGTTGCTGCATCATTTTATAAAGACCTTGAATGTCTATGTTTGTTGTTTCTTGCAGTTTCATTAAAACCAATAACAACAGCGGTAGACAACTATAACAAAACAACATATTAATAAAGAAAAGATTAATAATGATATACATATATTTCAATAATGTTAAAAAAACACATACATAAAGAAGGAGCAATGCAAAAAAACAGAATTTTTTGCTAATTTTCTTATGGCGCAATTCGTCAGCCATGAGTTATACACTTGCAACGTCAAATTTATTATTAATTACATATTTACTGTAACTGTCACTAATAAAAAAACACACTTAAACAAGAAAAAGGCAAGAAAATTAAGATTGTATGTTGTGTCCCAAGGCTGTGTCATAAAAAAATTATAAAATAAAAAATCTAAACAATAAAATAAACATTTTTATAGTTTTATTTAAAAAACGGCAAATAAAAAATAGAAACACTATACTATAAATGTTGTTCAAACTGGGCACTATTCCGACAAATGCATAGTCTGCACCTTCTTGCTACAGAAAAATTGCATTTAATATGTTGTTGGGCGGTATTTGTCAGCAAGCATTAATTGTTCTATTTCATAAATAATCTACATTTGCAGGTGGTATTACATAAACAATTTCTCTAATTTGGTTCCATAAAAGTAATTCTTAAGGGGAAATGTCTGGGGAACGGACTAGCCATCTAAGAGGTCCATAACTGCCTATCTTTTCTGGGAGAAGTTACAAGAGGAAGCTGACAAAGCGCATGAGTTGGTAACGATATTAAAAGCAGTAAGGGTACGGTGGGAAAGTACGGAGAAACGGCGAAAAATGTAAATGGAAATATGATCATTGATTTTTGTATTATGAATGATGTAGTAGTCGCAAATACTTTCTTTATGCACAAGGACATTCATAAATACACCAGGGAGATAAAAAATAGAAATGAAAGATCGACCTGTTGCTAATTAAAAGGACAAATCTACAGATAAAAGATATTAGAGTAAAGAGAGGTTACGAAATAGGGTCAGGCCACTTTCTGGTTGAAGTAAGACTAAAAGAGCAAGATAACTGGGTGTGGAGCCAAGGGGCAAGGTCAAAAGATTTCTCGAACATCAGGAGTTACAAACTAAAGTCAGAAGAAATTAGAGAAGAGTACCAATACAAGGTCAAAAAAGAGATTGAATTACTCTGGTGCAGTAAACTAAACGAAGATTTGGAAAATAGCTGGAATATGTTTAAGGGTATTATAATTAAAGCTGCAACGAAAATATATGGTACAGTAAGATATAAATATAAAAAAGCATACACCGTGGTGGCATGAAGAAATACAAAACGCGGTGAAAAGAAAGAAGAAATTATGGAAGAAGTATCTTCAGACAAGAAACCACTATGACTACACAGTGTATAAAGAAGAAAGAACACAAATCAAGAAATTGGTTAAGAATGCAAAACAAAAATCTTGGGAAAACTTTGGACTGAAAATGGAAGCACAGGGACAAGGAAATTCCAAACTATTATACAGAACGCTGAAAACACTAAAGAAAGAAAATAATATGAAACAACACTACATTAAGGGAAAGGAAGGAACACTATTAACGTCAAATGAACAGATAAGGGATCGATGGTACCAGCATTTCAGTGAATTGTTCGAGTGTCATAACGAAACAGTGGATACTACAGAATCTGAAGAAAATGTAAGTGAAACAATTTCAGTAGAAACAAATATACAGCTCGAAGAGGTTCTCTACTCACTTAAAAAATTGAAGGGTGGGAAGGTGCCCGACAAAGATGGTACTAAACCGGAAATGCAGGAAATAATGTACTACACTCAATAATAAGGAACGCATGGGAAAAGTAGTAAACTCCGGAGGAATGGAAATTGGCAATAATTGTACCATTACTTAAAAAAATGAGACGCCTCAATTTGTAGTAATTATAGGGGGATTTCCCTTCTATCAGTAGTAGATAAATTATATGAACGAATTGTAGAATATCGGCTTAGACCAATATTAGAACCAACACTACAGGAACGTCAGGCTGGTTTTCAAGCTGAAAGAAGTACGCAAGACTGGATATTCAGTATAAGTCAGATTGCTAAAAGTGTACTTAGGGGACATGGAGAAGTATACATATGTGCAATTGACTTAGAAAATGTGTTTGACACTGTACCAAGAAAATGAATCTGGAACGCTCTAAGGAATCGCGGGGTCCCTAAAGAACTAGTGGAAGCAATCAGAAGCCTATATAGCATTACCAAAAATTCTGTAAGGAGCGTAAATGAAAATACCAAGAAATTTATCAATTTCAAAGGAGTGAGACAAGGGGAATACTAAGTCCACTTCTGTTCATAACAGTGTAATCGCCCGGAAATCCAAAAATGCTGTTAAAGGATTTAAAGTGGGGACTAGACATCTGAGACCAGTAATAGTGAGAGAGTTTCTATATGCGGATGATCTGGTGTTAGTAGCAAACAGTCAAAAAGAGCTACAAGAAGCAATTAATAGATGGAAATCTTTATTCGACGAGTACAAAATGAGAATCAATGTGCAGAAAACCGAATTTATAGTAATAGCAAGAAGAGGGTAAAAACTTAATATTAATATTAATTTGGACGGACATGAGTTCAACCCAGTGAACAATACGAAATACCTTAGTTCAATTATAGATTTTAGTGGAAACATAGAAATAGATATTAATCTAAATAAAAACATGACACGTTTATACAACGCTCTAAAATCAGTCTTCATAAACAAAAGAGAAGTCAGTAAAAAGACGAAAGTGAAAATCTACAATACGGTTTTAGTGCCCGTGTTAATATATGGTAGTGAGTCGTGGGTATCAAACAGAAAATTAAAAAGAAAAATAACGGCCGCAGAAATGAAGGTACTAAGGAAAATTGAAAGGGTGACAAGGCTTGACACACTGGAAAATAGGGTCATAAGAAATAGACTAGGAGTGGAAACCTGTCGCGATAAGATCATTGAAAGGCAACTAGGATGCTTCGGGCAGATAGAATGAGAAATGACAGCTTAGTAAAGGAAATATGGAAAGTAGGATAGGTAAAAAAAACAGGAGAGGACGACCCAAGAGAACTTGGAACCAAGAAATAGGTGATATATTAAGGGCAAGAGGCAGTACATGGCACGAAGCTAAAAGACGGGCAATGGGTAGCGGTAGCAAAACAAATCTCGACACCTAACGGTAAATGGGGGAGCGGATAAGTAAGTAAGTAACTATTTTGCTGTATAAAATCTCACAACAAATATGTAAACTAAATCTTCCTTGGATATTATTTTCGACCACAAATTTAGGATTTACGTCGCTCCATTATCTATGGTTTTTTTATTAAAAACGGCATTATTGCACTCGTCCGATCATAAAATTTTAGAATATAAAAGTGGATCTTTCCGTACCTTATTTAAATAAAGATTACAAAATTGCATTCTCCGCGGATGATCGTCTTCCAACAAATGATGGGTCATTTGAGGTAGGTATAGTCTCAATTTATGTTTTGACATGAAAAGTTTGGTACAAATACTGTTATTTCAAAATTATGACTAATAATCGAAGATTACGGAGGGAAACGGGGAGGGCAGGGTTCGAAAAAGGAAGGTTGAAAGCGATAAGCAAACTAGTCGAAATTTCCCCCGCAACATATTCACGGAAATCTCACGTTAGTAGCCCCGACTACTATCCACTTATTTTTTTTTCAAAATAGAATGCGCAGTTGTACTAGAGAACCTTACATTGTTAGCAATCTCCCTAAAAGACGTATTGGGGTTTCTTCAAGGTTCAACAAAACGATTAAATCTAGATTTCATCTGTCGTTCGTACTCTTTTCTTTAGTTTTTAAAAGATCCGTATATTTTTCAAATTAGCTTCCAGTTGTGCAATTTTTTCCGATATGCTGATTTCCTATTAGGAAAACGTCCTTGGTAAATTGGAATAGCGTCACATGATCTTCTACCACATTCAAAATAAACTTGAAGCATATCCATTAAATACTCAAAATTCATATTTTGCATTAGTAATAATCATAATCAAGAAAACTGACAATGACAGTAAATGATTAATAAATTTGACGTTGTGAGTGTACAACTTTTTACACTAACTCATGGCCGACTACGAATTGCGTTATAAAAAAAAAATAACAAGAAACTCTGATATTTTGGATTTTTCTTTATTTAAGTATATGTTTTCACATTATTGGAATGGGTAAAAAATTTTCCCTTCTAAAGAAAAGATATTGTATAATTTAAAATGCAAAAGTTGATAAACGTTCTTTCAAACTATGCGCGAGAAAAAGCTAATTTGCATTAGTCGTTACTCCCTAAACATGAACTTTCCAAACTGTGCTTTCTATGCTACTGGGTATAAAACATGTCAATCAGGTTTGAATGATTTACAGGGAATGTACTACTCTATTCAAGAAATGAAATTTCTACATTCGATATGTTTTTAACAGATAGGTATTTTTTCATTTTTTTGAAAAATATATCATTTTTAAGAAACAAAGCAGTTTCCCGCCTAACGTGACGTAATATGATAATACACGCTTTTATTTTATTACGTCACTAGCAAAGTGTTAATGATAAAAATGACCATGTGGAAATGGTGATTTCTTTTATATAGTCCAGGTCAGATAGTTCATTTTTTCGAAAAAGTTCTCTGTCCATTTTCTCAGCGGGATAATTAGGATTAAAATAGTAGAAATAAAATGTATGTGTTTTGGAAAACAAATTTTATGTGAAACTTGGTGAAAAAATTCATGAAAGTGCCGAAAACAGGTTATTTCGATTTTTTAAGTGTCAAATTTTTTTTTAAAAAACAAAAAATAGTACGTTATAGTGCTAAAAAAAGACGAAAAAAATGAGCCCCGGATCATCAAAATCGGTCAATAACTTTTTGCATGTTTACACCCCTCCAGCGTCCGAACGCCCGAAATCCAGAAATAGCACGATTTTCAAATGCGTTTTTAAGGTACTAAACTAAACCTTACGTAAATTTAGAGACAATGGGGTTATAGAGCAACTCCTCAGGAATAAATAGCGTTTTGTAACCAGTTTTTTGTATCATTATTATAATTTACTTTATTAAAAATAAAATATTTTTAATAGCCTATACATATTTAGATTATTTTTATTTTAATAACTAACAATGTTATCAGGCAATGCGTTTACCTGATTACTTTCGTATCGCACTTAAGGAAGGCTTATTTTAAATTAATCAACCTTTACTGTATTATTTAAATATAATACTTACGTTAGAGGGCAAGTGATCGAATATTTAAGGCCGTCGGTTGCTTCAAGGATGATTAGCACAATTTCAGACTTTCTATGCTCGTCCTTGGGAATTTTGGCGGATATCTAGAATAAAATTTGTTATTATTACTCTATTATACAAATTACTTGTTATTAAAAACAATGTGAGTATAGAAAATTGCTATAAAACTAGAATTTAATTGGGTATAACGATCTTATAGAAATAGTGTATACAAAGATTAATGCACAATGTTTCAACTGAGAATCAACATTCAAAATAAAATAGTTCAAAAGCGTCCGTATGTTAATAATGACTGTCAAAACTACAAGACAATGTCACAAAGTAATAAATAAAATTTAAAACAAGAAGTTTTATTTTTATCTTTTAAATTTGTTCCGTTTTAAAAGTATTATTAATTGGCATTAAACAGTAATACTATTTCATTTCTATGAAGAAATTGTGTAGACAAATATAAAAACATCATATACAACATTTCTTAAAATTGTATTTTTATTTATGTTCAATTGAAACGGTTTCTATATATGCCGGGATTATTTCACATTTTCATCTCGGATATTGCATTTTAAAAACGCACTGTCATCAGATTGGAGTTATTAACAGAATTTTCTACAATTAATCGTATTGCCGTTTGTTATTGGATAGGTGAAAGTAAAAGTGACTATACCAAAATTTTCCTTGTGCCAGTTAAGTTTTTAAGACACCGACAGGCGTGTGCAAAGAAACTGAAAAATGCTTGACATAGTAAAAAATAGTTTCTCAGTAGTAAAAGTGTCCCTTGTTTTAGTGGTTTACTGTTACAGAAATTTTATGACCTAGAGTATACGCCAGACGAAACAATGGCCCCAATCATGGTCAGAGTGGAAGTACTAGTCACGCAAATTAAATCCACTGACCTCAAGGTAAAAGAAGCATAAGTAGTAACCAAGGTGTGTGGCTGTTTGTTACTTAGCTACGAAACGCTATTACCGCTACAGAATGAAAAGCCAGAAAAAAACATGCTGAAGCTTACTGCTAGCTTAACAAAGCGGGGCTGGTGGGAATCAAAAAAAAATTTTAATTGCGGTGAAGTCAGACAAACGGCACAAGTGTCGAAAGCTAAAGATGATAAAAATTTACCAGCGATGGAAGTTGCAACAGAAGATGAAGACAAAGATGACATAGGCATAGCTACACTTAATCAGTGGTTACTTGAGCACATTTATGATAGATAAAAGTTATTTCTTCCAAACCTGCACTGTAGGTTCGCAGCCAATAGGTTCGGTAATGGACACACGTAGCAAAGAAATAATACAAATAGGTTACCGACCGGCGTTATAAAAATGAGCAGAAATCAAGATAAACCTGTTTTCTATAAGCTTCGCACCCGACCATCATCTTGTCGACATTGACCCGAAACGCGATACTCAACTGAAGATGTGTGCGATAAGGAACAGAAACCTATATTATATGCGAATAAAAACAATCCAAAGTTGACATATAATGTAAAGACTGTCTGTTGGGGTGAATATAAATCAACTAACCCTTAAGAACTTGTGTATTCAGATTTATGCGGTCCAATTAACGTGCCATCGTCAGCAGGATTGCGATATTTCATCTCATTCAAAAACGGCTATAGTGGTCATCTAACAGTGTACTTTTTGAGAACCAAGACTGTGCGATCTATATGTTGAACAGAATTCGGATGAAAATAGGAACTTAATGAAAGCACATATGTGAAATGGTACTATATTAACGGTGAAACAAATTCGTGTATTTAGGTTGCTTGCGTTAGTGATGATACCGAAGCAAAAGAGAGTTAAATGAAACATAAAGTTATTCAAATATTTGTTTATCGGCTACTCTGACAAAAAGTATACCGACTGTGGGATCCGCTCGCGAGAAAGGTCACCATTACAAAGGTTATCATTGTTAAGAATTCCAAGAGACTGTCGTTGGAGAAATAAAAGATTCAGCTGAATCTGCAATGAAGAAACGTCGTTGCACACGGATCTCTCCACGTACTGAGTGTTCATATAATCTTAGAAACAGTACACCGGAATTGTCGCATGTCAGTCATTGATATATGCGATATGGTAGAAAGACTAATCAATGACATGGCAAGCAGAGAAAATTGACATGCCCGGATATTTATCTCTACGGCGAAGTGTTTTAACCAACACACCGGACATGACAACTTCCGGTCATACCTAATAAGAATCCGATAGCAGACAGAAGACCAAGATAGATGCGAATGTGAGGAATTTCACAACACTATGCACGTCCTGTTAACTTACAACATGGAGTAGGAGACCAGGGATAGATTGGAAAGAGCCTTCATAAGTGGGTGCAGATGGCTACAAACTCGTGAGGAAATCGAGAAACCTTTGGAGTGCGCAAATGGTAAACGGCTCTTGCAGTATTCGCAAAACGATGCCCGAGATTACGTGTAAATTAGTGCTGGTGCAAAATGCGAACTCTTAGACATTAAATATTAAGCAGATTAAGGTGGATTAGTCGGCTTCATTGCTTATAATTGTTAAGGAATTAGAACCATCAACGGTTTTGAGTCGCCTGTCCTGACTCAGGTTTTTGGTGGTTTTCCAAAGTTCTATACAAGAGTGATTTAAAGAAATTGAATATTGTAAAATTTAGGTTTTGGGTGTGAAAACAATAAATCTAATTGTAGTAGTGTTGATATAGTGTCGTAAGGCGAATCAACAGCAATTTTTGAACGACATGTACCTGACGTTCTGTAAATATATTCAATCAATGAATTATATGATTAAAGATATAAACGCTTGAGATAAGGATCCGGCACCATTGTATTATGACAACCAAATCGCTCAGCGTTTTAAATCCGAAATTCAACAAAAGGATCAGGATATTCAATGGAATTTCATCAGAGAAACGCAGAGAGAAAGAGTAATCTCGATCTAATACATTGCGACGAAGAACCAATGAACCAATCTCTTGACCAAAAAATTGCTAAGAGACTCATTGGAACAGAAGCAACCACTTTCTGCACGCAAGTGTTAAGAATAGGGATATAGAATACTCCGACTCTGAGAGTGAGCGCTTCCATTAGTTATATCGCTTTTCTTTTTATTTGCCAACGTGTAAACAATGGCTTAAAGCGTAAATTATATATAACCAATAATGATTAAAACTATTCTATGGAATAATTAACATTAATAAGTAGTCGTGAAAGACTTTGATAATTATGCCAGTGTTAGATTCACAGATACATGAACTATTCTACAGACAATAAAAACGAAAAATTTTAATTGACAATCCAATTTAAAAATAGCAGAAAGAAATTAATATGTTTTATATTTTGTTCACAATTATGAGGTAACTGTTTCTTTTACGTGGGCAGTCTGAAGAGTTTTGAGCCTAACATAGAAGCAAATATTTTATTGTTAAATTCAAATTTGTTTTTCAACATAGCCTCCTTTAAGTTGATACACTTTTTCCACTCGTCCAAAATTGTAGTTGGCGGCTTGCTCTGCAAAATGGGCGTGTACGGTTGCGATGACCTTCTCCTTTGATAAAAATCTCTCACCTCCGACCCACAATTTGAGCTTAAGGAACAGGAAATAGTCGCTGGGTGTTCAATTAATTCAATCTGCAATTCGAAAATTTTGGCCGCGGGGACCGCTGAAACGAGAGTCAGTGCACTATCTCGATAAAAGAGCACTTTCTTCCGTTTCAAATTGGGTCATTTTTCAGCAATTGCTGCCTTCAGCTGGTCCAATAACTATGCGTGGTACGACCCGTTATTTTTTCCCTTTTTTCTAAGTAGTCGCTGATCAAAATTACATGATTATCTCAAAATCCATCACCTTTCCGACCGATGAAACTGTCTTCGCCTTTTTGGAGTAGGTTTACCCTTTGCAGTCCATTGTTTTGATCAGAGTGTAATTGTGGACCCCAGTTTTATCATCAATGATAAATCGACGCAAAAAGTCTAGCTTGTTTCTCTGAAACCGCTTAGGCAGAGCATTGGAAATGTGGAAAGTGACCAAGCGCGGGACCCAATGCGCGGACAGCTTTCTCAGGCCTAATTCTTTAGTCAGTATATGACAAAAGCATTCTTTCGATATACCCACAGCCTCTGCTATTTCCCTAACCTTGATTCTACGGTGGCCTAGTTCCATTTTTGATGATATCGGTGGGGGTCGCAGTTGTTGACCGCCTCGAACGCTCATTATCAGCCAAGCTGGTATGACCGCGTTTAAATTCAGCTGTTCATCTTTTTACGATGGTAAATGATAGAGCAGAGTCCCCGTAAACGGCATCTAACTTGGTTTTAATTTGCGTAAGCGTATTGCCTTTCAAATGCAAGTACTTAATTATGGCACGGTACTGGATTTTTTCCATTTTGTACAAAATCATTGACATCGGCAGATACAAACGACCGTGAAACAACAACTGAGCGTCCAAAAGACTGAAATTTTTACAGGTGTTTTTCAAAGCATATGCGACTGTAGTATCAGAACGATTTTGACGAGTAGGGCTATCTTCATATCGAAGCTCAAAACTTTTCAGACTGCCCACGTATATGATTACCAAACTTTAAAGACAAAATGCAATATAGGAAATGACTAATGAATGTTGTTTGATAATAAATTTCTTATGTGTACTCTATTATATATGGGGATGTGTTTATCAAAATTTAGAGAAATAATTCTAAGATAAAAATTGCAAATGTAAGTACAAAATTTAATTCGGATATCAAAGAAGCGGCAGTCTAAAATAAAGAAAAAAATCTGGTGTGAACATCACACGACTTTCCTTATCCTATTATTATATATTATACCGGGTCCATCGTCTCGGCCCTGCGCTGCTCTCGTCCCGGAACTTCTTATTTAAAAAAAAAAGATGAGGCGCGAGTCCAACACTCGAAAGCTGATTAAAATAAACAGTACAAGACAATAATTGACTCGTACTTAAAATTTTGCTACGTCACTGAAGGTAACCGTGCGAGCTCGGACGCACAGCCTTCCCCATTATCGCCTGCGTGCTCCCTCCTAGCGGCCAAGCGCTCCCCCGTCCTCCCGCAGTCGGCCAGTAAGCTCTCCGAGCGCGCTGTGATTGGTCCGTTTAATTAATTTTTAATCGGCTATAAATTATTTATTTGACCTCGGATCAAAAAATTTCATTGTAATTTTTTGTTCGTCTCGGTCTGATCTATCCGGTAATATAATTTTCCCGAAACATTTTCAATTTTTTTTCGAGTTCCTATTTTACCAACTTTTATTTTAAATTCATGTTTACCTCACGATAACAAATCATTTTTTTTGTATCTTCAACTGTTTAGATTCGCGACCGCTTTGCGACCGATTATTATATGATAAGGAAAGTAAAAATCAGAATTATATGTAGCTAAAAATCAATAGACAAGCTTAGGTGTGGTTTTTGTCTGACAAGAACAGAAAAACCATTTGTGTGTCAAAATGTAAAAAATATGCGTGCTAAATTATGTTGGCTTATCATTTGAAAACTAATTCTAGTTACTACAAATCTCCTCGAAATTAGTTGCTAAAATTAAATTAGTAGTTTAATTTCCAAGTCAAATTTAAGTGTACCTATGAGAAAGTTGAGTTTACATGTACACTTTAGTTTAAATAGTATATGATAACAATGTGCATTTTAAATGTAACTTACCTTGAAGGTGTTTTTACGTCCATCGGTGCATTTTATCCCATATTTTTCAATTGCAGTGAAGCACGATTCCATCAATGAGTCCATTAAAGTGTTGTTGTTCAATAAGTATGTATAGACGTTTGCCATAAACAAGCTGCCTTGGTCTAAAAAGTAATTATTGTTGATGAATAAGATTTTATCTAATTTTTGTACTAGCAAAACAGCTTCTTGTGATTTTTTTTCACATGCGTAATTATAAACATGTTGGATTATAAATATCCTTTCTAAATCTTCTAACGATTTGCATAAGTTTTCTCACTAACATGTCAGCATCATTTTCCATGAGGTTTACTAAGAGTATTTTACGATAACAATAGCACCATTTGCCATGTAGAGTTATAGTAGCAAGCTGATGAGGTCTAACTGCAACCTTTTCGTCACACCACAAAGTTTTTAATAACAAAAGATCCATTACTATCGCAATAATGGCATAATTTATGCTTTTGGAGTATTGTGTAATAACATCCTCTCAATAAGTTTCTATTATTTTTGATATGTTTTCCACAGTATTTGTGTAAGTAAAACGTGCTTCAAGATAACCTAAAAATTGCATTAAAAATTTCACTTGACGTTAATCAAGATTATTGAAAAAGTTTGTTCTCCACATCCATTTTCGAACAAGTTGAAAATAGTCCCATGATCACCTAAAGGGTCTATGGCACACCTCTTAACGGTGCTGAATCTGTATATAAAATATGTTTGCTATATATCTTACAAATGAGAAGAGAGAGAACAGGAAGGCAGAAACTTCAACCTAAAAGAATTTTACAAAAAACTTAGACTCCAGCACAATAATAAAGCAGCCAAAACTAGAGTAATAAAAGACAAAACCGGCAAAACTGAGAATAACCCACAAACGATGAACAACATATGGAAACAGTACTACCAATAAATATTATATACGGAAGAAGTAGAAACACAAAGAGAAGAACAGCAACCGGAACATGAAGAAAGAGATCTTTCTGAAGATGAGAAATACAGGAAGAAATAAGAAAATTAAAAAACGGCAAAGCACCAAGAGAAGATAAGATTGAGGCAGAACTGTTAAAATATGGAGGGCAGCAGGCACAAACTAGAATGTGCCACTTAATTAAACAAATATGGAGACAAAACAAGATGCCAAAGGACTGGAACACTAATATAATAATGCCAATATACAAAAAAGGGGGAAAAGCAAACTGCAAAAATTATAGACCAATAGCTCTGCTAAACACCACTTACAAAATCTTGGCAAACTTACTGAACAAAATGGTTAAAGAAACGGGCTGAAAATATACCAGAAGTTACCAGAATGGCTTCAGATCGGACCCATCGACCATAAATGCCATACACACTCTGGAGCAAATAATCTAAAAAATGAGAGAATATAAAAAAGAAATTCATACTATATTTATAGATTCCAAAATGGCTTTTGACTCAATAAATAGGAGAAAACTAATAAGAGAACTAGAACACTTGGGAATACCTGGAAAATTGACTACACTAATAGAAATGACCCTACTAAATACAAACACGCAAGTGAGATTTCAAGGAACATCAACAGAACCCTTCGTAACAAACAAAGTAGTAAAACAAGGGGACTCTATCTCCAACTAGATTTAATCTAATACTAGAAGGCATAATGCGAAAAGCTAATCTAGATAAGAAAAATATCATGCTTAACCAGATACAAATAATAGCCTATGCAGACGACATAGCATTCATAGGAAATAAAAAAGAAGATATTACAAGAGCGGTAGAACAACTAGACAAAGAAGCAAAAAAAATCGGTATGGAAATAAACGAAACCAAAACTAAATACATGAAGATTGGGAAAGAACTAGAATACACACAAGACCATTTAAAAACACAGAAATACACTTTTGAGAGAGTCAATAGTTTTAATTATTTGTGGGTCACAATGAGACATACCGGAGAGAATAAACTAAAAGACAGATGGCTGATAGAAAACCAGGCAGAAATAAAACCCTACTAAAAAGCAAAGCACTAAGTAAAACAACAAAAATAAAGATATATAGAACCCTGATATGTCCCACCATAACATATGCAATGGAAACGATAGCAATAACCAAAAAGGAAGAAGACCTGAAAATCATAGAACGAAAGATAATGAGAATAATACTAGGACCTAACAAAACACAAGAGGGAGAAATAAGATTAAGAAAAAATAAAGAAATAGAAGAAGAACTTGGAGGGGAAAATATTATCAGATTTATAAAAACACAACGACTACGATGGGCTGGACACATCATGAGAAGGAAGCCAAGGGAAATGATCAGAAAGATCATACAGCGGACGCCCTTAGGTCCCAGGAAACAAGGAAGATCAAGGAAAAGATGGGAAGACGCCCTCGAAGAAGATATGAAAGTACTGGGAATACAAGATTGGAGATCGAAATGCAGGGATAGGAAGAAATGGAAGAAAATAATTGAGACCGCCAGGACCAACAACAAATTTGAAAGATCCAGGAACAAGAGGATTAATCTACCTCAATAACAGGATCGGAAACGCCTTGGCGTTAGCCATCATTCTAAGAATTGGATGTCTTAATGAAGATGATGATATCTCTTACAGATTGACCTGCAGGGCAGATTTCGGATTACAATATTAAATACTATAAATGTCTCTTATATATTGAAAGTCATGTATGACAAATTAAAAATCATTTACTACAATTGAAATTTTAATGAATTTTCTTAAATTTGCCAAATTTTATATTTTGAATTAGACATTAATGAAATAAAGCTATTAGTGTGCTGAATATTCCTTACCAGTTATTTTTTCAACGGATAATGGTAAAATTGCAGCGGGCGTGCTTACGACTTGCACAGGTTCTTTAGTAGTTGATAGCTGAAGTTCGTTATTTTTAACTGCTCCTTCGTGTATAGCTATTTTATTTAACGTACGCCATACCGCTAGCCCCGTAGGCGTTATTTCTGTTGCTGGAAGAGGAGATACTTTATGTTTATTTTTTTCCAGTCCTCCTAAATTTAGACCATATGGGTGCAATTTAATGAACTCATCGATAGTATATAATTGGTCGTCTTTTTCTATACACCAATCCCAGTCATTAAAAGTTTTGAATGTAATAATTTCTTCATATTCTGACGATGATTTTTGTTCACTAAACCATAATAAATTATATAGTAATGTAATTTCATCTTCAGTATATTTAAGCAAATGATGACTGCTATATGGTATAGAATTCGCAAAATTAAATGCTTTGCCCAAATTCGCATCTTGAAAACTGGTAGACGGTTTTGCATTATCATATGGTTGAGAACCTTGTGGTGAGTTTTTCTTCATATGTCTATTTACTTTGTTATCTAAACAAACAAAATAACACATTAGTTTATAGCAATTGTATATGTTACAATATTTTTTCCAAATACACCAACAACTAATAATTGTAAAAAAGAAACTAGTGCACCTAAAAAAGAAATAAAAAACAAAATTTTTTCTCAGTCAAGTCTACAAGTATTTTTTAGAACATGCAGTGTTTTGCTGGTTAAAATTTTAGGATTTAGTTATTATTCATGGTTTTAGCAGATATACTTGTGAGTTATTTAATACAAAATAGTAAATCCATCATGGTCATGACAAACTTTTTGGGAATTTAATAAAAAGTATTCTTTGTGTGTTCTTAAGTTAACTATCGTAGTCTTAGCATATAATGTTAGTATATTTAGTAAACTTACTAAAGAAAATGGGTTAATTGTAGTGTACTTGGGGTTTTGGAAAAAGCAAAATTTTAGAGAAATTATTTTACATATTGACGTTAGTAAACTTTCAACAAATATACATTTTGAGACTCAGTCTTTGAACTTCGTATTTGCCAGTTCATTTTCTGCTTGACTTTCGTAGCGTAAACAAGTGCCTTCAAGAGCTCTGTTATCAAGTGCGCCGCGACAAACAAGTGACCGCTGTTATTAACAATACTAGCAAATCATCCTAAGTTCAGTACAACCCATTTATATTAAAAGCAACTGCAAAATTATTTTAGAAACTAAACATGTTACCAGCTTGTAGTGGTCCAGGTGTTATTGACGGCCAGCTGTACGTTCCAAATAATAATGCTATACAGGCTGTTCCGCTAAATAATCAACAATTTTTCAACTCTCAACAAGCGAATTAGCCAAAATTAAGTAATACTAATGACCATTTATCGCAAAAACACTTGAAAATCCACCTGCTCATTATACTCAACAATCATCATATACTATTCACTACTACTATTGTATTGTATGTCTTCTACAAGTGATGATGAAATACCTGCACAAGATGCTAACAAAAACCCATGGCAAAATGTCAAACGTATAAAAAAAGGAAAATAAATCTTTCCAACAACCACAATATTGCCTTGAATAATAAATTTAGCCAACTAACAGAAGAAAAGGCTGAAATATCAAACGACAAACAAGTTGACCACAAAAACCAAAAACATCCTCTAATCCTTGTCTATGGGGTGTTAAACTATTAAGAAATGATCAACAAACTCGGAAATATAACAAAAATTGAGCAATATTCTACAAAAACATTAGCTGACAATACGACTAAAAACTACTGTAGTCTACCAGACACATACAGAAAATTAATACATGAATGCCAGAAAACGATATAGTACATCATATATATTAACTTAAGCAAGAATGAGCATGAGACAAATGAGCAAAAGAAACTTAGCAGCCCAGGACGCAAAGTCATAACCATCTTAAATGCGAAGTGTAGAATAACAAAGGAACAACTAAATGTTTTTCGTTGATCTAAAACCGGCAGCCAGCAATAAAGATATTTATAAAGTAATAAAAATTCAAAACCAACTAATTGCTATAGAACCGCCCAAAAAGGTTAATAGCATTGTGCAGTATATGCGCTGTCAACAATATCGACACTGAAAATGTATTGCAAGTCCAACTGCAAAAAAAGTAAGAATACCCCAGTTAAATGTACACTGTGTGGTGGAGCTCACACTGCTAACTACAAAGAATGCGAATTTTATCACAGATTGCTGAAAAAGCCTAACAACATGAACAACAGACTAAACATTCAGCAAAATACTCTAATGCGCCAAATTCGATTCAAACATCACTTTTTGTAGCAACATTTTAGCTATGCGAATGCAGTCACAGATGCCAGAACAAGTGAACGCAATTTAAAATCGAATGTACATAAATTAGACAATAAAAATTATGATGATAATATTTTATTATGCGCACATTTTTAGAATAATTTAAGTCTATGTTCCCACAGCATAGTATTAAACATGCTCAAAACGCTGTTTAATAAAATTCGCTAAATGTGTGAAGATAACCCAGTAGAATGCTAACGGATTTCTGCAGCACAAGAAGTAGTTCAATTATTCCTTCATAATAACTCAATGGTTATATTGTTAACTGGAAAGACTCATTGCACAAACAGATCCGACTTTAACCTATTTGAATATTTAAATTAATTTACCAACTATCTGGATAATACTACCCATATTAACATAGCCATAATAATAAGGAAACCTACTAGCCATTTTTCTCTACCTAAATACGAGACAACCCACCTACAAGCCACAGTTATGAAATTTAAAATACTCCCTTATGTGTTAACAGTTGCATGCGTCTATTGTCCACCTCGTCACAATGTCAAAAAAAGAGCATTTTCAAAACTTCTTCCAGACAAAATGGACTAAATTTATCGTAGGAGAAGATTTCAATAGTAAAAACCCCCTATGGGGATCTCGTATAACTAGCAAAGGCAGAGAGCTAGCGAACCTCCCGAGAGAGCACAATTATTCCTTTCTCTCCACTGGCACTCCCACTTATTGATCAACCGATCTCCACAAAACTCCCGATTTATTGAATTTTTTATAACAAAGGGTATTGCATCACCCTATATGGATATTATCCCAAGTTACGACCTTTTCTCAGATCTTTCCCAAATTATAACGACTATCAGCTCTACATTATCCATAAAAAAGAAGTTATTAGATTACATAACAAAAAAACGAACTGGGAAGCATACAGAAACTACATTCAAGAAAATATAAACTCAAAAAACCAGAATAAATCAATGAAGCACTAACTACGTTGATCTGTACTCTAAAAGAAGCTGCCCAGCAAGCTACGCCCCAACCAAATATCTAGAATTCAACATACAAAAGTCCCACGGAGATTAAAAAACTCATAACTGTAAAACAGAGAGCCAGAACAAAATGACACCGAACTTAAGCAGCTGCAGATAAAAATATTTTAAATCTAAAAAAATAGCTGAAACACAAAATAAAAAAGGCACAAGGTCAATCCTTTCACGACTACATCATTAGCCCGAATAGATACGACAACTCAATCTGGAAGCCGGTAAAAACCCCAAAAATCAAGTGCCCCCCAAAAAAATGAAGCACAATCCAGCCCACAATAAATCAGAAGTGACGAGAAATAAGCTAAATTATTTTTAAAATACCTTGCGGAAGTCTTCATTACCAACGACGACGTCCCTGATGATGAAATTGAGAAACAATTAAGTATTCCAACTAATAAAGCTTCTGGTATAGATAGAGTAACACCTACAATTTTAAAATAAATGCCAAAAAAAGGATTAGTTTTACTTACATACATATTTAATGCTATTCTTAAAATGAATTATTGGCATAAGCAACTAAAAACCATCTTATCGACCAATAAGCTTGTTGTCCATCATTCCAAAATTTCTGGAAGAACTTCCACTGCAAAGAATAGCTGCAGATCTTAACAGTAGATCATGGATACTTCCGCATCAGTTCGGCTTCCTCCAAAACTATTCTACGATGCAACAAACTCACAGAGTCTGACACGATTAATTAAGTATTAGAAGACACTCGAGATTATTGTACAAGACTAAAACACTCTTGCCCACAACATGCTATAATCTTCTTAATTCCTATTTATATGACATGAAATCTACACTTCTGGTTCTACCCAGAGTCAATAAAGAAGTATCTGACATGAAACCAATTAAATCTGGACTACAGCAAGGAAGCGCCCTGGGTACCGTACTATATGTTCTGTACACTGCAGATTAATTAGTAAACGAAAACGCTACAATGCGTATATTTGCTGACGATTGCTGAGGATTAACCACCACAACAAACTAAATAGCCACACCAACACGTTTCTAAACTTTCTCCTGGAACCGCGAAATACAAGAAGGCTTAAAAAACACTGGCCAACTGATCTAGTAAACAACTAAGAAAGACTTGTCAGTGGAAAAGATTTCACCACGCCAATGAAGAACTAGCCAGTAGCTAGTAACTACTTAGATCTTATTAATCACTAGAACCTATAGTGTTAGTTATTCTAGATGTTCTAAATAATTAGCCGCTCCTAATTAATGACTCAAATATGATTTATCACAAATCTTACGTAGAATTTAGTATTTTGAAATATGATCACAAAAATTTACGTAACTGAGGATATAAATTTGCTATATTACGCTACCTTTATAAGGAAACGAATTATTATCTATGCAGTGGTCTGGAGGAAGACAATTAAATATAACAATGGAAGTACTATACAGAAAAATTTACCTATTTGGTGTGATAGAAACGTGCTCAAGTGCTACTGTAATGCTAATATTGAAATTACCGCGTCTTTATCTGGTAGTTGAATGTACTGGTCAAAAATTATTTTCAATACAAAACCAGTAGTTTGATCGAATCACACTAGAGAGGGAATGTTCCTCTTGAAATACTGAGAAATAACGTAAGCAATAAATTCTTGTTTGAAAATTAAATCCTTATCCAAGAATAAAACAATATCTTTTACTAGAAATAAGTTTAGAACTGCTAAAGATGGGGTTTTTGAATCAAAACCCAAGTACTCTGTTCCCATGAATGAGTACACTAGTATCCTCTAAACAGAGATTTATGTAATAAAGAAATGTTCTTAATTTAACTTTGACAAAGATATTGTTATTGTGTCAGATAGGCCAACTCAGTTATTGGTCTTAGCTCATACACCATAAATTCTAAATTATATAAAACATTTTAGAAAAGAAAATAAAATTATCTATTAGATCCCTTATCACACAAGAATAGCGATAAATGAGGAAGCATGATTACTTTTCAGGAAAGGAAAAACTTGTTCTTTAAAAAAATCAAAACCATTCTGCAGAATTGGTAAATATAAAATCTAGAAGCTAAGACAATAAAGTGAGATACTGAATACTCTGGAAAGTCTATTTAACTCGGAAAGTTTCTCACTCTATTTGGCAAATTCTGTGAGAAAAAGACTACAAAAATCAGGAAAAATAATATTAGACTCCCAGCAAATGGTCAACTTAAATAAATAGAAGTGAAAAAAAAAATGGTTAAGGTATAAAAATTTTGATATATGTTCTAAAATTTCTTTAACAATCGTCTATGGAAAGTGGAATGTTATTAAACAATTCAAGACAAGTTTAGATGAAATAACGGCGCTGAATCCAAACAAAGTCTACCTTAATTACGGAAATGGACTAAATTGTTATATTTTAGTATATTAGAAGTTACAATATATATATATATATATATATATATATATATATATATATATATATATATATATAGAGAGAGAGAGAGAGAGAGATATTTTGAGTATTTTTAGGTAACAGTTGTTGTCTGTATACTAATAAAAAAATTACAAAAGAAACAACAACTGTTACCTAAAAATACTCTAAAATATCTCTCTACATATAATCAAACCACTATTTAGTTGGTTAGTGTCAAAGTTTAATAAATTATTATAATAATAACAAAACTACTTCAGTTACTAATTATAAGTTGAACTTGACCTGATAGAGTTACCCGTTCATTGAAAGCTGCATATATAATTAACGTAAAGTTAAGAGAAGTTTTAATTGACTTTATATATTGTCCAATATTTTTAAATTTTGATAGTGTAATAGTTATTTTTTATTATTATATATTTATTTAAGAAATTATACATGAACATTTAAAGGTAGCAATTCTATTAACAAATTTCTTTCAATACATTTTGATATGTTTTGCAATATTAATAAACATTTGAAAACATACATTTAATTATTGTATACTGTTTTTACTTTCAGCTTCATTTCTTTGACGACATAGTCTAAAATAATGTTAAAGATAATTGGGCTTAATACTCCCCCTTGTCTTAAGCCTTCATTTACATTAAATTCTTGTGATTCCTGTTTATGTATTTGTATTATGTTTCTGCAGTTATTGTGGGTATTCAAGATTGGTCTCAGTAACTTTCTCGGTTTTAGGGTTTCCTCCCATTACATTTCTTGGGACTTTTCTAAGTCGATGAAGACTATAAAGTATTCCTTTCCTACATCTGAAGTTCGTTCTAGTAATTGTTTTATGGTAAATATATGGTCTTGGATACTTCTCCCTTTCATAAAACCATTTTGTGACTGTTCCATTCGCTGCTCCATTTGCATTCTTAATATTTTTTCAAGTATTCTTTCATACACATTTAAAGCAGTGCTTAGTATGGTAATACCTCTGTAGTTTGAACAGTCTGTTTTGTCACCTTTTTTAAAACTTGATACGATAATACCTATTTCCCAATTATATAGTATTTTTACCTTATTCCATATCATGTTATACATATGGGTTAAGATGTTGATGGTTTTTTGCCCCAAATGTTTAGCATCTCTCCAGCTATTTAGTCGTAATGGGCTGCCTTCTCTTTCTTCATTTTCTTGATAGTTTCTTTAATTTATTCTTTTCTGCCCTTCTTGTATCTCACCTTCTTGCTCTTATCCCTGTCGTCCTATTCTGTCTGTATTGAGTAGTTCTTAGAAGTACTCCATCTATCTTTCCATAATCTTCTTACTGTCTATTATTAATTGTCCGTTTTTGCTTTTAATAGTGTTTGTTAGCTGTTGTTGTTTTCCGTTCTTATATTTTTTAACACTCTGTACAACAATTTTTGATTCTGTTGATAATCCTCTTCCATTTTTATTTAACTTACGTAACTTTATGAATAAGATATAACCTATTAATGATTATGTAATCGATTAGATATAGAAATAGATTTTTCATTTCTGCTTTTCATTTTTCTCTGTGTTTAAAGAAATTATTCACAACTACGTTGTTGTTTTGGATATAGGAGTCTATTACTCTTTTCCCATTGCTATTTCTAGTATATTCGCCGCGTATACCTATTGCTTCTTCTGCTTTATTTTTTCTCTTGCCCACCCTTCCGTTGAGAGAGCACGACAGCCGCGAGGTAAAGGCCTCAACCTGCCAAACTGGCGCACGGCGGCTCCGGGTTCGAACCCCGGCAATGACAAAAACATTTAATGCTCTCCGGCCGTCATACAAACACCTTTGGCGGTCGTAAAAAATACATTCACTATGCACTCGTCAACCCGCCCGGCAAGCGTGGCGTTTAATTGCCAAATCCCCCCCAAAAAGGGAGGCCTATGCTCAATACTGGACGCTACAAGGCTGAAGAAGACCTTTCCGTTTAAGTCGCCCAGTATGATTATTTTACTTCTCAGACTTTTGACAAGCCCCGTCACTTTTTCCCAACATTTGTCTTTTACTTTAGTTAGCCCGTTCTCATCTGGCCGATAGAGAATTGCAATATTCAGATTTTCGTTCCTACTAATCTCTAATTCAATTTATAGGATTTTCTCATAAATGCATGCGTAGTTTTTATATTTTGTGTTATTGTATTTCTTATTATGCCCTTTCTCCTTGCTTTACTCCACTACCTATATTATTATATGTTTATTTCTTAATTATTCTTTCAACACATATTTTAATCACTGTAATATGTGGTCAATATATATATGTTAGAGTTATCCTGAATAAAACACAAAATGTTAGAAGGATTCTAATTTTGCTGCTATCGGTGTAAATTACGGAGTTGGCAGTTACGTATGAAATATGATGTGGACCAAATGCTCTCTACGACCTCGCTGACATGCGGCTATTCTTTTAAAGAAGTTTTCCGTAAATGCTTTCCCACAAATGTGGCTCTGTTTCATCAATTACAGGTTTGGTGTTCTCTTTTAGCTCTAAAATCGTGGCTGGTTTGATTCATTCAAATAGCCCTAGAGGAAAAATTTTAATTTAATCAGATCTCAGGACCGCGATGTCGCTTCTCTGCGAGATTTTACAACCAAGACGTTTGGTTTGAAGTAAAGTGAGTGTTTCACATGCTTGTTGAATTTATATGTTATTCACGTTCAAATAATTAGTCTTATTTAAAAAAAAGTTGACTAGCATCTTCTGATATGATTGACAATAACCGCGTTACTAGCTTTGTCCTCAAAAAAGTAGTGGCCATGGTCCTCCAGCCCAGTTAAGTGTGCACACTCTACAGCGCATCTTAAAGTTTAATTTGGATTACCCTATATCTGCATATATATATATATATATATATATATATATATATATATATATATATATATATATATATATGATATATATATATATATATATATATATATATATATATATATATATATATATATATATAGATATATGCATTAATATCATGACATTCATCATTTTCAACTTCTACAAAATTTGGTATAGTCTCCTTTGTAGGTGTCATCGAATTTGTATTCTGAAATCAAATTAATTGTGTTCAAAGGCCATTTTTCAATTATTAATAACTATATGTAGAATTACAAAATAACGTATAATTACGACAAATAGCTCCAAAATTATAATTTGCTTTTGCTTAATTTTTTGACCGAAATATTATTATAGGAAACTTTTATACAAAAAAATTTTCTAATACAAAGCTTCTTATTTTTAGTCTCAGTTTATAATATTATTCCAACTTATTAAAATAAATTATATAACATTTGAAAAATTATGATATATAATTGGGGTCATATTTTTTAATAGGCGGCCCCGAAGATTTTGTACAAGGTAAGGAGTAATTTTGTGTCCCAGATAATTATAAAACTTATTTTCACTCCTATGTATAGTAAATATAAACAAACATACAAATTGTATACCACTCCTCGGACACTTTTAATTTGGATTATTTTAAAATACAAGTTTTTTTTTTAATTCTAAAATTGATCACAGAAAAATGTATTTGTGTACATTATATCGGCCTACCAAATTTTATCTTACAAATCATGGGAAAACAAAATTAATTAAATAATAAGGATATGATTTTTACATCAAACGTATATATACATATTTATATCTTATAAGAAATTTTATTTCCCTACGGGATAATTTTTACGTGTTATTTATAACTGCTGTCATTGAATTACACCTTTCTTAGAAGTGACACCCTGAGATATTTACATAAGCATATTTAAATTAAAAATAACGTCACGTCGCATCGTCTACAGGATGTATTCTGATGATGCAGTCTGTCTGTGACATATAATTTAAATTGCTTTCAAATTGCAACTGCAGCACCTTTGCATTTAAATTAATTTTTATAGCTTTCAATATACTGCAATATAATTCAAACGCAGACTGCTTGAAATAACATTATGGACAACTTAATGAGCTTTTCGTATTAAAAGTTAATTTTAAAGTAATTATTCCTTTATACACAAAATTGATTACAGTGGTTAACAAATTCTTTTTTTCTACATTCTGCCACGTGTAACGGATGCACTTTTTTAATGCTAACTATAAAAATATTTGCATTATTATTTTTTTAAACCAATCCCATTATAGAAGTTCGTAAATATGCGATTATGACGATATAGAAGAGAGCAAAAAAATTATTTAAATTAAATTAAATCCCTTTGTTATCATCTGTTACGTTTAATATTCGTGTCTCGCAAGTGCATAAATGATCCGGATAGACAGTAATAGAAAATATTAAAATAATACCAATACAAAATACAAATACTTATACTTTATACAAAACATTGTATTACTAGTTAATATGTATATAACAACTGGCAATGTCAAAATAAACAAAGAAGAATAAATAAATATATTAAAAAATCAACTTCATGCAATGAAAAAGTTAAAATAGCAATTAATAAAAAAACGAGTATACAAAAAATTAAAAAATCAAATAACAACAAGATAGAACACGTTACATAAACATGAGAAGTCGTATAAAAATAATAGTCAGAAAAGCAAAGCAAAAGAGTTAGAGCGAGTCTGTAGAGAAACTAAATCATAAATACTAAATGGACACCAATTAATTAATGCACAACGTAAGGTTACAAAAGAAGATATTATTTAGGAACAGCCATAATGAGAACGGAAGACAAAGAGAAAGAAATTGAAGCAAGACTAATTAAAGAAGGCAAATGTATAGGTACACTCGACAGACTATTAAGATCAAAGAGTTTGTTTAGAAAAACCAAGATACTCCTTTACAAAATAGTTACAGAGGCGAAGTATGGATCTTCAACAAGAAAGGAAAAGATAGGACAGATGCATGAGAGAGAAAAATTCTGAAAAGTATTTTTGTAGGAAAAAAAGGAGACTTAGCTTTGAGAAGAACAAACGAAGAAATAAGGAATCTATACAGAGAAACAGAACTCAGTGCCCAAATTACAGCAGCAAAACTGAGAAAGATAACCAGCTAATAGAATTACAAAAAAGCTTGTGGATATAAACAGAGGAGAGACGCACAGAAAAAGGAGACCAGGAAGAAAATGATTGGATATAGTTTGGAAATATCTAGCAGAAAAAGAGATCCAGCTCTGGAAGGCAAAGGTTAAAGAACGTCGAAGAATCACCAAGCTATAAGCCTAAGATTACTTCGAAGCCAAATGAAATGAAAGGACAGAAGAAGAATATACTTCTAGGAATAAAGGATAAACAACATTACACGAAATTTTAGAAACACGGGGAAATGTTTTAAAAATAAATTTGAGATACAAAACTGCTTGTCATAAGCAACCAAATAAAAATAATGACGACAAAAGTGATTATTCCAAAGACCTCAAACTAAGAAAAAATCAAATAGAAGAAGCAATTGCAAAAATTAAAGTAGAAAAGGTAGGCGGAGAAGACCACATAGACCCTGAAATGATATGAATGGAAGATGGAAAAACAGGGTTTGGAAAATATGTAATGAAGCTTGGAATTTATCGCCGCTCCGAGCGCCGAAAGTCCACCCCTTTATTTCCGCAAGGATATCAACCACATGGTGCTAACATCTGGTATTAAAAACATGCTATCCGGCGAATTTACTACATTTTGCAACAAATAGCACATTGAGAATAAATTGAACTAAAATGGAGGGTTATAAAACACCAGATACTAATTTTAAAGAAAACTACATAAAATTTCACACATTTCAAAATTCCATCGACAAGCTCCTGAATGTCGTAATCATGAATGTCCCGCTTTCATTAACATAGAAGGATATTTAACAAAAGCTAAAAGACTTATCAATCATTAAGTTAACGCGATTATTTATGTGCTATTGCATTAACTGATAACGATGCTGCCAAAAAAATGTCGCACTGAAATAAGAAACAATTAACACATATACCTCAATGTTATTGCTACCAAAGATATGGGCACACGAAGAGTTATGGTTTATTAGATCCCAGATGTATATGGGTAGGTAATCACTCACATTAATCAATGCACCAAAACACCTAAAGAACCATCTTAATATATTAATTGTGACAGAAACAACGCTGAAAGTTATCAAGGATGTAGTCACCATACTGAATTAACAGAAAGCCTCTTAAAAAATCAACCCAATTATCGAGGACCAACAACTGTGTTGAACGCTTGGAACAGGAATTCTAATGTATCACAAACACGAGCCAAGCCAATCAATCCTTCGCTTCTTAATCTTAACCGTGTTACCACACCATAATCATCAGCTGCACAAAGCAATAATAAAAATCTCTGTCTAGTACCTTAACCAAACTAATGCTTGACTTTTTAACTTTCTTTCTCCCACAAATTAAAACTTTTATTTCAAACACCCTCCTTCCTTTGTTCATCAAGAACCTTAGATAAATTAACAATTCTAAACAAGAACTTAAACGGTATCAAAGCCCAAAGATCTCAGTTCATATCGTTCCTTTCCAGGCATAATGTGGATATTCGCTGCATATCCGAAACTCTGAAAATGACACCTTTCAAATACCTGGTTACCGAGTATATCGCAACGATCATAATTCAGATAAAACTGCTAGCGGAACGGCAATTATAATCAAACAATAAATTTCACATAATTTATAATAATAATAATAAAAAATAATAATAATAAATTATCAATAACCATTATAGAAGCCACAAGTATAAAGGTGGTGTTAAATAATCAACCTCATATAGTAACAAGCTGCTTATTAAAGCAGCCGAACAAAAAACTAAGCGATACAGATATTCTAGCATTATTCAGCACAACTGAACCAACATTGATCGGAGATCCAAATAGTAAAACCACACAATATAGGGTTGCAGATCGTCCTATCCTAATGGACTCAAATTGGAAAAATTAGCAACCGAAAATTTTCTAATAATAGCCTCCACAGATTGATTATACTTATTATCCATACAGGTTTGATTATGAGCCATATATTTTAAACATCCTGCTTCAAAAGAACTTTGTTAGACAAATCAATCAAAAAGTAATAAATGAGTTTCACTCTGATCACCTGCCTGTCCTCATACCCTTCATCAGCACCTCACAAATTAAACAGCTCGACTAATCACCGGTCCAACCTAGAGGCAGTTAACAAACGGTAACTAAACTTACTACGATAATTGTAGACAATGTACATCCAGCGTCGTTACAACCTAAACCAACTTTAAACCTTTGATCTGAATACTTCAAAATATATAATTGATCTTATAAAAACGAATAGTCAAGAGAGAAGGGAATGGCAAAAGACAAGAAACTCACAAACTAAAAGAACCTTAAGTAGTCTAGCACATCATATTAAAAAAGGACTGGACACGCTAGAGATAAATACGTACCAAAAGTACATAGGCTACATACCAGGCTACCCAAACATGTGGAGAGCTACAAAGAGAATATTTAAGCCAAAATAGGAGATAGAAACCTTAATCTCTGGAACAGAGAACTATAGCACAGATGCAGGGAAAGCCACAGCTTTCACTGAACATTTATAACTTTATACCTAAAATTACCTACAGTTCAACACATAGAGCTTACATAATGAAGCACATTGAAAGAAACTTGCCTGTCATCACTGAACCTATTGATCCGACATTTTCCCAAGCGAAAATTGCCAAGACATGACTTAATACAAAATGCAGTGCTTGCACAACCAATCATGAAAGCTCTAGCTTACCTCACTGTAATATTTAACACATGAAACATGGAAGCATTCCCAAATCCTGTTATTTTCAAAACCAGGAAAAGATAAAAAGCGGTTTGACAATTACAGACCTATTAGTTTGTTAACAACAATATCCAAACCTTTCAAAAATGTTATCTATTTTCGCTTACTTGCCCAAGTGTGATCACTTAACATTTTTCTGTCGTTCCAGTTTGATTTTCAAAGAACGTATTCAACCAACCATCAGCTACAGCAAGTCACTGGAGTCATAGAAACTTCTTGTAGAAGTACTTGTTACACAATACTAATATTCCTAGACGTACCTCAAGCCTTCTATAAGGTGTGGATAAGAGGCTTGAAGAGTAAATTGCCTTGGTTAAACATTCCTAATTATATTAAACAAATGCTATTCTCCTTTCCTATTTGTCGTTAAAATGAACCTTGCCATTTCTGAAACTACAACCATACGAGCAGGAGTTCCACAAGGTAGTATATTGGGACCACTGTTGGTTAACATTTATATTTCAGATGTACCACCATTCAACGTCACTTTAGCAATCTTTACCGACGACACTCTTATCTTAATAGTCCCGATCTTACACAAGCCATCTCCCATTTACAAGCGGCCAATAAAGTATTTTCCTGGTTCACTAAGTGGAATATCCAAATCAACTCTACTCAGACTAAAAGTGTTACCTTAATACGCATTTCACAGCTACTTAATAACGTCTATAATATGGACATCGAATGGAATCCTATTGATCAAGCAGTCAAATACCTGGAAATGCTTCTCGACGCCCGGCTGACGTGGAAACTGCATATCAACCCCAAACTCAATCAAAGTTATGCCCGACTGGCGCAATTATAGCCCGTGATCAATACGATGTCGGCACTAAAAACTAAATGCGCAATCTTACTGTATAAATCCCTTGTCCGATCGCTGACCCTGTATGCTTCACAAATCTGCAGCAACACTGCAAAAACTAATATACGAAGTGCATTCATGTTTTAAGATCTCCAATTTTTATTCTTAGCAGTGAGAGTACGTAGAAAAATTCGGTTAATTTTAAAAAACGCGGGAAATATTTCTGAACAATACAGATGGTAGCACCGTACAATGTACACGGGTAGAATTACCACCATTGGAGTGATTGTCGTTTTGTATATTTCAAATAGCAAATAGCAAATCGGTGTTGAGCCAGCCGGACCGAAACCATGATTGTGCGAGTGGAGCAAGTTGTTATGGAAGATCGTCGATTAGCTGTGTGCGATATCGCTTCTAAACTTGGAATTTCTGTAAAATCTGTGGAGTCCATTTTGCACGATGACCTGAAAATGCGGAAAGTTTCTCTATGGTGGGTCCCACAAATACTGACCGACGAACACAAGGCCGTGTTAGTGGAAATGTCTCAGGATATGTTGACATGTGATGCATATATGGTGGCTTTATGCGACCATAAAAGACACTCTCCGTTGCCGCTCATTTTCCAATCGAGCCGCTGTTGCATCAGCGATATTCCAGTGGGCAGAACACAGCCCTAAAGAAGTGTGCGACGTTGTAAATAATATGTACGTCTAGATGAAGATTGCATTGGGAAATAACAGAATTTTCAACTTTCTTGGATAAGTAGTATTTCAGAAAAAAAATTGAGACGTTAGAACTTGAACGTAACTCGTAGATAAACTCCAAAGGCTACAAAACAAAGTGCTTCGCACTGCAGTAAACGCACCATAGTTTATTATAAATGAACAGCTGCATTAAGAACCAATATCAAAATACATCAGTGCTAGAGAGCAGAAATTCTTTGTCAACCTTCACGCTTGCGACGGTTCTGCGTATTATCGCCTTGGCAGACCAAAACGGAAGCTCCGATGAATCCAGTGATTAACCTCAATATATTTAATTAGACGTCAAAATATCTGAACTGCTAGTTTACTTCATCATTTGTATTTAATTCAACTATAGTATGTATGTCAATAATGTTATTGATCTGGTAATAAATATATTATAAAAAAGAAATCTAAACATTGGGAAAAATATAATAATACCAATCTACAAAAAAGGAGATCAAATGAACTACTAAAAATATAGAGCAATATACTTGTCCTCAACATGTTTTAAAGTGTACACAAGAATTGTAGAGAAAAAATAAAGGAAATTATAGAGTTACACTTAGAAGACAAGCAAACAGCGTACAGAGCAAACGGACAAACTAAAGATAATATATTTATTTTAAGAAATATAACGGAAAGAGTAATAGAGAAAGGAGAAGAGCTGTAGCTGTAGCATTTATATACTTATAATCTGCTTTTGATACGGTATAAAAAGAACTTATCTGGGAATGTTTAGAACTATTATGAGTACCCAATAAATTAATAGATGAAGTAAAAACTAAATACAAAAAAAATGGTAGACAAAATATAAATAAGCTGAGAAATCTATGAAGAATTTAAAATAAAGAAGAGGGTTAAACAAGGCGGCAGCTTAAGTTCTTTGTGATTTGTAATATTAATGGATATACTAATTAAAAATACAAAAAAAAAACAATTATAATCAGTGATAGGATATCGTAATTTGATACTTATGAAAGTAGAAAGATCATTGTATGCAGATGATATTGTGTTGATGGCAGATTCACCAATAAAAATGCAAAAACTATTTAATATATAGAATGACAAAATTGAAAAACTAATACTAATAACAAATATAAACAAAATCAAATTAATGATAGTGAATACGAAAGAAGAAAATGATATAAAACTAACTTGTGACAATCAAGATTTAGAAACAATGACTCAATACGAATAGCTAGGACAAGGAAGGCTAGAACCATGTATTTTATGATCAATAAGACAATAATGGGAAAGAAGTATAACTCCATAGTCCTAGCTACACAATTATGGAAATGAATATTGGGTACTCCAAAGAAACACATGAAAGTAAAATGAATGTTATAAAATGAGGAATGATGTGAATGTGAGGACACACAAAATTAGAAATAGAATACAACAGGAGTCGGTAACAGAGGAAATAGAAAAAAATCAATTAAAATGGCTAGGATGTGTAATTAGAATAAAGGGAAATAGATTTTTTAAAAGAGTAATGGAAACTAGACAAGACAGGAAAAGAAAACTAAGGAGACCCAGAATAATGTGAAAAGAAAGAAAAAATGATAGAACAAATGAAGAAATTAGCTACGAAAAGCTTGGAGTAGAAGAAATTTATCCATAGATAAGGGGTGAATCAAGCAAATAAATAACATACATTCGATGTTTTACAAGGGCATAAAAGATAAGGAATAAGTGTTTAATTAAGAGATATGCTTTATTTATTAGTAATACCTTTAATACACCTATAAAATATCGAAGTATAGATATAGAATAGTCGGGCTCGCCCCTTAGAGCTGTGCGAATGTGCGTGCCCAGCTATACCGTGCCTTCGCTGCAGCCGCCCCTGTGGTCAGTTCATAAGTGTGCTCCTCGAGATATCAATACACAGTGATAAAACGCGTGACCTCAGGTCAAGAGCTGTTAGCAACGTAGAAAAGTAAATATTTTTCATTTGTTTAGATTTAATATCGTATTTACTGTGAAGTACTACTTAAAAGTTTATAATTTAATTTGACAATTCATATACAGGGTGAGGCCATGGCCAATAACCCATACTATAATAACATGTCATATACGCAACCAAATTCAACAATTTACAATTAAATGCCCTAGCACAATACTTATCAGCCAACATGTGTTACTCACAACCAATAATACCGCAACAACCCCAGTTTCAATCGCCATTTGACTATGGTCAACAACAAAATAACACGCAGATCCCAGTGCAACCGTTATATCATCCACCATAAGAATTTCGTACAATTGAAGAGTGGTAAACCGTTAAACACGGCAAAAAGAGGACCAGAACTGCGGATGATATCGACGCTCAATCAAGTCAAATCGACACTAGTGAATACTGGTTAAGTAACAATCGATTTAGCAGCCTCAAAAATGAAGAGACAATGGAAACTAACATAGATAATGATAAGCAAAACAAGGACCCAAAACCACCTCCAATTTATATTGCTGGACTGGAAAATATAAAACCTTTAATCGTCGAACTAGATAAAGTAGCCAAAGAAAAGTAGCATTACAAAGCTCTCAATAGAGAGCAAGTTAAAATTGAATCGAAAGATGGTCAAACATATAGCAGCATTATTAAAATTCTGAATGATAAAAACACTCAATATCACACCTACAAGCCCAAAAATGACAAAAGTTTTAGGGTAGTACTAAAAAGTGTACACTACTCAACTGATATTGATGAAATAAAACAAAGCTTAAAAGCTTTAGGGCACGATGTAACAAATATCTGGAATGTCAAAGAATAACGTACAAATATACGGTTGCCCATGTTTTTCATAGACCTGAAGCAAAACACTAACAGTAAGGACATATATAAAATAAAATTATTAATGAATACTAGTGTGACATTCGAAGCACTGCATACAAAAAGAAATATACCCCAATGTATGCGGTACCAACAATATGGACACACAAAGAATTTCTGTAAAAAAAGCCCACGTTGTGTAAAATGCACAGAAAATCACCTCACATCAGATTGTCTTAGAGAAATAAAAAACAAGGAAGTCAAATGTGTTAACTGTAATAAAAATCACCCTGCTAATTACAGTGAGTGTATTTTACATAAGCAGATTCAGCAAAAATTTGATCCACAACTGAGAAACCAAGCAAGCGACCCAAGAACTTTCAGAACACAATATATACAACCCACTGTATCCTATGCTCAACACTTGTAACAAAACTCACAACAAATAAACAATCCAAATCAAACAAATCTACCATTATCTACTCGATCAACAAGCGATATAGTGGAACTAAAAAATATGATGAAAGATCTCATCAGTCAAATGAGTACAATGATGAATCTTATTTCCGCTCTCGTCAGTAAAATGTCATAATGGCTTAGTTGCTTAAAGTGGGTATATGGAACTCCAACGGCTTATGCCTACATGCACAAGAAGTCAAATTATTTATACAAACTCATCACTTAGACGTAATGCTAATATCAGAAACACATTTCACCAACAAAAGTTACTTAAAAATCCCAAAATACCACATATATGACACCAAGCATCCTGACGGTACTGCACGCGGGGGAACCGCAATCATCATCGTATAAGGAATTAAGCATTATGAAATAGAAGGCTATTGTAAAGAAAATATACAAGCAACTACTGTGGTTTTGGAAGATAACGTAGAAACTTTAAATCTATCGGCAATATCCGCCTAAGCATAACAACAAACAGAAAGACTTTGAAAATTACTTTAAACCACTCGGAAACAAATTCATCTAGGCTGGGGACTGGAACGCAAAACACCAACACTGGAGTTCACGGATAACTCTAACAAAAGGCAGAGAATTATACGCAGCCTTAAAAGCTGCAATATCTACTGGGCAACCTATCGTCTGGCTTACCGACAAGAGAAAAGTTTCAGATTTATTAGATTTCGGCATTGTAAAAGGAATAGATGTCAAAAAGCTCAAGACAGAGGCCTGCTTCGATCTCTCATACGATCACTCGCCACTTATAATTACGCTACATTTCCACATAGTAGGAAAACAGAAACAGCCCACATTATATAGTAAACAAACAAATTTGGAAGTCTTCCGAACAACACTAGATGACCTAATTAATTTTACGTATCATTAAAAACACCAGCAGAACTTGATCTTGCAGTAATTAATATCACCAACTCAATACAACAAGCAGCCTGGACTGTTACGCCAGATAATAACCATGCCGCTGTTAAAGAAAAACTTCCTGTATTAGTTAAAAATAAAATTCACGAACGAAGAAGGGACTGTTAATGTAAATAAAAATAAATTCTTCTAAGAATACCTCAGTAAACTATCAGCAACAGAAGCTACAGAGTATTCATTGTGGAAAACAACAAAAGAATTGAGAAGACCAAAAATATCCATTCCGCAGATAAGAGACCAAAATCACAAATGGGTAAGAAATGACAAAGAAAAGGCTGCAGCATTTGCAGAAATGTATTTAAATCACATGAAATATTTGTAGCAGAACACGAACATAAAGTCCAGGACTTTCTAGATACTGACTACCAAATGGATCTTCCAATAGAAAAATTTACAATTACTGAAATAAAAAACACAATTATACGACACATAAACCCTCAAAAGCCCCAGAGTTTGACTTGATTAACGGCAAGGTGTTACAAAACCTAGCAATCAAAGGGTACCGAGCAATACAACAGCTTTTTAACTCAATATTGAGACTTGGCTACTTCCCTAGAACATGGAAAGTACCACAAATTATAATGATGCAAAAACCGGCTAAGAATTCACACGAAATAAGCTCATATCGTCCGATAAGTTTATTGCCAATACTGTCAAAAGTATTTAAAAAATTATTCTTGAAACGACTAAAACCCATATTAGAGTACAATAATCTTATTCCAAATCAGTTTGGTTTTAGAAGTCAACATGGTACTATAGAACAAGTACTCAGAATGGTCAACACGTAAATAATGCATTCTAAGAGAAAATGTACTGTTCGGCAGCCTTTCTTGACGTCAGCGAGGCCTTTGACAAGGTTTGGCATGAAGGCCTTCTGTACAAACTTAAAGAAAAACTACCCTACAGCTTTGTGATCGTTCTAAAATCATATCTAGCAGACAGACAGTTCCTAGTGAAGTATCAGGATGAATACACTGAATTGTTCCCAATTCAGTCAGGAGTACCACAAGGGAGTGTTTTAGGGCCCATCCTATATATTTTATATACGTCGGATTTTCCAACCAGTAACAAAACCACAGTAGCCACATATGCAAACGATACTGCAGTGTTTGCAATACACACTAGTCCAACAATTGCTTCAGAATATTTGCAGGGTAATTTAGATCTCATACAAACATGGTTAACCAAATGGAAAATCAAAGCTAACGAACAAAAATCAGTTCATGTAACGTACACTTTAAATAAAGAAACACGTTCTTCGGTTACAATAAACGGTAAACAACTGAGTCAAGCAGAGGATACAAAGTACTTGGGAATGCATATAGACAGACGTCTAACATGGAAGAAACATTTATTTACAAAAAGAAAACAGCTTGGTATCAAACTACAAAAATGTATTGGCTGATTTGTAGGAAATCCCAGTTAACACTAGAGAACAAATTGCTGATATATAAGGCAGTCTTGAAGCCGATTTGGACCTATGGTGTGCAACTGTAGGGCACAGCAAGTAATGACAATCTGGAAATACTTCAAAGATACCAAAATAAAGTATTACGAATCATAGCCGATGCCCCTTGGTATGTTACCAATGCAACAATTTCCACAGACCTGCAAGTACTATCGATCAGGAATGAAATACAATGTTTTAGTGTAAGCTACAGTGCCAGAACCGAAGTGCACCCTAATGTACTAGCAAGAAATTTATTTTCGGGCAATAATGGTAAAGTGCGTAGATTAAAAAGATACAAGCCAAGTGACCTAATAGACAGATTTAATTAGGAGTAGCATAACAATATTAATAATATATATTATAATATTATTTTAATTAAAAAAGTTACTTCACTGGAAGTTATCTCCTGCATGTTATTAATGGCTATTTTTATATAAAATTATACACACTAATTATTTATTATCCAATAGAATAGATTGTAAGCAAAAAAGAGTAATAAAAAAGATATAGAAAATAAAAAATGGTTATAAAAATTTATATTGATTAAAAACAGGTAATGGTAGATTTAATTGCTTTTAAATAGCAAAAACTTTTTGTTTGACCACTGTAGCTGTTTCTATATTTTTTTAAATTATATTTTATATGAACAATTGAAAGAGATAAAAAATCATAGCCGATTTGGTCTTATTAGGCGAAATATTTGAATTTTTAATTAGCCGAAAATGCATGACAAATTTCAATTTTATTGGCGGCGCGTAAATTTTAAAATAAATTATATTTGTGCTAATTTAAACTCCACTTTACATAAATATTTTGGTTATTATTTTGTGATCTGACAAATCATCTGACTTTAAAAAAATGTGTTGAATATACAACAATATTTCAGAGGATTGAAAATAAAAAAATAGAAAACAGCAAAATTTATAAAAATGTGTCCACTAAATATTTATAGATCGCAGATTTTCTTAACAAATATTTAGCTGCTATTAATTTTGTATTAGCCGACATAAATGCACTACAAAAATTTGTTTTTAACAAATTTTGAACTAATTATTTTTGTGACTTAATTTTAACAGCACAAATCTAATCATTTTCACGGAGGGCAAATAATTTTGTAATTAAGTAATAAATGTAAAATTACTGTAAAATAAATTTTGAATAATTAAAATTTAAAAAACCATCAGAATTACTACTTAAATAATTTTAATTATAACTCATATTGATGAGATTCTTATAGCGTACTTTAAATTTGCATATATTGGTGTATTCGAACATTTAGACACTAGTACATGCATTTAGTGAAGCAGGAAAAGCAAAATAAAATCTACATGCAATGTAACAGCAATTTTACCTGCAGCAACAAGTTGTCGGCTGTGTTGTAATGCGAGCGAGATCTACGAACATTTAAATTCATCACTTACTTGCCATACACTATATATAAATATTTTTGAAGTAACTATTTAATTTTAAATCGACTGTTAAAAATATTTTTGTTTTATTAAGGGTGGAGAATTTTAATAATTTTTTGTTGAATTTAAAAATGTTTTGAAGCGCCCAGCTTCCTGAGCTATTTTACCTGCGTTGTGCTGCGCCCTAAATGAGATGTGTGTCAGTGAGGCGACGGAAGCGGACTGAACCTGTCAAGCGTAACTGCCGCTACAAGTAAACTAAAACAAAAAGTAAAATAGGCACGCGCTTTGAGTTTTGATCGCGATCTGTACCTAATAAACAAGTTTGATGTGAATTAAGCAACGAGTACGTTACGGCGAATTTCGCGCCGCCGACACCCGCCAATCGCACTAATGTTAGTCTCCCCACCATCCACATGTTCGCGTTGTTGTTACCGTCGCGATGGCGCCAGTTTCGCCTTGGTTGCGTTGCAGCGTTGTTGCAGAGTCTGGTTTCCCCCACGACGTTCCCCGGCGATCGACAATGCGAACAGCTCTGTAATCGCCGCAGTTTCGTTATGGTATCCGTCTGCACTGTATCAGTTTTTGTGATCAGCATGTTCCTCTTCACTGCGATCCAATTCGCTAGTAAGTCAAACTATCAACGTTTTACATTAATGGCTTTATTAAAATTTGATTGCTTTGGGCCCGCATCTAACTCATGTAAGCCTGCCGCGGTAGATCACAAGCATTTTTAGGGTAATTTATAAGCCTCAGCTGCTTCGTAATTACCCACACAAGACGAATGGTTCACGTCGCTTCATAATATATAGTTTATACGTCAGATTTTTATTTTTTAAGTATTGTCGGTCATAAAAGTTTAACTTTCTTGTCAGTTCTTATGCATGATTCGCAAGTAAGAAGTACTGAGAAGAAAATGCGGTCAATTAAAATTATTTTTCTCGTAGAAAGCTAGCAAATTTATTTAAAATAGAAACCTTGATTTAGCAAAGTAGGAATTCAGCTACAAAGACCTGAAGTCATCGTTTTATTTTTAGAGATCTACCACCATCCGATCTGTAAGCGCTCCTGCTAGATGTAAGTTTCGTGCAACGCGTCTGATAAGCAGGAAGTCAAGTTAAAGCCGGCGCGAGTAACACTTGTGGGAATTGAACCACGAACCGGCAGAGATTTGTTGTGTTTGTAGTTGAGAACGAGACGCCGCAATTGTCAGGTTGTTTTTATATGTTGTGTCGTTGTTTGTGTATCTGCTTTATTGTATTGCATTTGTGCCTCGCTCTCTTATGTTGTTCTGATTGTATTCAAATGCGGAAACAGTTTGCATGGCAATTTAAGAGTAACAACCTACAATTACATCATGTTGCCTACATAATTTTAAAAAATTGTTTAGTGAATTTTAAGCCACGTTACAAGCTTACCAAATACTAAATAGGAACATTTTTTGTCCAGTTCTATGTGTATACAAAAAATATTAATTTGGCAGAGAAATTTAAACAGTAGATTGTAGCAAACAACAATATATAAGAATATAGATAGTTTTAATTAACTTTTTCAGTTGAAACATCGTGTTTTTCGGTTGTTAGGCTGCAGTCGGTTTGGAAACTCCTGACGTTTCGTCCACAACTGCGGCGGACACCTTTAGAAGGAAATCTAAAAGTTTCTGTCCCGTGCGCTTTCGATTTTGTACTTGTACGCGTGCATTAGTGATTTTGATAAGGGGCTGTTGACGTGACGGGGCTAGCTGCTGACGTAAATCGGGTCGTTACACGTATTATCTGTTGTTGAACATGCCTTCTAAAATCCAGGCCAAGAGATAGAGATTGGACAAACACTGGTTTTGTCTAAATATAGGAGCTATTAACTGAGGTTATACAGAGAGGCGCTGGAAATACATACGAGGTGTGTAAATAAAGTAATGAGACCGTGTTTTTATCATTTATTAGGCAACCACAGTTACACTTAGACATTATCCCCTTCAAAGTAACTGCCTTGGGCAGTCACACAGCGCTGGAAACGGTTCTTCCACTCGTCATAACAGTACTGGAACGGGGATACTGGAATCGCCTTCAGCTGTCGGTTATGGCCTTTTTGATGTTTCCAAAATTACGTCCTTCGAGGTGCATTTTCACACTGGCGAATAAGGGGGCTGAGGAGCCACGGGGGTCGTACTGAAACACCCAAGTCTCATCAATAGTAATGACGTGTTTCAGAAAACGATGGTCCTTTTCAATCCGCTCTAAAAAGTCGAGGCACGTGTTTCTCCAGTTTTCCTTTTGTTCCAGTGAAAAGTTTTTCGGAACCATTTTCGCGCAGATTTTCCGCATCCCCAATTCCTTGGTCAAAATCTGATGAACGGTGGTCTGCGTCAAATGCAACTCTTCCCCCATCATTCTAACTGTCAGCGGACGATCAGAACGCACGAGCTGCCGGATTCTGTCGACATTGGTGTCAGTCCGTGCAGTTGCAGGTTGCGCAGTTCATCTTCAATCATCTTTCTTCCTTCTGAAAATATCTTAAACCACCGAAACATCTGCGCCCTTGACAAAATAATATCCTCATAGGGCTGCTGAAGTTTTGCGAAAATTTCTGTCTCATTGTGCCCGAGTCTGAAGCAAAACCGGATTGCACACCGTTGCTCGACCTTCCTGTTAATCGTTAAAACGCACTCGTCAAAAACGTTTTACGAAACAAATCGCTACAGACAACGTATTACTTCGCGAGGGTTCTCACTCGCACTGAACTCGCATCGGATGTCGATCCGCCTACCCTTCAAAAGGGCAGCCCCCAGTTTTTCCAGATCGCACTAACACTCTTATTACTTTATTTACACACCTCGTAAATATGTTTAGCAATCAGTACATAGGTATTTTGTAAGCTAATGGGCTGGCTTGAGATCTACTCTGGAAGTGGACCAGTTAACATGATCGTTTTGCGTTAGCCGTGTAATTAATAATTCTAATTTTCTATAGTAATTTAGGTAACTCCTTTACTTTCGGAATTCTTAGGTCGATGTACAGCGTTTCATTAGTGACATATCATTGGGCGCCAGCAATGGTTCTTATTATTTTAGATTAGCATCTCGGGATGATTGCAATGTTTGAGTTGTTGACACATCCCGAAAGCTGTATGGCTTAGGTTCATATTGATTTAATAACAGCTTTATAAATTAGGATCTTATTTTATGTTAAGTGGGATATCCTACCAATCAACTAATTGAGTTATTTTATCATTAAATCGATTTGTTTCCTTTTCTTACAGATGTGTGTTTTCCAATTAAGTTTGCTGTCCAAAAGCAGACTTAGATAGTCCACGGAAGTTTCTTGGGGTATCACTACTATATGGAACGGTGGTCTTCGATCTTTTTTTATCGTGACATTTACATACTCAGATTTTGATTAATTTATATTGACTTTTAATTTTTCAGTCCATGTTTGTAGAGCATTAGAATTAGTTGAATACTAGTATTTCTGGTTAATATTGAGGAATTATATGCAAATGTACCCATTGTTATGTTTATATATTAGGTATGTATAATAATAGTCTTAGGACACTGGAACTCCAAATTCATTTGGTAGCTTTGCTGGTACTTCTATTCTTAGTTTACTTCGAAATTGCCGATAACTAATGTAGGATTTCAGTAGATTATAATACGGAGATAGGAATTTTTTAAATTTTATAAAGTAAGCCCAAGTTCCAGATTGTATCAAATGCCTAGTCGACATTTAAAAATACTGCAAGGTATTTTTTATTATTTGATGATTCTAGGATTATGCTCGTTATCTGATGGCATTGCTGAATAGTTGATGGGTGCTACGGAATCCAAATTAGTGGTATGGTATCCAGTTTAGGGTCTTTTCCAGGCTTTGGCATTAAATTATCTCTACCATTTTTATATATTTAAGCCAGAACTGGATTCTAATAATTTTTTTATTATATATGTAAATCAAAAGTACTATTGTATTTTGCGGAAACTTGGAGCTTCTATGATGTGATAAGATCCATACCAGGTGCTTGATTTCGTTTATAAGTTCTTTTTGGTGAGATAGATTTGATTGATTCAGTTGTCTATGATGGTATCTGTAGATATTTTTTAATTTCTATATCAACTTCGTTATCATGCGGTTGGAATACTTCACAGAGATAATTTGCAAAGGCATTTGCTTTTTGCCTAATATTGTTTTCTAGTAAATTTATGAATGGTGGAGAACTAGGTAGAATTGATATTGTGGGCAGAGTAATCAAATCAGTTAAGATACATACTGTATATATAAACATAAAAATTATTTTAATGTAAATGAATTCTAAAGGGTGTCCCAAAAGAAACCCAGAAATTAAATTGTGCACTATTTATTTTGCAAGTTTGTCAGCGTTGTACTTGGTGACATTTTGTAGTAAATACATTGCGGTTAGTCAGTACAGAAAGGAACAAATGGCAATTATTAAAATTCTTTACAAGTACGGATAATGTTTCGCCGAGACTGTGCGCAAATTACGTGGTATTTTCGGAAGAAGAAATGGTCCAAATGAAGCAATTGTGGAAAAGCTAATTAAAAAATTTGAACAAATACGTTCGGTTACAGACAACATAACAGACCGACCTCATATCGGCCGTTCAGCTGAAAACTGTGCCGTTGCGAACGATAATATGACGAAGTGTCCAGAAACCTTAGTGCGCCGTCGGTCACTCCAACTAAAGGTTTCAAAAAGCACCATGCAACATATTTTAACGAACAATCTGCATCTATTTAAGATTCAGCTAAACCAGGAACTAAAGCCAGAGGACCATTTAGAGCACCCAGTATTTATCGATTAGGTGCTAGATAATCAGGAAGTTGGCGGCAATTTTGCTAAAAATTTGGGGCATCGAACATGCCGGTTGAGTGACTGGGCTGTTTTTTGGGGGTTGGAAACATTGACTATAAATGGTGAATGTTATCGTGAGATGATAGTGAATTTTTTGTAGCCTCACTTGGACGGCATGGATTTGGTTGACTTAGTAGTTCCAACAGGATGACGCTACCTGTTAGACGACACGTCAATGTTTACCCTTTAAAATAATGTCATAACTTTAGCAACTAATAAATAAATAAAATATTTCTTCTAAAATTAAATCCTGCGTTTGTTTTGAGACACTTTATTTACTTAAATCTTGGGGAAAATAGACCGCCAGGCAGTGAAAAACCAGGTGATGTCAATAAATGCCAAGGTATTACCTGAAATGACCCGATTTACAACTAATACAATAACATTAAAACATATGCTCACAAGTATAAAGAGAAAGCGCAGGGGATAATAACTTAATTTTTATAAGATTTTTGTCTGGTGACGCCCGCCATAGTCATGGACTAGACGTCGAGAGTTTCTAAGCTCTGACCACGGCCTAACAACCCGAGCACCAACAATACGAGCCATCAAAACACTGGCAAAGAAAACCTTTGCACTTATTTAACTTCTTCAATTTATCAGAAATTAAAATGAACGTTCATTCATAAGACATTTTATCCATGGTTTTTCTTCATGATGGAAATTAATGAATAAAAATGAAACTGTAGGATAGTTGCATTTTAATGTTTCTATTTTATGTATGGCATGGCAAAAGAAAAAAATATATTTGAGAAAATCTTGGTATGACGACATACAATGTACAATATGAGCTACAATAAGTATACATATATGAAACATTAATTGCATGCTTTTACTGTTTTCTGCTATTTACTCTCCAAAGAATTTAAAATATCCTTCTAGTTAAAAAAAAATTTTTCAACATAATTTTTTTTTCACTTTAGTTGTGAGGCTGAAGACACATGAGTTACGTGGATTAGGAAAATAGATATGTTCCTTTTGGGTATATCTGTTTGTTTAAAATATTGACAAGAAAATAATCAATTGTATATTACTGTATTTAAGGCTTCAACTGTTGGCAACATTAATAGTTATTGCTTTAAACATATATAGGGTATCAAAGGGATTATATAACAGCTAATTTTAAGTTTGAGAATATAATTTTATATAATAATATGGTGGCTTTGCACCCTAAGTGGGATATCGCCGCACCAAACTGGAGTTCTCTTGATCATCATGTGGGTGTGATCAGTACCCATTAACTATTTTATCTTCTTACAAATCACTTTCCACTGTCTTCTGTCTTTTGCTTTGGTCTTCCACTCTTTAGCCCCAATTTTTCTTAAATCTTCTGTTACCTCTTATATCCATGTTGCCCTTGGTCTTTCCCTTCTTCTCGTACAACGTGGGTTCCATTCTAACATTCTATTGTTTATGTTTTTACTTTCTTACTTCTTTCAGTTCCATTTATAGGAAAGTGAAATATATTTAATTTTTAAATTAACTAAATATATACAAGTTTTTGTATATTTAAATTACACCAAAAATATGAATATATGCCACATTCTGATGATTTCATTAAATACTTAATTTTTTAAATGTATAACTTTTCAAATTTCTTTCTAAAAATCCTAAAAGTCCTTTTGACATCTCGGCTGATTTGACAAAAATAATTCTTCTTCTTTCTTCTTTAGTCGTCAATCTGTCGACTTTTTTGATGCAGACTTTTATTAATCTCTATCGACTGTTGGATATTTTAATTCCCAATAGCTTCTGTAGCCCATATATTCAGTTATAATAATGGTAAGCCTCTAACACCCTACGTGGGAGCACGGCCTCCGAACTGAGAGGTTAACGCCCTGACATGTTCGCTCTTTGTGTCCGCTCGGTGCGCACCATCTCTGATGCGGGGCGACGTGGCAAGCACCGCGCCTTAAACAACCGCCTTATTACCCTTTATTTGAAATGAACCCAAATATTTAATTATTTTTAGTGTTTAAATAGACCGTGCGCCTCAATGGCCAGGACACACTAGCATTACATCTTCAGATGTACATAGAGATGTACATACAGATTTATTGTACATATTACATTCTCGGCTCTCCTCTAGTATTACACTCTAGTACTCTTCCTTCTACAATGTTATTAAACATTTTTTAAGGCTTCTCTTTTTATTCAAAGCTAATTCAAGCGTCTCACTTGTGATTCTATTTGTCTATTTAATTTTTGGAAATTTTCTGTAGCACTACAATTCTAGAGCTTCCAATCTTCACTTTTTATTAGTAACTAATTTTACTCTCTCAATCATATAAGGCAACTCCATATGCATGTTTTCATTAATTGATTTTTCCTACAAAAAACATTCCATGGTTGTTAAGTTCTATATTTTATTTTTTGTTCTGGTTTTCCGTTCACCAAAAGACTTAGATATCGGAATTTCTTTATTTCTATTATATTTTATTCTATTTTAATTAACGAGTTTATATATTTATGTTTACAATAGGTCATCATTCCTTTGTACATTATATTTATCTTTATACTGTTGCTTATCTCTCTTTTTGTTTATTGTAATGTTTTGGGGGCTGTCAATTTTCTAATTTTTTTATTATTAATATTAATGCTTTATTCGTTTATTTTAAGTTTTTTTTCTTCTATTACTTGTAGAAAATGAAAACAAATTCCTAATTCTAAGAATTTTGCTAGAGATAATTTCAAGTAGCTAAGAGTATTAAAATTATTAGGAAGCTTTAGAGCGCATTTTTAGTACAAATGTTTAAGCATTTCCCATATTATAAAGGGCGCTGCATTTAACACTTCAATATATTAGCAAAATTTTTATAAAAGTGGTTATATTTAACATACATGTAATCATTTAAATCCTCCATTTAGTATGAAACATTTAGTAGTATACATTTATGTGTTCCTCTAAATTACTGATCATTCTTTCGTACGTCTGGCCAATGTCTCCAATTACGCGTATTTTTCTTTTCTTTTATTTTTTATAAAACTGAAAAATAGTCTCGCCACAGACGGGATAACGCTTATTCTCCTACAGTTAAACTATGATTTTTGTTTCTCTTTTTTATAAATTGAGCTTACATAGGCTTTATTTTATTTTTCCAGATACGTCCTCCTTCCTCTATTTTATTCAATACCTACTGTATATATTTTGTGACATTATTCCCACCGTATTTAAATAGTTCTACCCTTAAGTTTCTTGGTTTTTGTGCCTTGTTGTTTTAAGCCTTCTAAAGTGCTTTTCAGAGATCTTCTGTTATTTTACATTTAGTGTTCACATTTTCTATTAGTTCTCCTGTTGAACCTAATAAAACCCATCGTGGAAATAGTTTTGGTTTGATATATAATATATTGAATAAACGATAACAAAACAAATGTTTCTTATACCAAAAATCTTAAAAATTGTTTATCGATGTGGTCATTTCGTTGATAGTTTTATTTGCAACTGAAAATAATTTATTTGGTTTCAAAACTCCAAGTTACGTACCTCATTAATCTATTTTGGAGAGGATTCTATATTCCTAGAAAAATATCTTGCAATAGAAATAAAAGCACCTGTGTTGTGCCAGCTGTTTCTAAAATGTTTTGTAACAAACTGAGTATTAGGTCCAAATAAGAGATTTCTCGTGGACAACAAAAATACGGAATTAACATGAGTAAAACTTATAAGTGGTTTTTTAAATGATCCATGGCCGCGAAAACGTGGATATCCTAATCTCTCTTTCATGATATTATAATTATTTTCCTTATTTTTTTAAATTTGGTAGAATTATAATTATAATTATTATCATTTTATTAAGACAGTAACTTGAAAATTTTTGCAGGTCGTATAATTATATTTATATTTTAAAGGTTGTCGGAATGAATGTCTGCGATTATTGTCAGAATTAACTGAATAGAAATTTATGTTATATATAAAACAAGCAAGCAGTTTGCTGTTTTTTATTTCTATTGGGCTTTCGTTTAAGTTCCAATACAACAAATAATTTCCTGTGCACTTTACTGGGAGGCATTTCCAAGTCTTCGTTAAGAAACAACTGTGTAATTTAATTATGTAAATTGAATTATGTAAGCTGTCGTTGCATAACTATGAAGGTAATTTTATTCGCATTGAATTATGTTGAAAACATACTTTAATATCAATCTATTTGCACTCCATCTTGCAATTTCGTTATATAACGATTTGACACACACATTCTTAAGCAAGTATAACCCATTTGCAACAGAGAAAATAGAGAAGACATAAATCTAATCATTTAACGCTAAAGGCCTTGACAGCTAATTTAAAGTATGCGAGGCGGATTATTTATGTAAGTTGAAGAGACATTAATAATTCGCTCAAGGCTTTTGTAACATTTTATATTTTTATGTAATTGCATCACAGCAAAAGAGTTTTTATTAATTGTTTGAACAACAAAGATAAAATGACGCTACGGTTGATGGTAACGGCAAATTATATTTTCAAATTTGTTTTAATCAAATGTTCGACTTTATTTTGCGTTTGTACGTATCTCATTGCGCAATTCGCAATTAGTTATTCATCAAATTCTATCATGCGTATAAAATATATACGAACATGACATATTTAACAATTATTTACATTTATTTCGCCGTGATGGAAAATCAAGCTTAACTTTTAATACATACTTATTATAAAGCAATAATTTGAATTATTTTTTCTACATAAGTTTTAACACAACAATTTTGTTGTTTTTTATTTGAGAGCCGTTTGATTTGCGTCTCCCATAGATTTGCAGTCTCATGAACTTATTGTACTTTTCTCATTTTTTTCAGCATTTTTTCCAGTCCCTTGTTCTTTGTACCAGTTTATACAAATGCGTTGTTGGATAGTTAGTGTATTCTTTATTATTGGTCTTCCATAAATATATTGCTTCACTTGAACTAAAGCTCAGGTCTCCATTGTACAATCCTATTTTTTTAAGATGTCCTCTAAAAGTATCCCTGTGAGAAAACCTATAATTATCCGTAACTGATTCTTGTTTTGTACTAATAGTTCTTCAGTTTTTTACGAGATGGTCCTTTTATAAAGGCTTTTCCATTTCTTTGTCCCCATACGTTTTTCCACTATTTTTTATAGTGTTTTCTGATCCATTTTTTGACTTCTTGTATTAGCTCATCAGCTTTCTTGTTGTTTGCAATTTGGCCTAGTATTCACAACAGAATTAGCTAGTTGTGGTTTGCCAGAGCCCTGAGTTCTTCGCGTTATTTCCATACTAGCCTAGATGTTACCTTTGGGTTTATCTATTTCGATAAACCCTCAAATTATTTTGTCTGGTGCGTTGTAGTATAGCAAATATCTCCGCTTGAAAGACAAATGTATATTTTTTAATGAAAAGCTTAACTGCAAGTTTTCCTTTTGATAGTATAAGCCTGCTCTCTTTCCAGACTCGGTCTTTGATCTGTCTGTATACAAGACAATTTTTCCGAGTCTGTTCCTGTTGCTTATTTCGTTCGTACATCAAAATTCTTGTTGAATGTGAAGTTTGGCGTCATATAGTCCAATGTCCATATGTCCAATTTTTAGATGCCCCACTTTCGTACAATCTTTGCGGATGGGTGTGTTGCGCAATCCGTTAAGAGCGGCTTCTGCTTCTCCCATAATTTCAATATGAAGAGGAGGGAGATGTATCGTTGTTTTCATTGCCGCTATTGGTGTTGTTTTTACAGCATCCGTTATTTCCAGGTAAACAAGTCTTTGGATTTTACTTAATGTCCTTCTGGAAAATCAATTTATAGTTGTCTAACAAGCACAAGTATTAATGCAAGCAAATGTAATTATATGTTGCTGAAAATAGTATGATAGAAAGTTACGTCGGTAGATCATTTGAAATTTGAGTTTTTTAGAACGTCTCTTTAATTTCTTTGTGTGCTTGTGTTTATTGTATTTTTTAATTGAGAACATGCCCTATTTAAAGGACCAAGGAAGTAAATATGTCCAATTCGTAAATGGTAATGAAAAATTTTTAATAATTTTATTAATGCTATACCATTTAATTAACATGATTCAAAATAATGTTACCAAGCACTGTGATGTTTTTAAATTTTATCATCCAGAATCACTGCTATTTTGATTTTTAATATAAAGTTTGTGTTTAAAGAAAAGATTCTGTAAATTTGAGAGATACCTGAGGATGTGCTAAAGATGTCTAACAAAAAATAACGTTCGACAGTGTATTCCAGCCTTTAAATATTGCTAGCACTAACATATCAATGAAGCACATAATGAAATTTAAGGAAATATAGTTAATTAATCTTTGTTTGTTTTACGACTCAGCTCGACTGAGGCTGCAGTAAATGAGTACCTGGAGGTCAAACTCTGGGGTAATAATAGGCGGTCGGTACGTAACGCTAGCCACGTTACTACCCTTGTGTACCGTAGGCTCTAGATTGTAGCAGACCTATCCTGTTACGACCCCAAAGGGCCTTCAAGGCCTATTACGGGGAACTATTATATAATCTTTGTTTGTAAGGGTATTATTTATTATAGATATTTTTTAAGAATTTTTGTATAGTAACTCACGTATGATGGATTTTTAGAGTGCTTAATATTATGTATGAGTTAGTATTTTCTAATTAATTCATAAAAATTGTACATTTAAATATTTTTGCACTAAAATTAATACGTCGTGTAAATGTTAATGTCACTTTATAATATCAATTTATAATTTTGATCAACAGAGTAAATCGGTTGATTCTTTTGGTTTGTACAGGTACTTTAATTCTTCTCTAAATGGCGTTTTAACCCTGTTTTCGGTAAACACATTCTGAAAAAGTTTAACTTTTTTTTAACTATGTAGCAGAGAAGAACCTTTAAATACTCTGTTTTTTACAGTGATAGTGAGAGAGTATTTAATGAGCAGAGGTAGAATTTGAGTGGCTAATAATATGTAAAATTAAAGAAACAATTATTTAAATATATAATTTTGTTAATTATGGCTACGGTGATCAATTATTTTAGAGGAATTAATGTTTTTGAAGGACACAAAAGGTTTCTTAACAGCTGTCAGTGGGAAGCGACGTAATATGCGGGCACATATTCTAGAAAGACTCTGTATCAGTAGATTCGCTTTCAAGTGTTGGAACCGCATTTGAGTAGAATGAAATTGAACCCAAAGTTTTTTTTACACGCTTACATAAGAATATCGTTTGGTTTCAAATCTTCAGCAACACATAAAAGTAATTTGTTCGTGTCCTTCATCATTGTCAAAAATAGAATACTGACTTATAAATACTACCTACATATTAAAGATCAATACAGCAATTAATGATTTAAAAGGCGTACTGAAGCTTCTTGAGGAATAATATTAGTGAAGAAATTTATTTTTAAGGAATAAAGCAATCTTTTTACTGTGCCATTCTGTAACTTTTATGACATACGTCAAAGAACTATTTTTTTGTTCAAGGTTTACAATGTGTTACAATATTATCAATAATTATTTGCGCGATCTGACGAGGTTGACATGGTTAGAGAAAGTTGCCGTAGTATTTTTATCTAGTTTTGCATTATAGAGACAGGGTACCCGTTTCTGATGATTTTAGTTTTTTGTGAAGAAATGCACTTAGGATTAGGGCTATAGAGATATTCTATTATTTAGCTGCCCTATTGAAATTATTGCTTTAAAAAAATTTGAAACAAAAGCAAAGATCAAACCAAAGAAACCTTCTATCATCACCACCAATTACAAAAAACGACTTTTTGCATTCTAATGAGTTCATGTTTAAAAATCATGCATGTTTGAATACTCATATATGTTTTGTAGATCAGCAGGTTTATTTATCAATATGCAATATTACTTAATATATTCTTATTCAGTACAAGCCATAACCCACGGTAATAATATTGTGAAAAGTTTAAATTTGGAAGGTTGCTAATACTGACGAAAAAACACTTTTACTTTATTTTTTCACGTTATCCCTTTATGCATTAAAATTTTGCTGTAATTAATTATATGCCGAAATTACATAATGTACATAGCAACATTATATATAAAAACTAGCAGCATAATACTAGAATGTGGACTTTTAACTAAAAAAATTTAATTATCCCGCGCCTTAAAAATTAAAGAAGGTGAAAAAGTGACCACCTGCAATGGTGCAGATGTGAAAGGTAAAGGTATTTAATGTTTATATCAAGGATAGGTAAACGTTTACAATGATCTGTTGTTGATGTTACTAAATTTCCTCAATCCCAACGTTTAAACGCTAGTTATACCTAATGAATGTGCATTCTTTTAACTATTTTTGGAAATCTAATCGACAACAATACCTCAACTTTTTGATTTTTACAGTAATGGCGTCCGCCAAGAAGAGGGACAATAACGCATCAGGTAATAAATTTATTATATTTGGTTATACGTTTTTTCTTTCTCGTTTATAATATATTTTCTAAATGTTAGAATTGCTGCACTTCTACAATCTTCAACACTGCAAATTGTGTTATATATCAATGTACTGCTATTACTGCTTTCGTATAGCACATATCATTTTTAGTTATTTAATGTTTTGGAGGAATTTAGTGCTTGTAATTATATGAGTTTACTTTGTATATTTTTAGTTCGATGGTTTATGCATGTAACTACTAATACGAAGTGTACGTTGCAGTTATTAAACCATGTGATGAGATTTAAATAGAAAATATTTTTTACATCTGCACAATTTGTTTTATTGCTTTTTGTGTATTGTTATTTTTTACAAACGAAAAATACTTCCGTGGGGGTTTTAAGGTTAATTAGAAGTGATTCAAGAGTATTATAAGGCATCATTATGATGAAATGGAATTACTAAATTCGACGTCACTAACTTCTGCCGTTTCTTTTTGTTGCTAGCGACGGAGTGGTGAATAATAATAAACGATTTCCTGCTCGCTAAGAGAGTAGTTGCACTGGTTGATATAACGACACTAATATGAGGAGGGTCGCCTGCAATTTGTTGAATTCTTAATTATTTTCTTTAAAATGGAACACTTTTACAAAAATGCATTGCCTTTTATAAAATATAATTATTTTTTAAGTATTACTACTAGCTTTTCATTTTTCAAAATTATTCATACATTATTAAAAAAATATATTATAATTTGGGGAAGACAAAAGAAATGTTAGATGGCTAATTAGGATTTGTGTATTTTATATTATAAAATATTATATATAGAACTGGTAATGACGTCTACTTTTTTATAAATTTATTATTTAGCAATTAGAATTACAGGTGTGTTCTATAAGCTAAAGGGGTGACAAGTGAAGAATACTAACAACTACTTGACATGATAGGTTAACATCCAGTGATGTAACCTTTGGATTTGCAGACTACATTGTCTATAGATTAGCAATGTACATCTAAAAATATATAACACTATTAAATTAAGTCTATAGGCCACTGTTTTGTAAGTCGTTTATTAAATTTGGGTTCCAGCAACTCTTCTAATAGCAGGGGTTGGGGTGGGTTGCTATGGTGTAGTGGTGCTTGATGGCTCTCTCGTGGATGACCTCTTGGACTGTTGGGACGTGAATTAGTTACGTACCAATTTACAATTTGACGAAGGATTTTAGACTGACGTCTTTGGACTATTGACTACGTCTACTTTGAATGTTATTTTATTTAATACAGCTAATACCCCAATTGCTGACGTGGTTGGAACAAATTTCTTTATTATTGTTTTTTATTTCTGAAAGCAGAATAGAATATATTATTTAAGAAAATTCTGGTCTTAGATAGTTAATAGTCCATAGTATTCACCGTTTTCAAGGTGATGCGGTAATTAGAACTTTGTCTAAAATATACTGGATTGATTGTAGCACATAGTTTATTGTTAATCTTGTAGTTTTAAGGTAATGGTAGTTTCTTTACTAGTTGTAACAGCTGGTACATATCATCACATTATAGATGTTTTTTAATTATAATTATTTATAACTTTATCTGATTTATACAAGACCTCCTACAACCCATCCTAACTGATCATCTACTCTTTTTACTCAAAATATAATGTTTTGGTATGCTACACTTATTAACGTTGTTTAGAATGGTTGTTTTTAAATTTCTGTAATGATCTTTCATTATTTTCTTTCTCCACTACAGATGGTATCAATTTTGAAGAATGAAAAGAATATTTTTAGCAATTTTAATGACAAGATTTTTTAATAACATTTTTAATTGATGTAATACTCAAAAAATGAAGAAAAAATATTTTATGGTTACCATAGACAAGAAGTTGATGCATATATAACATAGAACAAAGCACAAAATCAACTATCGTCCAGGTACAAGCTTGCTTTGTAAAAGATCATAAAATTGCTACTACAGTCTAATTTAAATTCCAGGTTATTCAATGTTTGAACATATCTTTTGTGATGTTAGTTGTCCAATAATCTAAAAGATCTTAAATTGTATATATGAAGTAGTTGAAGACGCTTGCTGCAAACGTCGGAGGATCTTGATTCTTCTAATTATATGGTAGCCTATATCCCTAAGCATTATTCACATTTAATCTCTAAAATATAATTGTGGTTAGAGATTAGACTCATACATTTTATATTTATAATGATCATCGATAATCATTAAACCTGTGCTTAGAATTGTTTACTACTTGATATTGTTTGAATTTTATTAAAGTTATAACTGAAACATTCAGCCGTCTATTATGGGAATTTTAGGTTGTTATGGACATTTTCAAAATACGGATTTTTAAAATTAAAATAGTCTATACTCGTACGTAAGTAGTAAGGATATTGATGGACGGATAACATCATTGGACTTTTAAAAATTAAAAGATTAAAATACTTTTTTAACATACGCAATAATCTTCATAGCTGAAATCTTGGAATGCTTGATGGGCGACTTTCCTATTATAGGACTATCTTTAATGTTTTTTCTACATTTTGGTACTTATATTACATATAAGACAACATTATTATTACTGCATCATATTTTGTCATATTTATAACATGTTACTAACTACTCTTTTGACAAAGTAAGGGCATTTTAATTTAAAACTCTTGCGAAAGTCGCAGTTTAATTTTTTTTCTTATATTGGCACAACCTTCAGTGACTTAGCTCCCAATATCAGTTTGACATGTCAAATTATTTACAAAATGCAGCATTTACATTAACTTTTTGCCTTTTTTTGATTTTTAAAATATCTAAAATTATTGAACAAAGAATTTCCATTAAATATTGTGTTAAAAATTAAATTAATGCCAGTGAAACGTTTCAAATGGTACAGAAAGCATCGGTAGTCAATCTTTATCGTGGTTTAAGCTGTTAAGAGAAGATTGTGGATCCGTAGAAAACAAGCCTCGTTCTGGTCGGCCATCAACCTCAGTGACCGAAGAAAATATCAAAAAATTAGGAATAGAGTAATGAAAAATCGTCATTTGACTAACATTTGAGCTAACTGAAAATGTTGAATTATCAATTGGTTTAATAGATCCAATTTTAGTGATCTTTTGGGCTTGAAACATTTATCAGCCAAACTCAGCAATCATTATTTATGAGTTTTTCGTCAAAAATTCAACAAATACTACTTCACAAGCACCGTGTGAGTTTTACCTGTTCAAGCGATTTAAACAACCACTCCGAGGGACTCTATCTGACCCAGTTGAATATAAAACAAAAATCAAAGGAGGTACCTATGGAAATTCTAAAAAGTTAATATGAAAAGTGTTTCCAAGATTGTATTAAACGTTGGCGTATTTATATCACAAATGGAGGGGATTACTTTAAAAGAGACAAAATAAATCTGGATAAATAAATAGTACGTTTTATTCAGTTTTTGAACAGTGTAATATTGGTACAACACTAAAGTAGTTTTTAATAATTTTTTAACTTCTCGTTTCTGTAGATTAATGTATTAAACTAACACATATTTATTACTTATACGCATATTATTTTGGAACTTGTAAATAAATTTGAAATTAAATACGTTTTTTAAATAAACAATGCGATTGTATTTTAGCATTAACTTGTAGAGTGCTTGAGAGTAGAATAATTCAGCAGTTAGCTTGTATATTAATAGTCTAAGGGGTCAACTGTGCTGAGATCGATACGTATGGTCAAGGCAACTATATTCTGAATACCTACTTTAATTTTAGATCTAACTCAAGTAGATATTTTGGTGACGTTTACAGTAACTGCTATTATGCATAACTTCGGAAATTTCGCATGTGTTATCATACATCATGTGAAATAAATTAATTACAAGACAAACACTTAATTAAAATTTAATAGTTATCAGCTATTAATAATTATAATTTGTTGCCATTTAATCCAGCGCTGGACAATTTAACAATACATAAATATTATTTTAATGCGGTATTTGTAATTTAAATATTTCTTTTTGTACTTAAAAGCTATGAACAAATATGTGTTGTGTACAACAAACAAAGATGGCAATGTAGCAGAATATTTTTTATCTTTTGTATTTTTTATCTTAATGCATTTAATCTTATTCACGAGGACTTGTACTACAGTTTCTTATATAATTGTTATGCAACTTCTCGTTAAAACTTGAACGAATCACCATGAAAAGATATGTTACAATCTGCTTGGTGTTGACTGATTACTTTTGGAGTTACTATTATATTGCGCCATTATTAACATTCTTCTTCTTCTTCAATGTGCCGCATCAGGTCTCCCCGACGTTGGCGATCACAATGGAGAACGCATTTCTGTCCTCTGCAGTTCTAAAAAGTTGTTCGATACTGTGCATTCCTGTCCATTGCCTGATGTTACTCAGCCACGAGATCTGCGGGCGTCCTATTCCACGGCGGCCTTCCAATTTTCCTTTCATTATTAATTGCAGCAAGCTATATTTTGGCCCTCTCAAGACGTGTCCCAAGTACGAAGTTTTCCTGGTTTTTATTATTTTAAATAATTGTCTTTCGGTTCTTGCTCTTCGTAGGACTTACTCGTTAGTTGTTCTTTCCACCCAGGATATTCTAAGCATTCGCTTGTGGCACCACATTTCGAATGCTTCTAGACGGTTTATACTAGCATCCTTGAGAGTCCATATAGTAGTATGGACCACACATAGCTTTTCAACATTCTCTGCTGTAGTTTCAGGTTTAAGTTGTCATTGCAGAGTAGTGCTTTTAGTTTATGGAAGGAACTACGTGCTGTTTCAATTCTGCATTTTATTTCTAATTCTGGATTCAGGTTGCCTGTTATTATACTTCCTAGGTATTTGTATTTATCAGCTCTTCCTAATTGCTTGCCTCTTAGTTGTAGTTGTACGTTTCGATGTTGATTTCTACTAAATACCATAAATTTGGTTTTGTCTATATTTATTGTTAAACCCACTTCCTCTCCGGTGACATTTATTTTATTTATGATTTCTTGTAACTCTTCTATTGTTTCAGCAATAATGACCGTGTCATCTGCATATCGGATGGTATTGATCGGATTCCCATTGACTTTAACTCCGTGTGCTGTGTCATCTAAGGCTTTTTTAATTATAAAGTCTGAATATGCGTTAAATAAAAGTGGCGATAGTATGCACCCCTGTCGTACTCCTCTTAGAATGCTGACATTCTTTGTTATTGTTTCTCCTATTCGAATGTTGGTCTTCTGATTCCAGTATAAATTCTTTATTATTCGAATATCTTTATAGTCGATCCCCGCTGTCTGTAGAAGATTATTAACATTAAAGTACTTTTATTGGAATTTTTTATCACCTATGACAATATGGTTCAGGGTGTCTTTTTCTAGAAAATGTTAAGCAACTTTTGTCTTTACTTTTGCTTTTGTCCATTAGTCATCTGGTACACAATTACTTCTGATTAAGAATCTTTTATTGCTATACTGATGTTGACTTTTCCTATTGGGTTACTTAAAAAAATATTTATATGTAGTTATTTATTTATGGTAGTATTCCGCCAAAACCTATGTGATCTATGTGATGCTGCTACAGCTCTATTATTATACCACATATATTCTAAAGGACTGTTATATTCTCGTTCTTTATGATAAACGGAAATAAATCTTTAAGATATATTGACATTTCGTTGTTCTGAATTAGAAAAATTAATTTCCTGAAAACTATTTTTTATTTATTTAATATTGTAAATCTTCAACAGTTTTAGTTAGAGTTGCTACATTTTTTTAGTAAAGCATATACAATACTTTTAACATTACTATTACGTTATTTTTTTTATTGAATGCCAAAACGCTTTACTCGCATGCTATCGATTTCCCCGTTCTTAGGTTTATTCCACCTGCATTGCGGAATTAGTTGCACCTTTTTAAAGGAGCTTACAAAATTAAATTTATTATTAAAGCGTCTTATAATTTAAAACACAAGAAGTAGTGGTGCAAGTTTTGCTACTGTATTTTAATGGATGTAGCTAAATTTAAACAACTTCACGGGATGAACCGCGTCTATTTTGGGTAAATTCTCGACGTTTCGGCATCGGCTTTGATGCCATTTTCACTACTCACATTTATGCATTAAAAATACTATTGAACAAAACTTTACATTATTTGTTAAATACTTTGTTTTGTTTATGTTTATTTTTAGTTCCACCTATTTGGTTGTTTCGTTTAGTTCTTCTAACATTTCTTGGAGTTTTGCCTTTTGCTATCAATATTATATCATTGGCAAAGCTTAAGTGATTAAGTTTCTCGCCCTTGATATTTACTACTTTTTCTTCCTATTCCTGAATATATCTTCCACTGCCAATGTGAACAATTTTGAAAAGATTGAGTCACCTTATCGTATTCCAAGATGTGTCGAATTTGTTTGTTTGTATATCTGTCATCTATTCTACATTTAGAGCATTTAGAACTGCTCATATCTTTATTGAGTCTGTACATTAGCAATACAAAATAAATGTGTTTTGTTTTAAATTTACCTCATATTTCAAATTAAAAGCGGAAATTAAAGCTCTGAGAGTATTTACACATAATTAATTAGTAAAAAAAATGTTATCTATAAATTAATTAAACGCAAGACAGAATCATTCTGTTAGAATTGAATTTTTATTTTATATCAAAACGAAAGTTTATTTAAAAATGTATATAATTTTAAAAATTTAATTTTCGAAGAACAAAATGAAAAAAATTAAAGGAAAACTAAACACTAAATAAATAGGCTTAGATGCTACTATTAGGTTTAAATTAATTACTAAGCTTTGTGCACTAATCCACATCAGAAAACAATTTAGGCGTTAATGTGATGTTTAAAAACTCCATAAAAAACCTTAATGTAACTTGATTGTAACAATTTGGATGTCAATAACAAATAGTATATTTCGAAAACTTATAATTACTGTAGAAATATTGCAAATTATATCAATCACAAAAGTACTGAGCGGAAATTGCGTATTTTAATACAATTTATACAACTGAAAATGATTAAGTGTTTTCAAAAGTAAATTGCACATTAATTTTTCATATACAATATACATATAAGTATTTATAATAACAAAGTATATAAATTTCAACGCTTTCCAGTGAATGCAATGCTATAGCGATAAATTGATATTTAACTACATTTCAAATCGATACTAACATAATTGTATCGCCTGTATTTGTAATATGTTATGTTACTAACCCTCTTTTACGACATTGTTGTAAAATTAGTAGTATAACGTATATAGTTATACCTTAATAAATGTAACTAAAATTGTCACGACGAGTTATAATATATTGTGTAAAAAAGTGTATTACATCAAAATATTTGCACTCATGAATATTTTATATTGAGTTATTTCTTACATTACTTCTGTTACTACTTATTACTCCACTTTATATTATTATTATACTGTAATAACTAGTAAATAATTTTATTGCTTTTGTTTGTTACTAGTAAAGAATTGAAAAGTTGAAATGAAGATATCTCATATAAATGTACATTCACGTCAAAATAGAATGGGTGAACTTAAAGATTTTTTTAATAATCATAATTTTGATATCATAGAAGTTTCAGAATCCTGGTTATTCTCAAATATATATAATACTGCGGTTGTAATAGATGGATATTATTTTAAACGTTTTAATAGGGCAACTAGAGGTGGTAGTATCGAGTGTTACTATAAGAATAATATCAAAAGTAGAATCCTACCGATATATTGCCCTTTTTATTGTATATTGTCTGCCCTCCAAAACTTTTGACACCTTTTTAAATATTTTTTAAAACGCACTACTGTAGACGGTATAATTTGTATTACTGATTTTAATGTAAATAACATGGATATTAATGCTACTAATTTTAAGCGCTTAGAAGAGGTACTAGATTTATTTGGATTAGAACAAGAATAACTGAGCCAACTCAAGTTACAGACAAAACAGGATCACTCTTTGACTACTCTACCGACCATAAGCTCTAAGTCACCTGTTTTTTTGTTAATAAATTTGTAACTTGGAATATTAACTTAATGCGTCTTTGTACAACTAACAAAGGTCACTTCAGTAGTGTTTTTACTATAAAATAAGATCCATAATTGAATACTATGACATTAGTATTCTACTGAAGAGAGAGCATAGGTGTAGACTGTTTATAAGGAAGGCATCTCATTCAGAGAAATCAGCCAAAAATTGTAGACGTAGAAATCATCATTGGCACATGCCATACGCCGGTTTGCATCAATCGGTCAAAATCGCGACCGTAATAGATGTGGAAGGCCAAAAAAACTCCTGAAAGCGAAGACCACTTCGTGGTTTTGTTAAGGAAGCAAGTTCGGGCCGACTGAGAGATATGTAGTATCTACAGTCATGGAAAAGATTTCATCATGGTATGAGCCTGCTTTGGTATAGGAACAGTTGAAGATCTTGTGAAGATGGAAGACAAGATGCGGGAGGAGAATTGCTTGGCAATATTGAAAGACCACGTCGTGCCATCGGAACTCCGCTTATGTGAGCGCAAGTTTGTGTTACAAGTTAATGATCCAAAGTACTCTTCAAAAGTGAGCAAGAAATATTTGGCAAGAATAGAGCGCTGAAGGAAATTAAAAAAAAGTGTATAGTAACCACAGCCCCGATTGTAACCCAATCGAATTGTTCTGGAATGAGTTAGATCAGGATATTTGTAAACGGTGCTCATTGTCAGCTAGAGAGTTGTTGTGGAATCTAGCATAGGACACCTGGAAGCAAATATATATTTTCGTAAAACTTACAAATAAAATGGCGCGTGTATAAACAATTGAGAAAGAAATAGATCTAAGAAGAAAAAGGAGACTTGTTTACAAGTACACTAGCAAACATTGGAATTGTACTACAAGCATTAAAAGAAAGTGGTAACAAAATTACAGTAAAGGTTGTTAAATACATAAAAGAAAAACAAATAGCCGAACGTAAAAAAAGTTGTAACAACAGAGGTGATGGTGAGAGAATGATATAAAATTGATATTTACGAGAATACTTTACTAAGTTAAAGTTTAGGCGCTACAAGTATGAAATATTATAAATTGGGACTTGGAATTAATTTTAAATTTTTACAACAGATGGCGCTACTAGCATTTCTTGCGGTTAGTACATACTCCAATCAATTTCAGGGCAAAGCTCCATCATTAGGTTTAAATTTTGAGTGTGTGTAATTTTGTCAAGTGTAAATCAATTTGCGGAAAGCGTTACTTTTTTGTTTCCATTTGAAGAAATCGCCAGCTGAAAGTCTTTGTTTGCTATCTGAAGCTTATAATGAACGTGCTCCATCGATTTCAACTTGTGAGTATTGGTTTTGACGACTCGAAAGTGGTAATTCTGACACGGAATACAAGGAGCGCCCGGGTCAGCCGAAAAAGTTCGAATATGCAAAACACTTTCCACCTGCGAACAGCTGCTTTAAATACACAAAAGGAAGGAATTTTTGTAAAGTGTCGTGACTGGTGATGAAAAGTGGATTCATTGCCATCAATCTCAACATCGACGCCAAAGCGAAACATCCATGGTTTGAAGGTACTGCTCTGTATTTGGTGGGATCAGAAGGGCGAAAAACACGATAAAATGATTTTTCAGCACGACAAGGCATGGGCACATTGCAAATAAATCAAAACGATGGATTTACCAGACATTGCCCATTCTGATTATAATTTGTTGCAATCGATGACGCATGGTTTGTCTGAGCAGCGCTTCAACTCTTTTGAAGATATCAAAAAATGGGTCGATTCATGGATTGCATCACAGGACGAGGAATTCTTTCGCCGGCGAAACCGCCTGATGTCAGGCAGATGGGAAAAAGTTGTAGCTAACGATGGACAGCACTTAGAATAACTTGTGCTTTATAAGTTTTTTCCAAACATTTAATTTTACAAAAATCCAAGCCGCAATATATAGTATAACTGACTGAAGCTGTACGTTATAATAGAAATTAAAAAAAAAACAAAAAAAGAATTTACGTAAATAAAAGTAAATTTTTTAGACAATATTGAAGTAGTAATTTAGTTATTTTAATGTTTTTTTTGTTATAATTTACGTTCAAAGAACAATCTATAGTTTGCGGAATTACATAATTATTTTTATACAGGGTCTTTGTAAACGTTTTGTTTATAGTATATTTTATATTAAAAAAATGCTTTTACAAGCAATTTGATAACTCTTTATTATTTTGATTTGTAAAATTAAAATTTGTAAGAAAGTTGTTGTACATTTGTACTTTTACCTGTTGCTTTTGATCTAATTAAAGATAATGGTTTAACTTCGTAGCTATCTTAGACAAGTACTGACATTTAATATATACCGAGCATTTATTTTGTTGATAATAAAATAACATAGCTAGTTCACTGCATAATACAATTATGGTAATGTTTGCAAATAGATTGGTATTCTATAAAAATATACCATGCTTTTAGATCAAATTACTTTTTAAACAGCTTATAAGTAGTGCAGAGTTATTCAGGTAAACGTAGGTACTACGAACTGCTTGTAAATGCGCATGAAAATTGCTATACCGCGACTGGTGAACAATTTGCTTTTGATTAATGTCGAGACCTTTGTAGACTCGCTGAGGAGAGAAATGCGCAGTGCGGAAACATGCAGACAACTGGACGTTGCGCCTACGTTCGATAAAGCTTCAAATACATTTAGTTTCTTATGTCGTATGATTGGTTCATCAGAATCGTCTATATTAGAGAGATGAGTGAAAACAAATATGTCGTTTTAGCCAAGTTAAATAAAGCGGCTGATTCCATGCAGTAAACAACGCAGAGTTTCTGTTGAAACAAAGCTGACCGTTTCAACGTAACTAAAACAGTAAAACATTGCAAACAATGAAGTTCAAGCAAACAATGATTTTTAATAAAATAGTTTTATTGTCCTAACGATTCGGTTTTACGCATTTGCGCATATGCACGAAAGTGAATTAAATAAAAATATGAATATTGCGGTCAAAATTTAGTGTTGGCTGCAATACGAATGCTATAAAAATATTCCTCGAGTAGCACTATACTATAAACTGTGTTAGATGATTAGTTTAAAGATGCCTGATTCACTAAAGACAAAATTTAAATTTTTTGTTTTATATTTTTGTTTTGAAGAGTAAAGATGTAACATGTGCTGAAGTTTAGCGACTAATAAAATCTTGGTGTGGTGATACATGTTTACCAGATCAGCAAGTGTGCGGATGGAATACAAAATTTAAAAGTCAGGGATCTACTGTAGCAGTTCAAGCTTTAGTAATGAAAAATTGTTGAATGATAGTGGATGAACTAGACGAAATTTTGAACTGCATCATGACGTCTGCGAAGAATTGTGGGTGTTTTTCATATTTGTCGTACTCACCAAAATATGGATTTATATGTTTGTAAAGCATAAGAGGAAGAAAATTTATTATTTATTGATTTACATACAGTTTAAATACATTTAGATTGAAAAAAAACTAAAAATGTTTATAACGCAATCACAATTTTAAACATTAACACTCTAAAAGGTTCGTTTACATCACTATGTCATTGCTACATGGTTGCTCAGAATACATTAAATTAGTGTAAAATTCACATCACTTGGTTTACTTTCTGCCTTTTACCGCATATTTACATGTACAAACCCTTACTTCCATTTGGGCAAGTGTTATAATAACGCAAAATAAATAATTGAATTTTGGTTGACTTGATAATATTTGACCTATCACCAAATCTAACTAGCGTACGATAGGGTACAAACCTCGTGGTGGTGCTTGGGTAGTATTTCAGTCCACAGTATGGATGCAAAACGATGACATTACTAGTAGAATATCTGTTGCAATGTGTTTAGCAATAAAGGCCACTAAATAAAATTAATTGATGTTTCTGCAGACAAAAAAGGTATTTGTGGTATAGTGATTGTGATCAACCTAGCAATAGAGATAGTAAAATATAGTAAATAAAATTAATTTAATGCAAACTTAGAAATTTTAAAAACATGTGTCCAATATAAAATGTGCTATGTCGATGTTGTAAGGACAACAAATTTTTTTATTAAAAAATGACCAGATAATTCACAAATCTTTAGCTAGTACTAACTTTTATTAAAACATTAAATTCTTATCTATAAAAAACTTTGATCATACTAGTACAGGAGTACCTTGCACTTACCTTTATGGAATTCTTCTAAAGGAACAGTCAAGTGATGAATTTCGATCTATAAGATTTTCTCTTTCAACCATGTCTGTTGTCACAACCTTTTTCTTTAAGCAAGATTATCTTGGATTTGAGTGTACGTATTCTTACAATTTTTAATACCAAACGAAAGTTACCTTGATGTTACAATTAAATTTTTACGTTAATGTTTAGATGACAAGATAGTTCTCTCAAGGCCTTTATATAAAAGTGATAATAGAAGCACTTTTTAGTGTAGTTTATGGTGATTTTAAGATAATTGAATTTGATCATTCCACATTATTCATCTGTTCAAGATCTTACGTGTTTGTTTAGCAAATAACGGCTCTTTGGCAACAGGAATAATTTAGATTAATTTCAAATCTTCAAGTGAATTTATTATCTTCTATATGTTAACAAAAAACAAGCTTCTTGGTATATGGCCCTATTTCTTACTTCTAATCTTCAGTGATGGCAAATTCTTGTGAAATTACTAAAAAGAGCTAAGAAATGAAGAAACAAAAATAAAGACGCGACCAATTGTGTCATTGTGGAAATACTAATCTTACACAAATGAAGAAATATAATCTCTATCAATAATTATTAATTGAAACTTCTATACTAGTTCCTATTACTTATACAATCTGCTGATGAATACTAGCTGTTTTTCTAGAGTACTGTTACACATTCTAATAATATGTAGCGGTAATTTTGTAGGAAAAATTTGATTTGGTTTCGCTAGGAGATGGCACAGTGGCGATGTAGCATGCACCGTAGTCGAGTTGTGCTTTATAATTCTTTAGCGGCTCTAAATTGTATCATAAATATTTACGTTGTCATAAAAGTAAATGTTCTATGCGTAACCAAAAAAGATAACCAGGTCTATCGAGCATGTGTGGAACTTAAAAAAGGGACTAATGAAGTGACAGAATAGTTTGTGTCGTCACCGTATTATACGAATGATTTTTTTCCGCTGTTCTAACTCTGTGTGGGAGCACGAGCTGCGCACTGAGAGGTTAAGGCTCTCACATGTCCAACTTTACTGCCCGGTCGTCGCGCACTATCTCATATGCGGGGTAACATGGCGAGCACCGCACCTTAGACGACCGCCATTATTACCCCTTGTTCGAATGAACGCAGGTACTCAATTATTTTTAGTGACTGAGTAAGCCATTTGCCGGGAATCAGAGAGCTCCTGAAATGGAACCCGCGCCCATCCACATCGCAGTCCGCGCGTTAACCGCTTGGACCATTTAGAACACATTTAGTCATTTTTAATGCCTAAAGTAAGAACGTCACGGTGCTTAATTTTTTTTACTTGAGAAACCAGAATTTACAAATGTGGATTATTTAAGTACGACTATAAGAGAGGTGGTGTATGTGTGTGTATAATGCCCTCCCCCCTCCCTTAGAGGGTGCGATGAAATCTGCTCTAGTTTAAAGGATAAGCTTGGCTATTTTGAAGAGCACAAAAGAAAGAACTGCCATTTTTTAAGATTCGTCTGTACAAAGGCTTTGTAGCCATGGAAGCAGCAGCAAGAAGCAACTTTTAATAAGATGTGCTCATTATCTTTTGAGACATGTAACAGCGGGCAGGATTTTTGATGGCATTCAAAGAGAGATGCCTGAACTTCACAAAACCAAAGTGTCTCCTAGATTTGCCGAGACTGAAAACCCGTTTTAATATTAATATAAGGAGAACTGGTGTCTTAGTTAAGAAAGACTTAAATTCGATAATTTCAGTCATTTTCATGTGAAAAATGCATAGAATAATCCTTATATTTTTGTAGATGAACTGAACTGGTAAAAGAGTCTGCTATCTCACACGTTTTATACAGATTCTCATCACAATCTTAACAGGAAACTATTTGATAGTGTGGCTTTTGTTAGAATCTTGGAAATCGCATTTATGGTATATATTAAGTAATCGCTATTCGGAAGGGTATATTAAGAATCGATTTTTGTCATCTACTTGAAAAAAATTATGAGACGTCTCTGTACCATCCATTTCGGAAAAATTTGATAGAAATGCCGCCGGCTTTGCTACCAATCCATTCACATTAAACACTGAAGTCAGTAGTGCGGCATGAAAATTCAAGAAGGAGATAAAGGTTCTGGAGTGTTCGTTAATTCCATTTAGAAACGCATTAGCGTCGTAAATAATTGTTTCTTGGCGTACTTATCTACAGTAAAAAGTAGAATTACAAAGAATTTTTAAACTTTGTTAAAAATTAAGTTTTACTATAAAACTTATATTTAAACTGTTATTCATAATTTTTGGCATGTACCTAGAGTTTTTGTTATAATTTATAAATTATGATTTATTTATGTCTTAAATAGCGTTCACATTTGCAAATAGAAAATTCGTGGGTATGGTTACGTTCAAGATAACGTCTGTCTGCACATATCTAAGAAATAAATTAGGAATTTAAAGATGTTTGTCTTATGGTAATTTATATTTTGAAAATCTTAGGTGTGAAAAGGGACTGGAATAAATAAATAAAAGCAATGGCTTAACTTTCACTTAAGACATTCATTTTGCATATTTCATTCCTGTATTTGTAAAAACCCAAATAACATTCAAAATTTTTGATATGCTGCTGAAAAACTATTATAAGGGAACCAAACTGTACGCCACATTTTTCTAAATTACAACTCTAAAAGAAGAACTGTTACACATCTGAGGAAATCTGCTCTGATGACATTTCACAAAATTGAAACTTCTAAGAATGTAAGAAAAAAAATTAAATCGCTTAATACTTATTTGAAATTAGCTTTGTTAGTTAAATTTGTTGTATAAAGGAAAAGTTGATAGTGCATTGTAACCAGGCATTTGCATTTTAGCTATTCATCGCTTATTTCAGCCATTAAAGCCAGCCTTACTGATTGCTTGGTAAAATAGATAACATTTTTCATAGTAGTCTGTTTTTCATTAAGGGACTTGGTGACCAAAAAATTCGATTTTGTTTTAGATACAAGCGAAGAAGAATGTACAGACTTCCAGGGCAACAATGTTGTTCATGGAATGCTTTACGTCCCTGGACCTGCAGTGTGCACTATGTGTGTCTGCTACCATTCTGAACCAATGTGGTGTAAAGCAATTTATTGCGATCCACCATATGTATGTAAATAGTATTAATTATTTTTATGGTTTTTTATACATTTTGGGGTGGGTGTAAAATGACAGTTTGCAATTTCGTTTTCATAAAGTTATTTTAGCCTTACTTTTTGTCATAATAGAATATGAAAATGTTTATTTACTAATCATACAAAGAAAAATATTTACAGTTTTGTAAGAAGTTTCGCGTGGGAGAGCGATGTTGTCAATTTCAGTGCTTAGATCCTCCCGGTGAAACTGCTGCAAAAATGTTGGAGGAGTACCGGAAATCTAAGATGCGCAACTCGCAAAGGAGCAGCAAGGACGTGTTGGAAGTATGGATGGTTATTGTAGCAATGATCACTTTCTTCGTATATCTGGCAGCCTAGTGAGTATTACACTTTTAATTTTATTATTCAATTTTATTATAATGTAGCAATCTAAAATAATTGATATTTACAGTATGTCAGATAAAAGCATGGCAGCTGTTTCGAGAAAAACACGATATTTATTTAAAAAAAATTATATTAATTGTAGAAATTTGATCTTTCACGCAAATTCATTAGTAGCGTGTTCAGTCAACACCAGCATCAATTATTGCTTGGCATTTCCGAGGCATGCTTCCCACAAGATTTTCGGCGTATTCGACCGGAAGACTTTCAAATTTTTCGGATTTGTCGCGAGAGTTGACTCAAATTGCAGGGTTCAATTCTATATAGTTTCATTTTAATATGAGCTCAAACATTCTCGATGGGATTGGACTGAGCCGGCCGATCTAAATGAAGACGTCATTTCGCTCCTTCCACGAGCTACACGCTTTACTCCGATGTTTCGGGCCGTTGTCTTCCTGGAAACTCCAATTCTCGTCCTATTTTCCAAACCAGCGTTTTGCAGTTGGTAATAAAGCTTTACATTAGTTTTGTTTTAATTTTTTGGCGTTCAAGTTATCGGTAAAAAGGTATAAAGCGCCGAAACCCTTTTGTGAGACACACCCCCAAACATTTGCCTCTCCATGTTGTCCAGGAGCGTTTTATGATCGGAAATGTCTAAAAGGATACTTCGTCGGAGAAAATTACGTTTGTCCCAGTCACGGTCCGAATTCTCTTGTGCCCACGCGAGACGCTTCGTGCCGTGTTTTTCATTCAACAAAAGTTTTTGCAAAGTGCTTGGATATTTTACGTCATTAGCACGCAAATGCACACGAATAGTATCGTGCGATATTTCGACACCTTTTTGCGGAGAGTCAAGTTAGGATTTTTTGAAAACAAAACGAGAATCATTTTCTCGACTTTCTTCGACACTTACAGAGGACCCACGATTTGGAAAGTAATATTATGTACTGCTAAATACTGAAATAATGTCCTGGGCAGTTTTTCCAGTACATTCGATGATGAGTGCGTGTCCTCTCCTTAATAAAGCTTCGGGCAGAACTTCGTGAAATTCCTAAAGCAGGTTCTGGGCTTATATAAGCCTCACTAGATCCCTGCCTGGCCAGTTCATCGGCTTTCTTGTTGCCGTAGATAGCGCAATGCCCAGGTATCCATAACAGTTTTACTGTGTTATATTCTGCCAGTGCATTGAGTTCGTTGATGCATTCCCATACCAGTCTAGATGATGATTTTGTGCTTGATAAGGCCTTTAAAGCTTTTCCCATGTATTTCGCGGCGGCTGTATGAGTCCTTTACGGACCCTTGGGGTGGGAGTACAAAAGTACAGCCTCGTAGCGCGAAGCGACACTCAATTTCTTTAACTTGCCAAAATCTAGCTAAATCAAATGAACAACTGATTTCTGTGATAAATTATTTACGACATATGTTTTCTCTAGATTTACAAAAATAAAGTACAAAGCTACGATTAACGTGTTGCCGATAATCATCGCCGCGATTTTATCTGACAGATTGTAATTTTATTAGTTTTCCGGGCATTTTTTTATTATCAGGTACTAAAGTAGCGGAAAGTGTTAATATGGAAGTAATTTTTTGTATTCTGTTATATTAAAGATTGGATATAGTACGGAACTAAATGTGTATAGGACCTTTAAGTTTCTTTTAAGTTCTGTGGACGTTGTTGATAATTTTTGAAACAAATACAATTTAACATTATTATTATTATTATTTCTTTAGTTTCAAAAGCATAGTCGCATACAAAAAATTTTTACATTAGCGATATTGAGGGTGCTCAGAGTGCTATAAACTGACCGATGGAAAATGAATATAGACATAGACGATTTATCTAGTGTTGTTATATTAATCTAAGAAACATGAAAAAAATATATAATGAGCTTAACAAATAAACTACATTTTATTACATAAAAAAAATTATTATTAGGTTATTTCCACAAACTGAATTTTTTTTATTATTTTTTCTGATTTTCCAAGAAAAGTAACTTTGACTTCCATAATACATTACCTTGTGGGACATTTGTTTTTTTAAATTTATTTGGGTGTACATTTACAATCTACTTTACATTAAAGTAATAATCAAATTTGACAAAATTAAATTTAGCTCAAGAGGGGCTTAGCCATCGCATTTGTTAGTCGTGGTCTAAGTCATGTGGCCATTGATGTTTCAACCTTCTAACTGCTGGTTAGATGACAAGTTGATCTACTAGCTGGTTTTGATGTCCTTCCAGAGTGTTATGATAAGCACTTACATCTCGTCTGATTTCTTTGGTCATATAAGGTATGTGAGAACTATCATTTCGAATATACCATAGGGCGTTTGCCATGATGCGTAGTTTTCGATTGAAATTCTCGAAGAATCCTTGTATGTGATGTTTTCGCATATCCCCAAAGTTGAATCTTTTAAAACCATATATGGTAGGTTTCAATATTGTAGAGAATTTTTTATCCGACAATAAGAACTTTAAAATTTAGTTGAGTTCTTTTAGCTTTAATATGTATTCTCCAGGTTATTTTATGCGCAAGGTGAAATTCGAAATATATGATTCCAGATGCAACAAGTATTTGGCAATCGTTAGTTGTGAACATAGTGTACGTTTAGCAGTGAAATTTATCTATGCAGACTTGTCGCTATTAATTGTTACTTTCTCCCTGTTGAAATACTCTCCCAGTAAATCCAAGTGGTTTAGTAATTGTTCTGCGGCAACTTCTTCTATATCTTCGATGGACAAAATTGCCGTATCTTTGGCGAACATGGGCGTAACGATGTTTTCAGATGTTGAGATGTCAAATGTATAGAGTAAATAAAGAACCTACGACACTACCTTACGGTACATCAGCAGATATCTCTTGCTAGCTTGAGATTGAGTTATTTATTTTAACTTAAAATGTGCGTTTACTTAGGCAAGATTGTACAGCTGTCTTGGAAAAGCCTTATCGAACGCTTTTCGAACGTCCAAAACACATTAGCACACACTTCGCTTATTTTAAAGCTCTCTATTATGTTTGTAACAATACCATGTACTAGTGCACCGTCTAATGTCTTTTGTTAAACCCAAATTGGACTATGGCCTCTTGGAATTATTTTAAGGAGAGGGTTTTCAAACATATTTGACATAATAGGCGGGAGACTCATGGGTCTATAAGATGTTGGTTGTATCGGTGACTTTCTAGCTTTGGCAGTCAGAATGACTTAAGCGTGCTTGTATTGTAACAGGAAATAACATATTTGTGAGATACTATTGTGGATTGTGGTAAGTAGAACTACTCACTAGTCATACTCATGGGCTTAGCGAGTGTTGGTGTGCCGCATTAGTTGTAGAATTTCGACGGCTGAGAATGCATTTAGAAGAAGTGACTTTTGATAAGAAGTATCAATTTGGAAATAATTTCAATTAGTATGTTTGAAACATAGTCGTATGGAAACCGGCTTGGTGATGATAGTTGTGCTAACAGTTACAAGAATGGGCGGGTGATCGGTGGATAAATCGTACTTCTTTAAGAAAAGTAATTTTTTATGTCGCTCACAATTACATAGTCGAGAAAATTTGGCAATTTGTTAGGGCCACTAGGAAGTAATTTAAATTGAGATTTTGCATTGCTTTTAGCAATTTTCTTCCTGTAGGATTACTTAAGCTTGATCCTCTTGATTATAGCATTGAACCCCCCCCCTCCCCCAATTAATTTATTGTCAAACGATTGAAAGAAATTTTGATATTCCAAACATAAGGGTTTGTGAATTAATGCTTATCGCTGATGCTCCGTGAGGTGTCCCAAGTGATTATCAAAATAATTAGGTATTTTTACAACTGTTCTGGCAGTATCATGGGTTTTTGAGACAAGCACTATGCCAATTTTTCTATACATGTAAAAATCCTATTATTTACGATATGTGGTTTATTAAACCGTTGACATTCCATAGTTCACTGCCTGTTGATTAAACCATTAAGTTAATTTGTTTATGACAATCGTTAGCATATTTAAAATTATTGTGTTTGTCTGACGAACTGGGTAAATATTGTTTTGAATGTCCTAAGAAAGTTTGAGAGCTATTTACTAATATTCAATTGTTGTTCTGTGTTCTATACCGTTTTAGGCTTCTTGTACCCACTTGTGCATAAAAATTGTGTAAGGCGGAACAGCAGAAATTATATTCCTTGTGTCAGCAGTTTAATATCCAAGGAAAGAGAAGTCATTTGCATTTAAAAGTCTTTGTTGCTAGTGTGTTTTTGTTCTGAATGGTGTATTTTTACTCCTTGGTACACCGAGTTATTACAAAGCGCGCATTTAGTAGATACGTTTGGTAATTTTTTGCATACGATAGTGATATTTAAGACAAATAAAAGGTTTAGCACAGTAGACTTTGTCTGTCCATAGTCTTGGACACTGATCCTGAGATCTTCGACATATACTTTTAGTTTGTTCAGTTATTTAATATCATATATTTTTTGTTGTTTCCATCAAGTTCAGATTCGATTATAAATGGTGGTAAAGGATCCTTAGTATATTTGTGCTGTACATTTATAGTATGGTGTACTTTGTATCCAAGACTAGCTAGCTTTCTTATAATATATTTTGTGGGAATGGAGTAATGAAAGTTACGAATTAAGATTTCGTATGTGTTGTCTTTTTTGAGTTGATAAGTACGGTGTATTATATCCTCTGTGTCGTAAGCTTTCTATAGAAATCTATAGATGGGATATCAATTTTAATCGCGTTGTTGGTCAATGCTTTTGTAGTAAAACTAGATTAATAGAGTCTTTTGAGTTTTCGGTTGTTGAGAGACAATACTGTGTTCATGAATTTCAGAATTAATTTCGTCTTATAAGAGAACTGAGTAGCGATTAGTTGTTCTTAATTGATTATTATTTAAGTTGTTTGAGTTTCGAGGAGTATTAGTTCTTTTTTATAGATTTGCTATTTATGTTTTTTAGATGTTGATGATTTGTTGATGTTTATTGTCTTTGTTGATATCGCTGTTGTATAGGTTTTGAGAAGTCTGATTTAAATTATATTGCTTTACCTGGTGGAATTATTTGTGATAGAATTTGGTAGATGATGTTACCAGAGGAGTTGTGGAATGTCTATTTGTTAGGTAGAGCATCCTTGTATGGTAGAAGAATTATCAAAATTTATAAGAATATGTTGGTTGTTAATTACAAATTTCCATGTAATGTAAAGTTGTAGCCGTTCCCTAGGGGGTATCACAAAAGAAACTTTTATTTATTTATTAGTTGACTTCATTTTAAAGGCTAAATATTTCCGTTATTTTCGTAGCGTAAACTTTGGTGTGTTCACAAATCCCCAGAAGAAAAAATCTCACGGTGTGAAATTGTGAGATCTGAGTGGCCAAGAACTGGATTATTTAACGCGTCGTATGGCAGGTAACACCGTCCTGCTGGAACCACAAGTCATTCAAATCCATACCGTCTGAATGAGGTTACAAAAAATCTACTATCATTTTACGATTCACCATTTTCAAAAAAGGACACTTCACCGGCATAAAATCGGCACTAAAAAGTTACTCTGCGTACACATAAGCCGTTCTTAAATGACTCGGGAATTTTTCATGCGCCAAGTACAACCATTTTGATGATTTTCTTTCGAAATTGCCCCTAACCTCTTGATTCTCTAGCACGTAATCGACAAATACTCAGTGTTTCAAATAGTCGTCTGGCTTTAGCATATATTGCCTAATCTGAAATAACTTTCTGTTTATGTTAATTTATTATTGTAACAATTACATATCAATAAACAATTATTATTTTTAAGTCTATTTTAATGTTTCAGGTAGTGGACGCTTGATGGTGAATTTACCTTCAGTCTATTGAACATGGAGAGACTGCAGTTGACGCTCTCTGCCTTTCTATAAGTATAAATATTATCTGTATATTTAATATTTTAGTATTTGTTATATTATATAAATTCTGTATTTATTTCTATAAGCTTTACAAATGTGCTTTCTACAAGTTCACTGTTTACTTGAAATATATAAATTGCGTTTTAATGCATAGCAGTGGGAAGATCTGTAATAATTATATTTAATTTCATTAATCACTTCTTAGGTATGACTAATCAGGTATAAATGAATATTGAGCTTTAACTTACCTTTACGGTTAATTCTAGTCAGTGCAGTATGGCTTCAGAAAACGTATATTTATTAGTCTTTATGTTTATCATCAACTAAAATGTTAATATTGTATATTGAAAAATCAGTGAATAAGAGAAATGTTTCTAACTAAAACCACTAGGTTACTACCTCGTTGTTTAGTATAATTGGAAAAACTCTTCTGTTTATTGTAGCATTATAGTTGTAGTAGGCCTCAAATTATTCACAATGTTTTATCCATTTTAAGTTTTCTTTCTCTTCCACTAAAAATAATGTAGCTTTAATTTTTCGAAGTGTTTTAGCATCTATAAATTTCGTTTTTTTTATACGTATTCTGTAGCTAGGTTTTATGTTCTATCCTTAATTCTAAATATAAACCTAAAAATCTTATGAGTATTTGTGTTTACATATTCTTTTCATCGCCACTTTTTATATAATGTATATTGCTAAATCTGTAACCATCTCAGGTAGGCTCAGTTATATAAAAACCTTCAAAAACTTTCAATTTATGATGTAATATAACACCTTTCTTGTGAAAGTTTCCAAATGTTGTATGTATCTCAAGACATTGATCTATCGTCAATTGTTCTCTCAATCTTGTCTGAAGAAGATTTTATTGTTTTATTTCCTTTTGATTAGTATTAAAAATTGGTTGTTATTTCTACTGTCTCTATGCCACTCACTTATGATCTTCACAACAATGGTTCAGCTTTTTATTAGCTTCTTTTCTCTGCAGTGATAAAACTATTTAAAGCGGGGAGGGGGGTAGCATTATGTAATAAAAATAGAATAATAACTCGTTCAGTTTTTGTATATTCGAGACTAACTGTTCTAAGAATTTTAATCAATTATGACTTATTGATATTAGTTCTGGAGCCTAAAACTATTACTGCTTAATAACAATAAAAAAACATTTCTGATTTTTGATTTTTTTGTTATACATTTTCTGGTAGATTTTTGAACTGTTTGTGTTAGACAGTTAATTTAATTATATACAGAATAGCTTTTCATCGGTATGATAATTATACAATATTCATTACCAAGTTATATTGTGCATTTTCCCTTTGTAGATTCATGGCTATAAACTACATTTATTTTATGACAAATATTTATTGATTGTAATATAACAGATTACACCGAGTAGCCAATATTAGATGCAATTTATAAATTACCAACTCAATAGGGTGAGTAGAGTTTATAATTAAGTTTATAATAATATAGAATTATTGTTGCTTAGAATATTCTTTATGTACACAAAACAAAGATAACAGAAGCTTGAAGTTTTATTTAGATGTATGTATTGGTATTGCTTTGTTACCTTGTTAAATATCTCTCGAAATTACAAGTATCTACATGAATAAAATATTTCAATGTATAGCATTCCACCTTATATAATATAGTACTATTGAAAACAAACAGTTCTATCTAGATTAAGACAGTTTTTATATTAGATACTTTTACAATAATGTAGCAGTGCAAAAATGCATGTTTTTATTGTTTATTGCGTGTGTGCTGTGTTAAAGCTTTTAAGTGCTTATACAGTTAGTCTCATAAGAACGGGTCGACGAGAAGCAAGATTTTATTTTAGAAATACATGAAATATAGTTCATAAAGTATTTTTAAAATATTATTACGCCCCAAATAAGTAAGATGTTTTATCACCATCGTTATCTAGTGCCACATGACAGATTAGGTTCACAGAGTATAAAGTAAAAAGTAAGCATTACATCTCGCAGATCTGTTGGAATAAATTTCTCAGAGTTAAAATGCGTTTACCCAGGACAGCTTCAAAAGAAATCAAGCTCAATAGAACGTCTTGTCGGTAAATACATTGTTCCGGTCTTTCTTAAAATTTTCCTCTGGCCACCAAAGTCAAGTTCCGATGTACTTTTGTCAAAAAACGATTGTACGTTGGCAGTTTGTCATGTAACATTATGGACTTCTAAACATCACTTGATTGTTATAAGCTCTACTTTGATTTCTCCTGTTTTTTGCTGTGTTTTGTCTCGTGCAAGTAACGCACTGTTGCTGTAATATTTAACCGCGTTCCTTTAAATTAGTCACTCAGAAACTCCGTTTCAAATCTCTTTGCAATAACGATACGACTTGCTTATCTGCAGCAAAGCAACTGAGGTTTTACTTGCAATGAATATTAGAGAAAATTTTAGAAATTAAATTGTTAAAGCACTCGTGTACACCATCTCATTGTTTTGAAATATCGGCTCGACCCTCTTGTAGAACTAACTATATATTTATGTCAATGTTCTGTTACTTAACTGCAGTTAATAATGTTATAATAATATTTGTTTGATGGGTAATTAATTGTCGGTGACCTAGAAAAATTAGGAATGGTGTATGATGATTGTAAAATTAAATATAGCCATTTAATTTGTTAAAATTGAACGGAATCATGCGTTCCAAGTGAGAAGGGTGTGATATTAGTTATAATGTAAAGTACGTAAAGTGTAAGTTATGTAAATTATTTTTGTTAAGGGTTTCGGTAAAATACATAAAATTGATTGGCATATTTTTGTAAACGGGTAATTTATATCCATAGATTCAAACATGATGATTATTTAAATTTATTTTATTAATGTCAATAAATCCCAACTTATCTAAATGATACGTTATACTGGGTAGAATACAATAAAGAAAAGTGAGTCGCTACATGAATTATCGTCACTTCTAGTTATCTTCTAGAAAGTTTGTTTTATTTAAGGCTCAAAGGCATTTCACATTTATGAATTAAGTTAGCAATATTATGCAAATGACACTATAGTCTTATCTATTTGTTTCTCATAAATACTTTCTTTTAGAGTACTACTCGTTATGACTAATAAATCGAATTAAATAAACATATCGGAACATACTTTTAGTTATAGATTATGTAGATACATATATATTTTGTTTATTTACGAGTACAAATTTATTATTTAGTGTAGAGACTAGGAAAGCAAAGATTTTCATGAAAGTTTCTCTTTATTTGTTAACATAGTCTTATTCCAGCTGATTTTATACAACTTTGTCTTTAAAATAATCTCTAAATTTTGCTATAACTTCTGAATTCGTTCTAAATCTTTTTCTACGAGAAGCTTTTGTAAATTTCAAAACGGAAGGTCTTTCTAGCAGTTAAAGTGTATAGAGAAACTTCGTAACACAGTTGACATAATTGTGTTAAAATAGCATCAATATGGTCAGAAGTAAAGCTTTCTTTCTTTTAAAAATTTAATTTGTATCATGCGCATTCTAGAAATATTTTTTAAGACTTTTCTAGCTGATGGTTCGGTTTTTAACTTATTTTGAGCACTTTCGTCACTCAAAACCAATTATCTTGTTAGCCGTTCTTAATCTACAGAAAAACACACCTAAATATAAAAATGTCTAAACAAGACCGTTTTTGTTTATATAATATGCGATAAACACTAACATATGAGAAGATTGTCATGTTAGCTGTCTCACTGGTTTTGTCTTTGATTTTTCAAGAAAATACCATGCAAATGTCCTTTTTAGCAATGACCTTATTTAGATAACCAGATGAACTACCATTGCTTGTATTATTACGACAATGTTTAAATTTGTTGAACCATTTATAAACTATTTTATCGAAAGGAACAAACTTAATTAACACTTTTTTAAAGTTTTTAATAATTGTTATTATTAATTGTTCATCCTTTCAAGTATAACATACAATTACCGCAAGTAATTCCGTTTTTTCAATTTTATGTGACTACAATAACTATTAAACAAATACAGATTGACATATCAATCTAAAATGTGAGATTTAATCTTTCAAGGGCTGATATTTTTTTATAATAATATAACCAAATTTTGCGGATACTTATGAATTTGCCCTTGTACTTTAGTTTTGTGGCGAATAATATAGTTGATTATAACTATTATAAAAATGTACATTAATTAATTATTGTTACGTTATTTTCTCTTAATTTTAAAGTTAATCTGAATGTACAAGATATTTATAAAATAACCTGATTCTTTTACAAATTTTCTGTGATTGGGAATATTACGCAGAATATAATGTTGATTTGCAATCTGTAGTGTTGCAGTTAAAATGATTTGTATTTAAAAAATGCAGCTTTAATTGCAAAAGATGTTTAAATACTTTAATTATTCCAACAATTTCTCGAATGCCAAACAAACTGTTTTTAAAGAATATTACCAATTTTCTTCGTTGCCCTTTTCTTCCTCCTTAAATTTGTCTTTCACTCAAAAATAAGAGTACAAAACAAATATCTAATAACAGAAACGTCCCTCAAGAAATATAAATTTTTTCTAATTAACTATAGTCACTAACAAATTGCTTAAACTTCGTAAACTTTCATGCAAAATAAAGGCAATAAGCCAATACTCTATCCTGTACCATATTCTCGAAACATTAAGATATTTGTAGAAAAGTCATGCTGGTTATTTTATAGTCATACTTTGTAGACTAAAAATACAATTTAGTTAATTAAGATAAGCTTTACTATTAAAAATTAAATTAATCTGTGCAAGCTAATTAAGCACTTGATGCAAATTGATAATCAATGCGTGATATTAGAAATACATTTGATTGAGCTGCATTGTGAAAAATAATGTAATTTTGTATCTTTAATGTGCAAATCAATATAAAAATTAAATATTTATATAGTTTACGCAAATATATAAAGGTGTTTTATATTCAACTTGTATAAATATTTGTTGTATAATATATAGTTTGCTTTTCAATAAATGTTGATGTATAAATGATAAAAATAATAAATAAAAATGTATAAATAACGTTAAAACGGTTTAATTATTCTCACAAATATTAGTTTTCTTCGTCTCTCATCCTTATCCTGTTTTAGAAGATCTGCTTTTTAATTTTTTTAGATATTTTCGTGTGAAGGCTGTTGTAATATAAAAAAGGATTTTATTGTAACGAACTAGATATTTAGTTTCTTTGTATATTTGTTACAATATTTATAAAAGGTGTTGGGTTTCTTAAATTTTTTTTAACTATTTTAATTTGCCACATGCGCGCTTAAACAATGTAGCCTGACAATTTGTAAGCAATACGTTGTTAAAAAAGTTCAAATTAATTAGAAGTTTGTGAATTATACTCTATTTAAGAACTCTTCTTTTGGTTTTTAATGTAGTTATCTGTATATGACAGTTTTACAGTTTCTTTGTAAAAGTGCATTAATATTAAATAAAATATATAATCGTCTGTGGTGTATTATTTTAATGAACTTTAAATTAAAAGTTGACAGCTTTGTTATGTTTCTTAAGATGCTACTAAAGTACTATTACAGACTATTGAGTTATGATAGTGGAATACTTTAATATCTGCATGAATATCATCTTTGGACTTTAGAAATATCCGGTGTGCTTCTATAAAATGATATAAGATTAATTGTTCTTCATTAGTTTTTTAGAAAAAATTATCTGCTTAATTGATGTATAGTTTGAATCACATAATCCATTCTAGTGTTCAATAAAAAGTTCTTATGTTTTCTTTTTATTATTTTAGTTAATCTTAATTTTTCTTATCCTGCACCAAAAATGAAATAAGAAAGCGTTTAGAAGAATCTGCTGCAGCAGTAAACTTATTTTTTATTTTTATTTAAAAAAACCGTAAAAGTCTTCTAATTTTAAGTTAATTTCTTTATTGTAGCTTAACCTTCTTAACAAAACCAATCGATTACATGCCATCTTTCTAAATGTATAAATATTTCAGGTTATCTCTTGTAAAACCGACCTAGTTTTCTAAATTTCTAGAACTAGCCATGTTAGTCAAAGAAGGGACTTCCTATAAGATTTCGCACATTAATCAGGCGAAACTTCGTCGTGTTCTATAGAAGCTGTGGAGTCATCTATGTCCTTGTGAAATTAGAATTTTATATTATTTTTTTGTAAACATTTTATAAATAAAACTATTCTTATTAATTAAAATTGTAAATGTACCTATATCATATTCCCGAAAAGAATCAAAATGTATACCATATTTTCGGGCGGAGGGACTAATATTTACATAAAAACAATTTAAGATTTAATAGTTAATTATTTCTATTCTTTTTAGAATATTAGGATTGTATTGCTGATTTAGTCTAATATTACCATCTCAAAAAGTAAATTGATCAGATTTTATGTTAGCGCCATCTCTCAATTGGTAGTAAATCTGATAGTAGAGCGATAAGCACAGATTTCTTGAAATTACACGTGGTGTGTATAACACAATAGAACATTAACAAACCCCGAATACAATTTTTCTTTATTTCACACAACTTTAAACTAATATAATAAAACATTACTACTAAAATGATTTAAATTAAAGGAAAATATAGTTAAAATAATAAATATTTTAAATATGAATAACAATCATCAAACATAATGTAGATAGTATCAACATTATGTTGCTATTTAATGTAGGTTAATTAAATTTACTGTAATAAATATTACAAATTATTATTTTAAATGTGTACATAAGTTTACTCATATATATTCGATGAAATTAATGGTAACATTATATATTAAATTTTTTTTTATTTTAAAGTTTGCATATTTACAATCTACTCAATTTGAATAATGAGCAAATGATTTGATATTATAACATGACTGGGGGCCAGCCAGTGCTGGTATGGCAGAAAATTACAATAAATAAGGTCGTGTGGCCAATGGCGCTTAAGTCTTCTGGTCGCTGGGACGTTGGCAAGCTGTTGTACTAATTCATTGTGATGGTCAGCTAGTTTTTGATGGTATGCACTTGAGAGTCTCTGTATTTCTTCAGCAACGTAAGGTATGTTTAGGTCTGTGTGGAGTGTGTCGTTGGTTACATACCAAGCAGCGTTTGTTAGATTTCGTAACGTTTTATATTGGAACTTCTGAAGTATCTTGGTGTGCAAAGCCTTGGCACAACCCCAGAGCTGAATCCCGTAAGTTGGGAATGCCTGCCGATTAACCAGTCCATTTGTTTTGTTTTGAGGTCAAGTTGTTTGCGTTTGGTCGTAATATGGGTTTTCCAGGTGAGCTGATGGTCAAGATGCAGCCCAAGGTATTTGACTTCGGTCCTTACTGGTAATGGGGTGTTGTTGATTATTGTTAGCTGACAGACTGTGCGTTTGTTAGTAAAAGTCACTTGAGTTTATTTGGCATGATTAACGGTAATTCTCCACTTCCTGAACCAGTCGCCTAGTAGATCGAGGTGTCTCTCTATCTGGTACGCAGCTACATCTGCGTTATAATTGACTGCCAAGACAACTGTGTCGTCAGCGAATGTTGCTATTAATTTATTCGGTGTATTTGGAGCGTCTGCTGTATAGATGAGCTGTAGGAGTGGACCCAATACATTGCCCTATGGTACTCCTGAGTTCATTTAGCAATATTTTGATACAGAGTTGTATAGTCTGACTTGGGAAAACCGTTTACTGAGATATGACTTTAGGGTTAAGTAGAGTTGACTAAGGAAGTGTTGTTTTATTTTATAAAGAAAGCCCGTATGCCATACCTTATCGAAGACCTGCTGTATGTCCAAAAACGCCTATGCACAAACTCTTTTCGTCTCAAAACCTTTCATGATTTTGGTAACTATCCGATAGCTTTGTTGAACTGTTGAATGGCCTTCTCGAATACCAAATTGAGAGGGAGGAAGTATGTTGTTTAGGTCGGCTCTTTCCTGAATTCGCTTAAGGAGTAGTTTCTCAAAGATATTTTATAGGAGAGGAAGAAGGCTTATAAGGTCTATAAGATGAGCTTTGTGAGGGAGGCTCCCCAGGCTTAGCTAGCATAATGATCTGGGCAAACTTCCATTGCAGGGGAAAGTAGCATAAACGCAAGATGCTGCTACATATGGTAGTTAGTTTAAAAACCACTGCTGTTTAAGTATGTCTCCAACTATAAGGTCATAGCCTGGGGCTGTACACTTATTAATAAGTTGTATTTGGTTCCAGACTTCAGTTGCTGAAAATTGTTTCAGTGAATGTGAGAGTTGGCACGGAGCGTTGAGGAAAGCTACAATATCGGGGTCATCATTATTGAGTTGAGGTGGTGTAGTTGTAAAAACGTTTTCAAGGTACGTAGCGAATATGTCTGCTTTTTCTTTACCCGATCTAGCCCAACTACCATCCGATTTTTTAATTGAGAGAATTGCCGTGGTTTGTCGTTTCAATTTTTTTGTTGCTCAGCAGGAGAAAGCTTAGTGATGTATTGCGTAAAGGTTTCGTTACGCACGTCGCGTAGTGTTGTATGTAACCGATGAGGAAGACGATCATACACAGTTTTGTTTACTGCGTTTCTGGTTCTTTGCCGTGTTTTTCTAGCTCGACGTTTTGCAATAACAAGTTCTCGTACGTGCAATGGTATATTGCTAATTTCTAGTGCAGTCAGAGCTGGAGTTGGTGTAGCCTTCTATGCTATATTCTATACCAAAGTTGTAAAGTAATGAACTGTTTCATCCAGATCATGCTTGGTTTTAATTCGAATAACAAGATTAGTCGTCTGCTCTAGTTGAATTTGAAAATAGTTCCAATCCGTATATTTGGAGCAAAGTCTTGGAGGGGCATCCTTATGGGTAATAGTTGTGCTCACGGTGATGATTACTGGCGAGTGATCAGAAGATAGATCAAAACTGGGCTCTGCCATAAGGTACGTACGTGTAATACCTCTGACAACTGCAAAGTCGAGTAAGTCTGGTAGCCTGTTTTGGTCACTTGGCCAGTAAGTGGACATTTCTGTAGAGGGATAGTCAAGGTTGCTGCAAAGCATTGCGTTCCAGAGGTAGCGATCTTTAGGAGTGATTAATCTTGATCCCCATACTGTGTGTTTCGCGTTCCAGTCTCCCCCTACTATAAATTTGTTCCCGAGCGATTGCAAGAAGTCTTCGTATTCTTCAATGGTAATGGAATATCTTGGTGGGCTGTATACCGCTGCAATTGCAAATGGACAAAGCTGAGTTTGCAATTTTACGCTGGCGCTGTGGATTTTATCTGTTCGGTAAGATTGGAGCTTATAGTATGCAACGATGACAGCAGCTCCGCCTTGGGCGGTGTCATTTGGGTGATTACCAAAGTATACAAAGTAGTGTGGTATTTTAATTGCGGTTCTTGATGTTGCGTGAGATTCTGATATAGGTAAGACATTTATTTTTTCTAATTGTAGGAATGTTATTATCACCAGCACGTGGTTGGCAAGACCATTAGCGTTCCACAGGGCGATTCTTAATGATGAAGCCATTTTTAAGCCAATTTATTGATGACCGAAGAGAGCAGATTAAGAATCATGCTATTCTGGTTCATGAGCTGCGTAAACATTGTTTTGAACTCCACGAGGAAGTTAGACAGCTGTTCGTTGATGTTCAAATGTTGCTCGTTGGATGTGACATTGTGTCTTTCTGTAACCACTTGCGAATACGTTGGCTTGTTCCTTAGTAGACCTGCAGTTCCATTACTGGAGGTAGTTATTTGATGTGGGAGTGGAGAATAGTCGTTTGCATTTAAGTTGATTTGTTGCTTAGGTGTTTTTGTTGTTATCGTTTTGGTTGCGCCTTTATATGGTCCGTTTCTGGCTTTTTGCAGGTCTTTATAAACTACACAGCCCTTATAGTTAGCCGGGTGGTTCTCGCCACAAAGGACGCACTTGGCAGGTGTATTTGGCGTTTTTTTTCAAAAGGTGGTGTTATGTTCTTCACCACATTTGACACATTGAAAAGGTCAAGTTACAATATGTGTGTCCATATTGCTGACAACGGATGCATTGTGGTATGATATTTTTCTTTCTAGGAAGTTCAATCTAAACCTTTTGGTTTCCCAAATAATTAACATTGTGTATTGTTTTATTATTTGCTTTCGGCTCGAGATCTACTTTGAACAATAGCAGAGGTTGTTGGGTTACCCTATGGCGTACGTTAAGGATGTTTGTTACTGTATACCCCAGATTGACGAGCTCCTCTTTAATGTCGTCTGTTGGTGTGGAATGGTGGACATTTCGAATGAAAACTCTCTATGATCGATCTTCTTTGAGTTAATATGTATGGAATATAATCGCTTCATCTTTAAGGTGTCTAGTTAGCTTCCTATACGAATCTCGATTGATACTGTTTATAGATCTCTTAGAATGCTTATTATAATTAAGCTGCTTAGCCTGGTGAGGCGGGGTTGTTTGAGGATGTATTAACCGAGGTGGGGAAAGTATGGGTTGATTTTGGGGCGCATATTGAGTTTGTGAGTTAAATTGGGTTTGATTACGTATTGGTATTGCTGCGGAACTGGATTATAGGTAAGGCCCGTGTTTATTGGAGTATTTGAATTATTTATTATTGCGGATGTTCCGGAAGACGCAAAAACAATGCCGCTTCCGATTGGAAACATGATTAAAATTTACTATACACATGACTAGTAATATTGTAGTACATACGGTTTTGAGTTAAGCAAAATTTAAGCTTGACCTCTGATTGCAGTTATCAGTTGAACAACACTTGAGACTTCAAGATAGCGGAGCGTGATGTGCAAGTCCTTTCACTTCAAATGCGAACTATTATATTAAAATAAGCAGCACACCAGGATGTCCGGTTTTAATTTGAAATTGTTCTTAACCTTAAAAATAAACAAACAACAATATGAACACATGAGCGCCATCTCAGGAAAATAAGTTAATTTGGCCAAACTAAAACAAAACAAATGCGGTGTCTTATTGCTAAAATATATTAACATATGTAAATATATAAATAAATATTAAAGAGAGTACAAATAAGTCTCCGTCGTTCTTTATCAAAAATTGGGCATTTATTGCGAAAGAAATGAACCTTATGTTTTATTCAAAGTATTGTCCATCGCTAGCCACTACTTTTTTCAATCTTTCTGGCAGCATACGGATACCTCGTCTTTTGAGGCTATCCACGAATCGACCTAATTTTTGGTGTCTTCATATGATGTGAAGTGCTGCTCAGACAGGCCATGTGCCATCGATTGGAACACGTGATAATCGAAAGGGACAATGTCTGGTGAATACGACGGGTGGGGTAGGACTTGTCAATTATCATGCAGGAGAATAATTTTGTCGTGTATGGAGTAGTAGTGAACGCGTTTTTCCTTGAGTGCTCGGCTCAATCTCATCAATTGTGTTCGGTAGAGAGCCACAGTAATAGTTTCGTTAAGTTTGAGCAACTTATAATACACGACACCCAACTGATCCAACAAAATATATAACATGAGTTTTTTTCCATGAATATTCGGCTTGGCTGTCGATGTTGAAGCATGGCCACGTGCTCCCCGCGATTTATTCGTCTTTGGGTTATCATAATGGATCTATTTTTCATCACCAGTGACTATACGATTCGAAACACCCTTTCGTTTATGCTTGGCAAGCAGCATTTTACATGTGCAAAATTGGCGTTTAACGTTTCTCGGCTTCAGTTCATATGAAACGCATTTTTCTTGCTTTTGAATTATTCCCAACCATTTTAAACTATGTGAAATTGCTTGTTGAGTCGCTCCTAATGTAAGTGCAAATTCTTCTTGCGTTTGGCAGAAATCTTCTTCCAATAATGCTTCCAATTTCGCGTCTTCATACATTTTTGCTTTCCGCTACATTCGTCAGCTGCAGATTTCTTCAAATTAAAGAAATAAATCAAAAGCACTATATTTCATAAGTTAATTTAATTTATTTTTTGGTTTTTGCGACTCATTTTGAAAAAACAACAAATTTACCTTTTAAAAGAAAGCTTGACTTTTTATTATTAGGACCAATAAGTTGAGGATCACATTCTGATCGATTTTATCCAACTTCTGCAATAGTAAATCTTTCAGTTCCTGGGCAGTTTTTGGAGCTTGTGTATACCTTCAGTTAAGTCGTCCCAGCTCATCCCAGACATGAGGACAGAGCTGGCTACTAAAACCGCCTAATTCCTACATCATCAAGATACTCTCTGACAACTCTGGTTACACGAGGTTTAGGATTATCTTGTATGAAAATGCCATACTTACCCATAGTCATCAAGAAAGGCATAACATAATCTTGTAGAACCTCTGTAATATACCTGTGAGCTGCCAAGAAGCGATTTTGTATAAAAATCAACTCTGTGCGTGCTTGTGAAGAGATTCTTGCCAAAACCATAACCTACCCACCGCCAAATGGAAGTCACTTGTCAATATAAACTGTAGCGTATCTTTCTTCGAGTTTTCTCCATACTCGTTTACGTTCGTCTGATCCAGTGAGGTAAAAAATCTGAAAACAGTACCCTGCTTCAGTTCCCATTATTCCATGCTAGGTGATTTCCGGCAAAAGTTAATCTTCCAATTCGATGGCAGTGTTGCAATGGTGGACCCGTAGCCATCCATCTATAAGACAATTTCATTCAGTAACATTTACATCTATAACTTGTTGGAGTTGATTTCTCAGCCAAACCGCAGAAGTTGTTCTATTCTGGAACCTTGCGAACACCAAGAAGCGGTCATCTCTTTGGGTGGTGACTCCTTTTCGACAGAATTCTGGTCTTCTGGTTGTCAGATAAGTCTTCTCAAAGCGCTGGTGCACTTTTTGTACAGTACAAAGGCTCTTAAGGACTTGCAGTTTCACGTTTCACGTAGTATCTTGTAACAACGCTATAATTCTTGACACAACAACAAGATCTAAAGGCGTTATGGCTTGTTACATAAACTCTATAAATAATTCACCGAGCGACTAAAAGCTTTTACATAAAGAAATCAACGTTAAACACAGACACTGGAATGAAAATTTTTAAACAGAATAAATACACGCTATTTAATAAAACTCTTAATTACGGTGACACACTATATGACAGATAACAATACCACAGATAACATTTCTCGGAAAACAAATGATTAAGCGCTTGTCGCTGATAATAGTACCTGATTTTTCCTTCGCCTGGGAAGTGAGTCAAGCACCGATAATCCTCGAATGTATTGGTACGGATGGAGATTTCATCTGCTACATTCTTGGCATTAATGAAGCCGAACTTACGTTTACGGATGACCTTACGTACGGACGGTCAGGCCTCTTTTTCCTGCAAGATCATGGACGGGATCCGTTCCCAATGGGGGGCCCTTACTGCGGGGATTGGAGACGGCGGGTATCTTGGCATTGTCTTTGGGGTTACTCAGGATTTCGAACGCGTTAACGCTGGTTGTCGGCGCTGAAACCCTAAGAGAGGGTGAAACCATTGTCACTTTTGGCTGAACACGACCGACCGCATGCACTTCTCGCTCGTGACTTGCTGTCTACACTGAGTTGCTGCTGTTAACATTGACATCCTTCGCAAATAAAGTTCCTAGGTCTAAGCTCCTACCCTTTTTTCTCTAGGGAGGTCTAAGGTTGGAGGTTGGAGTGCAGTATAAGCGCTTCCTAGGTGGCCAAAGCTTGTTCGTGGTCCAGGCATTCAGTGCTACTGAATATGGCAGGAATGTTTTCCTCTGCATTGCTATTGTAGTGTTTCCTATGGCTCCTAGGATCATACTAAGCAGCTCTTCCGTAAATGTTTTATACACGTATGCTTGTGGAAGGAGAGGGGGCGTTGTTGAGGTTATTGGGTTAGTTGTTAACGTAAATTGATTTGTTATGAATTCACTAGTTGTCATCCTTGTTAAAATTATTTTTATAATTTTAAATTTCCACTGCCTCTCTGTACAATCTTAGGTAACAGTTCCTACAATTAGACAAAACTTGTGTTGCCAGAACTCTATCTCGTGGCCAAGATTTTCCAAGACATGTTCAGCAATAACTAAATAATTGAGGCGCATGTGCTGTTTGTGTTCCTAAATTCTGGTTGTAATGGTACGGTATATACTCATAATATAGATCTCCTCGCACGAACAGGGTATGCAGTATACTCCTGGTGTATTATGTGGGTTTCTAGTGTCCTTGACTGGTTGATGTAAGTCCCGTATTTTAGTGGTAGTAATGTAGATTGTTTCTACCTTAGTTATGTTTAGAATTTTTCATATCCGGTTTGTGTCTTTGTTAATACAATCGATTTCGGTTATGTTTTGCGTGGGCATACAAGTTTTATTACTCTCCGTATTTCCTTCTTTGAGTGGCCATTCTTTTGTATGACTTACTCCAAGATATTTTAGTTATTTGTTGACTAACTGCGATTGACAATTTTGCGGTGGCCGATATACTAATGTTTTCACAATCGTTTTTTTGTTATCTAGATATTAATTCGACTGCTTGTGAAGGTATCGATCCATATGTGTGGGTTTTCTGTACACGGTGTGTTTTAAATGTCCATTCTCCGATCGCATTGCCTGTACGTCTAGGAAAACAATTCAATTGTTCGATTCTAGTTTCTTGGTAAATTGTATACTAGGGTGTATTGAATTAGAATATTTAAGAGACTGCGGTACTCTCTTCTTGCTGTGCCTTCAAATCACAAACATGTCACTACAGTATCTCAGTCATATTGTGAGTTTTAATGTTGATGTATTAACGGCAACCTCTTCAAATTTTTTCCTATAGTAGTTAGCGATTACAAGGCTGAACTTTCCATCGCTCCCCCGTCTTTTTCTTCATAATAGACACAAACAAGGTAGTTGAACGTAAGGTGTTGTCGAAAGAGCTGCAAAATATTGGAACTATGGTAAACAGGGAGCTTATATGTATATAAATATAACCGCTATGCAGTGAACAAGCGAGTAAATACAACAAATGTTGAGATGTTACCCGCAACAAGTTCATTTATGTCAGCAGCTAATGCAGTGACATTAACAACGGTCCTTCACAACCATAGCTACCACACGTGAACGAGTATAAGAACAAAAGGGTACGGGACAGTAACTCAGTTTTTGAAGATTTTCTTGTAAATATGTCCTCCACAGTTGTAGACGAAAGGTCAAGAGTTTACAAACTCCAAACATGGCCTAACAGCCTAAGAATGAACAACACAATGCATTGTCTCCCTGTATACTAATATTTCGATTGCTAAGACTTTGCAACTCGTAAAAACTAATCGCAATCTAGAAATAAACATCCAAAAATTAATTAACTAGTGCTTATCCACTATCTATTTTACCTTTAAATACCAATCGTACTTCTACGGATTCTCTACATTCACCTACTGTAGAAAACATTTTTATGGCCGACTTTTTTTGATCGATATAATAAAAAATATTAACAAAAATACAAATTTCAAAACTCACGACTTTTCCAATCAGGTAAAAGAGTTTTTACCTTACGTTAAGGGTATCACCGACAAAATAGGGCGCATTTTGAACGAGCAAAATAACAATGAAATAGTTTGTTTGTTCGCCCAGCTAAAAACGATTACTCCAGAGAATCTCAAGGAGTTTACAAAATACTTTTTGGTTACTGCGGCAGGATCTAGATAGACCAAATAAACAGACAAATATGAAGTCGCATATATGAACATTTTTGACTGTACAGAAGAGCGATAGTTCTTCTGCTTTTGCCAAACATAATAAACAAACTGACCATAAAATTAATTTTTCAAATCAAAGACACTCGTTATGCCCTACCTCATCAGTACAATGATTTGTGAGGTAATTGAAATAGAAAAATTTCTTGTTGCAAAAGTCCCAAGAGTTAGGTAGTATTTAACATTTTCATAAGAACCTACAACTCGTTTAGGTTTAAAAAAATGTAAATAAAGACCTTAATAATCATGATGTTGTTAATAAGATATTGTAATTAGTTATAAAATGTAATGTGTTATTTTTGACCTTAAAGGGAGATCCTTTCTCGTTCCATCCTACGATACAACATTTGATGTAGTTCTTTTATAAAACGAGAAAATTATAGTCATTCTTTGTTTACTGTTCTATGGAAGTAAATTTACAAAAAACATGGTTTTGTAAAATAGTAGAGTTTTTACAATTGGTTGTTTTTAGATGTAAAACATTAGTTTTTTTTTTGAAAACATGCACATGTTTTAGGTTACTAAGAGTATGCAGTGATAATATTTAAAAGTTGGCAACAATAAAATCATGTTTAATTTTTTTAAAAGAATTGCATTAACAATAAGAATATACATTCTACATGTTAATTTGATAATGGTGCAAAACACAATACATATATAGTCCAGTAAGAAAAAAAAGGAAAACACATCAATGACATGGATAGGTGTCGACTCAGCTATGTCGCTTTAGTTTTCTTACAAATCTGATAGCCATTGTCTTTTCAATATTTTGTTAACCATTAGATATATTACTGATGCTATTAATGGGTTAGGATGTTCTTCCAATTTTGTAGGGTGTTTATTAGTTTTATTTTGGATGACTTCTGCTACGTATAGAATTTTGAAATCCACAAGTATTTTGGATTGGCATTTCTGTAAGATGTTTACGCTGGTGTTATTAGTGCATCCCCAGAGTTATATCCCGTAGGTCCATATTGACACAAATGTATGTTAATTTTCTAAACTTGAATTTCACAAAGTTAGACCATTTATTTTTTTTTCCTTAAAAATAGCTAATACTGTGAAATTCAAGTTTCAAAAATTAAAATACAATGTAGTGGCCATTTAACTGGTTTTGTTTCGATGAATTATCTGCTACCATATGCTGTGTTTAAATAATCAGTGACAATATGAGAAAAGCGAGCAGGGGCATGTCATGCATAAACCACATCTCCTGCCTATTGGCAATCCGAATGTCTGCTAGAAGCTTATAGAGATTATTTTGCAAAAATGACAGAAGATATTCCTGAAAGTCTTGTTTGTAAAAAGAATTAGCCGATGGGATTATCACTAAGAAGACCACAACAGATATTAAATGAAAAGGTATGTTGCTAATGCGTAGTAGCAGTCGTATGAGGGTTTTCTTCGTTTGAAGTATGGTTGTTTCGGAAATTAGTAATCCTATTTTTGATAAAGTTCAGGAACTTAAAATCTCGTGTGAATTGTCGAAATGGCAGAAATATTTGTGCTTATTATAATCTTTTGGTAACTAATTTTGCACACGAGTAACGTGAAATGGATACAATGTTGCTCGCGCAATGTTCTCCATACGCTTATACATGAAATATCGAAACGAAGTGACAATCTTTAGCTGCTAGTGTCATTTCCTCAACGTTACCAGTTTGTCGAAATCTTTAGTCGTTGAGGTTTTAGCGTGCCAGTTTCTCTAAGACGTCTTGCAATGGTTTCAAACGTTCTATGATTTGGTATCCTTGTAATTGGAAATGTTTTATGATATTTTCAAATAGCAGCAGCGCCATTTTTATGTACCTCGTCATAAATTAAAAGCAATATCTGTTTTTTATGTAAACAGATTTGTGGCATCTCTCAAAATAATAAAAAGTTGAAAAGTCTTCGTATTAACTTACACGAAAACGCCCAGATCTAGTGAAGCACGTTGCTTACTTACACAAACAGTGTTTAATACTAATCAACACATTTAATAATAGATGTTTAATCATCTGCCAAACAAATAAACCATATACAATTGTTATCCACGGCTATTTAATTAACTTCAAGACTTTTAGATATTTATCTTTTCCTTTTCATATCTCAGTAATAAATTAGTTTTAAATATATGTTTTTATGAACTTCTTTGTTTATTTCGTGCTGAAGAATAAAATACTAAAATAATGCCGTGTAATTCCGATACGTCTTGTAAACATCTAAAAAGATTTGAAAAAGATATTTCTACCAGTTGTTATTTCGACAATATACACAAGATCCTAACTTTCTGAGCTGCTTGCTAGTTACTGATTAATCTTGCTTTCGCAGTAATGGGATTACTAATTTTCGAAACACCCATACTTGGAACGAAGAGAACCCTCATACGACTGCTGCTACGCATGACCAACATACCTTTTCATTTACTGTCTAGTGTGGCCTTCTTGGTGGATAATCCTAGCGACCAATTCCTTTTACCAACCAAGCTTTCAGGAATATCTTGCTTGCATTTTTTGAAAAATAATGTGTATGTGCTTCTATAAGACATTCGGATTGCCAATAGGCAAGGGATGTGGTTTGTACATGACGGTGCCCTTGTTCACTTTTCTCACATTGTCACTGATTATTTAAACACAGCATATGGTAACCGATGGATTGGTCGAAACGGACCTGTTAAATGGCCACCACGATCTCCTGATCATCTCCTAACATAGGGTCATGTCATTCTGAAATTAGAATGAAAGATTTGGAAACTATAAACAGTATTATTGATTATTACGATCTCACAAAAATACTTTATTGGGATTGCTTATTTACTTACTTAATCTTATAGCCTTTCTATCCTTCTGGTTATCAAACGGTTGGAGGTGAGTCACTGTGTTTTTAGTCTGCACATCTCTCTCTATTCTTTTTTGTCTTGTGTTCTATGTTTCACTTTATGTCGCTTTTATTGCACTTTTTACTTCTTCTAACAACGTTCTCCTCGGTTTTCTTTTCTTTTTTTTATAAGGTTTTGATTCGAATACTCTTCTTACTGTTTTTGTTGTTTCCCATCCTTATTACATGTCCGAACCATTTTATTTTTTCCTCCGCTAATGTATCTTGTATTGGTTTTATTTTCAGAATTTCTCTAAAAGTAGTTCTTTACTTTATTTTTTCTGAAGTTTCTTTTTATTTCCTGTAAAAATCTTATTTCTGAGCTTTTATGTTTGTTTATCTGGTTCTGTGATAGAGTCCGTATTTTTTGTAAATCAAGATAATTAATAAAATGAACATGAGTGCTCTTAAATATACAAAATAATATATTCTATATGTATTTATAAAAAAACTGTCAACATATGCATGCATACAAAAATATGCATTTTGCATGTATTCTAAGCTCTATTGATAACTTTCTTCTCAAAGTTGGGTTTAGCTTCATTAGATATAATTATTGTTCATTATATACATAAGAGAATGCAAATTCGTCAGACTATTCTTCTGTTAATTTGTTTTAAAAAAAGTAGATTTACAGAAAGTACAGCAAATCTTTTCATAAAGATAGTAAGTTAAATAATATTAGGAAGATCCAGTCTAATGGAAATAATTCATATCAATTTGACAGCACTTAAAATACATTAAAATAACATGAATATTTTTCTCAAATAAACGTAATCCAATTAGACTAAAAGTGCATAGCTCTGTTTAACATAAAAATGTATTTTGTATTTTTGAATCTCTGTAATATATTTTTTTTCGTTACATTAAAAGCGAGCTTAGTCTGATTTAGAAAAATACCTGTAAAAATTAAGTCAAAAAGCATTTTAATTAGTGCTGTATGTAGGAAAAATTATATAAAGGATCTGCCAATAGGGACCCAGGAAAGTAAATGTCAATTTCACATAGACCCCATGTTCTTTTCTGTCAACCCAGCGTAATTTTTTTTAGTTGAAGGTTTGATGTTTTTTGCTATGGAGTCATGTTTGATTGAAGACAGCGTCAAAGTGATTAAACAACATTACAAAAATTGTGAAAAAATAAAATACCCTTATCGAGCTCTCCGCGATTATTTCGGTGGGCGACCCAAAAGTGTTCGCATACCGCCAAATATCGCTGCGGCGAAGGAGGGTGTGAAAGAGGACACAAAACTCTCAATAATTCGTCGATCACAAGAATTCAGTGTTTCGGAGACTAGCTTGCAATATCCAATTGACTTAAGAACTCAAGCCAATTGATCATTTCAACCGTCGTGTGTTCTCTGATTGGCTCTTCCAACATGGTACAATTGATCCGAATTTTTCAATAAAAATTATCTTCAGCGATGAGGCGTATTTTGCATTGAATGGCACGGTGTACAAGCAAAATTTTCGCATTTGGGCTAACGAGAGTTCAGGAGAATATCAAGAACAACTAATGAATCCTCTAAAAGTAACTGTTTGTTGTGCTCTGTGGTAAAAAATATTCTGTTGTACTATTAAAGATATATAAATATATAATTAGATTACAATGTTTTAATTAACTCATGAACATTTTTGTGCAGTGATTCTTTACGACTTTTGCCGTAGATTATCTCGACAAGAGTGCGTCGATAAACTCACATTGACTTTTGGTGATGATGCCCCACGCAGAGTTACTGTATATCGTTAATTCAATGAATTTAATGGTGATTGTAATTCGCCGGCGGATGAATTCAAAGAAGGCCTTTCAGAATCGATGCCGTGTGCGAACTGATAAAGAAAAATCGTCATATAACTTACACTGAAATTCAGGCTTCCTTAGACATTAGTATGATTAGCATACATTCGATATATATTCAAAAAAGTTGCGTGCGCGTTGGATTCCGCATAAGTTTACAATCGCTCACCGTTTTATTCTTCACCATGACAATGCGTTCTTACACTCAAAATGTTGAATTGATGAGCCATCCGCCTTAAAATTCTGATTTGGCTCCTAACAAAGAGCGGTTGTTGCGTTCGAAACCCATATTTCGGAAACACTTGATTTGCTATCGAAAAATGTTATGAAAATTGGTTCCAGCGTATCCAACAATCTATTGATGTCAGGGACAAAACATTTGTTTTTGTTAGTTTTTTTTTGCAATAGATATCGAGCAGTCCACGTCCCTAATAGGGGATTACGCGTGAGCCTAAAATGACTTTTTTTTGGTTTTCCCGCAATACCACCTACAAAAATTCGGATTTACCTTGACTACCATGTGCTATGTAAAATTCAGTCTAAAAGAAGGGTAAATAATTTTGAAAGTATTCCTAGTTTAACTAATTTAACGAACGCTTTGCATACAATTCCTCGTCAAAAAATTAGAACTACCTAATCTTACTCTTCTGTTACTTCTCAAATTATTTTTTAAGAACTAACCTTTTAATGCATTATTTTGTTTTGCATTACTTGTTATTTTAGTTAATTTATTTTATCTTAACTTATTTAATTCTTGTGTAATTATGATCTAGTGCGTTTTTTGTATTCATTTCAACTTAAGGTGAATCATGGTGACTAAATTGTTAATATCGACGTGTTTTTGGAACTTTGAGTGGCTATTGGGCGATGTTTGAATTAAATCGTTGTTGTTTAGTGGAAAATACAAAATTATATTTATATGCAAATAAGTCGAAATAAGAATATATTTGACGACATAGTATATTAAAAATGGTATATCATTCTATGAAAACGTCACATCAAATTGTTATAATATTTGAAAATTCCATAAAAAAATACATCAGTGAACACAATAATAAAAAAATGAGTTTAAGTCTACTACTAGACTAAAGAACAATTATCTTAAAATAAATGTAAACGCAATGGAACATTACTATTTGTTCACAAAATATTATATGAACAACCAAATACGGTTGAATACGTTTCAAAGTCCAAACAGTAAACCGCTACCAGTTGTAAGAAGCTTATCGATATCTGTCAGTCATGAAGAAATAAAGGAAGAGGTGAAACAAACAGCTTTCCTTGTTATTAGTGTTAATTGTCTTTTTACTGGAGGTAAACAACTAATACAAGCATGTGTTGTCACTCTAAAGGCCTATGAAAGTTCTAATGGAATGCTGAAACTCAAATATAAAATAAAAGTTGAAAAACTTAATAAAATTTATTTCGTATATTTCGTATATTTTTGCTAAACCCAAAAATGATTGTTCTGTGAAGCGTAGATACGTAAAATATAAGGAAGATCATCTCATAAGACAATGCTCAAAGAAATCTCAAGATTAACCAAGACGTACGATTGACATTGCTTGCATGACAGCAACTCATCTTATCGACGGTGGATTATTTAATATTTAATACCGAGTCGGCTACTGACGGAGTCGCTATTTTAATCAAAAAATAACATTAATTTAACGTGTTAAGTAACTTACCTTGTGATAGTTATGAAACTGTATCTATATGCGTACAACTTGGTATTTTCAGATAGTTTAAAATTATTGCAACCCAAGAAAAACCTAATGTAGCAACAAATAACTGTTTTTTAATTAAAAAAATTATTCACCTTATTAAAAAACAACTAGATAACTATAGAATGAATAAATATATGGAGAATATATAACCAAATGAGTCACGCATGTGAAAAGCCACCAAATGCATAACCAGACAACAAGTAGTCTCACCCACATTAATAACCGATAAAAATCACTATTATATTGATAATGAAAAATGCAGTCTCTTATCGGAAAAGCTATATGCTAACGTTACTTTTACTATTAAAGACAATAATAGAATATAATCTCTGTTTTACATACTACTTTGCGCAAAATAATCAGTTATTGTTCTTGTTTTGATAATATTTCATAAGATTCAATGACAAAGTCATTAAGCTTATATATAAGAGAAAAGTTACCACCACGTCTCTCTATTACTCGATGCACCTCGTTCACAACTTTCTTGGCCTGTTTCTTTGTCATGGAGGCCTGCGAAGCCATCTCATCATCATCATCCTCTTTTTCTTATTTTCCTACTCCTTCAATGAGGGCTGCTGCTTCTTCTTCATTTTTTTTTTCAATAGCACAAACTCCCTAATATCGCTGTCTGTCATTCCCTTTGACCTTCTTAAAGCGCCCTTTCTTCTTCTTTGTCTCATAGTTGTCCGTAGGGAATAGGCAGATCAATATTTCAAGTAAAGCACTAACTTCAATCCCTTGAAGATGACATGAACGTGGATGCCGAAAGTCCGGGAATTTTCCGAAAATTAATGCGAGAGAGAGAAGGAGACAGAGAGATAGATAGATTAGAAGCGTAAGAAATGTTTTTCTCTGCAAATGGTGTGTGTAAATCGGTGTATTTTAATAACTGTTAATGTAATTTTGTTATGTAATACTCAACAACAGTTGCATGCGCTGTTTATGATGTTAGTACAAGGTGCTTTCAAGTTATAAGATCTCCAAATTTGTTTATTAACAATGAGAGTAGGTGTGGACAATTTAAAAAAAAACGTAGAAAATATTCCTGAATTTGTAGTAGAGATGGCAGCACCATATAATGTACACAGGTTGAATTACTACCATTGCAGTGAATGTTGTTTTGTATACTTTCAATGCTGACGGTTAGTGTCAAGAACAACGTGTAATCATTTGTTTTTTTCCTTTTGCATGGTGAAACGCCCATCGAAATTCATCGTCAATTGAGTGAGATATGCTGTGAATGCGTTATGAATGTTAAAAATGTGTATGCGAAAGTTTAAAGAAGGTCGAGAATTGTGAGAAAATGAACCGAAGCAGCTTCGGCCACGAACTAGTCGGACCAAAACTATAATTGCGCGAATGGAGCAAGTTGTTATGGAAGACCGTGGATTAGGTGAGCGTGCTGTCGCCTTTAAATTTGGCATTTTCGTAGGACCTGTGAAGTCCATTTTGCATGATGATCTGACAATGCAGAAAGTTTCTTTAAGGTGACTCCCACGAATGCCTGCCAATGAATATAAAGCTGCTAAACACAAAACTTGAGATCATCAGATTTAAGCGTTTTTTGTACAATTAATTTTCAAAAATCACCTTGAAAACGGGTATCTAGACTATAATACCCCGTTAATTGAAATTCCTTTGTTTGAAATTAAAAATACGATACCGTCCGCTTAAACTTGAACAGAATTATTTCTGTGTGTGTAGTTATATGCCCTAATGCAATAAAAAGACTCATTTTTTAAATAAGCAATATGGCGAACAATAAAGGATTGTATGCAATAATGTGGAACAAAAAAAAGTTTTGAGACAAAGACATTAACCACTCCAAAAGGCAGTCGGCACCTAAAGAAAGTGATGTACATATGGTGAAATTGAAGGGGTATCGTATATTGTATTTTCACTGCACAATCATACATTAAATTTAGGCAAATACTGCTTATATCCAGACAGATTGAGAATAGCCATCGATAAAAAGCAAGTATTGGTAAAATTAGCCTAGTACTTTTTATCTGATTACTGTATTTACTTGACCTTACGATTATGGATTACTACATATTTCTAACCCTACAAAATATTTCTATTGAAAAGAACAATTATACGAATACTTGTAATAAAAAAAACTACCTTGATCAGTTACCGCAGTGGAAAATGTCACATAGGTGTTTGAATACATTTATATATAAATTTCAACATTCATTTCAAAATGCCATAAATTTTTGTTTTCACTCTATAGCGTCTTATTTTTTGTAGACTTCATAGTTTTGTAAAGTTTCTCGGCTCCGCAGTGCAATAAAAATCTTGCAAAAGTTGTTATTGACGATAAAACTTTCGTATTTGGTTTCGTAGCTTTGATTAAATAATAAAATAAACTTTTCACATGATAGCTGGAAATGCCAGAGTTACAATTTTTTCTTGAATTAGAGATAACTTTTTAATTTTAATTAAATATAAAATAATACATTTTCTATTTCATAACTCTTACAATTACATTACAATAAAAATAATAGGAACATCTTGAATGTTCAACTGCAGTATATGTTTTTATGTAAGATAAATAAAAAGCTGCAACATTGTGTAAATATATGAAAATTGTCTAAAAAAATAGTTAAACAATAAACTAATAGTTAAAATTGAAGAACAGTATTCAACTAAAATTTGTAGATTTATATTTTATCAAACTAATCTTAATTTGGTGGTGCGATTGCAAAAAGGTAAAAACTACAATTTATTTAAAAATACTGGTTATAGTAACTGGTGTGTTTCAATAATTATTTATTACTTTATTACAAAATACATCCTACGAGCACAAGCAGACGTGAAATTTTAAGCGCGACGATAAATTACCCGAGTACGGGCTTTATCTAGATCAATTTCCACAGAAGTATTTAAATAAAGTGAACTAGCAGAAACAGTAATTGGTCAGACACAAAAAGAAGTTTATTAATTACAACGGGCGCAATACAAGTGCGGGTTAGTTGTAATTTAGTGCTCGAGAAGCGTGTTAAACGAAGCAAAACCAAGCGACAAACAATACAACAAGTGAACCAAGGCATCAAAAGAGGATCAAATAGTAGTGAAAAGGAAGCTTTAAAAAAGCAAGAAAATAATTAGGACGCCGGTAAAGGAGGCAGAACTGAATGAATCTAAAATAAATGGGAAACCTAAAAAAATACAAGATATGATGAAAAAAAATGATAGAAACAATACGGAAAAAGACGGAGGAAAATATAGAGCTGAGGGAGAAAATGCGAAGGAGAGAAAAAGAGTGGAGTAATGAGAAAAACAGCTAATATGTAGAATAGAAAAACTGGAAGACAAGTTAGAAATGATGGAAACAGACAAAAAGATTTATGGTAATTTAAATAAATCGTCCAAAAATTTTAGCGTGTATCTCCAAAACAGTTGAAGAAATCGGGATAGAGCAACGCGCAACTAGTTTCTTTATAATTCCTACGGAAATAGGTGTAACCCCCCAATTCCATCGAATCTGGGAGACCCTGTACAAAATACATAAAACGCAACTGGACTGAAAAACTATCTCGACTTATACAAACCTATATATTCTCCTATTTTAATACATTTAAATGTGGCACTTCTCGACCACTCTATTAAAAATACTTATATGGGAAAAATTGTTCATAAAGTAATATTTAGGTGAGTGATTTAGTTAGATCTGATTTAGAAGAAATATTTTGAGAAATATTGATTCATGCAAATTGGTACTGTTTTGGAAAAGTCCATTTTTTTACTCTTTTAGTATAAGTATTTGCTTGTTAGCTTCGCAATTGATTTATAAGAGAGGTCATTCTTTGTGCTCTTTAAAATCTTAAATTAATAGATTTTTTATTTAGGAAGTCCTCACAAATAATGTATATAGAAACAAAAGCTGCATACTCAAAATTATTTAATTTCTTATTTTGATAATAATGATAATAATATTTATTGTCACAAACTATACAGTTTAACTATGTCAATTACCAAATGTTACGTTTACGTGTCGCCAGTAGAAGTTAACAGTTAACAAAAAATGTTGTATTAATAATTGTAATATAGTGTATTAAAAAGAAATACAATTTTTTTTATTATATTTTATTTATTTTACTGAGTACGCCGGATACTTTGACTGCTTTTAAAAACTGAGACAGTTAAGATTTATAATATTTTGGGGCAGTATATTATACGTGGGCTGCTCTATTATCCATTGCCAATGTCTAACAAAAATAAATGTTTAATGTTGGAACTTTTTTATTGTTTTTTAAAATATATCCCTCTGACGGCTAATACATTGTTGCATACGTTGAAACTTATTTTTATAGGTTTTTTTCTACAGCGAATCGGGTGTCTCTAAAACAGATTTTGAACGCGTAAACTACTTTTTCCGCCGTCGAAAATCGTTGTTCACGTATGAAAAGAAAAATAAATCGCTAAGGGCTGAATTTAAATCGTACGGCGGATGATCCGACAATTCTACGTGACAGGTGCATTACAACTATTACTATAGACGGGCATGGCATTTTCATGCCAGATAATGCTATACCTCACGTAGCCAGAGTTGTCAGGGAGTACCTTGATGATGTGGGAATTAAGCGGTTCGAGTGGCCAGCCTTCAGTCCAGACATGAATCCTACTGAACATGTCTGGGACGAGCTGGGACGACGTATCCGAAGCATACAGCAGCTCCAAGAACTGCCCAGAAGCTGAATAAGTTGCTATTGCAGGAGTGGAATAACATCGACCAGATTAATCCGCAATTTTATTGAAAGTATGGCTCGTCGACTTCAAACAGTCATTAACGCAAGTGGGGGAGTATACGTTATTAGTGGTAAGTTTATTCATCGTTTTACTTTCATATTGACCCTAATAATAAAAATTTGAGCTTAAAATGTAAATTTCTTGCTTTTTTTTAAATAAATTGTAAAAATAAAAATATATGCTTTCTGATTTGGTATTGAATATTAAATTTAGCCTACGAAATAAGGTACAACGATTTACAATTTACAAATATAAGCGTTTAACCGGAAACTAAAAATATATCACAATTTCAATGTAATCTCAATTTTTTGCTAGCCAGTGAAAAATGTTTAAGTTATAATCACTTAAAATAAATAGCTTATTACTTATTTCATATGCAGTACTCGTTTCAATCTCGAAGCGTAAACATCGCAGATACACGCGATAAGAGTTCAAGTTCAAGTGCATTGTTCGATAAAGCGGCTGCGGCCGCCTTATTTCGTATCGCGAACCCGAGTTTGATTAAGTTATTTTAATCAAGAAAGAAACATAGTTAACAACAGGTAATTTTTATTTAACAAATACGACAATGTTATCATCAGGACACGAAACTGGCTTTAACTACAATTTAAGCCAGCCCCTACCTCATAATATACAGGGCCATCCTTCGCCAAATGTACACTTCTCACAATTTCCAAATACCTACCAAAATTAACCTATGATAAACACTCAACTATCATTACCCTATATTGCACCAACTAGTCAACCTTCACAAGGACCAAGTAATCCCTTTCCCCCTAACCAGGAACAATACTTAGCAATGCAATCTTCAGGACTCTATCAGCCTCGAAATTCCCGGCAACTATACAGGTTAACCTCAACGTCTAACGACGAAATGGGAGACGATTCCCCCTCAAAAGAGAACATCGCATCTATAGAAAACCCCTGGCAAGTATTTAACACTACTAAACGAAAGAAAGTTAGAAAATCACATGACACGGTATCCTCAAACACTTTACCCCTTTCCAACAGTTTTTCTGCACTAGCTAATTCCCAAAATGCAACCCCCATCGACAATTCAACAAATAAAAACAATACTCCCAAAGATAAAACAATAGAATCTGATAAGATCCTCAAACCCCCGCCTATATTTGTTTATGGAGTCCTAGATCTACTAAAAATGAAAGCTACACTAGCAGATGTAGCAGAAGAAGAGCAATATGTTACTAAAAGCCTGGCAAATAACACAATTAAAACCTCACCAAATACTCCTGATATATTCCGTAAACTAGTTAGGTACATGCGCGAAAATAAAATTATACATCACACCTACCAACTAAAAGACGAACAAGCGTTTAGAGTAGTCATCAAAAATCTTCATCACTCGATTCCACTCGAAGACATAAAAACGGAAATCACTAGACAAGGACACTAAATTAGAAACATCATGAATGCTAAACATAGAACCACAAAGGAGCCAATGAATCTATTTTTCATGGACTTAGAACCATCTAACAATAATAAAGAGATATATTCCATTCAATCTTTACTACACAATCGCATAACAATTGAACCGCCAAGAACAAACCGAAATTCTGTCCAGTACATGCGATGCCAAATGTATGGTCATACAAAAGCATATTGCTCCCGTCCCTTTGTGTGCGTCAAATGCAGCGGTAATCACAGCACAGCCAGCTGCAAGAAGAGCAAGGACACGCCAGCAACGTGTGCACTGTGCGGAGGAAATCACCCAGCTAACTACTGAGGATGTACTCATTACCACAACTTCTACAAAAGTAGAAATACCAATTCCAAACCGCCAACAACCCAATCCCCAATCATAAATAGACAAAGTTATATATCCAACCTCCCGCATTCACCTACATACGCTAATATTACCAGTCGCCAAGAACCCCAACAACAAATCTCTTCTGACCAGTCTCTTAACCTTACCTTAAACAAATTCCTAGAAGAATTCAAATCCATGTTCTCCCAACTCATTCAGCAGAACAGCATGGTCCTTAACATGCTGACAATGTTTATAAGCAAAACAAATAATGGATAAATTCCTCCGCATTGCACAATGGAACGCCAACGGCCTCTTAAATCACAGAGACGAAGTAATACTATTCCTAAAACATAAATACATCGACATAATGCTAATTAGTGAAACGCATTTCACGGAAAAATCGTACATCAAAATTCCTAACTACCATTTATATTACACTAACCATTCAGACAAAACAGGACACGCTGGAACCGCTATATTAATCAAACAAAATTTAAAACATTACGCTCTCCCCAACTACGAGAAGGAATCTCTCCAGGCTACTTCCATCAAGGTGCTCACCCTCCCCTATGAAATAACCATTGCGGCTGTCTACTGCCCCCCAAAACACAATATCAAAAAATGTGACTTTGACCAATGCTTTCATACCCTGGGTCCCAAATTTGTATCAGGCGGCGACTACAACAGTAAACATACTGCGTGGGACTCCCGCCTAGTTACTACAAAAGCCAGAGAGCTATATAAAACTATACAAGACAATAAATACGTCTACCTTTCAACAGCGACCCCGACAGCGGCCATCCGATCAGAACAAAATCCCCGATCTCCTCGACTTCTTCGTCATTAATGGAATATCACCAAACTACATGGGCATCTCCCCAAGCTACGACCTTTCCTCGGACCACTCCCCGATCATAGGAACTATAAGTGCAAGTGACCTAATCAAAAATCCCCCCGCACGGATGCATAACGCTTCAACTGACTGCGATTTATATCGGCAAATTCTTCACGAAGGCATTGACTTGAAAGTCAGTTTAAAAACCCCTCTCGAAATCGATACAGCAGTTACCAAATTCAATTATCTGCTAACAACTACAGCACAGCAAGCTACCCCGCCTAAGGTGCAGAGAAAAGTCAACTCATACACACATGTTCCTCTAGAAGTTAAACTTCTAGTTGCCCAAAAGAGGAAAGCCAGGTCCAAATGGCAAAAGAGCCATCATCCAGCAGACAAAAAACCCCCAATAACCTTGGAAATTAGCTTAAGGCGAAACTCAAATCCCTGAGGGAAGACTCGTTGAATACCTACCTCTCAACCATAAACCGATATGACAACTCAATATGGAGACCAGTCAAATCATCTTTAAAACCTCAAACCACATCCCCACCAATACGAAAACTACCTCCAGCTCTAGGATGGGCCAAGAGTGACAAAGAAAAGGCGGATTTGTTCGCTATTCACCTATCTGGAGTATTCCAAACACATGATGAACCACCCAACGTTAACCTCCCAGACCAACCAGCACCTGAAGCGAATACACCTCCCATACCACTACCATACCATAACACTGAAGATTGTAAAATCTGAAATTCAGAGATTAAATCTCAAGAAAGCACCGGGACAAAATTACACCGAAAATGCTCCGTGAGCTTCCACGAAAAGGAATAGTTCTGCTGACGTACATATTTAATGCTATACTCCAACTTCAATATTGGCCGAAAGAATTTAAGATCGCAGAGATAATACTCATCCCTAAACCAGGTAAAGATCCCAGCTATGCGTCATCAAAGCGCTCCATAAGCCTGCTACCAGTTTGCTCCAAACTCCTTGAAAAGTATGTCTTGCAAACCTTAGACCCACAATTCACGGCAATTAACTGGATCCCTGATTATCGATTTGGCTTTCGCCGACACCATTCTACCATACAACAGTGCCATCGCATCACGCAAGAAATTAACACAGCATTCGAATAGTCAGCCTACTGTATAGTTGTTCTTTTGGACATTAGCCAGGCGTTTGATAAAGTCTGGCACAAAGGACTCAAACTCAAAATACATCAAATCTTACCTCCTCAATTTCATAAACTTTTGAACTCCTATCTAACAGACAGAAAATTTCGAACACGCGTTAACGACGAAGTCTCTCCAGTGTACCCAATCCAATCTGGGGTCCCACAGGGTAGCGTTCTGGGTCCCTTTCTTTATACGTTATACACCTCAGACCTTCCAACCTCCCCAACCACTACTATAGGAGCATATGCCGATGACACAATTATACTTGCGAGACACACGGACTTAAACTTCGCCGTGGAATATGTCCAAACTCACCTCAACTTACTTGAAGACTGGCTCCAGCACTGGAACATTAAGGTAAATGAGTCCAAATCTACTCATGTGACCTTCACTCTTCGCAAAGGGATATGTCCTCCACTTCATCTTAATAACATCGAGATACCACAATCCCCATCAATGAAATACTTGGGACTACACCTGGACAGCAAGCTCACCTGGAAGAAGCACATTACTAAGAAAAAAAAACATATAGAGCTCAGATTTAAAACCCTCTACTGGCTACTAGGCCGACACTCCCCATTATCCCTCTCTAACAAAATCGTTATCTACAAAGCCATCATTATACCAATCTGGTCCTATGAAATAGAACTTTGGGGCTGTGCTAGCAAGACTAACCTCGTAATCATGCAACGAAGTCAATCTAAAATCTTAAGATCTCCCTGGTACATCACCAATTAGATGATACACGACGACCTCGGCATCCCGATACTCAATACGGTAATACAGGTCAGAACCAGGAAACATCTTGAAAAACTTACCACCCATGACAACCTTCTTCTCCAAGAACTTCCACACCATCAAGTCATTAGACGCCTCAAGCGCCGCTGGCCTACAGACCTCCACTGAAGAGGACCCCACATGGGCCAAACACCTTAGCACTATTTTCTAGGACGAGGACCAGTCACTGGACGGGCCCTCATCATGTCAATTTATAAACCAAAATATTAGCTTAAAGAAATACAATGTATTCTGATTGCTAATGTAAAAAATAAAAAAAAATTTCATATGCAATTAACAAAGCCTCGAACAATTTATCAATAAATTTACGGAAGTTACTTCCAGGAGTTCTGTATAAACTTATTAAAATTATGTTTATATTGTTTAAATTGACAGTAAATACTTTGAAATGCTGAGGTGTAGCCATATCGTTAATAACTAAACCTTTAATATAAAGCATACAACCTTCATAACCATTTCCGTTCTTGTGGATTTGTTACAATTTGCAATTCTGTCATTCAAATTAGTCAATTTAGAATTTACAGTAGTTTCTTTGTCAACTGAAACAGTTGTAAAATTTGCATTCGTATTTTTATTAAAATTTTATTTTCTAATTTATGAAAACTAAGCACTTTAAAATAGAAAATAGTAATATACAATAACGTAGCACAGTTTCAGGACACAGGTTATTAAAATGATGTTTTTCCAAAAAACGAACATAAACTGAGCACAAAGGATATTAGATATAACTACAAGCAGGAACCAGCTTTATTGCAAGACTGTTTTTGTCATGTCTTACAGAGCACTCCATTAAAGATTGAAATTGCACTGTCTCATGCTAAAATCACTGATGCAAGTTAAATAAAACAAAAATAACCGTTTTAAAATATTTAAAGAGCTGAAAATAAAAATATGCTGCAAGAACTTTCAAAGCAAACTCTGCAGATATGATATATGATATCTGAAAGCTGTCGTTTAGTTTTTTTCCGTTTTAAATGATTTAAGATATTTGTGTAAATTAAAAGTATGCGTGTGTAGGATAATTTAATTATAAGGTAATAAAGACAAAGTGTACCTAAAATTTAATTAGTTAAGCTTCAGAATTTAGGAAAGCTGTAGTTTGTATTGATTTGAGCAAGAAACTGCACGGATAAACGAACTAAGTATTTTTAACTCAAGTTGATCGTACTTAGTGTTTATTTCATATATGGAGCTTCCATTAATTTCAGTAACATTTATAAAAAGATGACATAGTTATTTCGTTTATTTGTACACTTGTGTATAATTAAAAAATAGTCACTTGGAAAGACTGTGATATTTTTATAAAATTATTATATGTATCTTTTTTAATAATAATACTAATGCAAGTGCATAATCTACTCGACTAAACTATACAGTAATAAGTAAATATTATGTTTTGATTGTGCCACCGGAACTTACTCAATGAGATTTTTAACCTTCTGTTTACTAATTTTTGGTTGTAGAGACTAGCTAGCAATTGATTGTTATGATTTAAGGTACGGTCAAGACTATTTCTGGCAGTTTTTATTTATTTCATTGACGTGTAAGATTTCAAAGTTATTGTGTGTGATCTGGTTGCTAATAAAATATTGAAGGTTTGCTACATTCTCATACCCGAACCATTTATGCCTATACGGGTTGTACGTTGGCTTTTTCTGGTAATAGTTTATTATTCAGTTGGCATTTTCGCTCGATTAGCCAGTACATAATTTGTGCTTTAAGTTGAGTTGTTCACGTTTGGCTGTTGTATGGTGTTTCCATGTCAATTTTTGGTATAGGTGAAATCCAAAGCATTTTATTTCGGTTTTGATTGGTATGGGCTTATTATTTATAGTAAGTTGGACGCAATTGCTTCGCCTAGTAGTAAATATTATTTGCGTGGATTCGCCGATTTTATTTTCTCACTTATCTGGCTATGCACATAACAGTTGGGATTAGTGTCCGTCCGATAACATCACAGCTATGTCATCAGTAAAGGTAGTAATTAAGGTGGTGTTAGCGGTCGGAATATCTGCAATATAGGGAAGCTTTAGGAAACGTCCAAGGACATTACTTTGCAGAACACTGAACTTAGTAGGACGCTAGTTTAATGGGGAGTCTAAGTTTAATTAATATTAATAAAGTTTATTTAACTATGATTTTAATAACACGTAGATTTTGCATGCCATACCTTATTAAATGTCCAAGAACAACGAGGCACACATTTGTTTTTTCTCTAGACTAATTTTAATGTGGTTTAAAATTTCATGACATTGTTGGATTGTAAAATGATTTACTCAGATGTGTCTCTTAATTGATACTAAGAGTTGTTGAAAATATTGTAAAAATAGTGGCAATATATTAACTGGCCTGTAAAAACTGCTTTATTGTATAACGATCTGTGCATATTTCCATTACATAGGGAAATGGGAAGCAACAATTTGACTGAATATTGCTGTAATGATAATTATTGCCTTTATAGGAAACTGTTTCAGTACTGTTTTGACTATAAGGTGATTTATACGAGTTAACTTTATTTCTTTACAGACCTCGGCTGGGGCAAATAACCTTAGCGATAGCTAGGTGCAAGGGCAAGGTGTTTTTTTATAGATATATCTTTTTTCGACATTAGCACGGGTTCAAATTCTACTTATTTTAAATTTATTAGCAGCCTTTTAGATGGTATAGTCTTCTCGTAATAGGTTTGTGGCATAGTAATTGAATCTTTTGTTTAATTTTGTTGTAAAATTAATATACGGTTTTTGGTTTAGTTTGGTATTATTAGTGATGATGAGTTTGAATTGTTCCCAATTGGTTTCTCGAAAATAAAGTCTTGATAAAAGATTATTTGATATTACCATACTAGTCAACGTAATAAGTTTACATCTAGATTATTTTTTATTATGGAATTGAATAACAATGAAATTTTGTTTTTTCTGTTTTTTGATTTTATTTTGTGTAATTGTAATATACAGTTGACTTAGGGTTTGGTTACATTATGGTAAGAAAAGTTGAGAGAACATTTGCTCAACGAACAGTATTCAAATGGTTCAAGCGAAGAAGATTTTGGTGTTGAAAACAACTCTTGTTCTGGTTGGCCGTCAAAGTTAAACAATAAAGATTCGTTGACGGTATTGGAAAATGAACTTTCATCAAACAGTCGTGATCGAGCTTCGGTTCCTGGTGATTTGTTTTATCAACTTGATTTTGTTCACAGGAAGCCGCATGTAATCACTAAAGCGAATCGAGGTCAGTCGTTAATTGCTCAACTAAGTAGAAGTTCGAGGAGGTGGACGATGCCGAATTTCTTCTGCATTTAGCTTACAGTCCAGATATTTCTCCATGCAACTTCGGTGTCCTCCAATCAAAGAAATATTTCTTGTGTGGTCGCCGATTTGAGTCTATTGATGGAATTGAAGATCCATGTCAAAAATTCTCTAATTTGAAAACGCCAAAATGGTACATTGATCTGATAAGACAAATTCCGGATCGTAGATGATGATAGCCTTTATTTTAAAGACTAGCTGTTATTGTTGTGGATAGGATCATGCTATTATGGTTAAGAACTTGAGAGAACATATTTTTGAATCGCATAGAACATACTCATCTGAAATTTTTTTTAGTTGTACAGGATTTGCTGTCATGAGGTCTTCTATATTTAACATAATTAAATGATTAAATATAACTTGGAAGAGCGTAGTCTTGGCAACATGTACACCGAATTATATTATTTTTTATTCACGGTGATTCGATTCTTGTATTAGTTTTTGCAGTAAATTTGTGAAAACAATTACATTAGCAAGGAGTTCTTACTTACCGTGTGCTTTATGTTAATGATATTTCTTATTAAGTGCCCCAACTTGCCTAGTTTATCCTTGATATTTGAATTAGGTAGATCCCAAATTACAACCCTGTTTGCTTTTTTGTTTAATTTGCTAGGTGTGGTGAGATATATTTCCTTTGTGCTTGATCATTGAGAAGGGTAATTATCTTGACTGTGTTGTTTGTTAGCGATAGTGTTAGCGGAGTAATATCTTTTGTTTACTATGGCTTTAGTTGGGTTTTCAGTCACAGTTTCAAGATCTTTGACTCCGTAAATATATACTGGTGGAGGACTAACTTCTTTTGGTTTAGTCGTTAACGAGCTCTTTCTCAGAGAGCGTTTTAAATCTTTTCGATGTGTTAATTTATTGTGTATTTTCAGCTATTGTTATATGCAATAAATGTTATTAAAGTTTGACATGATTGATTTGAAGATTGTTTTTGTTACATTGAAAGCATAGAAAATTTGTTTTGACATATTTGTTGCAATTAAAAATTTTGTGGCATTTGATTTGTGCAGATTGGTTTTTTATCGTGATTTTTTTTGAATAATCAGAAAGTTTTTCAGATGGTTTATTTTACTATATAAATAAATAAAATTTATTTATGTAGAATACACTTTTGTTGTTTACTATCAATAGGAATTTAAGCAAGCTCAAGTTTTTGTAATTGTGTGGCGGACTATCTTATCACGTAAACTACGCGCTTGTCTCTAGGCCAAACCTCAGTGATAGAAGAGATGCAGTCGAAACAACTTTACATAGTAAAAGTCAAATACGCACTATGCAGTGTAAATGAAATGCAAAAAAATCTTGTTTAATTTTGCATCAAAACTCAAATTTTGCTATTATATATAGCGATATCTACTTTCCAATCTACGATGGTTGTAGATAGAAAGGAAAATATACGTTTACAAAAAGAATAAATATATATAAATAAGCTGATTAAAGTAGAAATTCTTGTAAACTTCGCTTTTCAGTTTTATTTGTCTTTACATCGTAAAATGGTTTAAAAATACCTTAATCTTTAAATAGAAATAAAGTAAAACGCCATCTTATTGTAGTAAGAAACTAATTCTTTTCTCATGTACTAGTCTTTCACATTTATATATTGTGTTTCTTAATCTGCTTTATCACTAAAACAAGTCTAGAGGAAAAGACAACTTTTTCCTTAAATTTTTGGTGTAATGCAGAAAACTTTCTTTTAATGGTAGTCATGAGGTGCTGTTTTTGGGAGAATCAAATATTATTGTAGCCTATTACACGGCTTTTTTTGTTATATGCATTAACAACACGGTAGGCGAGTCTGTTCTAGCTACCAGCATGTAACTCAAGCTTAAAACCACAGATTCTATGAGTTTCTTTAGCGAAACTTAAAGTCGTCCGCAGATCTGTCATGAATGACGCTCTTGAGTAACTGACCTACATTAACATCGGCGTTTCTCACTGTGAGCTACTATAGGCTATGTATTTCGCTATCTTTTGCAGTTTAGTTTTAAGATCCCTCTGATCTAGCGCAATTTTGATATCTAAATGGCTACTACTATTTCATTTACACAGCTCGGGAGTTTTATGAACAAGAGCCTACAACTTCTATTTCTAAAGACGCACCTCAACTTCATGTGAGTGTAGTCTCTATGCACACTATTCTCGCCAAGAAATTGAATCTATTTTCTTGTAATATTAAATTGCAAATGCCTCTGACTGAGGTCAATACTAGCAAAAGATTCGCCTTTGCAAAAGTGATCATGGAGATGGTTCGGGCCAAAAAGCACGCCCATTCCATGGATGAGGCCTATTTTTAATTAGATGGCTATGGCAACAAATAAAGCTGACATCGGGGTATTAAAAACCCATATTTGACGGTAGGTTGCCGATTACACCCAGAAAAAGTTAATGTATGACGTGCAATTTCCGACTATGGAATTGTAGGTCTACTGTTTTCCACAAAATATATAAATAAAACATGGGGCCGGCGAAGAGATTGCTCTGTAAGCAATCCCAGAACTAACTTAAATTAATTATTCGACATAGAATTTTTTCGACTTCATTTTCGAATTCATCGTAAAATTTCCTATAAGAATCACATTTAAAATCGTAATGTCGAAAATTTTCCCGAAATTCGAAGTCGAATCTCTCGAAAACTATTCGAGATAGAAATTTTTTAATTTCGAATTCGAAACCAGCGTAAAATTTCCTATAAGAATCCATTTCAAATTTTAAAAAATCTCAAATTTTGTGGCGGGCCGACAGACAGACATATAGAATTCAGTAACGAACTTTTTAAGTTCGTTGAAAAGTTTATCGCTTAGAAGGTCTTGAGAAATTTATTGTCAGAGACAAAAGACAAATCAACCAATACTGGTTTCAGCAAGATGGAACCATCGCCCTTCGGGCTCACCGATTTAAACCCATGTATTTCTTCTTATAGGGTTATTTTATGGATAGGGTTTATTGGAACAAACCCCAGTCAATTGAAAAAATCAAGAATCGCATCCCAAAAGAGGTTTTAGGAAAAGGGTCGAAATGACTGTCTTTAGTGAAGGCAGTCATTTTGAAAACATAATGCACTGAACTCCATTTATTCATCATCATAATAAAAAAAGAATTAGAATTTTATTTTATAATTAACTTTTATCGTTTGCGTCACATAATAACAGATCTGTATTTGAAAATGGATCTGTTAACGAATATATTATTCTAAAATGTTGACCCTAAGTACTGCAAAGGAGTTACGGAATTGCTGAATGTTACACTGTTCCGGGCTATGCATAATGCGAATATTTAATGATTATTATTTATTTATAGTTAACTAATAAAAATTTATAAAACACAGACAATATTCTATGTTTATGTTACTTGCACTTGCAAAATAAAGTGACTGTAATATTAAACTCGCGCGAATGTCGTAGTTTAAAAATGTTGGCACAACCTTTAGTGCCATTCGCTTCTAATTTTAGTTTGTTATACTGAATAATTCATATGTTATAACAGTTTATTTGCATCACCTTTTTCCTTTGTTTTGGTTTTTAAAATGTCTAATACTGTTGAACAAAGAAGTTGAATTAATATTTGTGTTAAAAATTAAATTGATTCTACTGATACGATTAAAATTGTACGGAAAATATTTGCTGTTCAATCTCTATCGAGAAAAACTGTATTTCAGTGGTATAAGAGAAGGTCGTGAATTTATAGAAAATGAACCTCTTTCTGGTCGTCTATCAACTTCAATAACCAAAGAAAATATCGAAAAAATTAGAAACGAAGTAATGGGAAATCGTCATTTGATTGTAAGAGAGGGGTATAAGGGGTCCACCAACAACTAGCACCCAAATGTCAACCTCATCTGTACGAGTGGCAACTAACCCAGCATCAGGGGGTATAACCTGATACCAGTTGTTCCGAGGTAACGGGATCGATGCGGTTGGGATAATAACCATTCTCAACGTCAAGAGTATTAGCGGGCCGCTAGTGTTTGCAGCCATATATAGTCCACCCAGACATAATATTCGGCAACACCAATACGAAACATTCTTTCAAAAATTAGGGGATAAATTTATTGCTGGGTTGGACTATAACGCCAAAAACCCACTTTGGGGATCCAGACTAACTGCCACCAAAGGCCGAGAACTGTTTAAGACGCTGCAGACACACAACTATGGCATATTGGCTACTGGTGAGCCCACATACTGGCCGTCAGATCCAAACAAGATTCCTGACACAGTAGACTTCTTTGTCGCCAAAGGCATCTCCTCAAATTACTGTAAAGTGGAAACCTGCTACGATCTTCTCTCTAATCATTCTTCCATAATCGTCACGTTGAGCACATCAGTTATAATCAAACAAAAGAAACCCTCATTATACAATAGACACACGAACTGGGACATGTACAAAAAGTACCTCACTGACAATATAGAAATTCCAGCTAATCTAAAGACACCAGATGAAGTTGACTTAGCCGTGGAGCACTTTAACAATATCGTACATCAAGCAGCTCACATTTCTACGCCAACCGAACATCCCAAAGCAGAGCTTATTGAAAACTATCCCTTTTACATTAAATCCAAGCTTGCCGAGAAGAGGAGAGCTAGGAATGTATGGCAACGAACCAAACATCCTGCGGACAAAACCAGACTAAATAGGCTAACCCGAGAACTCAAACAGTCACTCCAAGATTGGAAAAATGAAACATTTAAAGAGTATGTAAGCAACCTTTCTCCATCTGCACATGATGAGTACACACTATGGAAAGCCACTAACAAATTTAAACGTCCAAAAGTGCATATACCACCGATTCGTAAAGATGATGGCACATGGGCTCGAACAGATGACGAGAAGGCCGAGCTGTTCGCGAACCACCTCTCCGGTATCTTTCAACCTCACCCAATAGCAGTCCCTCATGAAGAAGAAACTGACATTCTCGACTACCTACAGGCTCCTTGTCAATTAAGCCCGCCTATACAACACGTTACACCTGCTGAAATAAAACTTGTGATTAAACATTTACATAACGTTAAAGCCCCGGGCTACGATTTAATTACTGCTAAAGTCCTTAAGAATTACCTCATCGAGCCATAATGGCTCTCACGCATATATTCAATGCAACTTTACGATTGCAGTATTTTCCAATCCAGTGGAAATTTGGGCAAATCATTCTTATCCTTAAACCGGGTAAACCCGCTCACGAAGCCGCGTCCTACCGGCCGATAACCTTACTCCCATTACTCTCAAAAGCTCTAGAAAAACTAATCCTACAAAGATTGTTACCCATAATTGTAGATCATGAACTTATCCCACAACATCAGTTCGGATTCAGACAGCAACATGCTACCATAGAGCAGATACATAGAGTTGTAGATGTCATTGAGCAAGATATTGAAAAAAACAGATACTGCGTGGCGGCCTTTCTTGATGTCAGCCAGGCATTCGATAGGGTCTGACATCCTGGCCTATTTTATAAAATCAAAAAAGTACTGCCCTACCAATACTGCTTTCTTATCCAATCATATTTAAGTGAAAGGCACTTTAAACACAGCGACAGCTTGTCCAGTTTCCATCAAATTAAAGCAGGAGTTCCCCAGGGCAGTGTCATGCGACCTATCCTATACTTAATTTATACGGCTGACCTCCCTCATCAAGACCAGGTTGTCATTGCAACATATGCGGATGATACGATGATCAAGCCTTCGCCATACTTCAACGCTACTTCACCACACTGCAGGAATGGCTCTGCAAATGGCGCATAAAAATAAATGAAGCAAAATCGACCGCCATAACTTTCACCACAAAGCACGGAACTGCTCCCCCCGTCTTCCTAAATGGCATCCAAATCCCAATCCAGGACAAAACAAAATACCTTGACATGCATTTTGACAAAAAACTCACATGGAAAGCCCACATAGCTAAAAAGAGAAAGGAATTGGACATCAAAATGAAGAAAATGAGTTGGCTCCTTGGTAGAAGATCACATTTATCTTTAACTAACAAAGTGCTAGTGTATAAAACAGTGCTAATTCCAGTGTGGACTTACGGCATCCAACTGTGGGGCTGTGCAAAGCCGTCGAACACTGCAGTTATACAACGGTTCCAAAACAAAGCACTCCGCACTCTAGCCAACGCAGAATGGTTTGTATTCAACCTAACACTTCATAACGACCTTAAAATACCTTGGGTCAAGGACGAAATCATCAGAAACATATCAAACTATGCTACCAGATTATCCAAACATCCCAATTATTTAGCACGCAACCTACTTGACAACGCCAATATTACCAGACGCCTAAATCGAGGCAAAACATTGGACCTTACCAACTAGTTTTAATATTTAGTTTATCGGGGTCCGTCACTGGACGGTTTCCAGTCTCATGTCTTCGTAATTCTCCAATCAAATTTGCTTGTTAGCCACTTGGATAGTTGTAAATCTGCCGTTTACTAAAAAAAAATTATATGTCCAAATTTATGCACATTACGAGCTAGAAAGAAATTAAATTTCATTTAATGCTTTATTTAGTTTCTTTAAAAAATAAACTAAAAACTTTTGATAGAAACCGGTATGCTTTACCACTCTACTTGTATAATGACAAAACAAATATTTTAACATCCAATATAAATCATCTATCCCTAGGCTAAATAACTTGGTTGCGGAACTGTGACTGAAAAAATGTTAAGGTGGTATTATTTACACGCTGCAAATATCTTAAGAAGAGATTATTTCTATTTATTAAATGACCGATAATAGTTTTCACTATTTTTTCTTATAGATATACATGACTCTTTTAGAAATTACTTCTGGTCGTCGTTGAACAACAGTTTCAATTGAGGTTCCTGCACCTATCGGAAAAGAAATTAAACCTATCTTTAGAAAAATTTATAATACAACAAGTTATTAGCATATAATTAACATCCTTATGTGTATATTAGTAAACGTTCGTTTTTTTAGAAAATTTCTTGCGTTTTCAATTTTTATTTTTAATATTTATTTAAGATTGTTTTAACGTCTTACCAGAGCAAGATAGGGGTTTTATAGCGTTAAAAGCTGAGGTAAATTTATCTTTAAGATATCTGGTAATATAAATAAATATAAAAATAAAATTGCTCTCATATATTTACAAGCACCACCTAACACAAAGCAAAACTTTAAAATTATAAAGAAATTAAGCAATATACTCACCAGAAATTCTTGATAGTTCACTCTAGAAGAGATTTCTTTTTCAACCATACGTTTTCGTTAGATTTTATTGGTGTGCTGTTTGGAGTCAGTGCACTCTACGAAGTCGCCTTCTCAATAGCAACTATAAACGGCAAGGAAATTACTTGATTTTGTAATTATCTCTCTTTCTCTTATTCACAATTTTCTTGTATTTAATATTGGATGTAAGCCTTCTCTTTATCTTTCCAGTTTTATCTGTCTATAGCTTGTCTTTCCATAATCTTCCTGCTCTTTTTTTAAGACGTCTTTCCATCTAATTCTCAGTCGTTCTATATTTCTTTTTCCTGCCCGCAGTTTCCATATTTTTGTCTATTTTTCATTATTTTTTATTATGACATGTCCAGCCCACTGTCATTTCAATTTTGTTACTCTTAGCATGATTTCCTCCACTTTTGTATTTTCTCGTATGGTTTTGTTTGTTATGTGATCTCTGAGACTAATGCCTAACATCGATCTTTCCATAGCATGTTGTGCTGTTCGTAACATTTGAGCTGACGTTTTTGTCAATGACCATGTCTCTGATCCATATGTTATGTTGGTAAGTGTGCATTGGTTGTACACTTTTGTCTTCATGAAGTGGGGTAGATCTAATCTAAATACATGATTTAGCTTTCCAAATGCAGCGTATTCTCCTTTTTATTTCATTCTGCTGGCTATCGAAATGAAATCCCAAATTTTGTCCCAAATACACATATTCATTAATAATTTTGAGGTTTGTTTCTTCATATGTTATCTTTAGGTTATCTGTGTTACAATTGGTCATTGTCTTTGTTTTTGTTTTACTGATTTCTAATTCTATTCTTTGGATGACTTCTGTAATTTCGTTTACCATTTCTTGTAATTCTTTGGGTTCCTCGAAAATAAGAATTATATCGTCTGCAAATCTTGGGCTTAAAATGTTTTTACCATCTATATTAACGCCTTTTTATCCCAATTTAATGTTTTAAATTCGTTTTCAGGGTATTCGTAAGTAATTTCGAGGAAATGGTAACCCCTTGTCTTATACCACTTTTAATCGTTAAAGGCTTGGTTCTAGAGAATGTTTCTACCTCAACTGTAGCATTGTCATATAAATCTGCGATAAGCTCTATATATTTGACATCTCTTAAGGGTGTCTAAGATTTCCCAAGATTCGGCGAAATCAAAAGCTTTGTGAAAGTCTATAAAGGCTAAGCATAGGGCCTTATTGTATTCATTGGACTTCTGTATAAGTTGTTTTATTGAATGTATGTGATTGTAGTGTAATTGTTACGGAATCCTGCATATTCTGCTGGTTAGAACTGATCGAGCTGTGCAGAAATACGATTTGTGATTACCATCATAACAGTTTATATATGTGAAATAGAAGTGAAATCCGTCTGTAGTTTTCTAAGTCATAAATATTACCTTTCTCGTGTATCAGTATTACTATTGCGTTTTTTCATGTATTAAGTATTTTTGCCTAATCCAAACATTTATTAAAAAGTATTTTCAATTTTTCTAGGATAGTTGTGCTTTCATATTTTAAAAGTTTGGCGACTATACCGTTATATCCTCGAGCCTTATTGTTGTTCATGGACTTTAGGGCGTATTAATTTCATATTTACTAATTTTCTGTATATTTTCTGTAAAATTCCTGGAAGTTTTTGCTCTTTTGTCATCGTTTCTTCTTGGTAGACTAAAGTTTTATTAATTAAAGCCCTACGCCATGTATGTTTGTATTTTCTACTTTGTGGTATAATTGATGTCCGGATTTTAGAGTTAACAATCCTTCATCTTTGCGCTTCGTCTCACTCAACTTAGGATATCCCATTTCACACCTGCAAGCTTTGCTTCCAATTCTGCTAATCTATTTCTGTGTATTGTACTAAGCTATATTCAATGTCTTTCTATGACAACCTAATCTATCCCGGTAATTCTTAGTACCCCTTGCAGCTTTGCTTGTCTGAACGACAGCCCTCCCCCAGTCCCCGGTGCCACCGGGGACTGGGGGAGGGGCTATATATTGTTTGTCGATTCATGATTGATTTAGGTTTAGGGAGTTTTGGCATTACTTCACCACACTTGCCTTGCGGGTTGGAAAAGATCCTTTTTTTTTCCGTGAGAGCTATTTGATTTCATTCCTACCTCTCTCAGAAGAAACCTTATAAGAGGGACGTTCCCCTATCCGCCACCTGGGTAAGCGCCCAGTAGGGGTCAAGTTTTTTTTATTATAAGTCCTTTTTAGTTTTTATGTGTTCTTAGTTATTCAGCTGTTTCTCTATATTCAAAAAAGCAGTCCTTTTTGTACCAGAACAAGTTGCAAAATAATAAATAATTACCTATTAAGTGGATCAATAATAAAAAGCTGTTCACATAGCAGGCAACAAAAGAGTCTGTACAGAGTATGGTCTTAATTTTTCATTTTCTTGTATGCAGCTGCTATGAAAATGATTTTAATATATAACATAAGCAGTGTTAGAATAATATTATATTGTAATAATACTACAATATTATTTATTTTTAAATACTTTGTTTATGGTTTGTATAATTCAGTGAACTTATTGCACTGTGAAGTGTTTCTGACGGAAGCCAATCTAATGGTTTGGTATCCAGTTTTCTGGCAGTAAGTCTACATTTAGTTTACGAAACGCCAATCTACACGTAATTTTCAGATTACTGACAGCAATCTAAGTAGTAGAATGGCGTTATAGATGTAGTTTAGTATTACAATCTTTTAGATGATGTCTTCATCATTTTAGCTGTTACAATATCAATTCCGCCCGATTTTCTTGGATATAGAAACTTAATTTTTTCTGCGATTTTTTTTGTGGTAAAGCTTTGATAAGCGTATTTATTATAGGTTTTATTTCTTGGTCTGCTTCATTGTCTAGTCGTTGAAATATCGAAACCAAATGTTCTGCAAATAGGTTAGTTTTCTGATCGGCACTTTTTGCTTATGGTTCATTGCTATTTTTTCTTATTGGTGTTGCAAGAGTTTTAGGTTTTTTTGTATTGTTAATTGGTTTCCAGATAGAGTTATCGGTTCTAACTAATTTTGTTATATATTGCTAAAATTCTTCGTTTCGCATTTTTTTGAGTTTTAATCAATGACTCATTTAGTTATAAACCTGTCTGTGTATTAGTGTGTAAGTACGTTCGTCTAGTACGTGAAGTCACAACCTTCACTCCGTCTTGCTCGGGTTAGAACTTGTTCAGTTCTGTTTGGGAGTAGCTAGACTGGTGAGAGAACAAAAAGTACCGCGGAACCTGGAACAACCCATTGTGATCAAATTCCTCGTTACAGAAAAGTCCCGTCCACTGAAATTCACCCCAGACTCCAACAACAATATGGGAAAGAGTATCTGTAACAGACCCGTGTGTTTGAGTGGTGTAAGTGCTTCAGAGAGAGCAAAGAGCGCGTGGAGAATGAACCGCATGGTCGTCGGGCGCGAACATTCGCCACCGAGCAAAACATTAATTGTGCAGACGCGTTTATTTGTGACAATAGGTGCAGCACTATCAAGGAATTTGGACCAATGCTGTCCATCAGTGTTGGTGGTGTAGAAGACAACGCGAAAAACTACCTGCACTATCGCAAGGTGAATACACGATGGGTACCACGCACTTTGACGAACGTGAACAAAATAGTGCGCATGCAAGCTGACAGTCGTCTCCTACAGCAGTTTGAAGACGAATGTGATGAATTTTTGAAGTATAGTGACCACTGATAAAACATGGGTGCACTACTTTATTTTCAAGCCCCAGCAGCCATCGCGCGAGCGGCGTCATACCAGTTCTCTCAAACCTAAGAACCGTTTGACAGGAAAAGTGATGGAAACGTTCTTCTGGACTGATGCTAAAACAGTCAATTCAGCTTATTACTCAGACCGCCTTTCAACAGATGTGAAGAAAAAGATCCGATCCAAACGGAAGACAGGTGGAAAGCGGGTAGCCTTCAAGACAATGCCTGCCCCCATACGGCCAAAACAACAATGGAAAATCCTTCTGAAAGTGAAATGAAACCTTTTGCTACATCTGTCATACAGTCCCGATTTGGCCCCAAGTTTGGAAGAGTCAAATTAGACTTGCAAGACATGCGGTTTGCAGACGACACCATAATTCAGACTGTTCGGGAGTGGATACGCCGCCAACCAAAACCCTTTTTTGAAAAAGACATCAGGATGCTTCCAGGACGTTGGAAAAAATATGTTAATTCCGGAAGGGAGTACGTTAACGATTGACAGGTGCAATTAATGTTTAGCTAGTTGATTTTTTTAATAAAAACATTAGTCCCGGTAATATTTGAACCATCTTGTATTTTGATTGTGATGACTGCTCAAATAAAGGTTTGGTCTAAAATTTACATTATTTGAGGTTGTTTGGGTTTGTGGCACTAACTTTCTTTGCATGATTTTAATGGATTAGTTTGTTATAATATTCGCATTCTTTATAATTGGTTGGATGGTCCCTTTTACACAATGCACAAGTGGCTGAAATTTTCTTAGATTTTTTATAGCTTACAGTAGTGTGCGACCCTTCACGTTTTAAGCACATGTAAAACTATTATAATAAGATTTGGAATGTCCAAATAGTTAACATCCCATACATTGCTCAATGTCGTTTTTGGCTTGTGAGGAGGCTCAAACTTGATGTTTACGTTTGTAGTTTTTCTATGTTGTACACTTTCTTGTCATTGGTTTGTGGCTCAAGAACAACGAAAAAGAGATGTATGCTATGCAAATATTGATAATATTAACTAAGCTCTTCGTGCTAAACTGTTCATATTCTAGATAGTTTCTCAGTTGCACTACCATTTTTGAATAGTTTGGTACTTCATATATGTATATAGGGCAAGGTTTGTTCAATTTTACGGTGGAATTTCTGTATTAACGATTATTTCTATCAACTGTTAGTGTGCTTAACTTGTTATTAGTTGTTACTCTTTTGGTTTCAAGATTATTAACAAATCTTTTAATCTTATTTCGTTTTGTACTTTTTGTTTGTTGTCATGGAATATTGTTAGATTATTGTAGTGTTTTCACTGGTCGATAACATTCCTAAAATTTGTTGGGGGCAATATCTCAGCTGTGGTAGATTGAGTGGACAATAATTGACACTGTATTTACTGCATAGGTGCTTGAGTAGCCACCTTATATGCTGATTGGTGAGATACCATACCATTATAGCTCATTTGTAGCAATTGTATGGTTTGTTGGGCATTTTGTATAATTAGTGAAGAATTGTTAGGTTACATCACTGGCGTAATAGGAAGAAAGGATTGGATATACATATTTTGTTGATGTAGGATCATTGTGATTTTATATTCGCTTAATCACTAATTGTCAAGTTGTTGTTTTGCACATCTTATGAGTTGTACACTTTTATATTGTCGTTATAAGTTAAATTAAATTATTTACTTTGTTAAGTAAATAAATAAATAAATGAATGAAGGTATTGGTAAAATGGCTTCGCATATGTCACACGCGATAATGATAGCGTTTGAACTTTATAGCGATCAGAGCGATGTCCCCAACATTTTTATGCTACGAAACCAAATGGAAACTAGTCGTATTTATGTTGCGTGAAATGTATGTACATATAGTTAAGTAATTACAAGAACGCACAGTATGTGTGTTTGATATTTTTGAGTAGTATTTTTATACTACTCCCGAGTTTTTTCATTTAACTCAAATAGTTCTACATTTTTTTACTTTTACGGTGACAATATTTGAGTGTATAAAAAGGACAAGGAAAAATAAATATATCGTTGGTATAAAATTTTACTTACTACATTTATTATATATTAAACGTAAATGAATGTTTAGAATATTGATTAGATAAATATTACACAATTATGTTATCTCAGTAAGAAAATGCATTTTGTAAGAAACTTCCGAACGCCCTCCATAGCGGCCGGCGGACCGTCACGTTCAAGCCATGAACATAATGCCTTTAATGTGAAGTCAAGGTCATTTAAATTGTTGAGTTTTTCCAGTCAATTTGGTTCTAGATTAAACTGGAAAAGTGCAAAAACATTATAAATGTTATAAATACAAATCTGGACCTACAATTAACTGCACACTCGCCGAGTGACATACACCTTCATACATTTAGGATTAGACACCTGTGGCTATTATGTCTTCAAGTGCATTTGATCGAGAAGTTTAGAAGCCGCATAAATTATGGAAAGTAACTTCTGCGGCGATACGATAGGCTGTACTAAAACACGCATTGCGTTAATTACATTTACTAAATATTTTTGGAATCTTTTTAACAATTAGAATGGTTTAAAAATAATTGCAGTATTTATGATCTTAAATTTGGTGCTGATTTTTTTAGTTATCATTGTCTGTTATTATAGCCATGTGATATATTATTGTAAACAATAAAATTGTCACTATTGATTACTGTTAATGTCTATTATTTTTTATTCATTAGTATTGTTGACTATACCCTCTTATATTACTCACAGAAAAAAAAATAATATAAGCAATTGTACTGTATTAATTTAAATTTACCTTAAGGTAACGTAACCCACTCAAAATATCAAAATTATTATTCACTAAGAATCGATTATAATAGTGACCTAGGGGATGCGATGGTTCAGATGGTTTAACCAGTTGGATCTGTCCTCTAGCCGGCGCGCGCGAGTTTGAGTCTCGCTCAACCCATGGGTATGTGTGAATGACCTAGCATTTAAGTGCATGTTACTGGGCACAATAAGTTCCACTGCCTGTAAGTGCACAAAAAAAAAACAGTGAACTAAAACCGTTTTCTAAACAAAAGCTTCATAAAAACAGAAATAGTGAATACTGATTGCTGCACGACAAAATGGTGTTACTGGCTATAACTCCTTAACTCTCAAAAAGAATAAATAACTGAAGTTATAATAACAGAAAATTAACAATGGGATTACAATATTTCATTACATTGAAAGACGACGATATTAGCCCTTTAACAGTGTCATTCTTGAGAAACAAGAAGAGGTAACTGCTCGCTTTGAAAATTATATAGTTAAATTAGAAACTAAAAAAACAAAACATAAATTTTGCTGCACAAAAATAACAATGGTCTCAAATATGTAAATGGAAATCTGAGCAAGGTTTTCAAAAATTTGCGTGTTCTATATCAAACGTGTTGTTGCTTTCACTCCACAATAGAAGAGATCAGCAGAACGTAAAAATCTACCACTGGTAGAAATAGCTAGAACCTGGATACACGCGTGAACTTTAGTCTGAAGCCATGAATTGTGGGACCTACACGTTGAATAAAATTCCTAAAGGAAATTAGAAGCTTCGCCAGTTTAGATGTAGAATGGTACTAAACTTTCGAGGAGACGTCTTTGTGTGTTTGGCTTGCTTGTAAAGGGGTTTTTAATAGGGGCGCTCGAACTTTGACAGTGTAGAGCGGCCATATTAGTGAAGCTGTCAAATTAAACTTTACTATCAAAATGAGTGCTCAGTTCGAGCTACGTTTCGTGTGCTACGTGATTTTTACGGTGCACACACTCGCCCTGTTGAATCGACTATTCGTTGTTTGGTGGACAAATTCGAATCAACTGGTGCAGTAAACAATCAAACAACACGCGTATGTTATCGAAACGTGAGATCCGCTGAAAACGTTTTTGCAGTGAACGAGAGTGTGTAGGATAACCCAAGACAGTTAATTCCTCGTCGCCCCCAAGAACTTGGCCTTTCGCAGACCTCAACTTGGCGAATTTTGTGTCAGGAGTTTAGCCTGCACCCACATACAATTCAATTAACTTAGGATTTGAAGGCAAATGACTATAGTCAGCGTCGAACATTGGCTGACTGGCTTCTGGATCAGTTGGAAGTAGACCCCGATTTCGGACGGAAAATCATCTTCAGCAACAAGGCCTATTTTTGGTCATGTCAACAAACAAAATTGTCGCATTTGGGGAGACAACAATCCACATGAGATCCATTAGTTGCAAATGCATCTAGAAAAAGTCACTGTTGGGTGTGGATTTTGGTCCGGCGGAGTCATTTGCCCGTACTTCTTCCAAAATGAAGCTGACACCGCCATAACTGTCACCGGCGAAAGGTAGAAGTCAATGATAAAATTTTTTTAGTCTAAATTGGAAGATATGGATCTAAACGATATGTGGTTTTAACTACGTGTCACACGGCGCATGCAACAATGGATCTTCGGCACCACAAATTCGACGGCATGGGTATCTCGCGTTTCGGCGACGTCAACTGGCCTGAAGATCGTGTGATTTAACACCATTAAAGTTTTTTTTTGAGGGGTTATGGGTCTATGCGAATAAGCCACAGACGATTGATGCCTTAAAAGTCAACATAAGCAATGCCATCAATAATATCGATCCCGATTTATGCGGCCGAGTCATCGAAAATTGGACCTCTCGAATTCACGCTGCCAAGCGAACCCGTGACGGCCATTTGATCGATATATTCTATACATAATGTAATCGAATACTTTTTCAAATAAAAAAAATAGTGTCTCATACACAACTTGTTTTATTTAAATTTAAAGTTCGGGTACCCTTAATGGAAAATTCTATATTAGCGAAGTCAACCAAATATTTATTTGTCAAATATTCCAACGTATAAAAAGCATGCCAATATGGGAACGATTACCACTTGAAAGGGTGTCATCATTTATTAAAAGGAGTTAATTCCGTTGAGCGCGCTCGCTCAAAAACCCTCACATTATGAATGGGACAACAATGAAGATGCAAACGAGGAATCAAAACAAAATGTCGTCAAGAGAAGATTCAAGTGACCCACGAAGAACCGACACGAACTGATACTACAAGAGAGAAACATAGTCTCGAGAGGATGATTTCAGGTGTTGAGTGCCCACATAACTTGAGAAAGTGTTTTAGCTATTTTTCTATTTTATTTTTTCACTATTTTCAAACCCTTCCTCTTGTTTTTCTTTTTGTCCCAAGTTTCATATTATTTTTATTATTCAAATTAAGTGTTGTTCCATCTCAATGTAGTTTTCCTTACTTATTTTTCAATCTTTTATACTTCTAATCTTTCTCATTTCTTATTCTGGTTTTTGTGCAACTTGTAATACTATCCTTATTTTAGTTTTATCTTTATTTTTAACCAATATTTTTTGAGATCTTCATTCCAAACACTAACATTATGTTTTTAGATATTATTTATTTTCTTATTGTATTCTTTTATTACACTTTTTGGTTTATTTTATTAGCACACTTTAATCTTGTATTCGAAAGGGCGATGCAAAAAATATCTATTCATCCTGGAAAATCAATTTGTAATAGGCAGTGCTAGGTGCTAGCGTACGCGGATAATATTGAAATAAGTAGGACAATAAATGACTTGCAAACTATAGTAAAATATTTGCAGGAAGCAACAGTTTTACAAGAGCTAAAGATAAGCACCGCATAAATAAAATACATAATCATGACAAAAAAATTGGGTAGATGTAGAAATATAAAGGAAATTACGGTAAATCATCGAAGATACGAAAGAACTAACCATTCTAAATATTTAGGATCGATAATTATTGAAAAACAGTGCGTAGCAGGTATTATTATGGATTAAAAGATATAATAAAATTAAACTAGTTTCAGTGAACAGTAAAATTAAAGTGTACAAATCAATGTTAAAACCTATAGTGACATACTTCAAAATGTGGTGCCTAACAAAAAGTGAAAGGAAAAAACTAGATTTATGAAAACTGAAAATCCTCAAGAAGATACAAAGTCCGGGAAATGAAAATGTGGTATGGTGAGCGTTAGCTAATAAAGAAATAAGAAGTCGGTATGCGGAACTAAGCATATCCGCAGATAATAAAAGAGTCGGATAGTTGGAGTACGTCGAGTGGTCGCAACCTATAAGGAGAATTAAATAGATTTTACGTAGTAAACCAGAAGGTACCAGAGAAAAACTAAGATGGCTAGAAAAAGCAAAAACCTAAAAGCCGTGGGAGTAATAAGATGGAAAAATAAGACGTCAAATAGAAGAGAATGGAAGAAGATTGTAACGGATGTTAAAAACCCAAAAGAAGAGTAAAATAACCGACCATTCTTACAAAGTATAGGGTGATAGGAATTGTCTCTTTTAGGATAATACCAGAAGATTAGAATGTAGGTGACTACCGCACTTCTGTAAAAACAGAAAGCAGTTGGAAAGTCCTTAAGAGAGGTCAAGGCTCTTTATGATCCGCAGAATCAAGGAGTAGTAGTAGTAGTAGTATTTTTTTATTATTTTATTAATTGACATTGCAGAAAGCTAAGTACATAACGTAACTTCTTCTTTTACATCTGATGTAGTTTCAAACTTCTGTGTAGTTTTTTTTTGTATTTACATGGTTGTATATGTATTTATAGAGCGATGCTGCATTTGTTATTAACTTTTTCTTTTTTGATACTGGATTAAAAACTTTTGACGTTTATCTTTTCAATGATTTTGTTTAAAAGTTTGTGCAGTATTTTTCTTCCTGCAGTTCCCATACGTTTTATCATTTCGGTGGTTATCTCGTCATATCCTGGCACATTTTCTATTTTTAGATATTTCTTCTCTAATTCTACCAGTACATAACCAATCTTATTCAGGATGCTTCTTGGATAGTCACACCAGTCATAAACAAGATAGTATCGGATGCCTATAACCTTCCTCTTCACACCAAAGAACTTGTCAGGGAAAAACGCAAGGCTCGACGTCGATGGCAAAATTCCCGAAATCCGCTAGATAAAACTCATCTTAACAAGTTAACCCACATTTTACGCTCAGCCTTGAGAGAAGCTCGCAATGGTTCCTTTCAAATGTATATCATCAACCTATCTGCAGATAAAAAGCCACTAAAGAATTCAAAAGGCCGGTTATTGTTGTACTGCCATCAGGAAGCCCAATCGAAGCTGGGCACAATCAGATGCTGAAAAAGCAAACGTCTTTGCGGAACATCTTGCCTATACATTTACCACACACCAAACTGATGACAATAATGACAAAAAGTTTTGGCCTATTTTAATGCTCTCTGTCAGTTACCTTCTTTAACGAAAGTTTTTGCGCCTACCGAAATCCGCAAAAAATACGACCCTTAAACTCACATATAGCACCCGGCTACGATTTAACCGTTGGTAGTATTAAAAAACTTTCCTCAAAAAACTGTGCCTTTGTTAAGTATAATATGTAATATTTATGTTAATGTGCTACGACTATACTATTCCCCCTACAGTGGAAGTTTGCCAAACCTGGCAAACCTGTAACAGAAGTTAGTTCCTATAGACTAATCAGTTTGTTGCTACTTTTATCCAAAATCTTTGAAAGATTTTTACTCAACAGGTTATTGAAGACCACCTCCACAGATAACTTCATCTCAAATCACCAAGTTTACTTTAGGAAGAATCACTCTACTACACAATAATGCCATAGACTAGTACAAAAAACAAAAAACTAGAACAAAAGGAGGTACGTGTACATATGTGTACGTGCACTATGCTTCTTGACGTATAACACGCCTTTAACAAGGTTTAGCACAATGGGCCCTTAAACAACTCTAAAAAGTAACTGCCTGATCAATTTTGGTTACTTCTCAAGTTCTACCTTGAACACCGATTTTTCAGGTCAAATACGGTAACCCCGTCTCCTTCTACTAAATGATTTGAGCAAGGGTCCTTCAAAAGCGTATCCTTGGGCCGTTTTTCTACTATTTATAGCGGATGTACCGCTGTCAAACGATACGCTGATGGCTACCTTTGTCGACGATACTGACATGTGCGCGGGCTCGAACCCTGTTAGTACATCAGAAAAACTTCAGGATTATTTGATCCTCCTCCAAGCCTGGGGAAAATCAATGCTAACGCGAACAAATTGGCACAAATGACATTCACAACAAAAAGAACAATCAGCCCTCGACTCACTATTAATAACGATCCCAATGCAAGATGAAGTAAAATATCTTGGACTGCACTTTGATAACAAAACTCACGTGGAAAGCTCAATTAAAGTCAAGAAACGACAAATGAAGATTACAGTTGTCACCCAAAAACAAATTACTTTTATACTTACGGGATTGAGCTGTGGAGTTGTATCAAACCCTCAAACACCAAGATTCTCCAAACCTTTCAGCCCAAGAGTCTCCGGACAGCTGTGAATGCTCCATGGTCATTATGACATCTACCCGCTATGTTGCGGTTTTACGCAATTTTCTGGAGCCCAGGCTCAACGAATACGGGAATACTCCACTGTGGTTGCAACAAGATGGCGCTACCGCATACGCAACTAGAATTTCTCGCCTCATTATATATAGATATAATAAATCCTTGCATATTATTATTATTATTTGTTAAAAAAATTATCTATATTAATGTTATATCCAGTTAAACGGAACGCACATATATATTTTAACAAATTCGTAATCCTTACGCACACATAATGACGGAATTAAAAAATATGTTTACATGCATGTTACTTTGCACGCGTATGCAGTTGTCAAGATTTTTAACACAACAATGTTTGAGAATTTATTAGAATTTCTGAAATTTTGAAGTTAACATGATGTAGGTGTAGATTGCTATTCTTAAATCTTCATGGAAATTGTTTCGGCATTTTAATATAATCATAGTGTTGCACGGAACTTATACGTGGAAGGCGTGGAAGACGATGGAAGCGATAATTTTTGTGATATACTGATATAGTGCAGATCCCACAAGAATCCTGCAATTTTAGAGCTATTAGTATTGCTTATCGTCAGGAAACCTAGTACAGGAGGCTAGGCTGTGCAATAACGTTACTAGGTAACCAAGATAAAACTGCCCCGTTACGATGGTAACAGTGAATGGTGGAGGAATAACGTTAGTGCGATTGGTCAGTGACGGCGGCGCAAATTGTTTGCTTTAGTTCATGTCATGTTCATTAAGTACCAATCATGATGGACGCTCAAAGGGCGTAGCTATTTTAGTGTTTGTTTTAGTTTACTTCTAGCGGTAGATCTATTTAACAGGTTCAGTCCGCATTCGTCGCCTCATTGACATACATCTCATTGAAGTGCATCAGTTGAACAGGTAATAATATTCTGTGAAATTGAGAGCTTCCAATTTTTTTTAAATTTAACATAAAATTACTAAAGTGCAGCACTTTTAAAAAACAAAAATATGTTTTTCAAAAAAATATTTTTATTGTGTATTGCAAATAAGCAATGAATTTAAATGTTTATAAAACTCGTTTGCTTTGCACACAACTGACAACTAGTTGCAAGTAAAATAATTATGTTACATTATATATAAAAATTATTTTGCTTGTTCTGTCTTACAAAATGCTTGCGCTAGTAACTATATGTTCAAATGCACCAATATATAAAAAATTAAAATAAATCATGGAAATATGTTTAATTTTAGTTGTAATTATATAATAAATTTCTATTTTTTAAATTTTAATTTATTTAAAAATTATTTCATAGTAGTTTTACGCTTAGTGCTTAATTACTAAATTAAATTATTTTTTAGTACAGGATACTATAAAATTCAGGTTAGTTGTAGTTCAATATGGGAATTGTTTTTATATTAAAAAAAACAGAGTTATAAAACTAATTATGTAAAATTTTTGTAGTTGCATCAACTAATATAGAATGAATTCGAGCCAAAATTTGTTACAAAAAAATAAATGCGCTTTTTACAATTTGCTAAGCTAAAGTGATATTGTCTTTATTGTCATTAATATTTATTTTTGGAAATAATGTTCAATACAAAAGTTTTGTATGTTTATGAGTTGCGCCTTTCTGCGTTTTTTTTTAATGGAAATGTGTTAATTTTATGCTACCATTCACTAGAGCATCTTTTCTCTTTACAACAGCTAAATTTTTTTTTAAATATATTTTAATAACATTTTTCCAATAAAACGCCTGTTCAAGTCTTTAATAAATGTTTTTTAATAGCAGGTACATCTAAGATAGAGAAAATTATTTGCAATAAAGTTATTTGTCAAAATCTTTTCATAAAAAACAAATTAATAATTAAGTAAATTAAATTAAGTGTTCAAATTATCCTCCGTTTGTAATTTGACAATGGCCGAATTCGTTCTTATAATGCGGATTTTTAAATATTTGATGCCATCGGGCTTATGTTTGTAAACTTTGTTTTTTACGTATTTCCAAATAGGCCGATTTTGACAGATAAGTTTATTGCAAATAATTTTGCGTTAGATGTACCTACTATTAAAAACATTTATTAAAGACTTGAACATGCGTTTTACTGAAAAAATGTTATTAAAATAAATTTCATAATTTTTTTTATATTATTTTAAAGAGAAACATTTGCTTTAGCGAATGGTAGCGTAAAATTAACACGTTCCCATTCAAAAAAAATCGAAAAAAGGTGTAACTCAAAAACAATCGAAGAAAACAAAATTTCGAATATTCTCAAATGTAGATTAAAATTACATTTAAAACTTTTGTATTGAACATTATTTCCCAAAATGAATATTAACCATAACAAATCTCCGTTTCCATACTTTTAATTAACCCTGTATATGTATATAATACTTAGAAGAAACAATGATTAATAAAAAGATTTTCTAATTTGAAAACAAATTAATTCGCCATTAATTGTCTTAATTGGTCAACTGAAATTTTAAATATTTATTCGGGCCAATGACCAGTTCCTTTTATTTGGGTTTTAAAATAGGGTCAGCCGTCTTGTAGCTTCCCCAGTACGCGTTTTGTTTAATCAGAGATCGCCGCGGCGGTTTGTTTCGCCTGAGTGACGACATTGCTATAAAATCTGAGCTGTTACGGCCGTTTTGGTGTAGCCATGTTGGTTTTGGAAACGTTCGACGGGCTTTAATTTTTCCATGTGTATGAAACCGTTTTGACCCAGAGTTCGTCGTATTTGATTGGTGGCAGAAGTTTCCATATCCCGGAGGTCGTTTGTTGTAGGCCGATTGCGTATACGGGAAGAGATATTTGCGGACGGAGTAACCCGGTCCGTTTTTTTGCATTTGACTCGGCGAGGAAAGTAGAAAAACCCTGTTGCAAACCTCGAACGCGACCAGCTGAAGGACCCGCATCAGGAAAGACGCTTCCGATTGGCCCCGCAGCGAAGATTGAGGTAATTTGTCCTTTTTTCCGCCCACACATTTATCTTCTATTCCTCGATTCCCCTAATTACAGCCCCGGGTGAGCCGATTTCTGCTTCTGTTCAAATGTATAGATAGATTTTTGTTTCCTCTTTTATCCATGTGTTCTGCTTTTTGTCTTTTATAGTTATTTGTAATATTTGGCGTTCCATGGCTCTTTGAGTTTTTAGGAGCTTGTCTACATGTCTTTTTGTCAAAGTCAAGGCCTAAGTTCCATAGGTCATAACAGGTAATATACAGCTATCGAATAGTTTTGACCTAAGGTGTTCAGGTAACTTTCGATTCTTCATTATATAACCTAATCTGCCAAAGACCCTGCTCATCCCAGTTTGGTTTTTCTTTCGATTTCCATTTCTTGGTTTGTTTTATTAAGTGTAAACCTTTACCCTAAAGATGTATACTTTTCTATTTGCTCTATAGCCTTTTATTCTATTTCTATATTCATTTCGTATTTGGAGTTTGCTGTAATTTTTGTTTTGTCGTGTTTATCCGTAATCACACTTTTTTAGAAGCCTTGTTTAGTTTTTGTAGCATTGGGTCTAGTTATGACGCCATCTGTGTATTATATATTATTCAAGAATTTGTCATTTATATGTATGTTTTTGCCTTCCAATTTAGTCCTTTAAAAACATCTTCAATAGCTAGTACGAATAGCTTTAGAGATATTAAAAAACTCCTCATTGCATCGGGGTTGAATTAGTTTCTTCCGATAACTTTTATTGTTATATTTTCGTAAATATCTTTGATGAACATCATGCATTTGTGATCTATTCTGCTATTTCATAAACTCTATTATATTGTCTACGTTTCATTTCTATTAAATGCTTTCTCATAGCCTACCAGAGCTATCTATAAAGGCAGATGGTATAGTTTTACTTTTTCTATTGATAGTTTAAGGGTTAATAGGTGATACGCTGTACTGAAACCTTTACGAAAGCCAACTTGTTCATCAGATAGATACAATTCTGTTTAATTATTTAATATTTCGTTATTATTCTCAACAAAAGTTTATACACTTGAGATAATAATGTTGTCGGTTTATAATTTGTTAAATTTGGTCTATCGGCTTTTTTGTACAATAATATTGCTGCGGCGTCTTTTCACTCTGACACTATTTTTCCCAGTTTCCAAACATTTATTGAACAACATCTTAAACGCTCTTATTGTTTCTTCCCCTTCTTCAATCATTAATTCTTTTGTTAGGTTGTCTGTTCCGGAAGCTTTCTAGTTTTTCCATGCGCTTATTATTTCGGTTTTTTTCTACTTCTGGCATGTCTTCTAAGTTTATGTTTATTATTCTTTTAGCTTTTTTTGTTTGTGAGGAAATGTCTCTTTAAGACATACAATTCCTCATAACATTCTTTTACTTTAAAATTTATTTAGTCGTTATCTTTTACTTCTCTTTCTTCTTTATCTTCTATTGCTATTATTTTGCTTTTGCCCATATTTGGTTTTAATACTATCATATTTTGATTGTTTTCTATAACTTTTTTATGTTTTTTCTGTTGTGTTAGTTGTTTTTTTCTCTTCAACATTTCTTTTACTGTAGGGAATAGTGTTTTATTTTTTGTGGTTTTGTTTTAAGGTTATTTTTGGGCTGAGTATATAATTATTTCTTTTAAGGTTTTGTTAATTTCGTCTATATCTTCTTATTCCTTCTTAATAATTGTCAGAGTTTTCTTTTGATGTTTGAGTGTTGATTTTATATACATTACTCTTCATTCTTTTTATTCTTTTCAGTTTTATATTTTTGTGTAGTTTGGCCCTGACTAATTTGTGGTCGCTACCAATAGTACAGTTATTCAGCACACTGATATCTGTAATAATTTCATTGTTTCTTGTTAACACGTAATAGATTTCGTTTTTTTTAGTGGTTTCCTTTTAAATGTATTTATTGCAAATAAGTTCTCACGTTTCAGAAAATTATATAACATTCTACTTTTTTATTTTTTATGCCATATCCGAAATTTCGCATTCTGTGCTCCTCTTCGTCTCTTCTTTTGTCTAAGTTTGCATTAAAGTCTCCCATAATTACTTTATATTACATTAAATCGTCTTTAAATGCGTTGAATATGTCCTCGAAACAATTTTCTATTTCTTCGTCTTCATATGATTGAGTTGGAGCATGCTCAGTAGGGATGGTTTTAGGTATGATAAAACTCACGAACTTGGTTCTGTTCTGTTTACAATCTGAGTGATACAACACGTTGTCCGAATTTAATTTCTATCTTCATCAAATTTTTGCCTCCCCTTCCCCCAGAATCCGTAGGGTAGACTAACGAGGTAGTGTGGAGTCGGAGCTTTTTTTTCACCTACCTGAGGTACATGATCCGTTCTCTTTAAATTCGACATTTTAAAATATAAATGGGGTCTTGTCTGTCACGCTGGCCAGGCGTGTTGACGATTTTGTTTTGGCCGATCATCTGGATGCAGACGCCCACTTTGCGTCAGACGCTGCTATTGTTTTTATATCACTCCTCCTTCCCCACCTTCCGAGTGGCAAGGCTCTCGGCTTGGGATGAGCTTAGCGAAATTATAAGAAAATATACAATTTAAAAATTCATATGCATTCTACATGATTAAATAGCCTTCATTACAGTTCTTAAAGCCTCAAACTGCGCTCGTCTAACTTCCACACAAATGTTGTTTCCCAATACTACGAGAGTTTGTTTATCATAGCCTCATAAAAAGAAGTTGGGGTCGTTAAATGAGGCGACCATGGCGGCCAATTAATTTCAGTTCCTTGCGAAATTAATTCTGTAACAAAAGCATTGCGGCATCAGCATTACGAAAAGTGGCTCCATCTTGCTAAAACCACATATAAGGCCTGGTTTAAATCTTAGACCGTATAAAATAATTGAGCATTTAACAATAATGTCTTCATTTACCGTTATTTCATTACCGGCGTCGTCTTAAAAGAACTAAGTACAAAAAATTAACTGTAAAAAAATACTGCACCACACTGTGCATATAAATGGATAACGTTTGTGTTGGTGAACAACTCTTGAACTTTTACTGTCTTAAAAATTAGAGACTTGTTTATTAAGATAATCATTAAGATGGAAATTAGCTTCATCTGGTATAATCAGACTGTGAATAAATTTCTTTTGGTTTCTAGTTAGTTCTTCAAATTGAATAGCATAATGGAAGCGTGACCAGAAATCTACAGGCCTTGGTTTTTAGACAAACTATGTTTTATAGGGATATAACTTTAACGAATTTAAAATACGTTTCGTAGACTTTCAGGCCATACCGAGTTGGGAAAATAATTCCGGCTCAATAATTCTGTCTTTTTATTCACACTTTCTTAGATGTGACTTTTGCTCCTTTTCTCTTACTTCTTTCATTATTGGAATTAATTGTTTTCACTCATCTCGGACTTTGTTTAGATAATCTTTGTCTATCCTTATTTTTGCTACTTTTAATTTGTTTATGTTTTTCATAATTTTTTTCTTATTGAATTTTTTTAGCTGATATTGCGTTTCCTTCGTTGTATTTTCCGATTTATCTTATTTTTCATTATCTTTATTTGCATTTTGTTTAAGGCGGTTAATACCCTTTTCTATTTTGTTTCTGTGACTATTTCTTTTATTATTAGGTTTCTTCTTCTAATTTACTTTTCTAATGTTTTAGTTCTATTTTCTTATTGTATTATCTTTTCTTTAACCTTCTTATTTTCTCCGATTATTTCAGTTATTTTAGATGTTGGGCATTCCAGTTTTTCGTCTACATCTGTCAGCTTACTTTCTATTCGATGTATTATCTCCTCCATTTTTTCCATCTTGTGTCCGTGTGTTGTTTTTGTATTTAATAAAGGTTTAGTTAAGGGTTGATGATATATAAAATTTACCTTAGTGTGACTCTGTATGTTGCATATCGCATTTGCGATAGGCTAGATAATCCCAGTCGGCTGGTCTAGAGACCAGTCTCTTATCAGTACGTTGAAATTTAACTCATTATTTCATATTTAATTCTAATTCTACCTTAGTTTTATTTGCTGTAAGATGTTTCATTTTCTTATATTGCTTGTCTTACCGTCACACTTAATTTTTTAAGCACTAATTTTACTTGGAGAAAAATTTAATCTTGCATCTTCCCTCTAGGCCAGGGCCGTATCCTTACTCCCATTTTATAATGATAAAATAACTTTAAACCAGTTTCTTTTGTTTTGGCATGTGTTAATTTTAATGTTACAAGTTTTGGCAGTTTTCAGCAGTATGTACATATTAATAGAACAATGTCTAGCTCTTTTATGATAAAGAAGCTTACAGAAGTAGTGCTAGTTTGCTGGATAAAACAAGTAAAAAATGGTACTTTTTATAAAAATGAGCTTAATTAATTAATTTATCGCTATCTATTCCGCAAAAAATACAAAATTGTAAGATTAGAAAATATCTTTAAGAAGACTGTCTCTAATAACAAAAAAAAACATTAAGCTACCGCTATATATGCTGATATTTGATTATAGCAAAGATCTATAAAACCTATAATATTAAAGGAGTAATATTTATTATTGAAGAGATCAGAAGACTCAAGTGGGGAACCCACTGTAGAAACGTCAGTAGTTTGGCTGTATGCAAAGCTATTACGTCAAGTACAACGAACCACATCTTTCTAGAGTTCAAACCCCAAGAATAACACGCCTGTTTCCGTTAATTGCAAGAAAAACCATTGAACAAATTACAGGAACTGTGAAGCAACTAAGTTCTTCTAGAAATTTAGGGATCAGACCATAAAAATACTGAATTTAAAGCCAGAGAGACATTGTCTTAGCAAGATGACAAAACAATACAAGTATCAAAACTATGAAAGATTTTTTAATGGCAATCAGTTGTAATAATTATAATATTAAAGAGTGGCTATCAGTTGTCTTCTTAGATATGTACCCAAGAAACAAGATTATTTCCTAAGAAAATGTGGAGAAGAGAATTCAAAACAAAATATACCTATTGGGAATCAAGACTAATTATCCCAATAGGTTAAAAAGTATATTCAGCAACAAAAGAGCTTTATTGTAATTTGCTACTAACAAGATCTGGAACCTGCTCGATTTCTTCGTCACTGTGAATATTTCTCATAACCATGTTAAGGTTGAATAAGAATTAGAAGCAGCCGCAGATTATTTGTTGGTAGTTATGATATTGAGCGACCAAGTCATAACTGAATAAGGGCTGCTATTTCTAACAAATAGGACAACAGACTGGGGCAGTTTTAGATTGGATTTGGGCGATAAAACTCAGTTGACTTACAGCTTCTGAAGATTTAGATTTGGGACTGAAAGATTTATTGACGAAATATAGTAAGCAGCATAGGAAAATACTAGGATAGTCAAATGAAAAATGGGAAGGGGTAGTAAACTTCTTGACAAAAATTAGCGAACTCGTTTCTGAAAAACGTATGGTGAGGAAACGTTTACAAGTACCTGAGCAAGCTTACCTGTGAAAAGGATACTACTTATTCATTATAAAGTGTTATAAAGAAAATCAAAAAGTTATCGTAGTATGTTTCACTACCTGGTGGTATGTGGTCTAAGAAAAAGCAAGAACTTTTGCAGATCATCTCAAACGAATTTTTCAACCAAATGAAATCCATCGTGAAGCTGCGGCTACCAAGTTGAATACATGTATAGATGATGTGAATGCAGAACTGGTTTCTCCACAGAAAGCAGTGACGGAGATCAAAAGAACTTAAACCCTAGAAAAACTTTAGGATAGTTAACTCTTCATTTCGGCCTACGTGCGTACTATTATACTGAAAAATTGCAGAAGTTATTATGATCCCTAAACCCGGAAAATCAGTAATGATGTGGAGTCATACAGACATACAGTTTCTGCAGTCAATTATTGCTAAACTGTATAAAATGTCAATTTGTCATACCAGTTTAATCGAATCATTAACGTTATAGACAAGAAGATTTATTTGGCTATATTCTTGGAAGTAGGTTTCGAACTAAAGATACCCTAAGACTGTAGTCTGTTACTGAAATCATTTAATGAAGAGAAGTTTACTTCGACTTAAGACACTTCATAGCTGGTGTGCCGCAAGGCACTGTGCTGAATCTCATAATGTACTTACAACATAACTTAAACTGTAAATATCCTGATCTCTACATTTGTAGACAGTACAGATATTTTCTTAACTAGTACTGAAGAACTCGAAGCCAATAATAGCTTATAAACGGCGATAGATAGAGTTCATGCATGGGCGGAAAGCTGAAACATAAAGCTTAATGAGAATATAGAGGTCCATATCAACTTTATGTACCGTAAAGTTGAAGTTATCGTTGATGATCGATGAACATATAGTTCTATATACTAACTTCGTAAAATATTTAGGTATAAATTTGGATACTAGATTAGGGCCGAAGGAACACATCAAAAAGAAGAGCTAAACATGAGGTTCAAAAAGATGTATGGATTGATGGGCACATGTCACCACACAAGTTAATGCTATACAAGCGTACATTAAAACCTGTTTGAATATATGGCTGTCAACTCTTGTGTTGTGCCAGCCTCAACAACATATGTTACGAATCAGTTTGGAATCTTATTACGGCTCAAGAGGCGTAAAAATTTTGAGTTAATGGACTGATGCAAATACAAATCAGAGCAAAACGCGTGTATTGTGGTTTTCGTGTGACAAAATCTAATTGGAAAGAATCATAAGACACTAGCTGATCAACTTTTAAAGTAGAGTGACTCGTTAATCTATTTCATAGACTAGCTGTAGTGTAAATAAACGCGTTGTACAAAAAATAATTTGTTTTGTTAGATAATCTAATTGAATCTTGACTTACATTTCTCTAAAAATCTGTTTGATATTATAGAAAAGAAAACATTTACAGTTTGTGGATTCTGTTATGTATTTTTTAGGATTGCTACATGTGTCGAGTTTTATCGTACGTTTTCTGTTTTTTGGGCGTTAATGTCTCGTTATGCATTGATTGATCGATTGCTGCTTGAGTTAACCAGGTATTCAATATATTGTTGGTATTTTGTGGTTTTAAAGCTCCCCACATCTGTTGTATTTCGCCGAATGCGATCACATAATGCACGCTTTGCAAGAGTACTTTTATTTTTATTATAGCTGAGAGTACTCTGTAACCTTCGAAATCAATGGTGTGGTACAATATACCGTTTGGCGTTTATATATCTTATATATGTCTTTATTACTATTTGAGGTATTCAGATCGACAAAAAATAAAATAATAATTCCTTTATTTTATTGAGTTAATATTTTTGAATATTGTATTTTTTAATAGTTCTTTTTTAATATTGTTAACTGTGTGCTGCAAAAGTAATGATACACATGCTACATTCAGTAAATGAGTTGTTTATAAAGCTCAACTTTTTTTGATTAACAAATTTTGTAGTATGTTTCATACAATAAAAATGGTTTTTTTTTTATTATGCAATTATTGGTGTATTTGAAAATAATATTGTAATATACACTACTAATTATCTTTTTTGTTTAGATAGCAAAATAAGTTTTAAAAATGAAGAAGAACCCATCACAAAGTTCTCAACAATCTGATCATGCGAGACCGTCAACAAGTTTTGAAGATGTCAATTTGAATCGACCATTTAATTTTACGGCTCCTATATCACATAACAATTTTCAATTACGCGAAGATGTAATTACTATACAGTATAATGAACCGCGCTTGAACGAAGGACAGGAATCATGGTCAGAACGTGACGAAGCTGTTTCATCCAGTTCCTCAAATGAGTGGGAATGGCAAATAAAAGAAGATGAAGAGTTGCTTACTCTCAATGAGTCGATTAAATTTAAGTTATCTGAACGAAATTTGGATGAATCAGAGGAAAATGAACATCAAATTTCATCTTCTTTAACACCGGAAACAACTATGGATATATCAATAAGGCGTACATTAAATAAAATGTCTATGTACGAGGAAGCTCTTAAAAATAACGAACCTCAGCCATCAGTTATTAAAGAACCTGTTCAATCCGTAAGCACACTTGTTGAAACATCACAATTATTCACTGGTAAGAAATATTAAACAAATTAATGCAGGAATGTTTCATTTGGAACATAAAATTTAAAATGTTAGGTCTAGTAATAAAGTTAAATTAATAGCAAATATATTTTTTAAAATTTGATATACGTACCTTTAACATACCGGTTTATATTAAAATTTCGTAATTTGCATGCAGCAAAGCAACCTGTAGTGTAAATAATATAAATATTTACTGTAATAACACAGAACGTTAAGGCATTTAATAATGCAATCCGGAACGTATAACCCAAATCCACTTTCCAATAGTTAATAAAAGATGTGGCAAAAATTTTTTCGCGCATAGACCAAGCACTATTAAAAAATGTATTATGTACCATTTATGTGACCTTGGAAATCCACTGTAATTTTCAAGTCTGACGCTAGTGCAATAAGTTGTCCAAGATAAATCTGTCAACTATTTCTATAATTTTGTCCTCAAACTGTATCTCGATTCCTTGTTCCACTAAGTAATTTATCATTATCTTGGTCTTGCTCTTATTTATATTTAAAAAGATTTTTTTATTATTCATTTATATGTTGACATTTTTTTAAATCCTGGTAGGATCCTAAGTAGAATGCCATTCATAAATCGTAAATGGTTTAATCTCTTTCGGTCGATGTTTAATCCCTTTGCTATAAACTCGCAGTTTCTAAACACGTCTAGTAGACATAATGTAAATAATTTAAGAGAAATTGTGTCGCCTTGTCTTACCCTACATTCCTTTTTTATCATTTTTTATTGCTTTGCAATTATATTTTACGTGTAGTGTCTTTATACGTATTTTTTGTTAGCTCAGTGTATCTGGAATCAAATCTTCTATTTTGTAAAAATTTTATTATATTATGTCCTACTAAGTCAAACGTCTTTTCATAATCCATAAGGGCAAGACGCAAGGGTAATTTATATTCTCCAGATTTTGGTATTAAGCTTCTTACTCTTTGCAAGTGATCTTGAGTATTGTAACCACTACGAAAACTCGCCTGCTCTGGTGATTGACAAGTGTCCATTCTGTTGGTGAACTGTCCGTTTTAATCTTTGCAAATAGATTATATATTTGTGACACTAAACTGATAGATTTTTAATTTTCTAATCTGGTTTTGCCACCTTTTCTTCAAAAATTATAAGTGAGTTGTCCCAAATTCTCGATATTCTTCGTTTTTTCAGACAATGAACATTATTTTCAGTTGTAGTAGTTTCTGTCTTCCTGCCTTCACCGTTTCCGTTAGAACTTAAACTTCTCCTAGTGCATTTTTTTCTTTTATTTGTTCCTCTATTTTACATATTTTAATTTTAGGAATATATTCTGAATTTACATTTGTTGCATTTTGTTCTGCTTTTAATGTTTGTACGTATTTTTGACTGTAGATTTTTTTTGTAGAATTGTTCTACGCTTTCGAGTATCTTATGGTCTATGTTCAAGGCGTTGTTTGCATCTCTTAATGATATTGTAATTATATCTCCTAATCTTTTTCCTTTTACCGCCGTTTTGTTTTTCTTTAATTTTAAATTACTTCTTCAATTTTCACCCTATACCACTTTTTTATACCTTTTTTCATTTTTCTTTATATTGTTTTATAAAGTTCTTCAATTAGATCTTCTAGGTTTTTATTTCTGTTTTTAGTAAATTTTATTCTTTCTTTAATTAATGCCTTTGTATTATTGGAAATCTTAACATCTGTTTGTTCCAGGTTATCTTTGTTTTTTATTGCTACTTCTATCAATTTATTACTTAATTCTACTTTGTATTTTTTGTTATTTATTGCTATATGGTTTTCTTATGTTATGTTATTTAGTTTTTGTATATTTCTTTTATTTTTAGTATTGATGACTATTTTACTTCTCACTAAGTCTTGTATTTATTTTATTTAATACTGACACTTCTTTAACTCTATGTTTGTGTAATGACTCTTTGTTCTTCCATCGGGGCTTATTTAGATCCACTTGCTTTTATTTTTCTTTTTAAACAAAGTATTCACAGAATGTATTTACTGTTGTCTTAGAAAATGTGCTAACATATTACATCTTCAATTTTTTTTTCTATCCCATGTTCACCAACACGGCCTTTTTCTTCTTGTTTTTGTCCTATTCTCGCATTGAAATTCTCAATAATATTTTGTGGGATTTTCCGTAATGCAATAATTTATTTATTCTTCATTATTCAAGTCTCTGATAAATGCATAGACCTGTATTATTAAAGTGTATATTTTGTGGACATATGCATTATAACATACACATTATTTCCATAAATACTGCTACAAAAATCAAATCTACCGTTGCTTTACACAGCATCAAGATATCAATGATATTCACATACGGTTGCAATTGTCAAGTCTTAAAGTTGTAAATTACATTGTGTTTTTTGATAAGTTATTTACCAATGGAGTGATCTGTTAAAGAAAACCGATTGCTGTAAGAGTATTACATAGGTGTGGAACTTAAAAAGTGTAATATGTAAACCCCTACATCCTCCTGAAATTAGACGTATGTTTGTGTATCGGGCTATAAAATTATTTATCGAGACCGGATGTGTCGAGAATCATAAAAAAAATCTATAAGGTCGTACTGTTAAGACACTCAAAGACTTAAGCGCCCGAATTAAATGAAATCCTCTTTGCAAACGGAAGATTGTCTTGGGAGTTGCAAATTTCCAAAAATTCCATGTACCGTATTATTAAGCTAGACCTAAGGCTAGCGACTTACAAAAGAGATACGGAACATTTGCTCATAGATGCTTTAAATGAGATTGTTGACTGAGCACGCACATGTTGGCCACAGATAATCTGTGTTTATGAATGAAAAAATAATTTGCAGTAAAGGAATCTTTCCATAAACAAAATGACAGGGTATACGCTAATTCCTTAAAAGTAGCATTTCAGCAAGTGTCAAGGGTTCAGAGAAGTCATCATCCAGTAACTGTAATAGTTTCATGGAAAGTCTATTATGATGGAATAATTTACATTCATTTTTGTTAAAAGAGAATCAAAAATTCGGCAGTTGTGTATCAACAGAATGTTTTGGAGGGTGTAGTAAAGCTTATAAATCACACAATTTTCGAGGTGAACCTTGAATCGTTCAGCAAGACTTCGCACCCGCCTACAAAGCAACTTAAACGTGGCTGAGCAACAAGGTGCCTCATTTCTAATAGGAGAAGATTGACCTTCTGACAGCCCGAATCTCAAACCACTAGATTACAAATTATGGGCAGTTTTAAAGAACATAATTTGCTTAAAAACACCCTAATGTTGATTTTTAAGCGAGCTCTGATGGCTTCAATCAATACTTTTTCAATGAATGTAGTGCATGCTGCCATATATGAGTGTAGAGACTAAGGGTGGCTATTTTAATTAAATTTTTTTAGTTAGTTATACTTACTGATAACCATTTAGTAAATCCTAATTTTATTTTGTCGGTTTAATCAGTATGTAACAGTATTTATGGACATACTATGTACATTATACGATGCGTGATAGTTTTAAAGTTTGTTACATTTCCACTTATTCTCTTATTTATCAAGAAACCTACTCTTTCTTGGCTTTTATTTTTTTGTCCTTATCAAAACTGTATATGTCCCAAGCTAAGTCTTAGATAAACATTGTTCGCCTCTCCGTCTTATTTCACTTAGTCCACTAATATCATACTTAATATTGTCCAGCTCTTTTTTTAGTTCTGCTAATCTTTCATTTCCTATCAAGGTTTGTATATTGTATGTGCCTATAAATAACTGTTTTCCTCTTACTTGAACAGCTTTGTTGAATTCTAAAATTCTTTGCACTATCTGTCTTCTTAGTATTCGGCCCACTGCCTTGTCTGACAGTTTGAAGTTTTTTTGGGACTGAGAATCATTTTCTTCTGCGTATTGTTATGTGAACCTTGGGGGATTTAACCTTATACCCCACATTGACTAAACATCTTGGTGTATGCATTTTCTACCTTCTGCCAAAATTAAATTTAGCTGCTCTACTGAAATACCGCCGCTGTTGTGTACCCGTGTACTTTGAGTCACACAATACATGTGTTACTGGTTTTTGGTCTACCCCAGGTATTTTATTTTTCTGATACCCACCATATCTATCCGCTATCTGAGGAGCTGCCTGATAAAGGAGTAGCAACCCAACACGGGGTTTTATTACTAAACTTACAGATATATAGACGAACAAGCTTATTTCTTATTTCTAATACGTTGTGTTAGTGATTTTAAATAAAAATAAATTTTATAGCAGCAGTTACTGAATTACTAGTTCTGATCTTCAAAAAATTTTCACTCGGGGTGCGAATTAGACTATTAATAATCGCTTTATAAAACAGTGCAACAAGAATCTGCGCCATACGTTTATGTTTAAAATGGAAGATAAAAGCAGCGTGCATGATTCCAAAATATTTGCTTATTTTTATATTTTTCAACTCTTTTTACAAAATTCGCACGATAGTCGTTTAACCCTAAATTAAGTTTAAAAATATTTTGTTCATTAATTATCTTAATATTTGCTAAATTATAGCATTGGTAAGCCGGTATATGCAATGTTCCTGCAAAATGATTGTTCTTTTCAATTATCTCGAACGTTATTTAGCGACAATTAGAAATTTTACCGGCAAAATTACATTAACATCTTTTTATTCAAGTTGATCGTATTTATTTATTTATTATTATTTTTTTTTTTGAAAACTGGCGCCTAATCTATTATATCAATTGTAATTTTCAATAATAAATTAACATCCACTAGATATACTTCAAATTATTAAATATTTGCAGTTATTGCACTTGTATTTATTATTTTAGCAAAACTATATATAGGATCGTCGAAATAAATCTAAAAATAAATAAACAATGAAAAGAATATTAAAATACAAAAATAATTGAATTTATTTATATAAAACTAAGGTAAATAGTATTGAGAATATTTTTCAATGTAGTCCTCATCTTCAGGCCAATACAACTTCCTCTCTGTCTATATATGTGATTACATTTCATGATGGAGGCCTTTAGGCTGCCCTTGGTAATCGTGGCCACAAGTCGGGAGACACGTGGTAAAACAAATTATTATATGGCTATGCCTAAATTTTTCTTGCCATATTGGCTAGAGCGAAGTCTTTCTGAATCACATACTCCCACCCAGCCATCTCTTCTAGCCAGAAATTGATCTGCCCAAAGCACACTGATACAACTGTCGGGGTCACTTTCAGGCCTTCCTCAAAGAATGATTTATTCTTCTATTCTAAATGAATCTTAAAGGAATCTCAAGGAGCTAACTCTGCCGTGCTTGATATCGTTCAGCGATGCTTGGGCCTTTAATTTTCTGTCCATCTTATTTTTTTTCGTAAGCAGTTGGGGCTTCCTCAAAAAAAAAAGATTTTTATTGTCCTGATGCACAGCTAGACCGCTCGTCTATCTTGCCACTAGACATGGGCGATCCGCTCATGAGTTAATCATAAGAACCAGCTCTTGGTAGACAGTGAGTGAGTTATGACTCACAAAATAAGAGCGGCAGCTCTTAGATCTCTTTTTCTATTGTGCGGCCTGCGCATGTGCGAGCAGCTCTTGGTTCTCCTGTCTCAATCTGACTCACTGATCTGATTCACTCCCGAAACTTGATCTCGACTTGTTTGTGATTCCGATAACTCCTCAGTTTTTTGAGAATTTGCTTATTCTATCTATTAGTCTTCGCCTTTATACAGCTTGGTATATAATGTTTATCTATAACATCTATAATATAATATTTAAACGATTTACGTTATTTATAATATAGGTTGTTACTTTAGAAAAAAATGTGAGAGCTAGTAGGTTGTCGAGTGATATTTGGTACCATTTTACCAAAGAAGGAAAAGGAAAATGTCGCTATTGTCAGGAAAAAATAAAATTTAAAGAAAACGTTATTGAATTAAACAGTTCATTACAATTGGTTTTATAATGGTAGCAGTAATGCCCTAACCGATATAGCTAGTAGGCATAAATGTAGCAGAAAAATTAGTTATGAGTTATAAAAAAAGCTGGCTCTTTTTGGTGAGTGAGCGATCTGGATCTGATCCCAGAGATTTTTTTGCCCATCTCTACTTGCCTCGCTTATGTCTTTTGCCTGATCAGTCATGTTTTGCTCAGAATCCTGATTGACCTTCCCTTTCCATTCGCGGACGAATTCATCATTTCTCTTGCGCTCAGATCACTTGATCTGAGTTGTTTTGTTTCCTTTTAGTGCTTATATTTCCTGTACTTCTTGGGTACGTTGTAAACTTGGGTATTTTTGTACCCAAACCACGCAATAATTTGTTGATATATTAGCTCTGCAGTCGTACTGTTGGCTCGTTTTGTCAACAACCGTCTGGAGCTAACCTGTTGCGTAGCCTAATAGGGAATGCAACCTAAAGTAATTTCGGATTTACTTCGACGATTCTGTATATTTTAATAATAATTTTAATGTAATAGTCGTTTTCAACATCCGTTCTCTAAAAATTGGCAATAGAAAAGTAATGACACTAAACCTTAGAGAATAAACACATTAATCTAATTTATGTCATGTAGTTGCTAATACAACACAATGAGATCTTTAAAAATGTCTCTTCTTGTAGAAATTTATAAATATTTATAATTTTGAATCAAAATTTTTAGTGTTGTATAAAATTAAGATAAGAAATAAAATATATATTTTATGGTGTACTCAGTTTCAATTTTCTTTCGTGAAAATACCAACAAATAATATTACGAGCGTCATTAATTTATTCATATTTTAACAAAAGTGCTTTTAATTATTGCTCTTATGAAAGATGTACCATGAAAGTAAGAAAAAAGTTAAAAAACATTTTAAATTAAATTAAATTTGTTCTTTTAGTTTTTTTAAACAGAATGTTCTACAAATGGTTTATTATTTTTGGAATTTAGAAAATGTATTTGAGAGTAATTTTAAAAACTTTTTACTTTACACAGATACCATGGAAAGCGCTTCAAAGGGCATTATAATGCTAAAACAAATGGATTATTACACGATACCGAAACAACAGGAATTATTAAGATATTACAATGCCAATGGGTCTTGTATCATTAAGAACTTTATGGTGTGCCGACAAAATTACGGTCAAATAAAATTTTATGGAGAATTTAATGTTGCTGGGCTTGACATTGATAAATTAATAAATATTTCACATCAACACATAACGGTATATCCGGATGCAAGGCTGAAGCCACCGAAAGGAAAAGGCTTCAACAAGCCTGCTTCTATAACATTATATAATATTAGATGCTATGACAGTGACCAAATACCCTCGGACAACTCTACTAATATATTAGATATAGATATGCTAGTGAAAAAACTAATAGTAGTGGCTCAGCTGGTCTACGGGGGCCAGCATGAGCGTTACAGTTGCAGCACAGGATCTTGGCTATTCAAAGTCGAACACTTTGATAACTATGCTTGCGAAAAAGAAGTCTACAAGCTTGGAGATATATTTTTTCAAAATTTAAAATGTTTAGATGATATTGAATTATTTAACAAAAATAAACATTTATCTACCGAACGCGATTTGGTTGAGACAGAATACTACAAATGTTTATGGAGAGCCAAGCCTTTTTTGAGCATATTAATTTCGACCTGTTTAGTTGCAGGACTAACGCACGGATTGAAATTTGCAACTGCCCGCAGAGATAAAGACATTTTTAAGGTAAGTTACAATTAAAATGCTGTGTTGTTGTCGTATACTATATACAACATTGAACTATGCATATAAAATCAATATAAGTGTAGGTATACTTAAATACATTTTAACCTAAAAATCAAACAAGCAATTCAATTTAAGTAATTGTTATCATAGAAACTTTTAAAAATTAATATTTATTTTTTGTAGATAGCAGCATAGTTCAGTTTTCCTATTCCTATCTAAGAAACAAAAAATATGAAAGTCTATCTGTTGATTTATTAACAATTGTAATTTTTGTATCCGAACTAAATTTGTTTTGACATTTAGACCTTTTTTAGGACTACATCTCTAAATTTTAATAAATGGTTAGTCATTATCTGTGCACCTACATTACATTTAATTTGAAAGATATTGCTATTAGCTAATTTCTCACATTAAATATGTTGCAGATAAAAAATTGAACATTAATTTTTGAATTTCAACTTTGTCACTAACTTTTTCATAATCATACAAAAGAGACCGTTATTTCAGTACTGTAGTCAGAATACGTAGAACTTTCTATAAAAATTGAGACAATATTCATTGAGCTTTGTTTAATTTCTTGCATAACATCACGGGTAACGTTATAAGCTGTTTGTAGTCATTTAAAAAAATGGCACTAAAATGATCGCAATTTGTTTCATTGTAGGCAAATAATAGAACATGTAAATTTGATTCAATATTTAAAATAGATCTAGTAGTATTATGTACGTTCTAATCTCTGACATGTCTATATGTCTTGCAAATATAGCGGTTAAAATTCATATCATTTTCTCAATTCTTTACAGAGCTTTACATCAGTATGCTTAAGATTTGAAAAACATATATGTCATGTGTATTTCCTGAACATATATTCAGTTCTACTAATTTTCTTAACCATAACCATGATTAACACAACTTTCCAACAGTTAGTTCAATTTGTAAAAATAAACGGCAAAATAAAATGTTTTGCATTTATTTACATTTTACATATAAAAATATTTAAAATATATTATTTTTTAAATTTATTTGAGCAGATCTTTTTGACTTTTTGGTACAAATAAATTTAAGAAAAATGATATCAAAATAAGAAAATAAAAATAGATTTAAAAAGAAAATGTTAATTAATTTTATTAGTTAACATGTTAATATATCAAAATTACCATAATTTTTATTTTATTTTTCTACATCTTTCATTACTTTTGCAATGCGCTGATATCTACTTCAGCATCAAAAATCAAATGTTAGTGTTTGTTTAGTAATTATCGCAAATTTTTGAAAAACATTTTTATCTTGGGATAAGAACGATAAAGCCAATAGGACTAGAGCTTCTGCTTACCATATGATCAGGATAAAAGGCATTGGCTCCGAACCAAAAACTTTTGAGTAATATTTTTTCCATGTAATATTTTGCATTAATTTTTACGCCTTTCTCATCGAAAACAAGGCGCAATGACTGTTTTGAAACCGAACAAAATTCTTTATGTTAATGGAATATCCGCGACCTTGGAAGCATACAAACGGTCGTTTTGGGGGTTAAAGGTGTTTTTCACATCTTCGATGCCGTGCCGATATTGAAGTTTATGTAATCTATCAAAAGGTTTTTTCTTTGCGCCTAGGTAATGCAATGAATTTTTTGTTTTTATGGATATTACTGAGATCTTCTTTTCTACGCTTTCAATAATTTTCATCAAGATCGGGTACAGTTTCTTCGGAAAGATTCGCAAACTTTTTTAATTAACGCAGGGTTACTACACGTCCAGTTTTTTTCTTAATTTTTACATTTCCGGTCTTTATATAATGTTTATATGTGCGGTACACTGGCACTTTATTCATATTAAACTTTCTAACTACAAGACAAATTTACGCACAATCAAAACCTTTTCAATAAAAATTTTAAGTGTAGCACGTTTTTGTTGCATCATCATTAAGTTAATACCAATCAACGTTTGGAACAAAACAAATCCAGTTTCAAGCAGTATATATATGCTATTAGTGAAATGAAGAGAAAGGGAAAAGGAAATTACTTATTAGTGTACAGTGGTATAAATAAACAAACAAGAACGCACACGGGTAGCTATATTAAATAATACCAAGTGTGTGAACAGCATCATAGATTTTAAATACATTAATAAAAGAATTCTGTTAGTAACTTTTGATTTGAAGAACAAAAAAAGAAACATTGCACCAATTTACGCTCCTGACATAAAAAGGTTTAAAACAGAAGGAGAAGAATTATATGAAATAGCCTAAAATCTAATGGACACAATAGAAAAAAGTAAAAATACCATTTTATTAGAGGATTTTAATAGTAGAATAAAAAATGATGAATTATCAGGGAAAACAACGGTTTAATGAAGCATCAGTGAGGGAGATTTGATAATGTTCTTCGGAAAAAACGAATTCAGAATTAATAACACATTTTACGATCACCCCATACAACAGAAAATAACGCTGTTAAATTCCAGAGGACAGCAATCTATAATTGATTATATGATAACCACCAAAACAATACAACTTAAACAGATTCTAGACAAGATCTCAAACATCAGCAAACTTTGTCTTAAACCGCAAACTGTTAATATGTAAGTTAAATTTAAAAATAACAACTCAGGGAACAAGACCATTATATTTAGAAAAACTGAACATTGAAAATATAAATGGACTAAGTGTACAATTGTTTTATCAGAGTAGATTAAAGCAAAATCTAGAGAAAGATGGGAACGCATTAGGTTGCTCTACTGACAAAATGTTGACAGAACATAAGACAAAATAATTTACGCTGCTGCAAAAGTTTTAGAAAGAGAAAAGCTAACAAAAATAAAACTAAAAAAATTATGCAAGAGAAAAAAGTACCACATCAATGAGAAGAAAGGTTTACGATACCAATCTACAAGAAAAGAAATAGAAAAGACCCAAACAATTATCGAGATATTGTTTTGTTAAATGCAATTCTCAAATTATTCACATCAATAAATCGAAATCAACAGCAAGAATTTAGAAAAAACAGCAATTTTTGTACTACGTCAGTTAAATCGAAAAATCTGTTGTGTTATGTAAACTTTCAAAAAGCGTTACATCGAGATATTATTAAACAAAGATTTCATACACATAATTGATAATTGAAATACCAGTAGCAACCAGAAATGATGACTGCAAACAGAAACTTGTAGAGATCAAAACTAATGGATAAAACAAATTAAATCCGTGGTAGAACTACTAGGAAATATAATAGGAGACAGCAATATAAATATTTTGTGTTACGTAAATGACACTGTCTTAATAGCAAATAATGAAGATGACTTACAGAATTTCATGCATAGACTCAATACTAGAAGACAGAAATTTAATATAAAAATATCAGTATATAAAACAAAAACAATGTTTTTTAAAAATGCAGTAAAATATAAAGCAGAGATCAAAGGAAAAATTGTAGAACAAGTAACTTCTTTAAATACTTTGAGGCAAAAATAACGGCCAACAGAGAAATATCATTAGAAACTCGTAAACAAACAACTTAAAGCGGTACATATAGCAGGATGTTTGAGAAGTGTGGTGTGGGACAATAAATATTCATCTTGGAAACTAAACCTAAAGAATATAAAACAACAATGCAACCAGTTCTTACATATGCGAATAAAACAAGAGCGGAAACGAACATAACTAAACAGAAAACCAGAACAACGGAGATGAGTGTGTTAAGAATATTTGCATGAGTAACGCTAAGAGAGAGAAAGAAAAATAATGAAATAAAAACGAAATGTGATATTAAAGTTGTAATGAAATGGACAAAAGGAAGAAAAATAGAATGGGAATAGGCATGTGTAACAAATAAATGATGAGAGAATTGTAAAAACATGTAGATAAGATACCTATAAAAAAGAGACATCTTTGACATCCACCAAAATGGTTCTCGCCATCAAATAAATAAAGCAGGATAGACAAACAAGGCAAAGGCCTAGACGAAGTTAAAAATTTTTTTACCTCTATTATTTACTATGTCAAGTATTTCGTGCTTATTTTTCTGTTTTTCTTTTCATCTGCCAGTTTCTTAAGAATTTACCTTGCACAAGCCTTATTTAACCCAAAGTAAAAATATATTGGTATAGTCACTTCCACTATGACAACAAACAGCACTATAAGCAATAGTATTTTCATACAGTTGTGCAATATTTTGTGGATGTCTGTAATTATATAGAAGTACAATGTTTTAAGGGTGCAGCATTTAACTTAAAAAATGTGAAACATTCGCACCATATATAGTAACCGTTTAAATTAAAACCAAAATAAAATAAACATGCTCTTAGGTACCACAGCAAATAATAAACATGTAAATAAGAGTCAAATTTAAAAAATAATGTAAATTATTTTTAATGTTCTTGTATTTGTCTCTACAAAATTTCAATAAAAATAAAATATGACTGCTGTCGAATGACAAATATATGAAAAACTAGTAATATTTTTAAGTAAAAATAAAACATTGTTTTAAAAATTATATACATATCATGCCCATAAATACTGTTACATACTAACTTACTTACCAACTATTAACTGTTTTTGCATAATATTTTCAGGATTTATTAAATGGTTATTGATAAGTATAGTTACAACGGATTTAATTAAAATGGTCATCTTTAGCCTCTACACTAGTCTATGGCAACATGTACTACATCTATTGGAAAAGTATTGACTCCAGCCATTGGGGCTCACTCCAAAGAATCTCTTTAACCAAAATATGCCATTTAAAACTGTCTAAAATTTGTAATCTAATAGATTGAAATCTGAGCTACCAGAAAGCCAATCCTCTACTATTAGAAAATGAAGCACGTTTTTGCTCAGCCAAGTTTTGGTTGACCGTGATATATAGGCAGGAGCAAAGTCTTGCTGAAAGATCCTGAAAAATCGTGTAATTCAGAGATTTCACTATACATTCCAAAACATTTTATATATACAGCGGCCGACGATTTGACTTCCTATTCACACAAATTAATATCAATTACTTTATCATAATAGACTTCCTATAAAACCATTACCCTGTCATTTTGCTTATTGAAAGATTCCTTCAGTGCAGAAATTTTTTCATTTATAAACAAAGATTTTCTATGGCCGTCATGCGCGTACTCAGGCAACAATCGTAATGCTTTTTCTCGCTTGCCTTTCTTGAAAGCACCTATAAATAAACTTTCCCTGTTTATTTTATAAGCAGCTTATCCTAGGTCTTGTTTAAAAATACGAGACGTGGAATTTGTGGAAATTTGCTTCTCCCCATGCACAATCTTTGGTTTTCAAAGAGGATTTCGTTTAGTTTTGGCACTTACGGCTTTGACTGCATGAACAATCCGTGATTGTGGTCTTTCAGATCTTCGACGATTCTCGAAACCTCCTGTCTCTCTAAACAATTTTATAGCCCAATATACAAACATTCGGCTAATGCCAAGAACGTTCAGGCTCTTAAAGGGTACACTTTTCTCAGTTCTGCACTTATGTAAAACTATTACAACGCTACGGCTTTCTTTGTCACCCCACTCCATTGGTAAATAACCGAACTTGACAAGAAACACCATACAACTTTAAGACTTGACAATGGTAAACATATGTTAAAGCCACGGATATCTCAATTCTGCGCAAATCAAGGGTAAGTTTGATTTTGTAACAGTATTTATGGGAATAATAGGTACTACTTCTAGACTATATACCTTTTAAAAGTTTGATAGTTTAAAATGTACAGACTTATTTTGACATTAACATACACCTATTTTAGATTGTTTTTTTTATTTATATTTTGAAATATTGGGTGCTAGTTTTTGTGTTCACTTTTTCTATAAAGTCTAATGTACAATTGAATTCCAGTTTTAAAACAAGTTATTAAACTTTGTGTGTTTTATAGTATTCTTAATGATTAGTAAATTATAAAGCAGAGTAATGATAATAGTAACTTTCATTTTAGATAGTGGTTAGAATACCCAACTCCAAGCTCAAGTCTAAAGTGTTTCTGCTAGTGCTCGCCAAATCAATGAAGGAACCCAAATATTCAATCACATATCCTATAGGGTAAGTATTCTACTTAAATAATACAACTAAGATCATTTTAAACGAGGTTTCTTATCCTTACTTAAGTACGACGCGGAAGTAACACCTTTAAGCTTCAAACTTGATTTTTTGCTTTGTTTGAGTTTAAAATTAGATAAACTTTATGACATTGTTCAACAGCATTGCTAGTTATTAATGTAATCTACATACGTATTAACTATAAACAACAATTGACATATTTATATAACCATTTTTGTATATTAAAATAATGGGTGTTAACTTCCAACTAAATACTTCTAGACGCAATAGAAAATTTGTTATTTCAGCACAATTTAAATTATAGGATATTCGTCCATTTTATAAAAACTCTATCATTTTTATAGATCTAACATATTACTTATCTTCCAGGAAAATTATCTTATTAAAGAAGTTTTCTAAGCACTACATTAAATTAGAAGCAGAATAAAGAAATTTGAGAAATCCGGTGTAAATGAAGTAAAACATTTCTGTTACTTCGCATCAATCTCTTCAAACGATTAAAATAGGTATATGGTCTGATATTGTGCTGCTGAAGGATATCACAGCAGATGGCTATTTTTGATTAATTTTGTTCGATAGTTGGCTAGTAACAATTGTGAGAAATTCACATTCATTGCTTCCTAATACACAATATTTATCGATAGTGGTCATTTCCATTTTTCTCATGAAATAAATGGCACGTTAAACTTTATTTCCTCAATTTTGTTTCTATAAAACTATGCAATGTGTAAACAATAACAATATTTACGTATCCAAACGTGTTGTCCGGAAAGTTCGAAAAATACAAAGGCAAATTATTTGTGTCGATGTTTATCTATTCAATTATGTATTCGCCGTTTTGTTCAACAATCTTTCTCTATATTTAATGCAATTAGAAGATTTCAACCTTCCAGAACTTTTCAGGTATCTAGGTGAAACATTTCTTAAGGTTGCTTTTTGGCTTCCAAAAAGTTGAACTTGGCGTTAAGAGAATTTTGCTTCTTCTTCCGCATATCTTCTGCTACCCTATACGCATGTAGAGTATTCCTTTGATGTTTTATCTATCTAAGCTTCCAATTCTTTCGATCTCTGCCACATATTTTTATTTCGTTTTGCGTTTTTCGTCTAAGTTGTCCCATTTTGGTAATTTGGTTCATCTATGTTTCCCTTGGTCTTCCTCTCTTCGTTTTCCTACTACTTCTAGCTTCCGTAATGTTCCTTGGTCGTTTTTCACTAGTCATTCTCTAGAGATGGCCGTACCATTCTAGTTGCATTTTTTCTATTTTTTGCGTAGTTCTGATGTATGATCCTTTATACAATTTAATTTTGTTTTATTTGCTATCTTCCTTAGGATTTTTATTTTGGTGGCTATCACTGTTGATCTGTGTTTGTTTGGGATGGTCCACTTTTCACTAGATTGGAATTAGGATGGTATTATATATTATTGCACAGATTTCAGAGTAATGTAATCTCTATATATTTTCCAAACTTGACTCCCGGCTCTATTATTTTTGTTTTGCTTAGCCTTAATAATGTTATACTGAATTCTTTAATTTCTTCTATTACTTCCACATCTTTTCTTGTTAGAGTAATAATATTAGGTTGCAGTATGCCAATTATTAATGATATTTGTTTTAATTGTTTTACTTTTTCTATTGTCTTTATTCGTTAGCCGGATTCTATATCCTGCCTATATTTTAGCTTGGTATTATATTAGTTCTTTAAAGTATTTCCGATTGTTCTCGTTATTTTTATTAATTCTTTTCTTCTTAAATACTGTTCGGTTTTTCCTTTAAATTTTGAAGTATAAGTTCCGTTTACAATGAGCTTATTATATATAATTGTTGCTTTATTGTCCTGAATTGTTTTGAATTATTTTGTTTTAACTTCTGTATACCCATAAGATCTTTAGAAGAAATCATCTTTATCTCTGGCTAACGTTCTTAACTCGTATCACATCTCTACCGTCTCCTCCCAATTGCCTCGTAGTTTGCACGACCCACTCATTTGCTATAGGTTATCCAAATTTCTCGGTCAAAAACAACTTTTATACAAACTATAATTTGTAGTAAGTAACTATTGCTACAGTAATATATACCAATTTATATTTGCTGTTCTATTATTACTATCATTTTGCTGGTTAATATGTTGTTTTCTTTCTAGATGGCTTCCTATAATACTGTTAATTTTAAAGAAACTGCAAGAAACGACATATATTAACGTTGAAGGTCTCTATAGAATTATGAATCCACTAGCTAAGTGGGTAATGCATGAACAGCAATTACTTGAGGAAAACGCCGTAACAGTAACTAATAGGCGTTAAAGGATTTACAATAAAAAATTTCAAACTATTTAAAAATCAAAATATTTATCATTTTACTACATACATACATAAATTACCGACCTGTGTTTAACATAAACACTAAGTTGTTTGAACAAATTGGTATTGAAATTATTTATTCTAACAAAAATTAAAATGAATCGTGTAATGCGGTGGCTAGGCAAATCATTTTGTGTATATATAAATATTGAGCGGTATATAATTTTGTTTATTGTTATTCTTTTTTTTTTATTTGCATAGACTGTGTATATGGTAGTAATTCTACTATGCTTCTTTAAATTTTTCTTCCGTTCTTTTATCTTTTATATACATTTTTATTTTTTTTCTCTTTGCTGTTCTTACTTTTTTTTACAGCACTCATTTATTTTAACTCAAATTATTTTTGTTTATTTTACTAACTTCAATAATCAGTTCTCGTAACAATTACTTTTATCTCTAATTTTTGCCATAATATTTTTATAACTATTTATTTTCTTTATTAGCTATTTCCTCTGTTAGTTTATATTTGTCGTGTTGCTTAAATTTGTTGTAGTATTTGGTTTTATTTATTTTCAGTGTTTGCGTTTTAGTCAAGAAGTGTATTAAAATAACCTTTAACTATAAAGTTAGATAAATTATTAGTTAAAGTTTAGATGAGCGATAGACAAAACAGGTGTGCAATAGACAAGTGGGACGTCTATAGCTAAACACAAGAATAGGTTAAATATTAAAAGTCTAGTTCTATTCCAAGTATTTTTAAAAACATCTCTCTACCCCTGGAAACATATATCTTATTTATTTTTTTCTGACTTCAATATGTAATATTCACTATACACATATATTTATTTACTGTCTTCAATGTTCAATGTTAAATTGTTAGAATAGAAAATTATATTAATAAAACAAATGTATGTATATATATATATATATATATATATATATATATATATATATATATATATAAAATTACTGCATGAAGTATTTCATTATCCGGTATTTATTGATTAGAGATAGTTTAGTAGATTGTTGTTAACCACTGCTGTAGGCTACAATAAGGTAAACATATTATTAACACTTAGGTAGCTAAAACATAAGTCAGTAGTTAAAAATAAATACATATAAACCTGTAGTAATCCTAAGTGTAACAGTAAAATAAAATCGCGCTATTTATGGATTTGACTAACTATTGTTTGTGTGTAGGTATCAAGATACCATTAAGTGTATGTATATTACTGATATTTTAGTAGGTAGTATACTTAACATAATAATAACTGTTTAAAAATGTTATTGAAATACTTAACTCAATGTAAAAGTACGTGTGTTTATCAGTGTATAAATAAAATATATCAAAATGCTTATTTGTTTTATGTAAATTTACCCCTTGAGACCCATACTCTGGATTAGGTAAGTATTAACGTAATATGTTAAAAATTAGTTTTGGACCATAATACGGTATTTTTTTGTACTTTGGATACACTTCGACAAAATTTAAAATAAAAATATAGATAACTAGTATACAAAATGATATAGAGAATGCTCTTTACCGTATCTCTATCGCATACAGACCACTACTACCAAAGCTGTTTGCTATTTCCTTTTACTGCCTACACTTATTTAATTTATAAATAGTTATTTGACATTGCACTACAACTACTCTAAGAACATTAAAAGAAACCTGCAAAGCTTGCAACGCATAGCGAAGTGGCGAAGCAGTCTCCCAAATTTGAGAACCCTCTAGTTGACCTTTGACCAATCAGTTTCTAAATCACTAGCAAGCAAGCCTTTTTGGTCACCTGTCGATTGGTGAAAACAGAATTTGGAAATTCCCAGCCGTTCTCGAGTTATTGCTCGGACGGACGGACGGACAACATGAAGTTAGTAAGTGACTCCGGTTCGCTTCGCCACTTAATAACTAAAAAATTTGAGCACCTACTTGGGTTTAGTATAGTGTTTGGAAATACAGGCTTTCTGGAATGCGGAAACTGAAATGTTGTTTATAACCTTGGTCACGGAGGTAACCTGAAGGCAGCCGCTCCACTGACCTAGTCCACTGATAATGAAGTTTAGATGTATCTGTAGTTTTTCTGTTGCTCTTATGGTATTATAGTCGGGATATCTGTGGTATATAAAAAAATATAGGAAAAGTTTAAGGACGGATCCGGAATTAACAGGATGGTAACTTAATATAGTCTTTAAATTTAATTTTAAAGTCTTTCATTTAGGTACGATTATTGTAATAGCTAGATTTGGTGGAATGGTTTTCTTTTTATTTTACACGGTAATCTGCAATGCTATACCTCATGAAATGCCTGCTAGACACCAACAACACCGAAGCAAACATTTGTTCTTCTTCGAGGTTACTGATTCGTGGGATGAATTGGGCCATTATCGTTCTTTCCTCTATCCTTCATAGGAATATTTTGAATATTTTGGAAAGTAGTGACAATAGATTGAGTAACTTGTATAAATTGGTTTCTTATAGAAACATTCCAGATTTTGATACTATAATATATTATATTTCTACTGCATGGGACAATGGGAAATAGAGATCTGATTGAATATAGTTGATAAAAATTATTGCCTTTCTTGAAAACTCATTGAATACTTATATAAGTTTGTTTACTATTTCTTTATAGACTTTGGCTGGAGCAAATTATCTCAGAGAATAGCAATAGTTGGCCGTGCAAGTTGAGGTATTCCTCTACTTTTAGGTCGGTATTTCGTTAGATGGGAATGATTCAAAGACTTAACCAAGATATTTTTATTAATAAATTTTAGTTTGATTTGTACATTCTAATAGAGCTCACCAGCCAAAATTTATCAGTATACACCTCTCGTATTGTGAAAATCATAAACAAATATCATTACACAAACTTGGAACCTGCCAGCGTGTTGATGGGACCTACACCCATCGCCGATATGACTTAGGTCGCTTGACGTGCAGCTCCTGGCCACTGCACTGCCGCCACAATCGCTGTTTCAGGAAAGAGAAGTGTTTTATCGGATTTCTCACTTTCGCAGCAGAACTGGACTAACAACTTTTACTCTGTATCAGTGCAACCTCAGAATATCTGTGCTGTAATTCAACATAACTAAAGACAGTAAAAAATTAATTATTAATTATAATTTATTTTCGTCTAAACATACTCCTGCATTCGAAAATATTAAAGTAAAAGACGTATGTATCTGCGCGCTTCAAATATAGTGTGTTGCGATAACATAAGAAAAAGTTAAAAGGTTAGTGTATTTATTTATATAGCCAATTAACAATTCATATCTTAGAATATAAATAAACAGAAAAGTTGGGTGAAAGCCGCAATAGCTAACAATTAAAGTTTTACGCATGCACGATGCTAACTATTTCCACCACCGATAGTTTATGATATAAATTCAAAAATTTAAATAACAACCAACAGCATTTTCACTACCAGTAATGCCTATAAACAAGCAAAACCCTATTTAATACAGTCATAAATCTATAACAAACACCACAATACAGCCCACAATATCAAAATACGTCAATACCACAATTTCCACCACCACTACAGAATCAAACAAAAAGGATAAATAATGCAAAATAACAAGAAAACAACACATAGTCCAGAACAAGAGCCACAAGTTCCACACAAACAATAATGAATGAATATTGATTGGATGGTACTGTTAAAACTAGTAATAGATATGTTTAATAAATTGAAGTCGACGATATGAAAACCGAAATAGTAGAAATATCAACAACGAGACGAAACCTCCACCAATTTTTGCATCTCGAGTTACAAACATCAAACTACTCACAGAACTGCTTGAAAATATAGCCTAAAACAATAACATAATTAAAGCAATTTCCAATAAGCAATCAAAGATCCAATCCAAAATAAAGAAAAAATATACCGAAATTATCAATTTGCTGAAAGAACATACTTATAAACCTAAACAAGAGAAAAACCTTCGATTTGTACTAAAAAATCTACATTCATCATCAGATATGTATTAATTTCTTGAAATATATATATTGCTTTCCTTGGTTTTTAAATCTATAAAAAACTACGACAGGGGTTGTTTAGATTGAATAAATTTCTCGAGAACTTCTGTGCGATAAACTTCATTCATATATTTTGTGAGAAGCAGTGGGCCGACAATTCCATAATGGGAAATCACACTATACACTAACTTTGGTCAAATGTGGGTTTTTGGTACCCCAGTGTGGGTAATTTTGTTTGTTGACATAGTCATTTAGTTGAAAATAGGCCTCATCCGTAAAATGGGCGTGCTTTATGTCCAACTTTTTGGTCTGAACCATCTTCATGCTCACTTTTACAAAAGCGAATCTTTTGCTAGTATTGACCTCAGTCAGAGGCGTTTGCAATTGAATCTTATACGGAAATAGATTCAATTTCTAGATGAGGATGATGTGCATAGAGCCCACAATTACACGGAATTGAGCTGCGCTTTTAGAAATAGAAGATATGGGCTCTTGTTCATAAAACTCCCGAGCTTGTTCTACGGTTTCAGAAGTGGTCGCAGTAACTAGTACACCCGTTCTTGACAAATGGTCATCCAGTACATTTCTTGTCTTCTCAAGCTTCCCAATCAGCTCATTATAACACGGTAAAATAAACAATTTATTTATAGAGCGAAATTTATCATCGTATATTTTACCTTGCTATCAGAGTCAGACAAGGTAGTGTGCTTGTCAAACTTGGTCTTGAAGGCAGTTAGCGCTCCACTAGCACTTCAGTCCCTCTCGTAAAAGGCGGCCACAATGAAGACCCTTTTTTCGGTTGAATAGCTGATCTTAGCTGACGCCATATTCAGTGTTGACCGGGTATCTTCCCGTTTCGTGCGTTTTGGGGTTTCTACCTGTTTTAGTGAATTTCGTGCGTCGAAATTTTGCACTCTGACTAAGTAAGTTGTTCGTTCCCGTTTCGTGCGTTTTGGGATTCCTACCTGTTTTAGTGCCGTTTTGGGGGCTGAGATTTTGCACCTTGATTAAGTAATGTCAATTGTTTAAAAATTAATTTTGAAACTGCAGCTATACAAGGTATTCGGAACATATTCCCAAATGCGACACTGAAAGGGTGCAATTTACACTTTAACCAATGTTTATAGCGGAAAATTTAGCAATTGAGTTTGGCTTGTTTATATCGGGACGACGAAGAGATTCTCAAACACGTGTGAAAATGTGTTTCATTAGTACCTTCAGAAGCAAAAGTTAAAGGCTGACTACATATTATGGGGTCTTCTCCCCAACACATCTTGGTACAAGGTTTTAATGATTATTTCGTAGAACACTGGCTGGAAAATAATGTGGTTGTAGAACTTCATATTGCTCCTCACAAAATAGCTAAAAAGTACCAAAACGTAGACCAACCTATTCAACAAACTGTAGTAGGAAATTTATATGGGTCAGTGTTTGAATCATCTTGCATATATTGTCAAATTGTAATATTTAGGTTTTTTATTAAAGTTAAGTATTTTTGTAATGCTTGTACAAATAATATGTCAATAAATTATTATTGCTATAAAATTATTTTCTGCTCTAAAACGTGTTGATTTAGAAGTATTTCTGTTACGTTAACGATTAATTATAATGTAATATTAAATAAGCATCTGCAGTTTAAAAATTTGCAATACCTATAGTAAGAAAACTCGGAACTAAACAATCTAATTGCTGGTGAGCATGTAGGACCGGATTAGTAGTCTCCTGCAGGTCAGCGCACGAAACGGCACTCGAACCAGGTAGGGGTTTTGGACCACGCACGAAACGGAAACATTTTAATCGACGCACGAAACGCCACTAAACCGTTGACCTAGAGTGTAAATAATACTCCAAACATTAACCTAGCTATAACTAACGTCAAACATGAAATTGGATAAAAATTATGACCACGGCAATAAAAAAAAACTCTTTTGCATGACATAATGAAGGCCCTGTAGTATGCATGATTTATAGAATATAATATTTGAAATGCAAGGAGAACAACTGAATATAACCCACTGTGAGGACCGGCCTAGAGATAAGCGCGTGGTTTACGTGATAAGATAATCCGCCACATAATTATAAAAACTTGAGGCCGCTTAAATTCTTATTGATAGTAAACAACTTTTCAATTAATCAAAAAAATCAGGATGCAAAATCAATCTACACAAATCAAATACCACAAAAATTTTAATTGCAACAAATGTGTCAAAACTAATTTCCTATGCTTCCCATGCTTTCCATTCTTCCAAAATCTTCAAATCAATCATGCCAAACATTAATAACATTTATTGCATATAACAATAGCTGAAAGTACACCATAAACTAACACAGCAAACAGATTTCAAACGCTTTCTGTGAAAGAACGCATTAACGACTCAACTGTAAGCTATACTAACCTAAAAAAAATTAGTCCTCCATACACATACACAGATATACATATATATTAGGGTGTCCGTTATTTATAAAATCGCGAATTTTTTTGAGAGTACTAGTTAAATATCTTCTTTTCATGGTAAATAAATATTTTGAAATAGAAAACTCATTGGCAACTCTTATTTTCGCGTGCCTGTAGGCAAATCAAATTTCCCATTTGATTAACATGGGAAAATCGTCTTTAAACGCTCAAATTTTTTTTTACAAATTGTAGGTCTTTACGTATGTCAACTTACAATGGTAAAACTTCAAACACCGTGTATTGAATACAAGGAAACTTTTTTGCAACAAGAAAACTATTTCTGGTCAATAGAAAAATTGAAAAGCCAAAAAACAAATCAATAAAATTGCCATGCACCTTCATCCATTTTTCGATGCGAAAGTCATGAACTAACATCAAAATAGTACGAAATTCGTGTTCTATGGAAAATTTACGATCGATTGACATTTTCTCTGACATTTTTCTACGTCAAGATGCCGATTTTTGAGAGCAAATATGGTTTTTTCAATTTTTTGTCAAAAAACATCAAAATTTAAAAAATATCACCTAAAATTTTTTGAACGATCTTTTTGTTTACAAATACCGTAGAAGAACGGCAAAAGATGTGGAAACTGAAAATACCAAACTTACTCGAGATGATTACAAGTAGTTTTTCAATCTTGCTCGAGTTTTTTTAGGTTTAGTCCCAAGGCATGAAGTTACCTTTAAAAAATCTGGTGTGAACATCACACGATTTTCCTTATCCTATTATTTGGGTAATTCTGGCAAAAATCCTGGGCTTCAATTTTTTTGAGTTTCTATTTTACCAACTTTTACTTTAAATTCATGTTTATCTGGTGATAACAAATCATTTTTATTCTCATGAATTTTTTGTATCTTCAACAGTTCAGATTTGCAACCGCTTTGCGACCGATTTTGAGACCTTGCGACAGGATATATCTGTCTATGTTCTTGTATGCAACTTAATAAAAATTGCTTTTGTTCCTCTTCAACAGTGATTGCGCCATGAAAGTCTTTCATTAACTTAACCGCTCTTTCAGCCTATCGTTAACCGCTTTCACTGTTTGCACCTTCTTTTTAGCGTGTTAAAACGAATCATAATTTGACCATGAAGTAGGACATTCGTTGAGAAAAGTGTCATCAATTTTGAGTCGATTGAACAAGGACCTGGTTTTGATTGAAACAGTCATTGATATTTTTTTCTGAAATTAAAAAGAAAGAACAGTTATCATACATCAAAGTAATAAAAGAAAACAAAGGAAAATTAATATTTTACTTGTCAGACTTACCGTAAAGTGGGCCACAAAGTTCTTCTTTGAATTGAATGTAGAATTTACCGTGAATTGATGGATTTTCTTTGGCTAAGTTAGCAACCATTTTTACTTTATTTTCTTGGTCTACATCGTCGTCAAATAGAGATAAGACAGACACTTCATCTGTCAAATACCATAAATGCTAGCAGAACTTCTGTAAAGCTGCTTTTGAGACGCCTTTGTCTATTGTTTCCTAAGCCTTCATGATTTCCAAAAAGCACAAATCCTGGTAAGGTGCATTTACCTCTAAAGTGCATTGCAGCCCTTGAAAACTAAGTAATGATATTTTTAATGAATAAATTGCTCTCGCCGTCCATCGAGCTTGGTGCATGGCACCTGGAGGCCAAATATTAAATTTCTTCTCTGTATATCCGCCAAGAAATATTATTGAAAGCTCTATTAATTCTCGATAGTCATCTCTAGCAATTTCTTTAGTGAATTCAGTTCGGTAAAATTCTAGCAGTTTGTCAATTTCTGAAACATTTAAGCATGATAGCTTTTCTATATAGCTCTATAACCTCTCGGGATCGATATTGGAATGACAATGGAATGTCAGGTATTGTAGTAACTTCGCTGATTTTTGCCTCAGATACGCCTTTTAATACCAATTCGTAGACTTGATGGCGGCAAGCGAAAATAAGCATTTATCTATTCAGTTTCTGTTCGAAAAGCACACAGGCACCATTAATACGACCTGTGTTTGAAGCAGTATATCACAACAGAGAATCTGCGCTTTACCTTTAAGATTCCAATTAATAATAGCGTTCAAAACTGCCTGTACCTTTTCGCTTCCTGAAGAATTGTCTAATTTTGGCACAACGATAAGTTGTTCTTTATTATCATACGAAATATAGGTAGACGTTCTTCTTTAGACTTGCGTGCATTTAAAGCTGGCAACAATTTTCCATCCTAGTGGTCAGTTACAGTATCCGGTACCTCGTCTTGGAAATCAACTTTTATAGCTTCTGTCCGCTCTTTTCGCTTTTCCGACGAATTATTTGAATGGAGGACTTGCTTATAGAAAATTCGTTAGCGTTATGTCCAAATGCTTCAATAGTTGCTTCAATAATAAATACAGAATTTTTCATACTTAACTGACACCTATCTAATGCTGCTACTAATTTTGGAGTGATAAAATTTTTCCTCATAGAATTTTTATTATTATCGGGCTGTGTGATCTCAGTTGGAATGGGCAAATTTTCTTGTAAATTTATTATTTCAGATTCAGAAGACGAATTATCTTGTAATGCTTCATAAGATGATGTCGAAGGAGTTAAGAATGACAAATATTTACCACGCCACTTTTGCTCCTCAATGTTTCTAAGGCGCACCTTTTCATCTTTTTCGGTCACTTTTTTGTCCACTCCAGCTAAGTGATCAGGTCGACCTGGCTCTCTCTGCCGCTGCAAGAAGATCCTATCTTCATTTATCATTATTAATTGAAGAACATCGGCATGTGCAATGTCAAACAAATTATCTAAGTTTGTAACAAACTCTTGTTGGCGCTGCTCATGCACGTCTTGTGTTTTGTTTCCATTTTTTTTTCAAATCTCTCCCAACTTGGTATAAGGTAACTAGTTTCTTAACATAATTAGGTGAAGATTTAGTCTGTATACATGACTTTTTCCAATAAATAATGCACTCACGAATAGTAAGATTTGCGCTTGCATTGACTCTTAAAATCATTTTATGAATATTATAGATCAGACCTCCCAGTACTTGTCCATTAGACGGAAGTTTTGAACTGGTAATTTGATGTTTTACGTCTCCTATTAAAAATATTTCCTTTTTAAAACTGCATAACTCCGCTGACATGTTGACTGAACGAAATCAATGCGTTTACTAATAAAACAAACAAACAATAATTATCACATCGATACGTTAGCTTCCGCGCGCTTTAGTATGCAATTACTGATATGTTTCGATGCAAGTCGGCACGGGTTGCCATAGTTCTAAGTACATGAAACTTTATTTACAATTGTTTTGACATAATTCAAACAAAATTAGAGGGTATGCGTTGAAAAAAAAAGAACTTTTATTTTTTTGGGACACAATATATATATATATATATATATATATATATATATACGGAGTTTAAGATCTTCAAACGTTGATTTAAGACCTTACCAAAGCCATCAAAAACAAAAGATATTACTACAAAACGCTAACAAACAACATAGTGAAGATAATTATTCTTCTCAATGATCAGGCACAAAGAAGATATAGTTTACCACACCTAACAAAGTAAACAGGAAATAAAAAAACAGGTTTGTAATTTGGGATCTACATCGTTCACTTCCTACTCAAAATATCATGAATAAACTAGGCATGTTGCATTCAATAAGAAAAATCATCATCTATGATCCGGAATTTGTCGCATCAGATCAAAGTATCTTTCTGACTTTTTCAAATTAGATCATTCTTGACATGGATCTTCAATTCCATCAGTAGACTCAAATCGGCGACCACACAAGAAGTACTTCTTTGATTGGAAGAGACCGAAGTTGCATGGAGAAATATCTAGACTGTAAGCTAAATCAGAAGAAATTCGGCATCGTCCACCTTCTCGAACTTCTACTTAGTTGAGCAATTAACGACTGATCTCGATTTGCTTTAGTGATTACATGCGGCTTCCTGTGAACAAAATCAAGTTGATAAAACAAATCACCAGGAACCAAAGCCCGATCACGACTGCTTGATGAAAGTTCATTTTCCAATGTTGTCACCGAATCTTCATTTTTCAATTTTGATGGACAACTAGAACAAGAGTTGTCTTTAACACTAAAATCTCTTTCGTTTGAACCATTTGTCTACTGTCATTTAAGCAAATGTTCTCTCAACTTTAACTTTCCAATTTGTCTTGACTACATTTGTTGTAGTCAGACCTATCTTGCCATAATGTAACAAAACTCCAAGTCAACTATTAATTACAATTACACAAAATAAAATAAAAAAAACAAAAAATAAAAAACAAAAATGTCATTTTTTTATCAATCTCATATCATAAAAAAAATAAACTCAGTTCATAGACTAATAACAATTATTTTGGATAGTAAGGTAACAGCAAATAATCTTTTATCAAGACTTTATTTTTGAGAAACCAATTGGGAACAATTCAAACTCCTCATCAATAGTAATACTAAACTGAACCAAAAAATTCATATCAATTTTACAACAAAATTGAAACGAAACATTTGGTTACTATATCAGAAACTTATTACCAGAAAACTATATTATCTAAAAAGCTGATAATAAATTTAAAATAAATAGAAACTGCACCCATACTATTTTCAAAAAAAAGATATATTTATAAAAAAAATACTTTCCCACAATTTCCACCTAATAAATGAAATACCGACGTAAAAGTAGAAGAATACCTCAACTTGCCTAGCTAGCTATCGCTAAGATTATTTGCTCCAGTCGAGGTCTATAAAGAATTAAGTCAAAAAATTTATATAAAGCGTCAGAATTTGATCTTATAGTCAGAACAGTACTCAAACAGTTTCCGATAAATGCAGTAATTATCATTAGAATAATATTCCATCATATCGTTACTTTCCATTTCCCCATACGATGGAAATATGCACAGACGATTATAGCACCAAAATCTGGAAAGTCTCGACAAGAAAGCAGTTCTTACAGGTCAATCAATATATTGCCACTACTTTTACAATATTTTCAACAACTCTTAGTATGCAGGACAGAGGAAACAAAATCAACGGACAAATTGATCCCACTTTGAGTAAATCAGTTTACAATCCAAAAATGTCATAACATTTTAAATCACATTAAAAATGTGTGCCTCGTTGATCTTGGACATTTGATAAAGTATGGCATGCAAAATCTACGTGTTATTAAAATCATAGTTAAATAAACTTTATTAATATTAACTAGACTTAGACTCCCCATCAAACTACCGTTTTATTAATTTCGGTGTTCTGCAAAGTAGCGTCATTAGACGTTTCCTAAACCTTCTCTATATTGCAAATATCCCGAACGCTAACACCACCTTAATTACTACCTTCGCTGATGACAGATATAATGTCATCGAACACTAATCCCATCAGAAAAACTACATATACATCTAAATCTGTTATATGCTTAGTCAGATCAATGGAGAATAAAAGCGGTAAATCCACGCAAATAATATTTACTACCAAGCGAAGCAATTGTGTCCAAAACAGCTTACAATTATCAATTATTGCAATGTAACAAAGTCAAATTACAATTAAAAAAGGTAGAAGTCTATAAAGTATTAAGGGATGCTCTTGATAAAAATAAAGTAGCAAGGCACACATATAGCCTTGAAGAGGAGAAGACATACAGAGTCGTGTTAAAGAATATGCATCATTCCACAGAAACTGCCCTAATCAAGGAAGTGCTATTGAAAGCAGGGCACGAAGTTGTAAATATTATGAATGTTATCAACCGAGAAACTAAGAAGAAAAAAAATCTCTTCTTCATTGATATCAAGCGTAACACAAATAACAAGGACATATTTAAAATTAAAAATATTGAGAATTCAATTGTGCAATTTGAAGAACCCATAAGGAAAACGCAGATACCTCAGTGTAAAAATTGCCAGTGATACGGCCACACAAGGAACAGGTGCACTAGGCCAGCCCGATGCGTCAAATGTGCAGGGCTGCACGACTATCGCACGTGTGCAAAAAAACCGTAATGATGGTAAACCTGCTAAATGCGTACTATGCGACGGTGCGCACCCAGCTAATTACAAAGACTATAAAGTTTATGTCGACATCCTAAACAGAAGAATCCCGGGTCTAGCTTGTAAAATACTTACCTCCGTTAATCAACAGCGGTCAATTCAACCAACAACGCAACAGCAAATGACACAAGTACAACCTAATCAAGAACAACAAAATCAACCTCAGAACCTAACGATTACCAGTATGCAACATAAAACCCTCACTACCCTTACTACAGATATGTTGGAAAAACGTCATTCCAATCTTCATGTTACAGCGAGCTGTCAATATAATCAAATAAATCGTCAACAACCAGGTCAGCAAACAGGGGACTTAACCTCCATCATTATATCAATGCAATAAACTATATTGGCGCAACAGCAAACAATAAATGAATTATCAACACAGATCAGGCTCCTAAGAGAAGAATTGTCAAATAATAAAAATGGCTCCAATGTATAAAGTCGCCTTATGGAATGCCAATGGTCTTTCAAAACAGGCAAGAAGTAGAAATGTTTCTTAAGTTACATAATATAGATATTTTACTCGTTTCAGAGACTCATTTCACAAGCTCAAGTTACCTCAAACTACAACATATATTCCACAGAATATCCAGAAGTAGAGAGACATGCTATGGGAGGTACGGCCATACTGATCAAGAATAGTATTAAACATTATGAGCTATCAAAATTCAAGGAGGACTTCCTACAAGCAACTAGTGTTCGAATAGAAGACTGGCACGGTCCTCTCACATTCTCAGCAGCGTACTGCCCGCCAAATCGCCCTACTAACAAAGAAGATTTTATTAACTATTTTCGCTCCCTGGGTAATAGGTTCCTAGTAGGCGGAGACTATAATGCGAAAAATACTCTCTGGGGCTCCCGTATATCTCCACTAGGACGGGGAAGAGTACTATACAAAGTTGTCCAAGAACTACAGCTAAATCATTTTTCAACATATGAACCAACGTACTGGCTCACAGATGTTAACAAAATTCCGGTCTTGCTGGATTTCTTCGTGACCAAAGGTATAGCTCCTGGGTACCTGGACATCTCATCATGCTTGGATCTTAACTCCGATCACACTCCCGTTATAGCTACAATAAGTGCAACAATTATTGAAAAAGAAGAGCCATCAAAACTTTTTAATAACAGAACAGATTGGTACCACTTTAGATCTTTAGTGGATAATAAACTGAATATGAAAATACCGCTCAAAACCACTGATGACGTTGAGGCTGCGGTATGGAACTTCACCCAAGTATTACAAGAGTTGGCTAGGGAAGCGACACCAGATATCCCAATTACAAGGAAACAGGAATGCTACCCAATGGTCATCAAAAAGAAAATTGCCGAAAAAAGAAGGGTGAGGAGAATCTGGCAGAACACTGGTTACCCCTCTGATAAAACACGCTATAATAAAGCATCTGCGGAACTCACGAGTTTAATAAAAGACTTAAAAAATAAAAGCTTTCAAGAGTACTTGGAAAATTTAAGCCCTACCATTGATACAAACTACGCTTTGTGGAGAGCAACCAAAAGGATTAAATACCAGCATCAACAAATTCCCCCAATACGCAAAGAAGACAACAGTTGGGCACGCACTGATTCGGATAAGGCAGATGTTTTTGCTCAGTATCTTAGTAACGTTTTTCAACCTTCGCCCTCTTCTTTAACACCAGAAGAAGATGCTAAAATGAAGAATTATCTCCACACACCATATCAATTGGCCCCACTGCCAAAGCTCTTCTCAGTTAAGGAAGTTAAAGGTATGGTTAAAATTGATCTACATCCAAAAAAGGCCCCCGGCATTGATCAAATAACAGGAAAGATAATCAAGGAACTTCCTCACAAAGGCTTTGTTATGATTACAATCTTATTCAATTCAATCCTGCGTTTAGGGTGCTTTCCGTTACTCTGGAAGGTGGCTCAAGTGATTCTTATATTAAAACCTGGGAAACCACCCAACGAGGCTGCTTCATATAGGCCAATTAGTTTACTATCCATACTTGGTAAACTATTAGAAAAATTGCTAGCCAAAAGACTTACGCCAATCATCGAAGAGATGAATTTGATTCCAGCGCATCAGTTTGGATTTAGAAGGGAGCATTCAACCATACAGCAGGTCCATCGTGTAGTCAACTTAATAAATAAATCTTTTGAAGAAAAAAGTTACTGCACAGCAGTCTTCCTCGACGACAGCCAAGCATTCGATAAGGTGTGGCACGATGGCCTGCTGTATAAATAATATTATAATTCAATCATACTTAGAAGAAAGATACTTCCAGATAAAATATGATCAAACGCTCACTAAAATACATCCAATTAGATCAGGGGTACCAGAGGGGAGCGTTCTCGGACCCCTTTTGTATATCCTTTTTACAGCTGACATGCCTACCAATGATCAGTCGCTCACAGCTACTTTTACGGATGATAAAGCAATCTTGGTGAAACATAAAAACCCAGTCACAGCTGCAAGAACGCTACAAAATCACTTAAATGATATCGTAAATTGGACCAAGAAGTGGAGAGTTAAAATAAATGAGTCTAAATGATACCACATTACGTTCACAAAGTGTAGAGGCAACTGACCACAAGTTTTTATTAACAACAATCCATTACCTCAAGTAACAGAGGTCAAATATCTAGTAATGCACCTTGATAAGGGGCTGACATGGAAGCCACATACTTGGAATAAAAGAAAACAACTTGGCACCAAATTTAGCAAACACTACTGGCTACTGGGCAGAAAATCCAAATTGTCTCTCAGGAATAAATTGTTAGTTTACAACGTCGCGTTCAAACCAATTTGGACGTATGGTGTCCAACTATGGGGAACTGCAGCCAACACTAACATCCAAATTATCGAAAGATATCAGTCAAAAGTCCTATGTGCTATGTGCGATGCTCCGTATTTTGTGAGGAATGCTGACATAATGAGTGTTGTGAAAGTGGACACAGTTAAGGAAACTATTAGAAAGTTTAGTGCAAAATATCTAAATAAACTAGAACATCATAGCAACGTCTTAGTGATCAACCTTTAGGACAATAGTGACAACATCCAAAGACTAAACAGATTAAAGCCCCTTGACCTGCCAAATAGACTTTAGTTGTAGTTAATGTTTTTATTATTATTATAAATATAAGCAACAACTATATTTTAAGATAACACTGAGTTAGGGTCACTGAACCCTAACTCACATGCATACTACTCAACCCACAAATTAAATTTGCTTATTGTAAGTCTCTATAGATTGCAAATAGTTAATAAATTAATAAAAAGAAAATTGTGTCCAGTTTACTATAAATAATACGCACATACCAATCAAAATCGAAGTAAAATGCCTTGGATTCCACCTAGACCAAAAATTGACATGGAAAGCCCATATAAAAGCCAAACGTAAACAACTCGACTTAAAGCAAAAATTATGTACTGGTCAATCGAATAATAATCTATTATCAGCAAAAATCCGTATGGGCGTACATGGTTGAGCTATGAGAATGTAGCAAACCTTTAAACACCAAAGTGCTGTAAACATTTCGGTCAAAAATATTGCAATCAATAGTTAACACTCAATATTTTATCAGCAACCAGAATGACTTTGAAATCCCACACGCCAATAAAATAAATAAAACCTGCCAGAAATATTCTCATAACAACCAATTACTAACTAACCTCTACAACCAACAATTAGTAAACAGAAAGCTAGAAAGGCATTGTCCCGAAAATCTCATTGAGTAAGTTCTGGTGGCCTAATCAAAACATAATATTTACTTATTACTGTATACTTTAGTCGAGTAGATTATACATTTGTATTAATATCACTAGTAAAAAAGAAGTGCTACATATGATCATTTTATAAAAATATCACAGTCTTTTTTTTTAATTATACACAAGTGTACAAATGAACGAAATGACTGTGTCATCTTTTTATAAATGTTACTGAAATTAATGGAAACTCCATATGTGAAATAAACACTCTAAATACGATCGACGTGAGTTACAAATACTTAGTTCGTTTATCCGTGCACTCTCTGCTCTTGCAGTTTATTGCTCAAGTGAATACAAAACTATACATACTACAGCTTTCCTAAATTCTGAAGATTAACTAACTAAGCTTTAGATACACTTTTTCTTTATTACGTTACAATTAAATTATCCCACACACGCATACTTTTATTTTACATGAATATCTTAAATCATTTAAAATTGAATAAACTAATCAACAGCTTTTCAGATCTGATACCTGCAGAGTTTGCTTTGAAATTTCTTGCAGCATATTTTTATTTTCAGCGCCAAGTATTTTAAAAAGGTCATTTTTGTTTTATTTAACTTGCGTCCGTGGTCTTGGCATGAGAGTGCAATTTCCAACATTTTATTACATAAAGTCTAATGGAGTATAATAACTTCTGTAAGACATAATAAAAAGGGTTTTGCATTAAAGCTGCTTCCTGCTTGCAGTTATAACTAATATCGTTTGTGCTCAGTTTATGCTCGTTTTTTGGAAAAACATCATTTTAATAACCTGTGTCTTGAAACTGTATTGCGTTATCGTATATTGTGATTTTCTGTTTTGGCGTAGTTTTCATAAATTAGAAAACAAAATTTTAATATGAATACGAGTGGAAATTTTAAAACTATTTCAGTTGACAAAGGAACTACTATAAATTCAAAGTTGTGTAATTTTTAAACGACAAAATTGAAAATTGCAACAAATCTACAAAAACGAAAACAAGCACACGAACAAAATTTAATAAATGCAAATTTCTGCCCTCATAATGTTATTGTCAGAGATTTTTTATTCGGAAGGCCAATAAATCAAAAACGAACTTAACAAGATCAGAACTTGACGTAAGTGTTTTAGAGAATTTAACTATTAGAATGTTAATGTGTAATCATGGCGAGTTAATAGATTTTCTAAGTAAAATAATAATGTAATAGCACTATCACTGCAAACGCTGGCTTACGGAACGTGCACTTCAAATGTATGGTAGTATTTTGTAGAGAAAATGGTTGTGGAGGATATTTGTTTTATATTAAAGATGCAGTTTAGTTAATAATATGGCTACACCTGAGCATTTCGAAGTATTTGCTGTCTATTTAAACAATACAGACATAATTTTAATAAGTTTATACAGAACTCCTGGAAGTTCAAATTGTTCGACACTCTGTTAGTTGCAGATGAAATAAGTAATAAACTATTTATCTTAAGTGATAACCTGAACATTTTTCACTGACTATCAAAAAATTGAGGTCAAATTAAAATTGTGATATATTTTTAGTTAAACACTTATTTGTAGATTGTAAATTATTATGCCGTATCTAGTAGGTTAAATTTATTATTCAATACCAAATCAGAAAGCATATTTTTTGGTTTTTGCAATTTATTTAAAAAAAGCAACAAATTTTAAATGAACCGACTTTTGTTATTAAGACCAATATGAAAGTAAAACAATGAATAAACTCATCACTAATAACGTGTACTCCCTCCTCTTGAGTTAATGACTGTTTGAAGTCGGTGAGGCATACTCTTAATTAAGTTGCGGATCACATTCTCGTCGATGTTATTTCAATTCTGCAATGGCAACTCTTTCAGCTTCTGGGCAGTTTTTGGAGCTGCTGTATGCCTTCATACATCGTCTCAACTCATCCTAAAGATGTTCAGTAGAATTCATGTCTGGACTGAAGGTAGGCACTCGAACTGCCTAATTCCCACATTAATAAGATACTCTCTGACAACCCTGACTAAGTGAGGTCTATAGTGATTATGGAAAGCATAACATGATCTTGTAGTGTTGATAAATATACTAGTTAAATTTTAAAGTTCAGATGGATCTAGATGTCACAGTAACGCTTGTATGGATGACATTTTTCATAATATTGGAGAAGTCCATACAAACTTAACTACATCTTCTAGTTCGGACCAAAAGAATTTTTGCTCAAATCTACCTTTCAATGCTAATATAATATCTCCCAGTTGTGGTCAGATACAGGCGTATCTAAGGGAACATCTACGTAATTTGTTTACATTAGAGCTTGTTAATTTGGATTGGTCCCTAGTAGTTAGCTGTTGTGATATAAATGCTGCTATCATATTTTTGCAAGCTTTTTATGAAGTCAGTGTCGAAGTATACTGCAAGACAAAAATTCTATAAATAGCGACTCAAGTCTAATGGCAAAAGAACTTGAATTACTGTTAAATTTTCGCAAACAAAATACTGAAAAATAAAACAAATAAACAAATAAAATCAAATAATCTAAACGCATGAATAAAAAATAACAAAAGCACAAAATTATAAATAGAGCTTGAAACATATGCACAAAAAAATATTAACTATAAAACGGTTAAAATATGCACTAAAATATGCAAAATAAATATACGTGGTGCGGTCGGAATAAGTGGACTGTATAGGTAATTTTGAATTTTGAATAGAAAACTTGAAAAAACTCTAAAGTTAAAACACTAAGCTGTGGAAATGGCGCTTCCCGCAAATATCGGTTCCCTGCTATTGGTCCTGGGGCTTCCAGAAGGAAAGGAGGAGGATGTGGATAAAAATTAGGACAAGTTACCTCAATCTTCACAGCAGACGAAACGGGGAAGTCTTCCTGGTGTAAAGGTTCCCTCGTCGAGCTGATAATTTGTCGGCGAGAGCACAGCGAAAAAATGCCAAATGCAAAAGCGCGAACAAAGGCAAATGCGTAATGCCGCGAACAAAAATGCGAAATGCAAGTTTTAATAAAGCAAAAGTATAAAGTCGCGTGAACTTAACGTAATTGAAATGGCCAGTTTAAAATGAATAAAGCAAAGGCTTAATGTCGCGCGAACTAAACGAAATCAACGTCCCAAAGCAAGTGCTCAAAGCCAATTCTAAAAGCCAATTGCACGTACTTAAATGCACATATTGTAATTTGGTCCAATTCTAGATCAATCCTCTGCTTACTATTTAATACAATGTTAATTTCTTTAAACATAATGTAGTCTTCATTTTTTGTAAAAACATAGTTTAGCTTTGTTTCAACTTTTTTTAAATTTCACCTTTAGCTATTGTGCTGTTCAAGCTTTCAATAACGCTTAAACTTTCATGTAGTAAAAATTCTCGCTTCTTGAATTTTTTTAATGGCAGTTGAATCTCAAACAAAATTAGATTTAGTGTAAGCTAACTGCTGTTTAAGTATTGGATCTATAAAATATTTAATACAATTTTCAACTGCAGCTGAACTTTGAGAATCAAACGGACATACAACATCTTTGATTTCAGTGTAATTCGTTGTAAGAAAATCTACACATTTTAACCAGGTACCCCATCTTGTTAAGATCGACCCTGGTGGTAAACGGAGTTGAAGGTACTTTTTTTGATACACTTAAAATCTTAGAGGTGCTTTGATAAAAACCTTTTTAACATTCGAAACTAAACTATTAACTAAATTATATTCGTCTAACAGTTTCAGCAACGCGATTTAATCCGTGAGCTAAACAAGTACAATAAATGAAATTAGAGGAAAAACTTGCCAATGTGGTTTTTACGTTCAGCCATTGCGTCGTGATAGTTAATGTCAACATATTTTTTACGTAAAAACGTCTTTAAATGCGGCACGAATACTGAATATCTTTCCAAAATTATGAGCGACATTAAAATGGTCGAACTTGAAACGACTAATACCCGAAGACTACTGGACGAAAGACAACGGGAAGAGCAGTGGTCAACAGAGAAAGGTTGAAAGCGAAAAGCAAACCAGCCTAAATTTTTTAACAAAGCGCCGTTTTCACGGAAACCTCACGTTAGTACTCCCGACTACTACCCACCCATTTTTTCTTAACATTGAAGGACTATGAACATTAACAGTGTGCTCAAAAATGCAGTGTTTTTAAAGAAAATTTTAAAATAAGTGGTATATCGCAACCTACAAATAAACCGCACAACTTTTTGGAAAGTTTCGTCTGTTTCTTCTGTATGAAATTGTTGACATTTGATGTTAACAACTATCGCATTATATTTCGAGAACAACTAGCCCTTTTTTATACATGCAGGGTTGTTTCCAAATGTTTTTTATCGCACGTTATCTATAACAAACTTTAATTATAAAATCAATCTTTTTAATTTTAAAGCTTCTTAGGTATTAAAGTAAAAACACTACAAAAAAAGTATATTTTAAATTTAAAAACCCTACTAGTATAAAAAACTTACTCTTTGATCACAAAATGTGCAAAAAAATATGAGGAGTAAATAATTTTGAAGTCCCTATTATTTTGACACTATTTTTTTAATTTAATAAAATATTCCTCGCGGCTGCTTAAACAGATACTGTTTTCACAAAACGAAATCAACCTTTCAAAACAGAAAAATATATTTCACAAACTGTTTGAAGTCAAATAAAATCGAATTATTACTTAGGCTGGTAAGTATATTTTAACAAACACAATAGGTATAAAAACTGTTGTATAGTTTTTGGATTTCTATAAGTTAGAAATTTGAGTTCCCTAATTGCTTTTAAATGCATTTTAAGAAGTACACTTGTAGAAAAGTAATCTGAAATTACCCTAAGGTATTACTAATCTCTAACAATAGAGCAAAATGTAAAGAGATATCGAATGAACCTTTTTGGAAGCTATTGTAAAGGTATTTCAATTCACTGTTAGAGATGTTTACTAAAAATAAAATGATCAGAGCATCTCAAAAACTTAAGATTTCAGAACAGTCTCTTAAATATACAAAATAATAGCATTTATAAAAAATCTGTCAAAATATGCATGCATACAAAAAATCACTATCACGTCTGTAACAATGAAGATATTCGAAACAGCTTTCAAGAGGCATTCACTGATTTTTTTATTTCCCCCAACTCGATGCCGATTTAGAGGAAATCTCAGTACAAATAACTTGCTTGCAGGTATTTTAAGAGAAATATTTCGTAAATTTGAACAGTTTAACTGTACTATTATGCTGGTATTAGATGATCTCAGTCGGGCCTTTGACGCTATTAGTTATGAACTCCCTCCTCAAAACTTTAATTTTATGATAAACGTGGTATTGCGTTGGATTTTTGTACTTCCTTTCTGGAAGGAAAAAGCACTTTGTATTGTTTAGAAGAATTCTTTTACAAGAACGTATGGTTAACTATGGAGTACCCTAGGGTACAATACTGGGGTCAATCTTTGTTTTGATTCGAATAGTTTAAAATTAAGCGCAAACGATAAAACTTCTATTTGGTAATTTACTGACAACTCCAATCTTTTAGGTAACAATAAAAACTTAAAGTCTCTATTGAAATAACACTAAATATCTTGTCAATGTCAAATTGTCTTGAGACCTACAAACCAAAGTTGAATGAAGAAACCGCTTGTAAAATACTAAAACTTTGTTTTGATAGTCGACTTGCGCGGAAGATACATGTTGAACGCCCATATACAATATTATCGTCGACAAACTACATTCTCTTAATATTGATGATTCGTATTTTAAAATTGGCTACACTGCACCATTCCAAGGTACCGTGTTCTATAAAATTAAGTTCTAGGGATATAAATATGCTACTTTTAAACTCCTTAAACAACAAAAACCAGCGTTAAGATTTACAGGGTTTGTCCAGAAAGTATAGGAAATAATTCAATAAAAACAAAGGTATTTCAGGTAACCGTTTATTTGTTTAAAATTTTTCAAAATTATTTTCTCCTGCATTTACATAGCGTTTCCAGCATGCCTGTCGCGCTTTAAAAGCTTCCCGAAATGCAGAAATTAAAATTCCTTGGTCACGGCGGTTTGTACATTCTCCATCGGCCCAAAACGGGTTCCCTTCGGGTTGGATTTGAGTTTTGGGGACAGAGAAAAGTCAGGCTGTGCGGCAATTTGGACAACCTTGCCACGTTGTGCTTGGGCAAAAATTTTCTCACGGGCAGCGATGCGTGGTCTTTTTTGGACGAGAAAATCCGTTATTGTGTGTCACTCAGAACTTTGTCTTCAGGTCTCATGCCGGATTTTTTAAATTTGACACAAAAATGTACCATATAACATCGGTTTAACGTACGCTGTATGTCGAGTTCGTGACGTTTTACCAACACACAGTTTGTGCTATCCTTACTCTCTTAAGGCTCAGAGGTAACTAAGCTGGGTCGCATTTTTTACCTAATTGTTGGATGGTTGTTAACTGGCTACGTTGTTTGGCATTGAAAACATTTTAGTTAATTTAAAAATACACAAACTAATTTTGTTCGTAGCTAACCCATAATGAATCTATTCATTACGTATATAGCATGGTGCGTTGATGACTGATAATGGGAGAATTTTATTTGGTAAAACCTATATTTTTTAAATGTTAGTAGACAATGTATGTAATAATAATCAAGGGCTGTATTAAGTAAATGTTTTAAGACAATGTTAAGTAAGTCAACTGCTTTATTATTACAAGCTACAAATTATTTAAACTTAATCTGTTCATTAACTATTTAGCTTTTTAGCCAAACTTAGATTGTTTACAATAAATATTGCACATATTTTTGTACAAGAACTATATTATTTTAAATCTGTTAAATGAAATATGCTTTACTACAAGTTAAGTTTAACGTGCCGGCGGATGTCAATTAATTTTTAAGGTAAGTTGCAATTAAAATACTGCATAGTTGTCGTATATTCCTTCTGCAATGCTGTCTCTGTTTAGAGGTTGGCAACCACCTAATTAATAGTTTTCTGTCACTCGCAGCTCGGAAAATTTGTTCGGCATTCATTCCTGGCAATATTCTTATGTTTCGAAGCCAGGATAAACTTTTTCTTTCCACTCCTCTTCATCCGCCAAGTTTTCCTTTAATTCTGAACTATGGCAGTTTGTATTTATTATTTTGGAGGGTATGTCCAATGTGCGCAGTCTTTTTTTTAAATTTTACTTACTAATTCTCTGTCTTTCCCTGCTTTTCTTAATACTTCAGCATTACTCACTCTAGCGTTTTATTCGTTTTCTAATTATTTTCTTCAACACTCAAGCCTCTACTACTCGCAGCAAATTAGACCACACTTAGCACACGAAATTTTAATTGAATTCCAAAATTAAGACTTTTATTATTTAATATTGATTTGAACTTAACGACAGCACGTCTGGCTATTTCAATTCTTGTTAAAATTTCTTCATCTGGTTCTTTTGAATTATTTATTTCAATAGGCATGTTATTTAGTGTAAGATATATTCGACTTACTGATATTTACCATTTATTGTGTTTAGTTTAAATTCATGCTACTTCATATTTGCTATTTAATCGTGTTAACATATTTTAGAAATATTCAGGGTTTTCGGCTAGGATTGCCGAGTCGTCGGCATACCAAATGGCGAAGTAAAACGATACATGTGATATCAAGATAAACTTATCAAACATAATCCCTATTATTGTTTAAAAATAATACAACCAACCGACAATACTTTACAATCAACAAGCCAAAGCAGCAGCCAAGCAAATACAAAAAGAAGAGTTCCGCCAATATTTATTCACAATGTAAATAACTGCCGGGAAATTATAGCCGACATTAAATTACCGAGAACAAAGAATTTACAACGTCATACAGTAAGAAATACTTTTCAATTTCACCAGTTATGACGAAGACTTACTAAATTAAATATAGATAATTAAGTACAATTTTACAGTTTTTAAAACCCTAACTAAAAACTCTTATCTATGGTACTAAGAAACGTCTAAATATCGCTTTCATGCAATGAAACTCAAGCAGAACTCATAGCTAAAAGCCTACCGGTAATCAAAGTAACGCAATTACAAAATAGAGACAGAAAAATCACCTCATCATCTCTTTTTGTGCAAGCTTTGTTCTAAATATAATTTTAACATATGCAAAAGCACGGACACGTAGTCGATCATTTTATGCAACAAAATTGAAAAAAATTTCCTGCGCTAATGGCGCGTCGCTTTGTTTAACAGCTTATAAATCGATAACGGTTCCATTTACATGATCCTATTGCATACAGTTTAGTTAGCCTATAAGCTGCAAAATATCAAAAGAATGGACACGAACGTCATCACAAATTTTCACTCCCCTTTACCGTTGTCCGTTGCCTATCTTACCCCCACCAGGCTGTCCGTGTAGCCGCCAAATTCTCCCAGGTAGGCCCGTGGTGGCCCCTTTTATTTTTAGCACTAACTGTCGGCCTAGTCAAATTCCATAAACCTTATCATTTTGTTCTACATTGTCAGACGCTTTTAAAAAGTCATCGCTCCAATTTTTTTAAGGCAAGCAAATGACTGTTTATAAGTCTTTTTATATAATTAGCAACAATGAAAGATAAATATCTCATTTATCTTACATACATTAACATCTTGACTTCCTAAGGATTCTCCTGTTACATTTTTTTGCATCTTAGATCTCTCAGCTTCTTTCCTGTACCTCTTCTGATTTTTCTTTTCGTGCAGCAAGCATCATGTCTCTCCTCAACATGCAACTAGCAAGTCCCTTTTGGCTTTAAAAAATAAAATTATCTTCAGCTATTTTTATCATATCCAGAGCTAAATAAAAAATAAATCGTTGTTCTTTTCCAAATTGTCCTTCTCTTTTCTAATTCAAGTTGCTCTTTTGGTTTTTGCTTTTGTACAATAGTTGCCCCGTTTTGTATAGTTTTTTTAAACTTTTTTTTAAACATGTTTTCAGTTGGGATTCTAGTTTTCTTCCAGAAAATAAGACACTGATCTATCACAATACTTGCATTGCGTTGAGAGGTAATTCAACGAATCTCATAAAAAAAGAATACTCAAGCAATCTCTTTGTGATGGGAATTTACTACCCGTTTCGCTTTACCAACAAGAAAAATTCTTTTCAATGTCATTTTTAAAAATTCCAAGTGAAGTTTTATTAAAAAATAAGGTCACATATACCATCAATACACAAAAAAACAAATAAATAAACAAATAAAATAATTTATAAGAAATAGCAATAATAACACTTTAAGAAATACGATACTATCCGATCAATCGTTGAAGAATAACTAAAATAAGGAACAAACAAGGCATTTGCAATCCTTAGTATTATTGTAAAACACACCGCAAAAAGATTTTAAGAAATAGTGTTCGTTTGCTAACTGTCGAGCAGGTAAGAAAATTTTAAAGCCATGACCAATATCCAATAAAACAAATTTCAGTCTGCTGCTAAAATTATCTATAAAAAGGTAATTCCGTTACATCAATTGTGTACTTTAGTTGAAGTATTAAACTTTTTTTTATCACGATTAATACGAAGGGTGTTTATTATTAAAAGTACAAGCCAAAATTACACGTTTATATTTAAAGAAAATATTTGACACATTCCACAAAAAAAAACTACGCGAATTGCGATTTGACTTTTTTATCGTAAAGTCGGACTATCTCTACTCCGCTCGCTCAAAAGTGTAAGTGTCAACAGTTATCGCATGTTTTTAAATTCAGGCAGTTCGCGGCTAATGCTAGTGATAATACATTTTCTACAACAAATATAATAATTCAGCCATAACTTCTAAATTTATTACAGAACCACTGTGGAGAGGTTCGGGACCATTATGAGCAATAATAAAAGAAACAATGGCAAAATCTCACCATCTGACTATAAACCGAATAAAAAATATCTGTTCAAACTGCAAAATTTCATCGCAAAAAAATAATTCTACTATATAAGTGAAAATAAATTGAAAATTCTGGTAAAATTAACTCTCAAGATAAACACGCCGCGGCAATCAACGCAATGGATACTTCTAATAAGTCACAATCCACACCAGAACTCGCTGAAAAGAAAATCAGAATCCCACCTACATATCTACACAATGCTGATAAACTTAAATACCAGGAAATACTGGCGGATCTAAAAGATAAAACCAAAACTGAATTTTAACAGTCCACAAAAACAATCAACTAAGACTAAATCTAACAAGCATAGAAGATTATCAAAGCGTGACAAAACACTACAGTGAAATAAACCTAAGTTATCACATTTTTAAGAACTCAAAAGCTAACAATCTTTCAGTAATAATTCGGAATTTTCCTGTATCACTGACTGAAAAAGAAATACAAACTGATCTAGGAACCCTAAAATACTCCGTTAGAAAAATTGCTCTATTGTATACTAAGAATATCCTAACCCACTATGCGCAGTGGATCTTGAAAATACACAAGAAGGTACGAAAATCTTTAATCTGACAAGACTTAGTCATAGCGTAATCGAGGTTAAACCGAGAAGAAAATCCGCGGCCAAAAAATGTCAATTATATGCCCACACGCGCAACTATTGTCAATCTCAACTACGATGTGTGAAATGCATAGGTAACCACCTATATATTAACTGTCCCCAAAAACAAGATGAGGACCCACAATGCGTCAATTGCTTGAAAAAGTACCCTGCAAAATATAGAAGATGCAGCTACTTTCTTAAGTTAAAGCAGTCGACAAATAACAACTATAGAACACTGAACAGATCATATGCACAAGCAACCACTACTAAGCAGGATAGCCATATAGTCACACTCAACAGCTCATCAACTCATCAGACCAATAGAAATAATTGAGAAGAGGTTCGAAGAAAAAAAATACGCGGCAGCAATTTTTCTAGATCTGGAAAAAGCTTTCGATAAAGTTTGGCTCGAGGGACTCTTGTATAAAATTATCAAGCTAAACATTTCGGACTACATAATAAAAATCATAGACTTCTTCCTGAACAATAGAACATTTAGAGTAAGGATCAACGCAACACTATCTAGCAACAAAACACTAAAAGCAGGAGTTCCCCAAGGGAGCCTTTTGGGTCCAACTTTGTTCAACCTTTATGTACATGGCTTTCCCACAGCAAATAATACAACACTAGTCATTTTTGCAGATAATACGGCGATACTAACACAAGGCACTATAATCGAAACGATAGAACATCTGCAAGATGCAGCAAACATAGCGTATGACTGGTGTAAAAAGTGGAAAATAAAAACTAACCCAACTAAAACTCAGACAAAGATGTTCACTCTTAAGAGCTACACCCATCTTTCAACAATTAGGTTAAACAATGAAGATATATCATGGAACCCAAAGGATGCTATACGCAAAACTTACCTGGAGACATCACCTAAACAAAAAAAATGAATGAGTACCACACAAGATTCATTCCACTGTACCCCTTGATCAACCGAAAATCTCACCTTAGATCCGAATGTTCGCTACTAATTCATAAGGCGATTCTCTGACCTGTACTAACTTATGCGTGTCCGCATGGAGCAACGCGCCCAAAACATCACTAAAGACAGTTTAAACCATGCAGAACAAAGTGCTACGTTTAGCAATCAACTATCCTTCGATTATACGCAACAGCCAAATACAGAGTTAAATGTTCCATTAATCACAGACTACATCCACAAACCAACTAGTAATTTCTTTAAAAAATTAGTGATGTGTACAAGTGCAACGAAATTAAACCTCGGAAAAAAGAACATACACTGACTTAATTCTCTCTCCAAACTGATGTACTCCTAATTATAAGTATCTTTATTGTACCAAAGCCGTGTATTGCAGCTTGTTTGTAGAACCAGCTGATCTATAACAAAAAAAAACTACGTACATTGTGGTTATTTCTTGACTTAATCCCCATAAGCGTTGAAATATTTATTCCAGCGTGACAGTAGTTTGGACATCCTTTCACCTTATTGCTGCTTGTCAAGTTGCTTAAAGCAATCCACAATTGAACTATACGGGGATGTTGTAGGACCTGTTAACCACAGTATGGTTCAATTCAACCGTTTACTCGTCAGTAGGTATATCGGCTGTATACAGTAAGTAGAGAATGGGTCCTAGTGAGCTTCCTTGTGGCACACTTGAGTTTATAGGGTGTAGTTTTGTGATTTAATTTTAAAACTTTACCTGAAAATACCTGTTACTTAGATAGGATTTCATCAGTTGATAGTAGGTGTGTGGAACTTTTTTCTTGATTTTTAACAATAATCCCATATGCCAGACCCTACCAAAGACTGGGCTATGTTAAAAAAAGCAGCAGAGCAGTACTTCTTCTCTTCATAGGTCGTATTTATTTTGTTGACTATCCTATACATTTTTTCAATGGTGACATGGTCCTCTCTAAACCCGAATTGATGCTCCGGAATGAGATCGTGTTCTTGGTTTGAATCTTCTAACAGTTTTTCGAAGAGTTTAGAAATTACTGGTAAAAGACTGATAGGGCGGAAAGATGATGGTTTTCCTGAGGTTTATCTGATTTGGGTATGAGAAGTGTTGGACTACTTTCAACTGCACCGGGAAATAGTTTGATCTTAGACTAGCCTTAAAATGGCCCTTATTTTAGGATATTTTTTTAGGCTTATATTAGGAATGTTACTTCTTTTAGCGGGATGCTTTTTATTTGTGGACTTGGTTAGCCTGGCGTTTCCAAGTATTCTATTTAGAGAAAAACGGTTGAAAGACGTTCGTTGGGTGTTCTGCGAATGTATTGGCATTTTCTTGCTCATTTCTAGCTCAATTTCGGTCAGGTTTTCATACTGGGGGAACTGTTTGCTGCGTTTGTTTTAATTTTCAAGTGGTCTTCCATAACAAATAGTCCGTAGCTTTAGTAGCGGAGAGGACTGAAAGGTAGTACTGCTTAACTTGGTCTTGCAGAAGAGTTTTTAAATTTCAAGTTGCATTATTTAGTTCGTTTTGTCGTTAGGGGTTTGTTGTTCTGTAAAGTCTTCTTTTCTCAGCTATTGCTTCTTTTATTGTTGTGGAAAGAATATTGTGAACTTCCTTCATTTTTGGTTGGGGAGTTGAGTCCCATACAGCGTTTTGTATAGTGCGATGTAGATGCTCTACTGCGTCATCAATTTTGTCTGGAGTTTTAGAGGTATTTCTAAGTTTAGTTCTTCATTAACTAATTTTCTAAATTAATCCTAGTCAGTATTTTTTGTTGCTCAATCTAAGTGGTGTAGGCCTATGAATTATCTGTGTTCTAGTTCCAACATCATTTTTCCAATTTTTCTGTTCGACGGCTGCAGTACATTTAAGTAGGAAGGAGGTTGTTGCCCATTTGCTATAATTTGGGTAAATGTTTGCTGGTGGAAATTTCCGCTTCTTCAGTTCCTGATAAGTTTATATTATATTATATTTTGTATTAGGAAATTCTATAACATTGTATTTTGTGTAAATGGATCTAGAAAAGTTAGCAAAAAAAATCTCAATAGTCGGAGCATTATCACTAGCTTCACATTTAGAATAAAGTGAAGAAGGAAGTAATTTTTTCCTTTTTTTAATATATATATATAGTACCAAGAGCGTTTTATTTTTTCTGAAGGTAATGATTTTCGAACAACTGTTAAGATACCGCTACCTCTTTCAAATGAATTGGTTTTATTAGAATGATCGCACCGGTATAGATCGTAGTTGTACCTATTGTACCATAAATTGTTTGCGATATTGATTTATTTAAATAACATATTTTAATAATAACATGTAATTATATGTACATCTCCGTCTTGTATGTTAGCAACCAATTTATACTTTTTAGAAATATAAACTGACCCGACCCTTTAGGGCATAAGGGAGAAGGAAAAGAAGAGAAGAAGAAATATAAACTTACAATAAAACTTAAATGTTAAATTGAGGAAGCCTAAACAACCGTTAACTTAGTCTAAAAAACTTTAAAAGAACATAGCATCCATAAAAGTGAAAAATAATAGAACGAAAGGACAATTGAAGTACTGAGGAAGAAATCACTACGAAATAATTAAAAAATAATGATAATATGAAGTGATCTGAAAAAATAGCAAACAAAGATTCAAGACATATTAATACAAATTAATATTTTAAGGCGATCCATAATGTCAAGTACAGTAGCATGTCACCTCATATTTTTATTCAATGAAATATATATATATATAAAATAGGTTTTGACAAGTCTCCAAATTTAATGCAGAAACGAATGTCTCATTTGTTCCTTGAAGTTGATTCTTCATCATATTCAGTTTTTCAAAGATATCCGCTAAATAACTCAGAAATGCTTTGCCATCATTGGTTAACAGGCCCTTCAATTAAGGCTTTTTACTTATAGAGACTTACGAGCATCAAATAGTTCCATAAATATTTGCAAGTTTAAGAGCCACTTTACTCCAGTATGACGTAAGTTTCACATGGTCTACATTTTGATCCTCACAAAATTGCTTGAAGAGACACTTAGAATTGGCATTAGCTTTTTTTTTGAAAGTTATTTGACCTCTGGTAGCACGGTAGCTTTATGAGCTTGTAGATTTTTCATTTTCATTGAATAGTTGCTGTATTCTTCTGTAGCTATTATCGGTTTTCCATAAATATCTTACCTCATGTAGACTAAAGCCTCCCACTCACACAAGATATAGATAATTGTCTTCTGGTTCCCTGCCGTATTCCCCGAAGCTCAAGTCCCCATTGTATAGCCCTATTTATTAAGGTGTCCTCTAATAAACAATCTCTTGTGAGAAGATCTGATTCCTTCTTTGTACTAACAGTTCATTCTTTACGAACTGTTTTTTTATGAAAGTTTTTCCATGTCGTTATTCCGGTACACTTTCTCAGCATTTTTTGTTCTTTTCTGACCCGCTCTTTCAGCTGACTTCATATTGCACCTTAACTCACAACTGGTTCGATGCCTATATATGAAGTTGATGATCCTATTTGTGCTAGCTCATCAGCTTTTTTGTTGTTTACAATTTTATAGTGCCCTGGTATTCACAATAGAGTTAACTTGTTGTAGTCTGTCAGAACCTCAAGTTCTTTGCAACATTCTAAGTCTAAATTTAACCAGTCTAAATGTTACCTAATTTATCTAATATCTCGTGTATTACCAGGAGGCGAAAAATGAAAATTCATGATTGAGATTGGATTGTAACCAAAAAATGGGAAATAATTTTTTCCCGATCGGCCTTTGTTTAGTAGTATACTTTTTTTATTGGACGCACAGGCACTGCAGCCTCAAGGGCTTATTGTGCCCACTAACATGCACTTATATTCTAGGACATTCACACACACCCATGTGTCGAGTATTTGGGTAGAATTTCTAATTTACGAGTCTAGGTTTTTCTGAAAAAGTATTCAGTTGAGGTGTCCCTTTATCAGACAAGGGTGTGGGGGTTTAACTTTAAAAGGGTAAAAACCACCTCTAAAGTCTTTCCATAAAAACAGTTTTTTCAGAATATCTCAAGTACTATTTAAGATATCTTCGCAAAACAAAATTTAAATTAATTATTATTAAAAAAGGAAACAGAACCGTGATAGTTTTACCCCCGAATTATTTTTCTTATTTTTTATAAAAGAAAATCTATACATTTTTATAAATTTTTATTCTAAAGATTACAAAAAATATTTTAAAAATATTTTCGTATGCAGGGTATAGTAAAGTGTTTTTTTTTTCAAAAAAATTTAATAAACAGATAATCGTGGAGACTAAATCACCCCTTACTAGTAACCGACTTCTTAGTACAAAAAATAGTTATACATTACAGATGAGGTTTCCGCGATTAATTATAAATGAACAATTACGTTTACGAGTTGAACTGCGTAGATTACTGGAAAATTCTCGAGTTTTTGGAATTCACTTTGATCCTATTTTCAAGGGGTTTAGTTTTTTATTCGGAATCTTACTCTGCCTACTCCCTAAGGAGAACTAAGAGTCAAGAAGAAGACTGGTTCAACCCGTAAACCTAATTGTTCATTTATTATTGATCGCGGAAACCTTTCGGAACACACGCATATTATTATATCTATTTAGTGCTTAAAATGAGAATTAACCAGTTAAATGTTATTAATTTATTACTCGCATATTTTCAAAACACTTAATATTAAAGAAAGTCTTTACAATATTAAGGAAGTTGAAATAAAATATTACATCCAAATGAAACTTTTGACTTTGACGAAATCATCTAATAATGGAGTGATAGTAGCGAAAATATCCTTAAATCTTTAAGAGAAATTTAAAGAACCTAATGTTTGTATAGTGGAGAACATTGGTTTACATTCACTTCCTGTTAATCAACTTTGGTTACTATACTCTTTATAAAAAAAATTTTTAAAAAATTCTAACGGACTAATTTTTAGAATAAATTAAAAAATAATTATTTGCCCTTATAAAAAATAAGGAATAAATCCTTCAAGGGTGAAACTAACACGATTTTGTTCCTTTTTTAATAACAATTAATTTTTATTTTATTTTGCTAAGTTATCCCAAATAGTATTTGAGATATTCAGAAAAAAACTCTTTTTAGGGGAAACTTTAAAGGTGGTTATATAAAGGTCTCTTATTTCTTTGCCTTCTACAACATATATAAGTTTCAATGAAATCGATAACGGGCACTTTGGTAGTGTTCCTTGTAAGTAACGTTTTGACATCAATTTTATTCTTATTAGTCAATCAGATATTTCAATCAGAATTTTAATATTATCATTGTATTTTTATATTTACAAGACAATTATTTAACGTTTTTCAGATTTGAAAATATTTTATTGTTTACTCGTTTCTAATCAATCGCATACTTGCTCTTTATTAGTCATTGTAACCATATTTAATTTACTTAATTAGATTTGTATGTAAACATTCAATATGCGTTGGCTGCATAAATTAAATTAATAACGTTGCTATTTTCATTTGTGTGCGCTTACGCCACCAAAACCGATGTATATTAAATTGTAATTATTAGTATTCATGTATTAATAATTTGATTAATTTGGAATTTGGCATCAAATAGTTGCTTTCACAGAAACAATAAACCCTGGAATGTATTGCTATCAAATGAAAATTTAATTTATATATAATTAATTTAATAAACTAATTTCAAAAAGTTTAAATTATGTCTATTAGCTTTGTATTGTATTTGAAATTGATTAGCAAATAAAATATAATTACAGATGTAATACATTCCTTGTTTTCATGAGTAAAACCCTGCTTCTACTACTTTTTACTGGTAGCATAACAATATCTAAAAAAATTAAAGCATAGAAAAGATGATTTACAAAATCTAATTATAAAACAAAAAATAAATTCTTTAAATTTGTTACTGTAATACCAACTTTTGAAAATCTTTGTTAAATCTTGATCAACTTATTTTCACCTGCTGTTATTCTACTTTTTAACTATTTAAATTTCTTCATCAATGTTACACATTATTTATTGTGGTTTTTTGAACCAGTCTGGAATATTTATTTTTAAAAAAATTTGTGTTATGTGCATATAGCTTTTTCAATTAAGAGTAGCCTCATAAAAGTAAATTTCTAATGTAACAAAGAATTTAATTGGGTAATGCAGGGCGATTCAAGATGATGTACACAATTTGCTAGTCTACAATTCAAAATGATGACTAGTGACAAAAATTACGTAAACTACATTTGATGGTATCTGCCCTCCCTCCGGCTGCATGGATAACATCTAAACGGTAGCAAAATTTATTCTACATACGATGAAGAATGCTTTACGTCACTGAGTTTACTGCAGTTGTTATATGATTTCTTAAACCTTTTAAAGTTATTGGTAGAAGTGGTACATAAACTACTTCTTTTATGAGTTCCCACAAGAAAAATTGGCAAAGTGTGAAATTAGAAAATCTTGAAGGCCAAAGCATAAGTACAAAGTCTTCATTGCTTATGCGACCTATTCATCGTTGAAGTAGAGATTCATTTGTTCAGAATACAATGGTTTCAAAAATAATTCCTTTCAGGGCGGACTTGATTCTCGGAAAAAAAGAAGTCTGTCGGAGCCAGGTTAGGACTTTAGGGGGGCTGGGACAACATTGCCATGCTGTGCTTGAGCAGAAACTCCTGCACATGCAAAGCGGTATGGCTGGGAGCGTTGTTTTTCGATCACAGTGGTTTTCGCAATAATGAGAGTCTCTGTTATCATTCGAACACTCATTCGACGATCGGTATTTAAAAGATCACAAACACGAGACACATTTTTGTCACTTTTTCTGATTGATGGCTATCCAGAGCAGGGGTCATCCTCATCTCCTCCCGACTATTTTTAAGCTTCAACCATCTGAAAACTTAAAAATATCAGAAAGCAGAGTCCTTGTAGGCTTCCTACATCATTTGGTGGGTTTCGACGAGGTTATTATTGAGTTTAGCACAGAACTTAGTCGCGTAACGTTGTTTGATGATTTTCTCCATTGCGCATCGTGACATAGATATTAACAGCAGGTTTACGGAATGTTCTTAGAGCTCATAGCAGACCAAGCTTGGAAGCTTTGTGAAGCTAAAAATTCCCCCACCTAACCTAATCGTCCCGAACACTTTCTAGAAGGAAAGGCGCGTTTAGACATATTGCATTACTTTCCGTTTGTAGCGGTGGCGATACCCCACTTGGAATGCAAAGCCTATATATATATATAATATATATATATATATATATATATATATATATATATATATATATATATATATATATATATATATATATATATATCGCCTTCAAACTGGAACTCCCTAAATCGTTATGTGGGTTAACTATTCTATCTTCTTACAAATGACTTTTCACTGTCTTCTGTCTTTCGTTTTGGTCGTCCAATCTTTGTTCCCAATTTTTCTTAAGTCTTCTGTTACCTCTTGTATCCATGTCGTCCTTGGTCTCCCCCTCTTTTCTCACAACGTGGGTTCCATTCTAACATTAACAATATTGTTTTCTTTACACCAGCTTTCCATATATGACCCAACCATCTCAGTTCTTTTATTTTTTTAACTATGTCTTCATCAATCTCTTTTTTTAATTAGAAGTTCATCTAACTCCGGTATTCATCTTCTGGTACTCTTATTGGCTCTAGTATAAGTTCTCTATATTTACTCTCCAATATTCTAAACTCTTCTTTCTGTTTTTTCGTCGTTATAATTGTTTTCGTACCATACAATATGGTTGGTCTTATTATTGTTTTGTATATTTTTATATTTGTTTTCTTTCCAAGTATTTTGCTTCGTAGCATATTTTTGTTTGCTTGAAATGATCTAATACGTCATTATTTTTTCCTTAATTTCTATGTCTCGATTTCCATCACTTGCTAACATTACTCCCAGATATTCGATTTTATTCACTACTTAAAATTCGTATCCCTTTATTCTGATATTTTGATTTTACGTTTGTAGTTGTTCACCAATTCCCATTATTTTAGTTTTTTCTATATTAATTTTTAATCTAATTTTACCTCTTTCCTGTGCAACTTGCTTTAACATATCTTTCGTTAATGTGCGGTTTTTGACCACTAGCACAACTTCATTCGTGTAGGCTATTATTTGGGTACCACTTTTCCCTAATGTGCCCTTGCAAATTTTTACTAATACGTACTCCAGTGCTCAGTTAAATAGCGCTGTTGACAACAATGTCCCTTATTTATTTCGAATGCTTCCGTTACTACTTTTTGCGTCTTCATACTCATTGCCGTTCTTCTCATTGTCATCTGTATTAATCTTCTTATCTTACTATCTATTCCTAGCTCTATTAACGCCTTTATCAGTTTGCTTCTTTGGGTGTAATCAAAAACTTGTTTAAAGTTGATGAATAGGAGTTCCATTTAAAATTGATATTAATGTGCCTTTACTATTATATGCTTTATTATGTGGAGCGCATCAGTCGTACTTCCTGTAGCGAACTCATATTGATATTCAATAATCTTTTCTGTATTAGTGGCGTCATGATTTTATATGCAGTATTCAATAGTGTCAATCATCTGTAGTTTTTACATATTTGTTGATCTCCTTTTTTATGTATTGGGATTATATGTTTGGATTTCCGATCCACGGGCATTATTCCTTTATCTCAAATTTTTTTTATTATTGGATAAATTTCTTCGTGCAATTTTCTCCCACCATACTTCACGAGTTCTGTATTTATAGCATCTCTCTCTCTGGTGCTTTACCATTACGATTTTTGATAATAATTTTTATTATTTGTTCTTTTCTTTGTACTTTGTTTATCATGCCTTGTTCTGGTGCTACAGTCTCGTCTTATTCTGTCTCAAACATATCTGTATTGTCAATAGTCCTTTAAAGTACATCTTCTACGTCTTTATGTATTAGCTTTCATTTTCAGCCAATTTTTCATTTTTATCTTTCATTTCCATGGTCTTACCTTTATATTCCCTGTTGTATTCTTTAATCTTCTTATAATAGTTTTTTATATCTTTACCTTTGTTATGATTTTAAATTTGTTTTATCCTGTTTTTCATCCAATCTCTTTTTGTTTTACGATTGGTTTTCTTTGATTTCTTTCTTAACTTCTTATGCTCAGCTTTGTCTTCTTCTCTGTTTGATCTAACCAATTTTAATCTTGCTTCCATTTTATTTTTAGTTATTTCTTTACCTATTTGTCTTCATACCATCTTGAATCTGGTCTGCTGATTGTTTTCCCTATTTGAACTTCCGCTATACTGTTTATGCATGCTTTTATTCTTGTCCATTGTTCATTCTCATTTATGTTATATCCCTTTAGTTTTTCTTCTACTTTTCAGCATATTTATTTCTGGTATTTTTATTATTTAGTTTTTTTACATCCCATTTACTTTTTATTTTTTTGTTTCCATTTTTTGTTATTCACTTTTTGTTTCAATGTTGCTGTTACTATAAAGTGGTCAGTGTCTGCACATGCTCCTCTACATGTGCGCACATCTTTTAGTGTTGATTGTTTTCTTTTGTTAATTAATATATAATCTATTTGTGCTTAAGTTTTCTGATCTGTGATTTCCGTGTTATTTTATGTCTGTCTGGGTGTTTGTGTTTAGTGCTGCTTATAATCATATTTGTCGTTGTTGCTAAGTTGCACAATCTTTGTTCGTTATTATTAGTATTTTGATGGAAAGTTTATTTACTTACTTGTTACATTTCTCTTTACCTGTTAGTGCATTGTAATCACCCAATGTTGTACCTAGGTCTTTCTTTGGTATATTGTCTATCTCTTCCTCTATTTTCTCATACAGCATTTCTTTTTCTTCATCGTCTGCTACTTTGGTTAATGCATACACGTTTAAAAGTATTCTTTCTATCTAAGTTCTTGTAACACCGCTATATTTATTCTGTCAGGTTCCAGCATTGTTCTTATATTCCATGTGTTAATTTTGATTGTTTTTTATTTTTGATTTTATGATTACTTTTATACTTTTTCTAGTATTTCCGAGTTGCTATTTTTGTATTTATTTTATTTGATATGTTTAGATTTATGCTTGCCTCATTAATTGCCTTATTGTCACCGAATACAGTCCTTTAGTTGGTGTGATTAGTTTTTTGTCGTGTTTGTGCTAATATTTTTTTGTTTTCTCCTTTGACTTAGCTCTTCGTCATTTCCTGGGGATCTTTGGCTAGCCGTCCTCCCTTTCTTTATTTGTTACGCCAACTCTTCTTGTATGGTAATGGAAGAACTTTGCAGTTGTATCTTTGTTATGGGTTTTTGATTCTGTTATTTTATTTTTGTGTCTTTATCACTTCTATTAATTGTAGTTGTTCCAGGGTGTATTCATCTCGGTTTATAATTAATTTATTATTTTTTATAAATATATGGTAGTTTATTTCCTAATTTTCTTATGTGCTCTATTAATTTTCGACTTATTTCTTGCATTTTTTTTATGTAGTCTTCTTCTATGAATGCTCTTGTGGTTTTCCGTTTACTAGTCGCTTTCAGGATTTCCATTTTTTTGTCTAGTTTTTTAATTCTACTGAAATTGTTTGGTTTTAATTTTCCTTGTTGCTTACCAACTTTTCTTATTTCCAATGCTCATTCCTCCACTACTGTTGGTGTCCCCATGTCCCTTAATACAAACCTCACTTTTTCCTTTAGCTGTAAATCGTTTTCTTGTGGTGTTTCTTTAATTTCATGTATATTATTATATTATTTTTTCTTATTTTTTTCATCTCTTCCATTCTCATTTCCTGCTTTGCTATTTTTACTTTAAACTGTTGGTTTTTTCTTTTTAGTAGTTCATTTTCTTCCTTAATTGTATTTAATTCTGTTCTGTGTTTCTTTCCATACGTTCTTCTCTTGTATCTATTTTTTCTAGGTTTTTATTTATTTCTTGCAATATTTGTTCCATTTTTTTAGTTACAATTGTTAATTCTGTTGGTTAGGCAACTTATTTAGCTTTACTCGTGTTTCGTTTGCCTATTTGATGTTGCTAGCCCAATTATTGCTTTAAATTTATTTAGCTCGGTTTAAAACTCAGACAGCGCCAGCCTCGCTTGGTCTCCGAAAACTAGATGTCGCCATTATTTAATTTGTATTAAAATTTAATTTACAGTTTCTATCTGTGTTTATAATCTACTATTCTTATTATATCTTTCATTTTTATGCGTTTCTAATGATTATCAAACCAAATGCAGTTTTACTTGTTTTTATGCTTATTTCAGGACTTCTCACTTCTCTGAAAACTCCATAATATATAATTATTTTCCTTTATTCTATTGCAAATCATAAAATTTCTAATAGCTTTGGGTCGACCTTTACCTTCCACTGTAACCCTTTAACTATTTGCTAGAAATTATTAAACTAAGAGTAGACCTAGGAAAGAATTACAAAGAACAAAAGCACCATCTTAAAAAAACAGTTAAATATTTTAATGCATAGAATCAGAAGAGAGATCGACACATTTACAACTAACTAAAACAAGTAAAAAGTTAGAACTACAAAGTTACTACAAACAAATTATCAGGTTTAAAAAAAATATTTTATAAAGTATTGCAGATAAAATATTAAAGGATACATGAAAAAGAAAGAAAAACGCCCAAGTTTAAAATGTGAATTTACAAAATTTTTTTTAAACCTCCAAATGGCACTCCGAACCAGTTTGCAAAATTGCAACGGTGCAGCAGAAAGTATTTTATGTTTTTGAGATGTCAGGAGTTTTTGTCGATTATTACGATACAACGGGCATTTAGAAAGCAGTACGAAAAAGTACTGCTAGGTCATCAGAGCGCTTTACGATGCTATCACTAATTTAAGGATACAGTTTTTGCAAATAAAAGTAAAAGTTCTAACATTTGTGCGCAGGCCATAACAGTCCACTAGCAGCGCAACTTGGTATTCCGCAACAAACTATATGGAAGATTTTACAACCGCGTTTGCAATTCAAACCATATCGTTTATAGACCGTGTAAAACGAACCCATTTTTCTACAGCAATGCAGGAAACGCTGAAGGACGACGAGTTTGCTAACCGTCTGGTGATGAGCAACGACATTACATTTAATGTATCTGTAAAGATACACAGTCTTCAGATATAGGTACGGAAAAACTTCATACAGTTGTGGAACATAAAAATAAATTCACCAAAAATTAATGTTTTTTATATAGCCTTCAAAAAACATGCTTACAACGGTCGGCGCTCGAACTTCACGTTGCTGTAGTAACCAAACGGCTAATGACAGCACGCTCATTTTTTGAGAAGCATCAGAATGTTATGTTGTTTATAAGCCTACGGAAGCATATCATTTTACATCGCAGTTAAAAAAAGTTAATGAGCTACGACATTTACGTGTGAACAATATGTTTGTGTATCGGACCATTACACGTTACAATGATACTGATAGCATTAAAAAACGCCATGGAAGTGGACATTCAAAAACAGCAATATCGCGAGAAATGGTTCTAAAGGTGAAGGCCAGAATTCAACATAATCCACGACAAAGCGCAGTTCAATTGGCGAAAGATCTCAATGTGTCTGCTCGTAGCATGGGGCGCATATTAAAAAATAAACTACTATTAAAGCTCTACAAAATGCAGAAAGTGTAAGATTTAACACCTGCACAGTTCGCTTAGCAAGAGCAAAGGTGTTAAAATACTTGCACGTTGGTGGCGAGCCTGAAAATTTGGTCTTTTCTGATGAAAATTTTTTTACGGTTCAGCAATATGTAAACAAACAAAACAACGATCGCGTATGGTTAGAGTGTAAATCAAAAGGCAATTTAGACCAGCAAATTGCTCTGCGAAAGCATATATAGATATACTGCAGTCACGGCTGTTTCTGCAACTGCAGAGGATTCTAGCTACTCCACTTTATTGGTATGGTAAAAAAAACTCACTTACTGTTGGAATAGACGATGTGTTGGAGAAGATTTAGTATTGTTCAATTGGCTTCCCAATTTTATGGCTTGTAATTTTTTTTGGGGGGGTACATTAAAGTTGTGGTTTCTGTACTAGCAATGTCAGTAGCATTGGATAAAATTCGAAACTGCATTACTACTGCTATGAGCAGCATCAGCATGTACAGGCCGAACTAGTCTACTGTTTAGACATGCTATACGTGATGCGAGGAGCTGACATTGAACATTTGTAACGATATAAATAAAAAATTAGGCTTTTTCCTTTCTTATGTATCTGTAAATATATATCTCTAAATCCAATGATTTTTGTAATAACCCTGTATAAAAAGCAAAAAAGATCATAGCTAAGCAATAAATCATTCCGATTTTGGTTCCAGCAGATTCTAGCTACAGCTCTATACCAAGAATTTCTTCACAGACCAGCTTTAAAAAACTTTCACACTATGAATACCAGACAACATTCTTTTATTACCGGAAACAACTATAATTAAACACACTTACCAATTATAAATGATTTTAATAGACCCACAACATAAATAGAACTTGAAAGTTAGGTAAAAACTTTGCCTTTAAAAAACCACCAGATTATAATTAGTCAACGTAATTCTTAAATAGCATAGTCTCCTTATTTAGACTCACGATACAATTCCTAGTTGAGGACCAGTTATTTTCCAGAAAAATTGAAAATCACACAAATGCTGATGTTTTATAAATACGGGAACACATTACCATACAAAATATCGTGTTATAAGTCTGCTACTGAAGTTGCTTAAACTGTTGGAACGAATAATATTTCACCGGTTTACCACATCTTTAGATCTAGTCCAGTTTGATTTTAGAAGAGGCAATTCATTCGTGCAATAGCCACAAAGTGTACTAGAAAATACAGGGCCTTTATAATGCAAACAATCAAAAATTCGTTACAAAAATATATCTAAGATAAAATTTTAATTATTTTTTTTTATTATGATGATGGATAAATGGAGTTTAGTGCATTATGTTTTCAAAATAACTGCCTTTACTACAGATGGTCATTTCAACCCTTTTCCAGAAACTCTCAATTGCGGCTTTTCTAATACCCGCAGAAATGGCCCGAACCTATTCTGTAATGCAATTCTTGAGTTCGCCGATGGAGTGACGTTTATTCTAATAAACCCCATCCTTAAGATAATCCCATAAGAAGAAATTACATGAGTTTAAATCGGGGAAATTTAGGAGCCACTTGATGCCACCTTCTATCTTACAGGATAACGTTCAGACTTATGATCTTCTTTCCAAAGAGTTCTATGAGGATGTTAAAAATACCCCGAGTCCGATGGACAGTGATTCCATCTTGCTGAAATCAGTATTGGTTGATTTGTCTTTTGTCCCTCACAATTGGAATGAATTTCTGGAGAATCTCTGTACGATAAAGTTCTTCATTCGCATATTTTGTGAGAAACAGTGGGTCGACAATTCCATTGTGAAAAATTGCACACCATACCCTAACTTTTTTTGGGTAGTAATCGACGAATTTCGGTCAATTGTGGTTTTCGGTACCCCAATGCCGATAATTTTCTTTGTTGACATAGCCATCAACTGAATCTTATATGGAAATAGATTTAATTTCTTGGTAAAGATGGTGTGCATAGAGCCCACACTCACACGGAGTTGAGCTGCGCCTTTAGAGATTGAAGTTGTTCAAAAAGCTCCCGAGCTTATTCTACAGCCCCAGAAGTGATCACAGTGACTGGTCTGCCTTCTCTGCCTTCTCAAATCAGCCTATTATAACATGGTAAAATAGACAATTCAATTATAGAGCAAATTTTATTACGGTATTTTTTACCTTGCTATTGTAGAGACAGGTAATGTAGAGTGCTTGTAAAACTTGGTCTTGTAGGCAGTCAGCGCTCCACTAGTACTTCGGCCCTTCTCGTAAAGGGCGGTCACAATGAAGACTCTTTCTTCGGTTGAATAGCTAGTCTTAGCTGACACAATATCAGTGATGACCTAAAGTGTAAACAAAACTGCAAACAATAACTTAGCTATAACTAACGTCAAAAACAAAATTGGCTGAAAAATTTGTTCATGCTAATAAAAAACTCTTTTGCATGACGTAATGATAATACGTTCCAATTTAATAAACTCGCAGTCACATTGTAGAAAAATTCTCAGAATATTTCCAAGTTCTATCCCAAGTCCGCATTTGACTTTCATACCGTAAACACGTGTGCTGAGCGATAATATTGAAAGTGTGTAACGCGGTTATCGCTGACCTTAGGTCAGCAATACGCTGGTTTAATCTGAGTGAAGTATAATAATTATAAACTCACATTTCGTAAAATAGTTATATGAAACCAATCCACATGCTACTAAAATGGCATGCAACAGCAATAATAATTTATATATTCCGTCAACGCAATTAACACAGCAGCTAGCATCTCAATCACATAATAGCTTCGCCCCGATGGATAGCCAGGTAAATCCCCAATTTCCTATTATCAATACTCCTTATTTACATAACAACTTGACATATGTGCCAAATGTACAAATCCCAAATTTACAATCTCAAATGAATGCACAAACTAATCATACTTTTACATCAATGCAACTAAATAACATACCGACAAATAATTTATCAAACAGAATAAATACACCCGATAGTGATAGTGAAGTGGAATTGAATACAATGCCCAATAAAGAATGGCAATGTGTACAAAACAGAAAAAGGAAAAGAATAACAAAACAATCAGCACAAACTAAAGCAGTACATGTCACACAAAATAATAGATATTCTGCCCTTAATAGCCTTAATGAGGATATTACTGAAGTCGCACCGGTTGTTCAACAAAATAAGATACCCAGACGACCTCCGATATTTGTACATGGAGTTACAGATTATAATAAAATGATAAATGCTCTAACAGCTGTTACTGAAATAGAACAATATAAAACAAAAACAATGGCTGACAATATAGTTAAGCTAAGTGCAAATACTCCAGACACATACCGTAAGTTAGTAACATTCATGAAGGAATCAAGTATAATTTACCACACATATCAGATGAGAGAAAATAAAACTTATAGAGTTGTCATTCGTAACCTCCATCCTACTGTACCGTATACCGAAATAGCAGAATCACTGCAAGAGAAAGGTTTCAAAGTAGGAGCTGTAACAAACATCAAACACAGAATTACAAAATTATCCTTACCAATGTTTTTTGTAGACTTGGAACCTGCTGAAAACAATAAAGACATTTACAACCTTAAATTCTTAAATAATCACGTTATAAAAGTGGAGCCGCCACGTAAAAATACATCAATTGTCCAGTGTACGAGGTGTCAACAATATAACCATACCAAAGCCTACTGTAACCGTCCCTACGCTTGCGTTAAATGTGGAGGACCGCATGACACTAAAACATGCAAGAAATCAAAAGATTTGTCGGCTAAATGTGCTTTATGTGGCGGTGATCATCCCTCCAACTCTAGAGGCTGTACAGTACACAAAGAATTACAAAACAGACTGAAACCAGACACACAGACTCAAAACAGGTTTATCAATTCAAACCACTCACCACCCAGCAACAATAGACAACACTCAAAGTTCACACCCTCAACATACAGCCAAGTAGTACAAGGTGACACTGTACAAGCCAACAGTCAAGACACAATCTTACAAAAGTTCTTAGAAGAATTCAAAATGATGTTCACCCAGCTAATGCAACAAAACAACATGATAATAAACATGTTGTCTACTGTCATAAATAAACTTGTCGTTAATGTCTAAGTCCTTACGAATATGTTTATGGAATTCGAATGGCATCCAATCAAAAATTCAAGAAATCTAATTATTTTCAAAACTCCATAATATAGATATATTTCTTATATCAGAAACACATTTTACGGACAGATCTTATCTAAGAGTTCCGCACTATACATGCTATCATACGGAACATCCGGATGGTACCGCCCACGGAGGAACAGCGCTACTCATAAAGAGCTCAATAGTTCATTATGAACTACAAAAATATGAGGATCCATGCCTACAAGCAACAACAATACAAGTTTGTAAATTACCAAACCCAATTATCATATCTGCTGTCTATTGTCCACCAAGACATAATATTACCAAGGAGGACCTCAAGCCGTTTTTCCAATCACTTGGCAGTACATTCATATGCGGCGGAGACTTCAACTGTAAGTACACCTACTGGGGATCTCGGCTAATTACCACTAGGGGTAGGGCTCTATATAACCTTCTACGAGAAGAAAATATGGATACCTATCAACTGGGGAGCCAACATACTGGCCCACGGACCATAATAAAACACCTGATTTGCTAGACTTTTTTGTCACAAATGGAATTTCTTCTAACTATACGGATATTATCAGCAATCTTGATTTATCTTCAGATCATACACCAGTTATCGCTACAATCAGTACAACGATAATTAAAAAATCACCAAGACCATCACTTTATATCAATAAAACAGATTGGGACTCATACAGAGCCATTCTTCAAGAAACTCTACAATCAAATATTAGTTTAAAAACTCCCCAGGAATTAGAGCAAGCTACTGATCACTTTATCACTACTCTGCAAAATGCATCATGGAAATCCACACCTACGATCACAAACAACGTTCAAAGAGATATAAATATTCCTAATGACATACTTGAATTAGTTCGACAGAAGCGAAAAGTGAGAGCTAGATGGCATAAAACACAACATCCAGCTGACAAAACAGTGTATAATAGATTAGCAAATACCTTAAAGAACCAACTACACAAGATAAGGCAGGAAACTTTTAACCATTATCTAACTACATTATCAAGAACAGATAATAGCATTTGGAAAATCGCCAAAAAAAAACAAATCCCCCACTAAGAAAAACAAATAACGAGTGGGCTAGAACAGATCAGAAAAAGGCAGACTTATTTGCACGACACTTTGCTAATGTTTTTACGCCCTACTCAGATGATCCTGATGATACAGTAAACAGTTTCTTGGACATACCATTGCAACTGTCGCTACCTATCGAGAGATTCACCTGTGCAGAGCTGGAAGAAGAAATTCAACGTCTTAACCATAAAAAAGCAGCAGGGTACGAACTAGTATCCGGTAAAGTGCTTGCTGAATTACCTAGAGTTGGTCTGGTGTTTCTAAGGAACCTTTTCAATTCTCTTACGTCTCCATTATTGGCCGTTACCACTTAAATATAAATAAATAAAACCAGGTAAACCTGTTGAGGAAATTACATCTTACCGTCCAATAAGCTTACTGCCCCAAGTTTCTCAACTGTTAGAAAAACTTTTAATCATGAGAATACATGAAACAGATATATTGGAAAACTGCATCCCGAACCACCAGTTTGGGTTCAGAAAGTATCACTCTACCATTCAGCAATGTCATCGCGTCGTAAATATGATTAACACAGCACTGGACTCTAAATCTTACTGTCCAGCAGTATTTATTGATATACAACAGGCGTTCGATAAAGTATGGCATAAGGGGCTCTTATATAAACTCAAATTACACCTTCCAAGTGAATATTATTTACTTATAAAATCCTATTTATCAAATCGACACTTCCAGATAAAGTATGGCCAAGAATATTCTGCCATTCATTCAATCAACTCCGGAGTACCACAAGGCAGCGTTCTTGGACCTCTTCTATATACATTGTACACGACAGACATACCTACAACAGTAGCTACAACTATAAGCACCTTCGCTGACGATACAGTCCTTCTCTCATCATACCAATCCTCAAACAGCCTCCTTAAACTTGCAACATCATCTGTCCCTTTTACAAACCTGGCTAAACAAATGGAGAATCCAAGTGAACGAAGCCAAATGCACCCAGGTAAATTTTACCCTAAATCGCTTGGAATGCCCGCCGGTGCATCTAAATAATATAGCAATTCCTCAAGCAAATGAAGCCCGCTACCTGGGCCTTCATTTAGACAAAAGACTCACGTGGAAACTGCATATATTAAAGAAACGAAAGGAAGTTGATCTACGACTTAAAAAAATGTACTGGTCACTTGGTAGGGAAATCGTGTCTATCTTTAGAAAATAAGATTCTACTATAAAATAATAATTAAACCTATCTGGACCTACGGCATCGAGCTGCGGGGATGCTCCTGCAAGTCAAACGTAAACATAATCCAACGCATGCAATCCAAAACACTGAGAATGTTAGCCAATGCTCCCTCGTATGTTAGCAACGACACCCTGCATACCGACCTGGAAATGCCAACAGTTGTAGAAGAACGTACTAAAAAAAGCAACAACCATTTCCTGCGACTTCAAGTTCATCCCAATGTCCTGGCATCCAGTCTGCAACATGATCCACCTCCTAGACGGCTACAAAAAAACGTGGCCCATTGATCTAAGAAGAAACTAACGGGATAACATCGATGGATGGACTCCCCTCACGTCACTACCGTCATCTCATTAGCTCATAGGACCTTATTATATGTTTATTATGTAAAACGGTTCTGATTGTTAATCTGCAAATAAACTACAAAAAAAACATTGTAGAAAGTTTTCTAGACACAATTTAGTATATAAAATATCAACTACTTGTTTATAAAAATGTCCACAATATTATTAATTTCAAAATCATGTATGTATTTTAATTCCAATCTTTGACGTGGTTGCCGATTTTAAGCGTCCTGAAGTAATTAAACTTCAAGTGTGTTTCTACTTCGAATTAATCGAATGCGACACATAAAAAGTTTATTAGGCATAATCTATTATCTAAAAAAAATAATGACCGACCGAATTTCGTTTGTATATACAATTGAAAACGCACAAATCCGTTTTGTTTTGATGTTTCTTAAAAAAACAAACTCTTTCAAGTAATCCTATATTAATGATTCCGGAAATTTTCAGTTTATTCTTGCAATCTTTAGAACAGCAAGGAACATTTTTTTGAGTAAAGAAATAAAATAGAAAGAGAAATTCGCTTGGTCACTTGGCTTGGTAAGTGAGATGCGCGATATCTATTGCGAAAAACTAACAGAAACAAATGTATAATGTCGGAAACATTTCTATTGTTTTTTAAATTATATATAACGCAAAAACCAATTTTTATAGCATTTTTTTATAGTATAAATGCCTGTTGACACAGTTTCTTCTTTACATGTGGGAACAAAAAGAAATTGTTATGGGCTAAATCAGAACTATACGGAGCATGACTCTTCAATTTGATGTTTTGAGTGCTCAAAAATACAGTTTGAGTCGATGTGTGTGAGCTCGCATTATCATGGTGGGGAATAATTTCTCCGAACTTTTACTAACCAAATAGTTGTGTACCATACAGTTTTTCCAAAAAGCAGGTGGCCATTTGCTTCAAAGTGCTTCGAGCGCAATCGACTTTTGTTGAGTTTAGCTTATCTTGAAAGACTCATACACTTGACTGCTGTTTACTTTCGGACTCATACGCATAAATCCAAGATTCGTCACCTGTGATGTTGTTGTAAACAGCATTTGAAGTATCGCGATTGTATTTCTTGAGTATTTCTTTCTTCCAATCGAACGAGCTTTTTCTTGAGCGATCGTTAACTTATGCGAGATCCAAGGCGCTTACATGTTTTTTGTGGTTAAATGTTTATGTAATATTGAATGTGTGCTAGTCATGCTAATGTCTAAGGATGTTTGAATTTCACGATAAATCACATGAAGTGCTTGCTTTATCAGTTCGCGTACAGCATTGATAACAGCCGATTTTGGATGGCCTTCTTTAAATTCATCTGCCAGCGAACTACGATCACGATTAAATTCATTGTACTACCGATATACAGTGGCTTTGTGTAGATCTCCATTACCAAAAGTTAAAGTGAGTTGATCAATGCACTGTTGTTGAGATAATTCACGTCAAAAGTCGTAAAAAGTTATCGCACGAAAATGTTCACGAGTTAATTCTATTTTTTTTAAGGAAACTTAATAAAAACAGAACAAATAGCGTCCGCATGATAAAACGTTCACCTAGCACGCGGACGGTCGCGAAATTGCAATAAATATTGTTCAGGCCACTTATTCGTTTGCAATAATTTAATTATTACAAGTGCATCCTAAACTAATACTTCTAACTGAAAGCTTTGTAGGGCCATGCGAAACTACCAATGTCAACAGTCATTAGTATAACGTGTCTTATGCTACATTTCGAACTCATGCTTCCTACTGTCAATATGCTGGATAATCTAGCAAACAAGTCGCTGACTGGAAACAAATTTCATATAGCCAATTCCATAATCAATCAACAATCTATTGCACAATAAAAAAAACTGAATGCGTATACCAGAAATATATCCATAAATTATCTTGTGCGTAATGTTCCAATATCATTTATGCATCGGATATCAAAAAATAAATAATGATTTACAAAAGGTATCAACAATTAAACCAAAGCCAACCTAAGTTTTTGCAATAATCGGTTCTCATTACTAAATCAACTAGAACTACAAAATTACTAATTATCGGAACTTTAGTAACAAATACTAAATAGATAATACAAATTAAGTACAAAACCATATTAGTAATAAATTATCTTGATTCATGCTAAAAGGTAAAAACAATTTAAGATTGGGAATAATAAGTACATTTAAATTGTTATTAAATTCTAATATTATTCAAATAAAAGAACAAATCAATCTTTTAAGTAATGTAACTTATTAATTGTTATTACTTCTTAAAACCATAAACTGACGCATTTTTTATATGGCGTGGTAATGACTAATAATTAACATTAGTTATCGACGACTAAGCACTATAATTAAGCTTTGTGTAATAATATGCTTAAAATAAATTGCTCAGTTGTAAAGACTTAGAAAATTATAAAGTCACTTAAGCAAAAAAAACTATTATCCATTAGAGCTATAAATTAAAATAAAAAAGGGTGCTTAGGGTAGGTATATATAATATTTGCAATTTGATACCATTAATGGAAATAATAAATGCAGAAAACGGATACAGCGTATGAAATTTTTTCAACATCTGACACAGAAAGTAAAATCCATTGCTGCTGTTATTTGGTAATCTATAACAGAGAGCAATAATAATAACATTTAAAAATTAGTTTCTATAAAATGCAAAAATCAAAATAAAGTCAACTAGTACATATAAAACACAATACAATGCACCATATGTCAAATGTATGGTCATTCTAAAATCTATAATAGCAAGCATAAAATATTCACATTCATATTTTTAAAATTTATTTTTAACAAATTGAATTAATAAGTTTCAGAATTTATCTTATTTGGCATGTTATGGTAATTTCCAAAAGTATTCTATTGTACAGTAATCTTCGACACAGGCTATCTCGCATCTATTCGTTTTTTTAATACATTTGTTTCACAGTATTGAACTGCTTTTGCTTATTTTTTGTTAATTTTTTGCTAATTTTTCTTGTTTACAGTAACACCACAAGATGGCAGAGATTTTCAGTCGTCCGTTGACATTGAAAATGCCATTGTTCAATGATAATGTTGTTAGAAACGTTTTTTTTGTTTATCTCGATCTAATTATTGTCTTACTGATTCTGACAGTTTTGCTGAAAAATTACAAACGTCAAGTCCCATTCCTCAATTTATATTGTTACACCCTCACGTGCACATGTATTAGGTAGCAATAATAGATTATGAAGCGTAAAGGCCAGTGTATGATGTTATGGGGATGCTTTAAACGAAGAGGTGATGGGTTTTTTCTCCATGTTGAAAAGATGATAATATATAAGAATAAATACCTTGATATTTTCCAAAATAGTATTTTTCTATTTGGAAAATATAGTTTCATATGTAACCATGATATCGATTAAAAATATTCGGTAAGTTAATGAAGGAATAGCTCAGCAAATTTTGAGTCTCTTAACTTAAACTTTGTTAAGTATTTATGTAAAGACTTAGTTAAGTGCTGGAAAAATAAAAAAGCTGGAAATCTGAGTAATAAAGCTTGATCAACTGAAGAATGTTAAGTAATATTCAACGTTTTGGATACTCCACTAAATATTGAATATGCTCCTTGTATTAATTGCTTTTGTAGCGAACACTGTAATTTCTTATGCATTATTGTTATGAGTTCTAGTCCGACATTTTTTTAGTATTCATCAGATCAAACTTCTCTTTTTTTTATGTAAATGATTGATCTAATATAAACTTTCAACTGAATGACTTGAGAATTATTTCTGTCTTCCTCAATTCCACGCAAGGCGAATACTTTAATGAAAATGTTTGTAAACAAGGCTGATTTTTGTTTATTACTTTTTCTATGTAGATAATAAATAATTTAACCCTCATTTCCTTTGTTTCGCTTTCAGTTTGATCTTTAAATAATTATATTTTGTTTTTTCAGCCAATATTGAACTACAACTAAAAAAGCCTTTGCTCTACTTTTTTCTCCTACTATTTTTTGTTATTTGTAATAATGTGTTACTTGAGTAATTTTTAGAATCTGTTATAGTTTATGTTGTAGAGTAACCTGCTGTAAGATTACAATAGTTGATAATCGCACGTACGCAGTCAAAATTCGCACATCCCTATCTGCCATCAAAAACATACAAGCAGGGGTCCCTCAGGGCAGTATCTTAGGCCCAATTCTTTTCAACATCTACATGCAGGACCTCCATACCATCAACGCTGACCTTGCATTATATGCAGATGACACAGTAATAATAACCAAAGACAAAAGCCTAAAAATGGCTATCTCAAAACGGCAAAAAGCCAGCACTATCCTCAGTAGGTGGCTCAAGAAATGGAACCTATCCATCAATTATGACAAATGCGCCACAAAAATCTTCACATTAAGACGATTTAATAACCCATCAGAAATCACTATTAACGGACACTCCATTCAATGGAACACCACCGACAAACCCATTATATTAACTTAGGTATATATCTTGACACCAAGCTCACCTGGAAATACCATGTCCTCAAAATATTAAACGAAGGCCACACGAGACTAATCCAACTCTACCCACTGCTAAACCGAAAGTCCACCTTGCTTATTCAATGTACCACTATCCTGTACAAATCACTGTTACGACCATTAATCCTCTATGGGTGTGTCATATGGGGCAACACATCCAAAACGAATCTTCGCAAAATCCAAGTATTACAAAACAAAATCCCGAGAATCGCTGTCAACGTTCCCTGGTTCATCACAAATCAACAGCTACACTAATCACAATTGAACAACATATAGCAAAACTTACTAAAAAATTTCATGTCAATCTCACCAACTGCAGTGGTGCAGCTTACTACTCACTGGGACAACGCGGCATCCATATTTCTCAGTGACTATAGTGATGATAATTAACACAAGTGACCGATTCTAAACCTAGTGCTCTCATAGTAAAAAATAAACAATAATAAAACTTTCTTGCGGTCATACTCACCGCTTATGTTATTCAATATATATTATGTATTACTTACTAAGTTATCAATGTCTTGTATAACAGTGTAACTAGATTTATGTTAACTAATAAATACAAATGTGAACATAACGAAAACAGGTTAGGAAGTAAAAATCGTGCGAAACGCCTATCGGCCTCCGAGAAATCAACCCGGGTTGATAGGAACTGTAAATCGCAGCGACAAATAGTACGGCTAGGAACGGTTCAAGGAATTACCTGCGTATGCAATTTGAATATTAAACACCAAAAATTAAAGAGAGCACAAATATGTTAAGTCTCCGCTGTTTGAAAAAAGATGGCCACACCTGTAAGTTATGGTTGCAATTGTCAGATGTAAAACGCCGTATCATAAGGTTTGACATCTGGCAACACCACAACCTTGAAATATTAGCGATTTTGTATCAACATCACATAATTTTTTTTGTGTGAAAATGTCGAGTTTTGAGCCAAATAAGCGTCATTTTCGGGAACTTTTCATTTACTTCTTTAATTTGAAGAAATCTGCAGCTGACAAAGAATGTATCGGAAGGCCGAAAGTGAGAAAAAGAGGGAGGTATAAAAATGGAGTACAATGGCAAAGAAGCATAAGCCTTTCCCCGCACTAAGAAGACAACAAGATGAGAACAAATTAAATAAAATCTTAGAAATGCTACAGCAACTAATGCTAGATGTAAACCAACTAAAAATAAACCAGACCGGGCTTAATAAGATTCTAACTGAATTAAATCAAGAACATGGAAGAGTAAAGAAGGAAAATACCAAAATAAAAAATAAATTTTTCCGAGCTAAAGAAAGAATAAAAGATACATATACGAGATTAGAACAACTTCAAAGAGAGAAGCCATGGCAAAATATAATTTTACAAGGGCTAACGGCAGTTGTAGATAATCTAACCAAAAAAAAGAGAAAAATGATTAAATTCATCCATAAAAATTAGAGGTTAGCGCACGGATTAAAACAGCTTATAAAATAGAACCAAAAATATACTTCTAGAATTAAAGAACTTTTAGGGCAAAGTAGAGATAAAAAACAAAACAAAATTAGAAAATATAAAAGGTATATATTAACAAAACAAGAAAGAGATATCGATGCATAGATTAGGAAGAGAGCAGGAGAAGAGAGAAAACGAGAAAAAAAGGTTAAAAGTGAATACCAAAACTATACATTGATGAGAAAGAATGGAAATGGAACAAATTAAAGGGTTTATTGGAAGAATAGAAAAATAAAGACGACAAAAAATCCAAAGGACTGGACAGAAGAGGACGGTTGTAACAAATACAAAGGTGATGAAAAAAGGCAATATTATGACCAAACAAAATGGTCAATAGAAAATAAAAATTAAAATAAAAAATATTTGGAAAATAGATACTTCGAATATTAGAAGAATAGCGGGAAAGAAAAAAAATTAGACTTGGACATTCTAGACATAACAAAAACTAAAAAAAAGGAAAAGGAAAAATGAAAATGGGAGGTAAACATTATTTGATATATAGTAAGTAATACTCACCGGGCAAAAGAAGGAGTGCAAAGCATATTTAAATAAGAGCATAAAAAATATATAAACAAATAAATAGAAATTTGACAGGCAAAAAAAAACAACTTTAATAGTGGCCTATAGCCCCAATGGAGATAATAGGACATTAAATAAAAAAGAGTTCTAGAATCAATTAACATAATCTGTATAGAAGATAGCAAGGGAAAATTACTGATATTAGCGGACTTGAATGAAAGAATGAGCAAGAAAGATGAAAAATCAGGAAAAACAATAGAAATGCTTGGCGAAAACACCAGAAATAACAATAGTACAAGGCTAATTGACAGAACAACATAATAATATCGAATTTGAACATAAATATATACATAAATATACTAGGGAAGTAGTCAGCAGATGAGAAAAATCGATATTTGACTACATCATAATAAACAGAAAATACGGAAGTAAAATACAAGATGCAAGGGTAAAAAGAGGACCAGAAATATACTCCGATCACTATCTAGTAATGTCTAAAATAAAGATAACAAAAGGAAAAAGAAACTAGTAAAATAAGTAGTAATAAAACTAAAGAAAAAATTAAAACATATGTTGGGAGAAGAGCAGATGTCAAGAAAGTATAAGGAAAGAGTGATAAATGAGTTCGATAGAAATAATAAAACTATTAATTACTTACCACTTAAAGTATTGTAAAAGTGTATTAAAGAAACTCTAATAACGATAGCAAAAGAAGTATGTGGGACTACAAAAGTTAACAGGGAAAAGAAATGAACGAGGTGGTGGAACGACGAGTTAAGGGAGGAAATAAAAATAAAGAAAGGGTACTTAAGGAACAGATCAGTCGAAAAATACAATAAATGCAAGAATCTGAGGTGCAAGCTCAAACTCAAGGTAAAATACGCGAAATTAAAATCATGGGAAGAGTTTGGCGAGATTTTACAAAATAATTAGTACGCTTAGTACGCTTAGAAACAGGAAAAAGGACAAATCTAAATATATAAAAAACAAATATGGAAGGATATTGGCAAAAGAAGATGGAAGAAGTATTTTGAGGAAATGTTAACGACAGAACAAACGCAAGAAATAAAAATGGAGGAAGAAAATGAGCCAAATAGCACAGAACACATAGATGAAAGTGACGTACAAGAAGAAATACAAATAGAGGAAGTATTAAAGGCTAAGAAAAAGTTAAAAAGAAGTAAAGCAGCAGATAATATCCGCGCACTACTTCCAAGAAATTTAAAGAAAAGGCCAAGGTAATGGTAATAGGAAAAGAGAAATTAGACATATCAATAAAAATAAACGACACAAAAATTGACAAAGTCTAGTCATTTAAATAATTAAGAGTGCATATAGAGATGAACGGAAAAATAAATGTGCAAATAAACAATAGACTAGAAAGCGCAGCCAAGGTTTACCATGCATTGAAAAACATATTAGGGAAAAAAATCCAACAAAAAAACGAAAAGTACAGCGTCAAAAACCATATTCAATACTAAAGTTGGGTTCGAAATAAGCAAATAGAGAAAAAAAAATACAAGCCATGGGAATTATTCCTACGAGATATAAAAGGAGTTAACGGGAGGAAACAAAATTATGAATGAAGAGATAAGAAAGGATTTGGAAGTAGATTCGATCTCAAAGAGTATCAAACGTCAACAGGTAAGATAGTTTGGGCATATAGTGCGCATGGGAAAGGAAATGATAACAAAAAAAATATGGGAGGCAAGATCACAGCAAAAAACGAAAGACCACTTAAAACAGAAAAGACTAATTTGGAGTGAAAGAAAGAAGTTGCCAAAAAAACAAAACAAAATGGGCCAAGAAAATTCATAGTAAAGTGTGCTTTTATCAATAAGTGTATTTTCATCACCTATTCTTTGAGCATTTTGTACTGTTTTTCCATTCTTTTCTATTTACTGTTATTTCCTTCCAATTTCTAACCCTCATTGTATTCAGGTCTACCTCCACATTGTTCATCCATCTTTTTCATGGTCTGCCTTTTCTTTTTCCCAGTTATTTTTCCAATTTGTTCTCCAAAGGTTCATCCTTCTGGTGATCTCTCGTTTGCAGTCCTTTTCTGGCTGGTACTCTTCTTTTTGTTTTGTCTTTCTATTTCACTCTCTTATGTTCTCTCGTTTACTTTATATTTTATTATTTATTACAAATTTATTGTGTTATTTATCTCTGTCCTCTTCCATGAGTGGTATAAATATCCTCCTTTTAGCTTGTACCTCTTTGGAGGAAACCTCATCAACCCATATGTCCAAGCCTTTTAATTCTTTTGCGTTTTTCAAAATCATCGTTTTTATGGATTCTTTAACTAATTTAACCAGTATTGGTCTTTCCTTTTCTCCACTGTATTTTCGGATTTTTCTTACTTCGTCCAGTTCCTCATTTGTATTAATATTACCTCCTCTTTTTTGTATGATTCTTCCGACTTTCTCTTATGTTTCGCTTTCATTTTCATTTTCATCTTCTATTACCCACTTTATTATTATATTTTTCTTTCTTATCTCCATCTCTAAGTCACTTATTCTCTCCTCCTGTCTTTCTGTTCTTCCTTTTAGTTTTTTATTTTCTTCTTTATTTATACTTACTACCCTTTCCATGCCGGCTATTTTATTGTATCTACTCAACTGCTAATCGCGCAAAAATACAGGCCCCAGTTGTTTCGTTATAAGCCTGGCTTTCATTTATATTTAATTTATATTTTTGTATTTATATATATATATTTGTATGTATGTACCGAATTTGTTGGCTATCCTCCTATCCTCAAAGAGGCCTTGCACTTGCAAATAGGCTTTATTTCCACTTTTCTTTATTCCTATGTATCCCTTTAATTTACTTTTCGCCTCTAGATTTATTACGATAGCCTCCAAATTATCAAATAGTTTATGCTTACCGCAATATTTAACACATGCACACAATGGCGTAGCTACCGGAGGGCTAGACGGGGCAGTGCCCCGGGGCCCCCAAGCTCAGGGGGCCCCTCGGACTCTGACTTACAAACTATAAATTGAACTAGCGAAAATTTCTCCCACATTCGGAATATAAATAAACCAGATTCCAGGAACGCGACTTTAATAATAGCAACTTATTTGAAAAATACAGGGGAATTCTCAACAAGTCTCGATAAAACCGTGGAAATAAACAATTATAATAAACGGTCTATAAAAGTAATCCGTTAAGTAAATTAAAACTTTATTGCAACAAAAAACCTTTTATAGCAAACTTTTTCCCATTTTTAATTGTTTTTTTTTCTCGTTTAACTATTACTTGAAAAATAATATTTTTACTTGAGAAACGAAATGCTATTCTTTAGTACATGACACTCCTACCACACTTGTATGAAAGTATTCATACGAATGTTTGTCGGAAACGGAAGCGTTTGTCTCGTTTTTACTTTCTAGTGTGGGCAAGAGGCAAATAGGCAAATTCCCGAAGCTTCGTGCCGCATACATAGAAGTGTAGTCGGATCATTATAGTATAGGTTTGTTAGTGCCATCTGTCGATCGATATAAAATGTTTACCGGTGAGTCCGGGGATTCCCCAACGACGTGACGTTATATATCAATTACGTTTCTTGTTGATTATGACATAATAAGTTTGCAAAAATAAGAGAACTTAAATAATGGATAAAAAGAAGAAACCTAGCGTTGCGTTTAAGCGCAGACAACATCAGGAAAGAGAAGATACTAGACAAAAATTACCGAAAATTTACACATTTCTTAGTCAGCCGTCTACAAGCAGTTTTAGCCCAAATATATTGGACAATGTGATTGTGTCTACTATAGTGCAGGCTGAGAAGCCTACTGAAGGAGATCTGACAATTATTTCAGTTAAAGATACCGCCATCAGGGAGGATGTCGCTGATCACATTAACGACCACAATGTCTGCGTGGCACAGGTAACAGCGGAAAAACCAACGATCTCGTCAGTTTTCGAAAATTTGTACAATCAATTGTCATACGACTTGGGAATTTTTACGAACATTTTATTGTTAAGTGATGATAACAAACGTCAACTTCTTGATCGTAGACCTTTACAGCCTTCGGGACCTTTTCCAAAAGACGCCCACCAGGACAACAGGTGTTTTTCAAAATGGTACTACTTTTCAACTTCTAAATATGGGCCAGCTCATCGTTTTTGGTTGTGTTATTCTAAAATACTAGATGCTGCCTATTGCCAACCCTGCTGGCTATTTGCTTCGCAAAGGAATAATGTATGGTATAAGGGCATTCGGAACTGGAAACATTTATCAGAACGAATAAAACAACACAGTTTCTCGAGTGATACAACTATCGACAAGGAACTTGAAAATGAAACTCGTAAAAAAGCGTCATTTTGGAAAATGGTTCTTCAAAGATTATTCGGTGTCATACTTACCCTAGCAAAGAGTTCTTTGGCTTTAATAGGACATCGAGAAAACTTAAATGAGGAGGGTACCATGGAAATTTTCTGTCCGTTGTAGAGCTTGTCGCCCGATATGATCACATACTGCGGCAAGTTTTGGATATGCCTAAAGGTATTATTTTTATTTCTAAGTTTTCACCTGACTGCTTCAGAAGGAGGGTTATATTTCTCGAGAGTTTGTATGTATGTATACTAGGACTCAGTATTAGAAGTAAATATTGTAAACAATAAACTGTCACTTTTTACGTCATCTTGATTTTGTATTTGGAATTTATGGCTTGGCAGCAAGTTATCAGGTTTGTACTAGAGTTGTGAGTAAACCACTATTTATATTAAATTATATATGTTAAATTAAGTCAAGAAAAATAAAATATTATATTTCTTATTGTATTTTCAGCTACTGATTTTAAAAATAATAAAATTAATGTTTAGTCAGAACAAAAAAGGGTAGATGATCTGAGAACTGATAACTTGCTGCCAAGCCATAAACTCTTAATTAAAAATCAAGATGACGTAAAAAGTGACAGTCCTTTGTTTACAAAACTTACTTCTAATACTGATTCCTAGTATATGTATGTGGATTTATTTGTACCTTGCTACAGCCTAAACGGCTTAATGGATTTTCACATATGAGATAGTCTTGATAGAGCGAGTGACACAGGGTACAAAAAAAATTTTCTAAACCCATCGAGTGGGGTATCAAAAAGTTACTGCAGTCGTTTTTTTATTCATTTATTTTTATTAAAATTAACGATTTATATTCTAATTATTGTTTAAAATCGTTTTTAGGATCCGTATTCGTCGTGTTCCGAACTCGACGTACTCCAGATTTGTCGTAACCCAGATTAGTCGTACTCCAGATTCGTCGTAAAACGTATAGTCGGTCAAGAAAGTGGTGTTATTGGTTTAAAAATCTCTACTTAATTGGGATTCGATAGCCAAAGGGTGCTCAACGGGGCCCTATTAACGTGCCTCTGCTGTCTGTGTGTCTGTCACAGGACTGTAATTTTTGAACGGTAACAGGTAGATATTTTCTTTTATTTTCATAAAATAGTTTTAATTTGTTCATTAAAATAAGTTACAATTTGTATTTGGTTTTTAATTTTATTATGGAGTCGACTGTATTACCACGAATCTGGAGTACGATGAGTCTGGATTACGACAAATCTGGAGTACGTTGAATTCGGAACACTACGAATACGGAACAAACGATTTTAAATAGTTTAGTTGGGGGCCTAGTTTATTTTTTGCCCCAGGGCCTTTGGTTACCTAGCTAAGCCACTGCATGCACACCATTTTATTCCTTATTTAGGTAGTGAAAGTACTGCCATCTTCCAGACTTCGGTATGGGCCTTGAACCTGGTGTTCACTACTAAACATGCTTGCATGCAATTTTTATCCTTATATTAATTTTCTTAACTTCCAAAATTTTATTTAAAAATTTCAGTGTACTTACTATTGGTTGTTTTACTTTTCTTTTTGGTTCCCACTCGCTTCATGCTGCAATGCCCCTGCTTCTTGCGCACTTCCACGTATTTACGCTCACTCGATATGGCCTAATTTAGACGTTAATATCGGAGTAATGTAATCACACATGTCACGGCGAAAATTTCTGTACCAACCTGTATTACATAGTAATCTCTTGGTATAAATTTAGGATTTAAGATTTGAGAGTAAGCTCAAATTAATGAAAGGGTGGGTAATACAATACGGGCAGTGCTGTGTTGTATGGAATATACTTTTTGGAAGAGGCTTCGAAGTGCTGTTTATATGTTAGGAAGGTTTATTTTATTAGTACTATAGTTTATTTGTGCGATGTACCGTCAGCATAATTTGTATGATATAATTTATAGAATAAAATGTGAAAATAATTATGTTTTGTGAAATGAGTTTTGCTTATTAGTAGAACGTCTATTAGATCGTGAAACAAAAATTATTTTTTTTAACAATTCATTCTGTTGGCGTTTGAAAATCATATTTTTAATAAGTTTGTAATTGTCTGTTATTTTATTTGATGATATCATAAATATGTTTACTATCAGACTAATAAAGTTAAAATGTTGTTGTGAATCCCCATTTGCAGGTTAAAGATTAGTCGAACCGCTCTTACAAGGAAGATGTTTTGGGCAGTCAATTTCCTCTAGTTTGCGTCGAGTTGTTCGCTTTAAAATGTTCTATACAAATCTTATTTATTTTTTCTTTACAAAAGCAGCGAAAACTGCGTTGTATATTTGATCTGAACTTTGTTAGTAACTTTATACTACCGCGTGAATGTACATTTGTTAAAATTTGCAATAAATGGAAAGATTTTTTAATTAGTATGACGCATTTGTATTGTATTTGCATTGAATCAAATTAACTATTATTGCACTTGTATAATTTTCATAAAATTAGACACGAAAATACTTTAGTCCAAATTTACTATATTTATTGCAAAACAATAGCTAATTAGTTTGATCTGTTTTCATTATTTTTTTGCCAGCACTAAAGCGTTCGTGTTACCTGTAATATGAGCATGCGAAAATGCATTATGGTTACAGTATAGATCAAAACATTCGAAACAACCCCCAGCACTCTAAAAAATAATTACTGCTGCAGCATTCGGTTTATTAGCAGATAATTAGATGAACGTGAAATACGCTTTGTGATTAATGCACTGCGCTTCTATGTGCATAATTGAAACGTTTGTTGCAAAGCCTTCTGTAATTTGACTTTTGTAGTCTATGTTATGCTTTTACCTGTCTGAAAGGGGTAGCAAGCATAGTTACCAAATTAATTTGTGTAGTTACCTTAACAAGCTTTTAAAAAATAGAATAGCAGTTATTTATACAGCTACACTCCAGTGTCAAATAGATTTGAGTTGCATCGTCATATTATGATTGTATTCAATATTTGTAGTTTAAAGAAAAATTAAAAATTACAATTAATAATTAAAGTAACAAATTAAACTTAGAAAAAGACAAAACCTTAGTAAAATTTGTGTTTTTTCTTATTTTGGCAAAAATATCGACTATATTGACCAAAAACGTGATTTGATACATTTAAACTCCTTTCAATTTAAATAGCTTAAGATTGTAAGACAAATTACTATCTTCACAATGGTTTACTGTACTTATCATACCATTACAGTCTTTTGATGCCACTGTATCAATTATTTCGTTCTTGAATGGGATTGTTTAATTTTCACTTAATATATTGCATAAATTTCGTAATAAATGATTAAGAAGTCTTATTTTTGCGCCAAATTGTTTCACAATGGCCGAACTTTGGAAATTTTTACTTTGCTTATCTTATAATAAGGAAAGTAATGTAATCGACGGAAATTTGACCTACCCAGTTTTTCACATTTCTGGACGAATTATAGCCTCAGGACACCAAAAAAGTTGTTTTCAGCCATTGGTTCGTGTGTGTGTGTATCTGTCGGTCTGTCAGTAAACAGGATATCTCTAAAACCGTGAGAGCTAGAGACTTGAAATTTGGTATGCAAGTTACTTGTAAATAAATAACTTATAGCCGATTAAAAATTAATTAAACGTACCAATCACAGTGCGCTCGGAGAGCTTCCGGGTCGACTGCGGGAGGACGGGTGGAGCGCTTGGCCGCTAGGAGGGAGCACGCAGGCGATAATCGGGGAAAAATACCTTCAGTGACGTAACAAAATTTTAAGTACGAGTCAATTATTGTCTTGTACTGTTCATTTTAATCAGCTTTCGAGTGTTGGACTCGCGCCTCGCCCTTTTTTAAAATAACAAGTTCCGGGACGAGAACAGCCCAGGGCCGAGACGATGGACCCGGTATAATATATAATAATAGGATAAGGAAAGTCGTGTGATGTTCACACCAGATTTTTTGTGATGCTGCTGTCGGTGTCTTCTACTAAGAAGGAATATCTAAAGCCACGCATTTCTATACTTAGAAATTCCTCCAAAATAATATCGAACTCTATACCTGTAGATGGTTCATTCTAATTCTTGAAGCAAGTATGTCGATAAACCTCTAAATTTTTACTTTTAGCACGAGTACACCAGCAGCAATATTTACTACTTAGGTATACCAAAAAATAAAATTTTGTCTGTTTGTTCAATTTTATCTCTAACACTAGAGGATGCAATGTAATTAACTCTATGAGACCCTTTACACAAATGCATCGTCTGCTATTACCGTAAAATAGGAAATCTCATTAATTTCAACCTTACCTTGCCCCTTAGCAATTTTATAGTATTCTTTTCCAGCAGTTTCAATAACTTACCAAGTAATATTTTCGATATAAGGAACAACAATTTTATGATTTTTGGAAAATTAATATAGTCCCTTACATGAAATGTTGCAAATGAAATTCGATTCTTTTACTTGGAAATATACAATGCCAATTGTAGTTGCCCCAAGAACAAAGGATTTTTTGATTTTCATGACATTAGTGTCGTCATCAGAATTTATAGTTTTACTGTGGAACAACTTTGTGAAAAATATTCCCACTTTAATGAAACATCAGTTCGTGTATGATTTGGTTAAACAGAGATTAGGACATCAACAGTGACTACAGGGTGATCCAAAAGGATATGTAATGTACCTAATTGTTTCATTGAAAAAGAATTAAGAAAAGACTCGTTCTTTTATATGGCTTGATAGAGAAAAGGTGGTTATACAAAAATATTATTCATTTTCAGTTCAACATGGCTAGTGCTAAGACCACATATAGTGTTAACCAAAGGATCCAAATCATCAAAATGTGGATATTTTCTATCAAAAACTTGACATCAACATGCAAAGCATACAGGACTGAAGTGGACTCAACCATTTATCGGCGAACAGTTAAAAGATATTAAATTTTAAATTAACTTTTTTGAAATTTTTTATTAAATTATTAAAAATTAATATTTTACTACTTATATTTCTACTAACTTAGAAGAGAATTCAGACTGATAGTGTTCTTAGTGATGCTGAAGGAAGAATTGACAAACCACGAACTTCAGCAGAGGAAACGATTGAACAAACCAGAAACTTCAAAAATCAGCTATTAACGTCAACAAGACAAGCATCTAAAGCACTTAACATCTCAATATCAACATTGTAAAAATAGTAAAAAGAGACTTAATCTGATTTTTAAAAAAATTTTTTTACAAAGATTTGATTTTGCTAATTTGGCTGTTCAAATGACAGACAACAAATCTATGGAACATAAACGCATTTAATTTTCTGATTAATGCCATTTTGACTTAAATTGTTTTGTTAATAGATATAACTACCTGATTTGGGGCACAGAAAATCCATGCTTAACTGTATGGTGTGCCTTCAGTTATTTAGGCGTTATTAGCCCTATTTTCATTACAAATACTATCAACCCATAAGTTTATCGTGAAAGAATTCTCGACAGATTCTTTAGACAAGTACGGCAAAAAGATTGGATAAAAAATTTTTGATTGCAACAAGATGGTGCTTATCCACATCAAAATGAAGATAATCTGAAAGCTATTTTTGATCATTTTAACTACAGAATAATTGCTTTGGATGCTAAAGAAGTCACAGAAAAAGGTATTGACTGTTTGTCTTGTTCTTCCGATTTAAACCCTTGTGACTGCCTTTTGTAGGGATATATCGAAGATGAAACGTACTATACTCTGATTCACAACTTGGAAGAACTGAAAAAACGCATTACTGATGTTATAAAGTTAATTACAGATGAAATGAGAATGCGAATTTTTGACAATTTTTTCATACGCTTTTATCATGTGATTGTTAATGAAAGAAATCGTTTTGAAAATATAATTAATTGAGTCAAATATTCAATTAATAATTTTTTTAACCAATTTAATAACATTTATTTTTCCTAAAATAAATTTTTATTTGTCTATATATGTTTTTGGCCCCTCCTGTAAGTTAGTCTATAATTATACAATTAGTATTAAGGCGGCTTTACACGACGCTAGTAACTCGTACGAGTCACTAAAACCGAGTACTCGCTTTTAGTACTCTCCTTGTGTAAATTGGTGTTCTGTATTCCAGCAGAGTACTCGCTGCGAGTGTCCATGCCAGTCGAGTGAATAGAAAGCACTCCTATTTACTGGAACGAGTTGATTCCCCCACCAATACTTCTCCCACACAATACTCGACTGTATGACGTACTAGCACCGTTGGAGACCGATTACACGATTCGAGTAACTCGTACGAGTGGTTAGTTTAGTGCTACTGAAGTGGTTGATAGTGCGTACCACGTGTTTTGTAATAGTTTATCGTAGCGTGTAGCTTTTTAAAATGGCTAAGTGGGGTGAAGAAACCACTTTAAAATTTGTGGAAATTTATAGAGACGAAGAATGTTTATGGAACAAATCGGCCCGTGAATCAGCTTTATTAAGAATTGTAAAAGAAATGAATATATCTGATTTTGGTGTTGCTGAGGCAAAAAATAAAATTAAGAATTTAAGATCAACATATAATCAAGAGCTTGTTAAAATTAAGAAATCCGAACACTCTGGAATTGGCACCCAAGAACTTTACAAGCCAAAAATTACGTGGTTTGAGGTTATGCACTCATTTATGAAAATCGTTGACAAAAAACGTGAAAGCTACAATAACATGGTAAGTAATATATTTATTTTTTAAATTTTACTTTATAATTCGGCTCACAATTAACATAATACTTTAATAAATCATTCGATTTTGCCAAGAAACTGATCCTTCATTCATGAAGTACTGCATATATTTGTCTCTTAATTGTCTTGCGATCTGAGATGAGTGATTACTTTCCATGCGTTCAATCGAATGCAAACTATTTATTTCCTCCCTCCATGCTCCCGGAATAATTGAACCATGCTCAATATCTTCTTCATCTACTGATCCTCTAGGTAAATAAACATTTGCGGTCGTACATCTTAACCAATTGTGTAAAACGCAGCAAGTACGAACTATCTTGTCAACAGTTGTAAGTGTACAACCTATTGGTTTCTCAAAGACTCTAAATCTGCTGGCTAATATCCCAAAAGCGTTTTCAACTATCCTTCTAGCTCGGAATAATCTATAGTTAAATAGTTTTTGTTCAATTGACAACTGAATGCGCGAAAATGGTTTGAGTAAATAGGATTTTAGTGGGAAGGCATCGTCTCCAACAATAAATCCTCCATTCGGCAAAATGTTGTTCTCCAAAGCTGTAGAAATAGGACTTTGAGCAAAAACCCCTCCATCCGATGCTTTTCCATTACATCCTACGTCAATGAATCGAAAACAGTAATTCCCATCAACAATAGCCAGTAAAATGATGGCGTTTTGTTTTTTTATAGTTAAAATATTGGGTACCGCAATGGGGAGGAGCACGAATGTTGATATGTTTCCCGTCGATTGCTCCGTAGCACCCTGGAAAATTCCAACGAGTATTGAAATCGCGTTCTATAGTTTTCCATTCCTCTCGAGTCTCTGGCACCTGTGAAACAAAGAAATGTCACATGAAATTTAATTTAATACTATTAATAAGTTTAGTTTTGTTGTAATAAATATAATTATTATTTTGCAGAATGACGGAGAACCACACGATGAGGAAAAATCGCAAAAGCTTCAAGAGGTATCTCAATGGAAAGAATCTCAACCCCAAGAGGACTCTCTAGTCCAAGAGGAGCAAGACATGCAAGAGAAATCAAGGCAAGGGAGAAAAAATAGTCTGTGGGAAAATCAATTGAACAAACAGACTCATGTCACAAGTCCCGGATCTGCACCAAAGCGTAGAAAGTTATCAAATACCAGAGTGAAAGAAGTTGCTTCATGTGTCAGTGATCTTAAGAACTTGGCCGGGTCTCTTTTGAATGTTGAAGACGAACAATATGATGAATTCCAACTTTTTGGTCTCAGCGTTGCAGCCCAACTAAAAAAAATTCCCCTTGAAGATGTTGTATTAGGGCCGAGTAAAATACAGGCGCTATTAACAAGATACAGACTAAAAAGTATGAAACAAAGTAACTTGCGCACATAAATTCATTTGTCGAGCAGCAGCACGAATTCATCAATATTTTCTCCACAATCTGTTACCTCATACGGGTATGAATCGTCATATGATATACAACCACAAGAAGCTTCAGCAATGGTTGATCATAATGCCTCAAAAGAAATGGACTGTATAGCACAGGCTCTATCAGAAATTCATGATTTGTGAAGCACAATAAATTGTCATTAAGTATACATTATATACTTATGTTATAATATATACATTTCATGTTTTATAAATCAAAATAAATTGTCATTAGGTACATATTACTATATATGAACGGTGCGGGAAAAAAAAGGTAAGCCATCTAAAGTTACATTTTATCATTTAAAATTTGCAATTTTTTACTACACAGAACGATCAGTCCATTTTTGGGAACATAAGAAATAGTAGATGACTTACTTCTTTTTTTCCTTGTACTCCTCGTATGCTAATTCGAAAAACAAATACTTACCTTAATAAATTCTTTTAAGACATCAAAAATTGCATCGCAGACTTCTGGTATAAATTTTGAAATAGCAGGTCTTGAAACACGGAACTGTTGTTGAAGATTTCGGAAGCTATTTCCAGTTGCAAGGTATGAGAGGGTTATTTCCAACTTTATTCGGCTGGATATAGCTGCTCTCATTGTTGTATAGGTTCGTTGTATTCGTGGCGATATTTTCTCCAACAATAAATTAAAAGAATCTAGAGACATTCGCATACAATTTCGGTATTCGGGAATATCCTCTAAAGCCAGCTCCTTCAGAAGCGTACTTGAGGCCCCACGCGCGGATCTTCTAGCCAGCCAATTTCGTACCCATATTCTTGTTGGCACGTTTTCTTCCGATTCGATTATTTCCATCAATTCTTCGCACAATACTTTAATACACGTCTTTAAACACTTCTTGATCATAGACTTTCTGCATATAATGCTCATCTTTGCAAGAAAATAAAACAAAAACTCGACTACTGGAAATTTCCGCTAAACCGAGTGGCGTCTACACGTTAAACACCAATTTTAGCGTGTAGACGCCACGATCCTGGTGAAACACTCGCCTCTAGTACTCACCTCAGTGATTCGTACGAGTTACTAGCGTCATGTAAAGCCGCCTTTATGTATAAGATTGTAATATGTTGGTCTGTTATACCAACTTAATTTTTTTTTCATAGTTTTAAAGTGATCTAAATAGTTTTATATTTTAGACACAATTATGTAGAGTAGATTAATTCATTTGTTATTGATTAATGTTTAGTACTCCATTGAATATTTTTATTTTGTTAATTCAAAATTATTTGCGGTCATATATATAGAGGAAATTAAAATTAAAATAAAATCATCCAATTACATATTCATACCTAATAGTACATTTGTTCAAATAAAATTGAAAAAAAATTGTTAAACTAAGCTATAATAAAATAAATTGAATCTTTTAGATATAACATAAAGAGAAAAATAAAAACTAAAATACTGATCAACAAGAAGGTGTATATAACGTTGCGCAATTGTCATGACTATAATTATTACTATTTTACGTGGGCAGTCTGAAAAGTTTTGAGTCTAACATTGAAAAGTATTTTTCTGTCAAATTTAATTTTATTTTTTAACATAGTTTTTTAAGTTGCTACACTTTTTCCAAAACGACTCATCCAAATAGTAATTGGTGTCTTGCTCTGCAAAATAAGTGTCCACAGTTGCGATGACCTCCTCGTTTGATAAAAATTTCCGTGCTTCGAGCCAAAATTTGAGCTTAGAAAACCGGAAATAGTCGATGGGGGCCAAATCTGGTGAATATACTGGGTGGTCAATCAATTCAAACTGCAATTCGTAAATTTTGGCCATGGCGACCGCCGAAGTGTGAGCCGGTGTGTTGTTTTGATGAAGGAGCACCTTGTTTCATTTCAAATAAGGCCGTTTTTCAGCAATTGCTGCCTTCAACTGGCTCAATAACGATGCACAGTACGACCCCGTCATTGTTTTCCATTGTTTAAGTAGTCAAATGAACAAAATTTCCTGGCTATCACAAAAACAGTCGCCATCATCTTCCTAGCCGATGAAACCGTCTTCGCCTTTTTGTATAAGTATACATACATGTAATATAGGTGTCGATATTGTAAATAAAAATATATTGTAAAATAAAAGTAATTATAATATTAAATAAACGTGTTTTTATTTTGCATATTTTATATATTTTTCCTATATATATTTCAAATTCTACTCATCATGAACCCGATCGAAGTAATAATATTTTTAATACATGCATACCTAACTGTATAAATGGTATTTAGAATTTCATGACTTCAAAGAGTTCTCCCTATCATTGCGGGAAACTATTATTGACATCTCAAAGCATTCTTTATTAATTTGCGGTAGTAGGGTACAAAGCACCCTAGTGTAGCTCACTTTAATAAGCGTAATTTATTTATCAAATGCATGCGTTATATACTTCGGAAAGACCTTTGATCCATTCACAAATATTACAGACATATGCAAGCGGTGTTTAATTGCTTACCGTTATATTTCCCTATTTGCTTTATTTATTCATTTATGCTTTATTTTTCATTAAAATTCTTTTTAGTTATATTTTAAAAATATTTTAGAGTAGAATCTAATAGATTTAAAAGAAAAAAGAAACTTAGTTATTTAATAATCTATACGTGTGGGACACCGTCGCTAAACAATTTTACATTTAGTGCACAAAGCAGATACATATCCATATTAGTGTGCTTTTGCTAAATGAATTTGAATAAGTTACGGAGGTAGAATACTTTGAGACAAACCTATAGAATAAAAAATATTTTAAAACTGGATATATTCTAATTACCACATTTTTCAACAAAAGCTTGCCATGTAATTTTCGCAGGTGCAATCGATTTGAGTAACGAAAAGGGTTGAGTCCCAATTAGATAGACCAATTATATATAAAAATGTTATATTAAGGTCACATTTAAATTTATTATCTTATCAGGATATTGTGTAGACCAATCAGTAATTATTTTCTATATTTAGGTACATGTAATAAACGGATAAAATAGATATATATTATACAAACCCAAGAATAACCGACTTAACAACGAACTACTTTTGTACAGAATGTTTTTTCTTCGATTTTTAAAAATAGATATTCTTAATTTTGAAATATATTCAAAGAATAATTTTTGATAATACAATTCTGACTCATTAGAACCGTTTAATTTTTATGTATTTGAGAAATTTCTCTAAACACAAAACTAGTTTTACAGGCATAATATTTTGCCTTCCTCAAACATAAACATACTACGACATGTTACGTTTCAGTAGGCAAAATCATTTTTCTTAAATACCGATGAAAGTAAACAAGACTTTTTTCGCCCCAAACAGTTAATTATTATGAATAATAAATATTGCTTTATGTGTTGCCTGTATCAAAAGTGGTTAAACTTACCCCCACCAAAGCAAATGTTTTTTTTATATAATTTCAAAAATGAAAAAAAATCCTTAAATGTAACTGGTCTTTGTCAGTACTTAAAACAGAAAAATTTAATTTCTTTTAGAAATTGCGAAACATTAATTAATTCTGAACATTCTAACAAATTAAAATTATTTTAATGTTATAAAATGTTTTCTTTTTGTAAAATTATAATTAATGTTATAATAGTATAATAAAATCACAACAATAGTAGAAAAATAAAAATTGTATATAGCATTATGGTGAAAATAAGTTTTGAATATAAAAGATGCGAAGACTTTCACGGCCGGTGTTATGGTGCATCATGTGGTTGGTTCTCGGGTTGTTAGGCCGTGATCGAAGTTTGGAAACTTTTGACGTTTCGTCCACCACTACGGCGGACATCAGAAGAAAATCTAAAAATTAAATAACTTTTAGTGCGTTTTTACTTTTATAAATATTCAAGAGTATATTATTCATTTTTCTTCAGATGACCATTCACTATGGCAAGCCACAAAAAACTTTAAACGTCCCATTGTAGCGATTCTACCAATTAAAAAATGAATGGTAGTTGGGTCGGATCAGATCAGGATAAAACCGGCACCTTTGCTGAACACCTCGCAAACGTTTTTGTGACACCACCAACTCCAGCAACCGACGACGTAACAGAAATTGAAACTTTCCTTGATACACCTTGTCCAATGTTTCTGCTACTAAAAGCCTTCTCGCCAGCTGAAGTTCGAAATTAAATACGTCTAACTAACATTCGTAAAGACCCTAGCTACGACTTGCTAGTAAGAGAAATCCTTTACAACTTACCTAGAAAAGCTCTAGTTCTTCTGATCACTATTTACAACGATATTTTGAGACTGTGTCATTTTTCGATTCAGTGGATACATGCTTATGTTATTATGGTTGACAATCCTGGAAAGCAACCGACGCAATCTATATTCTACAGACCTATAAGTCTCCTGCTTCTTATGTCTGAAATCTTTAAAAATCCATTCGTTAAAAGAATTAAAGAGATGCTAGATTCAGACCTAATACTTTGATTCCACCAACTTGGATTCCGCGAACACTATTCGACAGTTCACCAAGGACATCGACTTGTCACCACAGTCATGAAATGCCTTAAAACCGGAAAATTTTGCACCGGCATTCTTAGATATCTAGCAAGCGTTTGGTAAGGTTTGGCATAAGACCTTACTCTATAAAATCAAGTTACACTTTCCAAGCTAGCTCTATCTGGTTCTCTAGTCCTACTTAAATGAAAAAATTTTCCAAGTTAAAATTAATAATACAGTTTCAAGTTACCAACACATTACTGCTGATGTACCACAGGGTAGTGTACTTCGGTTACTTCTTTAGCTCCTACGTAAGTCGATATTCTAACAACTCAAACCATCGCTATAGTTACGTTCGCTGATGATACAACAGTTTTATCAGTCAACGACATCCTAGCAAGTGCATCAGAACACCTACAAAATCACTTCGACCTACTTGAAGCTTGGTTCAGTCGATAGTGGGTTACAGCTAATAGTGATAAGTTTGCCCAAATAACCACCTACAAACGCACTTTATGCCCACAATTAACTATCAACAATGCACTAATACCTATTCAACCCTAAGTCAAATATCTCTAACTTGGCATGAACATATTAAGGCTAAAAGAAAACGCCCAAATCTCATACTTAAACAAATGGACTGGCATCGGTCGATGCTTTCGACTTTCCTTGTCAAACTCTATAAAGTCACCTTGAAACCTATACGGACTTACGGGGGTATGCGAAAGCCTTCGACAAAAAGGTACTTCAACGCTTCCAGTCGAAGACCCTATCTATTGTAGCAAATGCTCCATGGTATGTTCGGAACAGCACTTTACACTCCGACCTACAAATACCATACATAGCTGAAAATTTGCAAGTGCCTATTATAGCAACCTGGACGGATACCCCAACCACCCCAACAGCTCACTACCTACCTGGTAGTTGAAAGACTAAAACATCAGTAGTCACATGACTTAGTTCGGAACTAATGTATTCTTTCGAGGTTCAGCAGTGGCTGAAGCCCTCTCGTGTTAATGTACCTTTCTACTATTAGCTTATTACTTTAATGTAAAGTAGCTTATAAATATGCAGTTTATTAGAAAAAAGTTTTTAAACTTAATACATTTATTTTCACAATGTTTTACAAAAGTATTATATGACCTCTATGAGCTGATTTTAATTTTACAAAACATTCCTCTCATGAACTCTGGCGTTTAGATTGCAATATAATATAAGCATAACGCTATTTGGTATAAGCGCAGTAATACTAGCACAAGATAAATCCGTGATATAAAAACATTGAAATAGATATATTTGGGATAAATAACTACACTTAAAAGGTTAGAACCAAATAACATACGTCTTTCAGAATCATCGATGTTATAACACGATATGCCTATATTAATCCTACTTTAATAAGTTATAACAGCTTTATGCCTCAAATGGACACATATGTATTCATTTTACCAGATAACTTTATATAGTAGTCACTGCGTTAAAATTTGATATTAATCTTTAAGAAATTAACAAATAAAAAAATGCCGAGTTACAATCTCATCCCTAGTTTTCAAATATTTAAAACAAAAAGTAGGATAGCGGGTAGATACTTCTCTGCGGTCCTGGCAGAGGATAGACCTACGTCAGGAAGACGGCCCTGCCCACGAGTGTCTTGATTTTCTCCACCTTCTAGTCCCAGGAGAGAATCATGTCCTAATCCTACCCCCAATCAAATTTATCAAAACTCATATCTCAAAAAACATTTGCTAAGCCGCCTAACAAGCGTGGCGTTTTAAGACACCCCCCCCCCTCAAAAATGATGAAATGAAAGGAACTAATTTTTAAACTCAAGTACCTCAGATGGGTAAGGCTAAATGCTGAGAATCCCATACCGGCAAAACGGTCAACTTCAGGGATTCTGGGGACAGCAAAAATTTGAAGAGAGACAGAAAACAAAAGTCTCAAACAAAAATTAATATAGCTACCTATAATGTAAGACTACTGATAACGCAAGAACAATTGGAGGAGCTGGAATATGAGAATATAAGACAAAACACATTGTAACATCTTGGGCCTAAGCGAAGTTAGACGAAGAGGAGAATAATGTGGACAACTAGCCTCAGATCACGCCCTTTGGGACAGAGGAAATAAAGTACAAAGTATAAGAGGGTCGGATTTCTAATAAATAAAAATATTATAAGTAATGTAACGGATATAGAAAGTGTATGAAATAGGGTCTTAATACTAAAATCTGACAAAGATATAAAGTAAAGGTAATACAAGCTTACGCACTAACAAAAGATCATTGTGACGAGAAGGTTGAAGAATTCTACAACTATATTAATAAATGCCTATAGGAAAAACAATGCAGGTACCACATGTTAATAGGAGATTTGAACGCCAAACTGGTCATACGAAAAGATGCACAAGAACGAAATGTGGGGCAGCATGGCTTGCAAAATAGGAATAAACCTTTTCGAAAGCAACGACCTATATGCAATGAACACTTTCTTCTATAAAAAGCCTAAGGGACGACTTAACTGGAAAAATCTTGATGGAAAGACCCAAAATGAGATTATATTACATCTTCACATAAAAACACAATAAAATACAGACAGTGCTAAGTGGATTTATAATTAATAGTTATAATAGATTAATTCGAAGTAGAATGGTGATAAATTTAAAATTAGAAAGACAAATTCACAAGCCAAGAGAGAAAGGCAATAGACATCTGCAAGCTAAAACAAAATAAGGAGCAATACCAACTACAAATAAAAGAGGAGCTCCCTACCAACTAACATGAAAAGCCTATAAATGAAATAAGCAAACTTATAACAGAAATATCAGAACATATAAAGAAAAAATAATAAATCAATAATAGAAAAAACGCAAATCTCAAAGTACTAAAAAGAAATCTCTCGTATGGGATGCAAAAATAATAAAATTGAAAACCACGAAGAAAAAGCAACCACAAATATAAATTAAATTATGTAAATAACATAGTTTTATGGAAATCTATATAAATCAGAGGATACAGAAAGACATAACTAAGAAAATAAAAGACCAAGAATAATGAATGTCAACTCAGAGGGCATACTCGAGATTAGAGCAGCAGAAGTGAAAAATTCACTCAAAGAAATTAAGAACCTACGTGCTCCTCTAAGAGAAAATAGAGTAATTATAGAACCGGTAAAAGAAGAGGGAAATATACCTAAAGGATGGAGAAATGCGGCGTTGGTTCTTATACATAAAAAAGGAGTCGCAACAAAATTAACAAATTACAAACCGATAACATTATTATCAAAAATGTATAAACTACTGTCGAAAGTAATAACAAAAAGCTTAACTAATAAGCTTGACTACTATCGGCCATCTGAACAAGCTGGATTTCGTAAAAACTATGGAATACTAGACCACTTGCTAACGCTCAGAGCCTTAATAGAGAAAATTACAGAATAACCTACCTATATATCTAGCGTTTGTTGATTACGAAAAAGCGTTTGATAGTGTAGAACACTGGGCTATAATGGACGCTGTTTAAAACGGAAGAATAGACTCTAGATACTCCACCTTAATCCAGGACATACACAAGAACGCAACATTTACCTTTAAATCAAAAAGGATCAAAGCAAGTAAAAATAGAAAAAGGAATATGACAGGGAGACAACATCTCTTCGAATCTGTTCACAGCTGCATCGTTCAAGGGACTAATGTGGGAAAAAAGGGGAATAAACACAAACGCAGAAACATTAAATAATCTGAGATTTGTCGACGACATGGTGGTGAACACAAACAAAATTGAGGAGCTGCAAGAGATGCTGGAAGAATTAAATATAAAGTCGAAAAGAATAAGATTAAGAATGAATAAAGAAAAACAAAATACATGTTAGGTATAATTAAAAAAAAACAAAGGAAGGATAACAGCAAACAACAAGGAAATAGAGCAGGTAGAAGATTAGATCTACTTAGGACAAAGAATAAGCAAAGGAAAGTTAAACCAAACCGCAGAACTAAAGAGAAGAATAAAATCAGGATGGAGTGCTTTAGAAAAGTTAAGCTATGTGTTTAGGGGATAGTTCGAAAACTACCAAAAAGCACAAGTCTATAATCAGTGTATTATAACAGTAACGACGTATGGCACAAAAACGTGGCCATTAGTAAGAGCAGTAGTAAACAAAATTAAAGTAGTGCGTAATGCTAGATATATCGCCGCGCGACAAAAAAAAGGAACAGATGTAGAAGACGTAGTAACTAAGATGGTAAGACAAAAGTGAAAATGGACGGTACACGTTGCTAGAATGGGCGAAGAAAAGTGGGAAAAAAATCGTACAATGAAGGCCCTGGGATGGAAAAAGAAATAGGGGACGACCAACCATGAAAGGACCAAAATAGATAGAGCTGGTACAGGATAGAGAACGGTGGAGGGCAATGGGAGAGACCTATGTTTAAGGATGGACGACAAGGGCTGATTAAAGATGATTAAAGAAGAAATAATACAAGAAGAACTTATATAATTGACTACGCTGTTTAACTCGGTCAGAATTCGATACTTTTTAAACAATTTAAAATTTTTCCACCCAAACAAAAATTGAAACAGCTATTTTCTACAAGTCTTTTACCAACTATGTCAGAGCTACTTAAACGAATAATATGTAATTATATAATAATAATTGATTGTGTTACTGGATAAACTTTAAACAATATCATTTATCAAATTTAAATTTAAAAGAAAGACACTCAACTGCAAAGTAATCAAACTAGTGGAACTGCTACCTTTGTAGCTCAGGTGTCAATATTAGTTCTCCCCTCTTCGCGAACCGGCGCAGATGAAATCGAGGCTCGCTGAAACTCATGGGTGTATGTGAGGTGGCATTTCGTGAAATGTATGTCAGTAGGCATAATAAGCCCTTCAAGCTGCAGTATCGGTAAGTGTGTCCTAGTAAATAAAAAAATAAGTAAAACTATTGGAAGAAGGTCATAAAACCAAACAATTTTTAGTGGAAATCTTTCTAGACATAACTCGTTCGATAAAACTGCATTTAGGAAATTTATATTAAAGAATTTCAATAAAAAATTATAAAAACAAATTTTATCTTGTCTAATTGCAAGTAACTTTTGGTTTTTAAAGAATTACACAATGAATTTTTCATTAACACTGTCTCCATTACTTACATCCTTGCTGAAGTTTACCAAGCTAGCATTCTGGAACCTACATTTTCTAAATAAAAACTGAAATCCTTAAATATCTAAAAATATATGTAGACATTGGATTAACACGACTATAAAAACAATAAATGAAATCTGGCTTACACAAAATGTAATTTCCTTTAATTGATGGAAATTCTCCATTATGTAAAAATGTCCAAAATATACAAAACACTTCTTAGTCCAATACAAACACATTTGTTCTGTATGAAAAATTTTATTTTGTACTGATTTAACTATTACTTTTATAAATATGAAATTAAAGCTTATTATTATATTAACTAACAATAAGACATACGTTTGAGACTGCTTCCACGATTACATTTTCGCACAAGAGCATAGTACACATTCTAGAAGTCTAGCTACAAAGGGATAAAAAAATTTTAATTGTGTAAATTTGCAGTGCATCAACAACCACATTTACGTTTATCTAATTATCTGCTAATAAGCAAGCGCAGCAGCGGTAGTTTATATTGTCTGAGGTTGTGCCGGCATTACTTATTATATTACAGCCATGATACAATACCGAACGCTCGTACGGGTAATAGAGGCGTGTTAGAACCAACAAGCTAATAAAAGTCAAAACCAAACTCATTTTTTATATCATATAGAAAAAAAAATTTTTCTCCTATTGTTAATTTTACTAAATATTTTTTTCACTTTAATTATAATTTAAATAATTCTTTACTAAGTAGGTAAAATTCTGTGATTACTGCTACTTTGTTGATAAAAACTTGGACCAAAACTTTAACCCTTTGAGGCACGAATTACGATTTTATTTCTGATTTGATGACATTTGATATGGACCGCCTTTATATGTAGAAAAATAATGGAGTATACTTCCTTTTCGCAAAAAATATTTATTTTAACTTTTGTTAGTGGTTACGTTATGAAACCACAATGCAAGTAACAGTGAATACAGGGGACGCGGTGGCTCAGATGATTCAACCAGTTGGCTCTGTCCTCTAGTCGGTGCGCGCGAGTTCGAGTCTCGCTCAACCCTTGGGTGTCCTAGCATTTAAGTGCATGTTAGTGTACACAATAAGCCCTTGAGGCTGCAGTTTCTGTAAGTGCGCAAAAAACAAACAGTGAATACAAATGACATACCTAATCAAATTTTTTCTGCATAAAAACATTTGCACTTTGTTTCAGGTCACACAAAATAGAAAGATTACATAGTTAGGAGACTTATTGGTCTGTAATTGTTCACTTTTTTTATCTTTGCCTGGTTTGGCGAACATGATTATTTGTGCATGTTTCCATGCCTGAGGAAAATAGCCCTGTCTCGTGCAGGCGTTAAAGGTTGCGCTTAGGTAGCCAAGTGCTTTGATAGTTAAGTGTTGGAGGATGGTGTTTGTGATGAGGTCGTGACCTGAAAATTTTTTTTGGGTAAGGTGATGATTATGCTTTTAAGTTCGTTAGGAGAGGTTGGATTAATGCGATCTGGTATTGGTACGTTGCTTTCAATGTTTCTGATTACGTGCGCAAAGTGGGTTGGCGTGCAGGTGATTGTTGGTGTGAATGTGCTTTCTAGGTGATGAGCAAACGCAGCGACTTTTTCGGCGTCTTAGTTGCATTGTTAGGTATCGGATTCGGTAGTTAATGTGGGAAGTTAGGCTCTTTGATGAAGTATGTTTCTTGTTGTTCTTCACAATCCCATGTCTCCTGGGCTGTGATCAGCAATCTGTTGTTTGTAGGAGTTGATTCTCGGGTTATCGAGCTCCCTTTTGATTAAATGAGAGATATTATTCAGTTGATTTTTTGTTATGGGATTCCTTGTCCTCTGCCATTCGCGTCGAAGTTTGCTTTAGGTTTTTATTAAGTCAATTAAGTGCCTAGGAGGATAATTGTGATCCTTTGGTAAGGCTCTTTTTGGTGGCGTGCAGGCCTGCTTTACACTGCTTTGTATCGATTTGGTAATATGATTTATCATCAAATCTATGTCCTGGAAGGTTTGGAGACCTGGCGAGTGGCAAATATTATTGTCTAGTGTATTCCTAAATTGAGCCCAGTCCATTAATGAGTTTAGGGTTGGGTTGTTTAATGGATAGAATGTTATCAAAGGATACGAGCACAGGAAGGTGGTCTGAATTCAGTTCTGTAATGACGTTTTGAAATATTGGTTTGTTAAAGTTTCTTTGGAGCACGATGTCGAGGATATCGGGCTGATGGTCGAGTCGGTAGGGATAATAGGTATATTCGTCGGGTGTTATGACTTGGAATGTGTTGGCTATTGCAAGATTTTCCAGTTTAATGCCCACTGGATTCGTTGCTTTGCATTCCCATAAAGTGTTTTTGGCGTTTATGTCACCTATGACTAGTAGTGGACCATTGATATCGAAGATTTTTTTTATGTCTTCTTCGTATAATTTTTTGTTGGGTTGTCTGTAGGCAGATATTATTGTTAGGTGACTCTGGTCATTTAGCGTAACTTTTCTTGCTGTTGTTTCAATTTTTAGGTATTTAATTTCGGATAGTCATGTGTGCACGTACTTTGTTTTGATAAAGATCGCCACTCCCCTTGTTGTTATCCGATCATTACGGTAGGTGTGGAAGATTAAATTTGATAGTATCATCTAGAGGAGTCTCTATTATACAGGCGATGTCTACATTGTATCGAGCCAGGAAGGCGATGAGTAATGAGCGCTGAGTTTTAATTCCGTTCTCATTCCAATTGAGGATTGTTAAGTTTTGTAAGACGTTTGTGCGTTTAGGATCCATTAAGGATCAAAGACAACAGGGTGCTTGTGATAAAAGATTTAATTTGGGGTAAGTATGGAGTTAATAGATCGAGAAGTAGTTGTATGAGGTTATTGGGTAAGGTGGTTGCGTTGGTGTTTGTATTTGTCTTTGTCGCGTTCTTAAGTATTTCGACGTACGTCTGAGCATCTTTCACGTTGGTTTGTCTACTGAGGGGTCTTCTGGTAGTTCCTGTTTGTGTTCTAGTTCGCTGTTTTAGGAGTTCAATATGGTGTAAGCATCCGCGGTAGCTAGCACTGTGGCTTCCTCCGCAGTTTGTGCATTTGGGTGGATCGTTGGTATTCTTTTTGCATTCAGTGTGGTGATAGTTGCCTGCGCATTTCGCGCATGCTGATTCCAGTTTGCAATAATTTTTTGTGTGTCCATATTTTTGACAACGTGGCATTGAGGTATATTTTTCGATTTTTTCCTGACTTCTACTGTTACAATTGTGTGATAGATTGAGGTGAGTGAGAAAATACGCCTAGCTTGTCTATTTTTAGTGAGATCCACTGCGCAAACATGTAGCGGAGTTTTATCTTTCGTATATAGGCGAGTCACTTTTATAATTGGCAAGATTTTGCTTAGTTCATCTTTTATTTCTTGATCTGTGAGAGAAAGTGGAACATTTTTTATTACAATTGAAATCGGTTTATCGTTGGGGTTTTGATAGGTGTGATACAGAATTTCATTCGTTGTGAAATATTTTCTTAAGCTACGGTAATCTTCTTCTTTGGATAGATTGATACGGAGTGTAGTTGTGTTATATGAAGTTGTAAATGATCCGGTTGAATATTTTTGTATATCTTCGATTAGAGCTTTGTGGTTGACTGCGTTGTGTAGATATATAGGGGAAACTTTAGTTTGTACTGTTTTTCTTTGTTTCGCTTGATTGACTTTTCTGCGATTGTTCATTAACTGAGGGCTGTGCTTCGGCTTCCAGATGTGGTGGTAGGTAGTATTTGTTGCTAGTCAAGAGATCTTGAGTGGACTATGCGTATTTGTAAAGGTAGCGTACCTACTGGGGTTTTTTAGAAAAACTTTTTTATCTGCTGAAATTAGAGCATTGACATCAGGGAAAAGATTTCTAATTTCTTCCGCCACGCGATGCATGCCATGGGCTAAGCACGTTAAGTGTATCATTTTTTCTTAAGAAAGCATTAATGCTTTTCCTGATTTTATCATATAGGAACTGCATCTGTTACCAGCAGCAAGAGGCGGTCGTTCCGGTCTTTAGAAGGTAACAAAATTTCTATTAAAATTAAACGGAAGGAGTAAATTAAATCTGTATAGTTAGTTCTTTTAAAATTTATTTACTTAATGCAGCTTTTACTGTACAGGCTATAGGTGCATGATTTGCAGCATCCAAAAATTTTGATAAAATAACGAGGATTTGTGCCACTTGGAGAAAGGACACCAACCACAACACAACATATTGCCCAAGGGCGTCCGTGCTCTCATCAATCGAACGTCAAATAGGATTTTCACCTACTTCCTCTCGGATGTGTGTTATTACCCAAATTTTTTAAGAAAAAATTGTATTTAGTATCTTTTATGTTAAAACACGTTATCTATGTACTTTCTGTGTCGTACATATTTTCAAGGTAATTTTTCCGAAGCATCGCCCGGTGTTGTTTTTAAGGTATATTTTGCTAAAAAATTGCGAAATATGGGGTTTAATAACTCGGACCATGGAATATTGGCAGCTACCAACGACACGTAAAGATCTTTTGAATATGTATGCTGGTCCAATGATTTTTTGTATAGTAGTGCTTGTGTGGGTATTTTGAGGTTCCTGCATTTTTAGATGCCCGACCGAGCCTACATGTTGATTTATATGATATTTTTTTTACATGCAATGTGAAATAATATTAAGATACTGCAAGTGAAATTCAGAATGAAAAAATGCAAATGTACACTTACCTTCTTACTACAAACGTTACAAAAAAATCATTTTTCCGTCAGTTGTGTAGACATCATTTTCAGAAAACCATTTTTTCCTCAGATACGAACTACGGCTTTCTTTAACTCTCGGCATTATTCGACAAAAAATATTTTACAAAAAAATGCGAATAAAAACAAAACATAAATTCTTAACAGTCACTTAAACAAACTGCACTGCTTGACACAGAGTTGCACACACAAATACGACAGAACGCAAAATGCAACTTTGGCATGCGGATTCTTGTTTGGAATAGATCTTGTACTTCTTGGAAAAAATGTTTACTTTATGAAGGCAGTAACCTTTGCCTTATCGGTTTTCCCGTCATTAGTGACTCACGCCTAAGAAGGCAGTAGAAAAGTACGTGGTAACTTGTGGACAATGTGCCCTATTAGCCCCTTTTAAAATTCCAAGAAAAAATTTTACGTCATCCATTTTTTAAAAATTGTCGTTACGTACCGGAAAAAACAGGCTATTTTCGGCAAAATAAAATGTATGTAGAAGCATCCCCACCTCTGAAAACGGATTTATAAATTATTAAAATACCAATATCTATTAGCAAAATAAACAGGCAAAATCCGGCCTTTACTAATCACGTATCCGCGGTCAGTGTTTACGTACTCTAATCGCACAATGCACTCTAGCACGTATTTGCGCTTTGAAATTCAAAGCGGAACTTTCGATACTACAAGAAGAATTCCACTGAGTAATAATACAATACAAAGAAGGATTGACGAAATGGCTCAGTGCAAAGAAAATTCTTTATGTGAGTACTTAAAAACAACTGAATTTTTTATACAGGAATGGCTTAAATAAAAGATTATTTGCTCAAGTTTGTTTGGAAAATGATGAAAATATAAGTTTATTATTAAGTTCGTTGGTTATCCAAAAGTGCACGTTTAGATCGATTTTAAGCACTCTTTGATTCAGTGTTGGAATTCCTGAAAAGTGAAAACAATGATTTGCGGTTCAATTTAATTAATTCAAAAAATGACATAATTTATATAACTGACTTATTTGCCAAATTGAATGATACCAACTTGAATCTACAAGGTGATCAATTAAATTTAATCAGAACTTTGTCTGTACAAACAAAACTTGGAGAGAGAAGAATGCTCTCAGATTCCAAATCTTTCAAAATTACAAAAACGAGATAAAAATTTGGTTGCTCATTGTCAACACTTAACGGCTTTTCATTCTGACCTCAGCTAAAGATTTGAAGATATTCTTCACTTGGTTATCCTCGATCGGGTGCTGGGCCCTTTTGCAAGTAGTCAAATAAATCTACACTAATACAGGAGCAACTTATTGAATTATCCACAAAGGAGTAGCTGAAACCAATAATTGGATACCACCAATTCTGGTTACAAAACAGATACCAATTTTATATCCTGCGTTATGGGTCACTGTATAGAAGCTATTGATTGCTTTTCCGTCTTCCTATTTAGTAAAACAAGGATTTAGTGCAGTTATCAGCCTCATCACGAAAAAAAGGAACCGACTGGAAATTAGTGCTCGTGGAAACTTACGAATGTTACTCACATATAAAGCTGAACATAAATATTCTCATATCATGAGGTTCACTCATCACACTAAAAAAATGTGTTTTTGTATTTTAAAACAAAACATATAATTTTAATAAATACTACTTTAATTTTTCTTATTTTTACGTTACCATTTACCGATCAAAACATCAAAGTTGAATTTGTAATTTTTCTATTATACAGTTTCGTAGAGTTATTTCACTTGGGGATTTATGGTCAAGTTTTTGATATAAGAAGGAGTACAATAAGTTTGAGAACCACTGTTCTAGATCTTTCAAAGGGCCACAAACATGGTTTCTAAAAAATAGAACTGCGACTTATAAAACTGAAACAAAAATAATATTTTTAGAGAAGCCAATTTTTAAAGAAACCACATTTGAATTCGTAGTAGTCTAGTAATAAATAATTTTAGATGTGTAAGGAGGAAAACAAATATACTAAAGTATAAATTAAACATTTTAACTTAAAATTTTTGTGGAGAATATTCTACCATCTATCAGTTACGGCATGTTAATATAGCACAATTATTTTGTGAAGAGTTTATGATAATGATATTATTTCATACCAATATGCAAAGGGCCATTCGGTATTCTCTTTATTTTTTATATTTTCATTGATTTAATTGATACTTTTATTTATACATTTTATATAAAATTTCTGTATTTATAATAGAATTTTTAATTTTTTTTAATACAGGTCATCATCATCATCATCAAGCCGTGCAATCTTAAGATTATACCTGACGCATAGTTGCGCCTTGAAATCCTATTTATGAGGGGGATTACTCCTCTTTCCTTTGGTTGATTACAAATCCTTGTGTGTCCTGGCTTCGCAAGTTATTTTCTTCCACTCCGTTCTTTCCTTGCATTTAAGTTTCCAGTCTGTTATTCTCAATGTACTTATGTCTTCTTCTACTTGTTTTAGCAATCCTTTTTTTGGGTCTTCCCCTTTTCCTTGGACCTAGTGAGGTCCATTGTGTTATTCTCCTTAGCGTCTCCGTCGGGGTCCTCCTCATGATGTGCCCCGCCCATTTCAAACGTTGTGCCTTTATAAATCTTGTGATAGTTTCTCCTCTGAGTTCGTCTTCTATTTCTTTATTGGTTTTTAGTCTTCTTTCTCCAGTTGCTGTTATATTTGGTCCTAATATTGTTCTCATTATTTTTCTTTCCGCTATTCTCAAGTCTTTTTCTTCTTTTTTGCTTATTATTGCTGTTTCTAGGGCGTACGTCAGTATTGGCCTTATTAATGCCATATACATTTTTATCTTAGTTTTCTTGGTGATTGCTTTGCTTTTCAGAAGGTTCATGTTTCTTCCATAGACTTGGTTTCCTTTGAGGATTCTTTCTTTTATCCGATCTTTGCCTGATTGTTGTATCGTCGTTCCCAGATAGTTGAAATAGGTAACAGTTTCGAAATTGTGTCTCTGCGTTTTAAGGTATTTTTGTGTGTCCCTTTCTTCTCTTCCTACTTTCATATATTTTGTTTTGCTCTGATTTATTTCCATTCCATATTGTCTTGCTTCTTCCTCTATTTTTCTATTGCTTTTATTAGTTTCTGTCTCGAGTTTGCCACTATTGTTATGTCATCCGCATACGCTACTATTTGGATGTCGTCGGTAATAATACTTTTTGTCTAGTTTCACGTTCCTTATAATGCTTTCTAGTACTAAGTTGAATAGAGAGGAGAGATTGAGTCTCCTTGTTTTACACCTTTTTATTTGGAATTCTTCCGTTGTTGTTTCTTGAAATCGCACTTTTGCTTTGGTTTCGTGTATTGTCATTTTAAAAGTTTTCTCAACGTTTGGGATATCTTTAGTGTTTTAGCCTTTCATCATTTTCCTCTATTGATTGAGTCAAATGCACTCTTAAAGTCTACAAAGTACATGAACTTCTCTGTTATAGTCTCTTGTTTTTGGAGTATTTGTTCTAGGATATGTATTCCGTTGATTGTTGACCTGTCTGGCCTGAAGCCATTTTGATAGTCCCGAGGATTTCCTCCGCTTGTAGTTTCAGCCTCTTGTTTATCAGATTTGCCAAAATTTTGTAGGTGGTATTCAGTAGGGTTATTGCTCTGTAGTTCTCACACTGTTCCTTATTTCCTTTTTTGTGAATTGGTGTTATTATTCCTGTGTTCCATTCTTCCGGAATTTTCTTTTGTATCCATATCTGCTTTATTAGAGTGTGTATTTGTTTATGTAGTTGTTGGCCCCCATATTTCAGAAGTTCTGACTCAATTCCATCCTCTCCCGGGGATTTTCCGTTTTTCAGTCTTCTTATTATTTCTTGGACTTCCTTTTCAGATGGGTATTCGTCTTCTTGTTCTAGCGCTGTTGTGCTACCCTCTTCTGGTTGTTCCGTTTTGTCTGGTTCTGCATTAAATATTTTTTTGTAGTAGTCTTTCCAGATATTTACTATTTTCTTGGGCTCGTATGCTATTTGGCTTTCGTTGTTTTTTAATCCCCTTGTTCTAGTTCTGGGTTTATTTGTTTGGTTTTTTATTTTTCTGTAGAACTGTTTTATGCTGTGGTTATTACTGTCTTGTTCAATTCTTTAGTTTTCTTGCTTTTTCGTCGTACCATTCTTTCGTTTTCTTTTTTGTTGTCTTCCTTCCTAGCACTTCTTCCGCCGTTCGCTGTATGTGTTGTTTCATTTCTCTCCATATTATCTCTATGTCCGTAATGTTTGTTAGTTTGTTTTGTGTATTTTTAGCGTATGAATCTTGATATTTTTCCCTCGTTTCCTCGCACCCGAGAGCTTCTAGATTTACTTTTGTTACTTCCGTTTTGGTGTTATAGTGCTTCCTTATGTCTAAGTTCTTTAGTTTTGTTATTACTAAGTAGTGGTCTGATTCAGCTTGTGCGCCTCTGTAGGATCTTGTGTCTATTGTCTTGTTACGTATCCCTTTCGTGGCTAGTATGTGGTCAATTTGATTTTCTGTTGTGCCTGCCGGATGTCTCCATGTTGCCTTATGTTTTTTGGGGTGTTCGTACTTTGTAAATATAAACGTCATATTGCAGGCTCCTGCTAACTAACATAGTCTGTGTCCATTGTCGTTTGTTGCCTCGTGTATTGTCCCTTTTCCGTTTTCTCTTACTTCGCTCAGGTACGGCTCTTTCCCTATTTGGGCATTTGCATCTCCCAATATTATAATTTCGTCTTTTTTTGGCAGGCCCTCACACAATCTTCCCAAATTTTCATAGAATCTGTCTTTCTCGTCTTGCTCTGCGACTTTCGTAGGTGCGTAAATGTTAATAAGTGATACGTGCATATTTTCCTTTTTTGGAATGTTTCTGCTCGTTCTCGTTATTTTCAGTAGTTCTTCCCTTCTTAGGTCTTCTTCTGTTGGGGTTCTTTCGCTTGCCTTCCTCGTTGTCCCCTTGCCTAGAGGTGTATCCACTAGGTTTTCGTCGTTTTTTCTTTGTTCGTGGGTTTCGTGCTTTTCTATCTCTTCTAGCGTGTACACTTTGTGCTCCTTATATTGATATTTCTCCAACCCTTTTGCCTCCCTGGTGACTTTAGTTATGTCTTTTTCCACTTTTCTCATTATTTCACCTTCCTTTAGTTGTTCAAGTGTGTATGTTTCGTCTCCTACTTATAGTTTATTATAACGGATATTTGCTCTGTATCCCATGTTTCTAGCTTCTTTCATGTGTATTAATAGATTTTTTCTGTCCAGTTGGATTTGCCTTGGATAGTATTCATTGATCCATATATTACTACCTTTTAGTTTTTTCGCGGCTTTTAAGATTTCTTGATTTTTACTCATTGTTGCTAGTTCCAGTACTATTGGTCTGTTTCTCATACTTCTGTCATCACTCCGTCCTATTCTTTTAATTTCTTGAACTTCCTTTTCCATGTCTATGTTGACCTCAATATCCTTTAAGATTGTTCTAGTTCTTTCTTTCAGTTCCAATTCAGGTTCATTCGATGCGTCCTGTACTCCTTGTATTATAATTTTCTTTTTCCATACTTCTTTTTCCAATATTTCAATAAGTTGATTCTGCGCTTTCAATTCCTTCTTGAATTCCTCATTTTCTATCTTTAGCTCTTCGTTTTGTATTTTAATTTGTTGCATTTCATTTCTCATTCCATCTATCTTAGTGTTAATAATTTCTGTTCCTTTATCTAAATCATTTAGCTTGTTTAATTTACTATTAATCTCTTTAAATATCTTCTCCATTAAAAATAAAAGCTGGCGCCAAGGAGTGGCTCCGGTTCTACCCCTCAGAGAGCTTTCCCCCTTACCTGCTGAACCTCCTGAGCGGTCTCTTAAAATTCTTTACCGTTAATTCGATAATTATTATAAATTAATTTCACTTCACTAAATCTTAAATTCTCCTTAATCAGGCCCTGTATGTTGTTTACCGTTGGTACGTGTGGTGCGCGGCCGTGGCCTCGCTTATCGCTTGGAATTTTCTCGTCGTCTGCTGACTCTTATCTTTATGTCGAAAATATACATTTACTTTTCTAATATTAAATCTACTCCTACCTTGTTTTTCTTCTTATTTAACGTGTCTAGTCTCCCTTAATTCACCTATCCGCTCACCATCTTGCAAATAATTTCCTTTGAATCCTCGTTTCTAACGAAATCGTTCACAGGCAAATATTTTAGCTTTCACTTCACCAATTTCACCTGCAGTTTTTTCCTTTAATACAGGTATTGAACAAAATAATACAAACATTTGTCAAAAATGAGTCATATATTCACCGTGCTGGGTCACATTGGGCACTGCGTAAATCAACAGTCTTTTGTATGTTACAGGTAATATAAGTTGTGCATTAATAGTAAAGTACGGCAGTGCGGTTGTGGACGTTGCGCAGGTGTGGCGAATGAACTAACAAAGTTTTAAAGAGGTCTAATCGTTGGTGCCCGTCTAGCTGGAGCATTTGTGCGCAAAATAACGACGTTATGCGGTCTAACACAAGACACGGCCTCGAAAGTCATGACCGACTATACAATGTGAAGTAAAGCAGGATCGGCGAACTACAATAATGGTCGAAAGATGAAGCTACAGGATAGAGACCGCCAAGCCTTGAAGCGTATTGTGACGTCGCAGAAAAAAATAACCGCTGAAAAAGTGACTACAGAACTTAATCAGCACCTAAACACTCAAGTGTCATCCAAAACAATGAGGCGGGAACTGCATAAAATGGGTATCCATGGGCGTGTTGCTATTGCCAAGCCCCTAATAACAGACAGAAATGCACAAAGACAACATGTTGCATGGTGTGATGCCCACAAAAACTGGACGTTAGAGGACTAGCAACGTGTCATTTAGTCGAACGAGTCACCCTTTACCCCCTTTCCCACTAATGGACGCATGTTTATCTAACGAACACTCTCTGAACCATACTATATAGACTGTCTCCGCCCGACTGTCAAACATGACGACGGTTTTATTATAGTCTGGGACTCTATATAATGATATTCGGCAGCCCCCCTTATCATATCAGACGGTCGGATCGAAATTCTCCAACTAGTTTTTACCTGAGCTGGAGGCTGTGCTGCATGAAGAAAGGCTTCAAGTTATATTTACCACTATTCAGGACTTATATCGGTTTATTTCGTCCAGAATTCAAGTTGTGTAGTGTGCCTACCCATAACTGTGTTGATACAATAAGTGTGAATTTTCACAAGAGTTTTTATTATTTTTTCTAATAGCTGTAGCTTGTAGTGTAATTTTACCATAAATCTATTTTTATTCATATTTTTACAGACTATTATACTGTACATTTTCATACTTTTTATAGCGTTTTATAGAGCGTATATATATACTAGGAGTTGGCGTCCTAGACTGACAATTTTTCACCCGCCTTCCCTCAAATTTTTGCAAGGTGCGAGCGTATAAATTTTTAATTAGACCGGCCTTTTTTCTGGATTAGAAACATGGAACAATTTAACGCCCATTCATGGTGGACGTAAGCATAAGCCGCCCATAGGAAATACGTAATACGTAAAGTTGAATTAATGCAAAGCTTATGCGCTCGTTCATAATGCACTCCCGTAATTCTTACGTTTTACGTTCGTTTGCAGTAATTTTTAATTTTTCTCTAGATTAATGTTGACAACAGTAACAGAATGTTTGTTTTTATTCTAAAACAGCTGGGATCCCGCAGGCTTCGTCGACGAAGCCTGATTTAGACGCCAGGTAGTCGTGTAGAACATTCCACATGTTTCTGTGACAATAATCAAAATATTTAAATAATTCAAAAACGGGTAAAATTAGAAGGCTGATGTTTTGCGCTGAATTAGCAAATGTAGTTGTGAATATGGTGTGCAAGTTTCAAGTTTCGGTTGAAGCGTCTAGGAGTAGATAGAAGTATAAGTTTAGAAATAAATAAAGAAAGAAAGAAAGTTAGGGAGATAAGACAATTATATTATAAGATATATATATATATATATATATATATATATATATATATATATATATATATATATATATATATATATATATATATATATATATATATATAAATTAATCAGTATATTTAGAAATCAGTACAAACACAATTTTGTACGTCAATTTTTAGTTTAAGGCCGTAATTACCCCATTTTCGAATAATAGCTTTTCCTGTAATTTTCATGGCTGCAATCAGCACGAATAATGAGAAGGGGCAAGTTCTAATTACATAGGCGCATTGTATGTACAAACGTATTTTAAAATTACATGTGATTTGTTTAATGTTCTATGTAAGATGACACCACTGAAATTTTCAGTTTTATAGGAGTGACCTGTTGTATATTTAAAAACACTGTAGTCGATATTATCTTTGCCTCAAGGCTTTCCATTGATAATTCGGTGCCTTGTTAGATGCTTGAAAGATGTTCTCTAAATCCAAATTGGTATGATGGTATTATCGGGTATAGGTAACGCAGTAACGTTTTGAAAATTTTCAACATACTGAACAGTAAGCTCATTGGTCTGTATTACTATGGTTACCTTGGTGCTTTGCCGGTTTAGCAGTCATAATGATTTGGGCATAATTCCATTGTACAAGAAAGTAGCGCAATCTTAGTATACTATTATATATAATCATTAAGGTTTTTTTAGGAAGGTGATTTAGTATTTCACTTACGATCAAATTGTAGCCAGGAGTTTTACGAGTATTTGACGGCCTTATTTCTTTTCTTACTTCAGCTGGTAACAAGGCTTTTACAGGTAATGATAATTGACAGAGTGCGTTGATGAAAGCTTCAACTTTATTATCATCGTAGTTGGCATGAGGCTGAGGGATTGCGAATACTTGCTTGAGGTGTTCAGTAAAAACGTCTGCTTTTTCTTTATCTGATCTGGCCCAACTCCTATCTGTTTTTCTGATTAATGGAATTGCGATAGTAAGCCTTTTGAATTGTTTAGTGGCTTTCTATATTGTATGGCCTTCGTGAGAAAGATTCGTAATATAATGCCTGAATCTTTCATTTCGTGCTTTCCTCAGTACTTTATGTAACTGGTGCATGAGTTTGTTGTATCTAGTTCTATTTGGCCCGCTTCTGGTACTTTGGCATCTACTTCTTGCCCTACAATTTTTAAACTTACGACGTGGATTATCTCAACAATAGTGCGTTTATCAACGCATTTTGAATGTTAGGGATTTTTGGTTCAGTGAATTTAATCGTAGTCTTAATTCGCTGGTGGATTTCAAAACGGGCTGTGGTGCCAGCAAATATCAATGTCGTGCACGAACTGATAGAGCAAGATCGTTATGTGACTTATCGTAAAATTTAGGCATCCTTGGTCATTAATATGACTACTATACATTCGATATTGCATGAACATTTAACAGCGGAAAATCTGTGCGCGCGTTGGATCCCGCATAAGTTAACAATCGTTTATAAACAGATTCGTGTCGATAGGTCGAATGGAATGCTCAATAATCTTGGATTTATGCTTATGCGCCCAAAAGTAAACATCAGTCGACTGTATGGGTCTTTCAATATGAGCCAAACCCAATAAAATCGTTTGCGCTCGAAGCACGTCGAAGCAAACGATCACCCGTTTTTTTGAAGAAACTGGACATGTCGCAACCGTGGTTTTATAGGATCGTAAAACGGTCAATTCGGAATAGTACACAACTGTTTTTTTTTGCCAGAAGTCTTTGGAGAAATAAGAAAAACAAACGCGCGACGTCGGATCATTCTTCACCATGGTAAAGTGAGCTCACACACATTGATGCATTGAGGCTTTTTGAACATTTAAACCCTCAAATTGATAAGTCATGCGTATAGTCCTGATTTAGCCCCTAACGATTTCTCTTTGTTCCCACGCGTGAAAAATAAAATGCGCGAACAATGATATTCAACGCCAGAAAAGGCGGTTGATGCTTTCAAAATCCATGTTTTGGAGATACCTGATTGACTATGGAAAAAATGCTATGAAAATTAGTTCCAGTGTATGCAACAATGTATTGACTTTCAATATATCTCCTTCATTTGGTTATTTCATTTCACTCATTCCTAGTATATCGAGTCGGTTTTGTTTCATTTCTTGTTTAACATTTTTATGTTTACCAAATTTCCATAGTCCTTGAATGTTTCATGTATCAATTATTTTTTTTCCTCTAAGACATGCGAAACATTTTTATCTCCAGAATTAATTACTAGAGACGACATCATACAGTTTTATCATGTATCGACCTTCTTGGCAAATAGCTATCACGAGACTATTCCCTTGCCTTCCGCAAGCTTGTTCGTATTGCCAAAGATATTTCTTTCTTCGACTATTTTGTTATCATTATATTTATATATTTATCAAGATATGTCATCAAAGCCTCGTCGATAAAGATAGAGTGCATCGCAAAAAGGAGAGACTATTATTTATTTGCTGCTATATATTAAGCATAATCTTAAATGCCAGATCACCAAGAGGTTCTGTCGTTTATGCGCGTGCAATCATTCTAAAAACTGCATACCCATGTTATCGAACAAAATTCTAAAAACTGTTTATCTGTTATGTTTTTCTATGGTGTTTGCTTACAAGAGACTTATTTTAGAGGGATATGCAGATATTGGTTAAAATAATGGAAACACTTTTGGAAATCAAAACATCTTGTATTAATACAGGGCTGGTCTAACTTTAGCACCCAATACAACTTGCATTCCGGACGGAATAGACCGATACGAATTCTGAATAGTGGTGAGCGGAATTTGAAGCCATTCTTTATACACCGCAGCCTCCAGCTGAGGTAGAAATCGACACCAAACCCTGTTTTCCAAAACAACCTACAGAGGTTCGATGATATTTAGATCTGGGGACTGGGCGGGCCAGAGAAGACGTTGAAACTCATCAGCATGCTCTTGAAACCATTTTTGAACAGGGCCAGCGATGTGAATGGGGACATTGTAATCCTAAAATATGGCATTCCCACTTGGATATAAAGTTTACACCATTAGGAGGACCTGGTTACCCAAGACTTCTCTATACACTGCTGTTGTGACCCAACCATGTGATGTGACAACGGGGGCTGTCAAATACCATGATATAGCGTCCCAGACCATAATAGAGCCACTGCCATGTTTGATAGTCGGGCGGAGACAGTCCATATCGTATACTTAAGAAGGTGTTTGCTAGACAAGCAAGCCTCCAATAGTGGGGAAGGGGATAAAGGGTGACTCGTCCGACCAAACACTTGCCAATCCTCCAACGCCCAGTTTTTGTGAGCATTGCACCATGTACATCGCCTTTGAGCATTTGTGATTGTTACTAGGGGATTGGTAATAGCAGCACGCCTATGGATACCCATTTTATGCAGTTTCTGCCTCACTGTTTTGGATGGCACCGGGGTGTTTAGGCGCTGATTAAGTTCTGTAGTCACTTTCTCGGCCGTTGTTTTCTTCTGCAACGTCACAATATGCTTCAAGGCCCGGCGGTCTCTACTCTGCAACTTCGTCTTTCGACCACTATTTTCTTTGCCGACTCTATTTTACCGTGCGCTGTATATACGATCGTAACTTTCAAAACAGTGCCTTCTGTTACACTACATGAAGTCGCTGTTTTGCTCACAGATGCTCCAGATAGACGGGCACCAACAATTAAACTTTTTTGAAACTGCGTCAGGTTAAACATACTATTCTTTTACCACACCTGCACAACGTCTATAACCACATCGCGTCACTCTACTATTAGTGCTCAGTCCATAGTACCTGCAACAAACAAGAGATGGTTGATTTACGCAGTGCCCAGTGTTACCAGGCACAGTAAAAATATGTCCCACTTTTGACAAGTGTTTCCATTATTTTGTCCAATACCTGTATATAAAAACAAAACAAATTAAAAATTTTATTTCTTATAAATATATAAATTTTATATAAAATATATAAATAAAAGTATCAATTAAATCAATTAAAATATATAAAATAAGGTCAGCAGTTCACTTCGGTAATTTATAAAGTAGTGTTTATAAACTTACAATAAATGTGAGTTGGACAGTTGATGGGTGGTTCTTAATGTTATATAATTAATCAACTTCTTTATTAAAATAACTTAGATTTATTTCACATTATTATAAAAAGTTTTAGGACTTTATGGGAGTGCTTTGCATGTGTAACGTTAATTCAAATATTGGTTATAAAAGACGTATTTTCGCATGCACCATTTTATTTTTAGGAAAACAACACCGTGTATATTTAAAACAAGATCTGTGCGATGTCTAGCGAAAATCCTGTAAATTAACGAACGGACTAAAAATATTTTTTAGTACGTTAACTACGATTAACAAACGATAATGGTCTAAATGTATCCTCTGATTATTGCTGCTCGCCTGTTACCGCAATTTCTAAAGGGTTCTCAATTTCTGAAGTCCGTTTTAATTAATGGCTTTTTCTGGGCCTGATAATTGATGATGGTTTGCTTTTTCCTGTATCCTCAGAGTAAACCAAATTACTTAACTATAACTTACAAGTATTATAAATTGCGTATTATTTCCTTCATTTATTTTAATAGCCTATGACGATTTATATAAAAGATTTTGTGATGCTGACAGACCATATTTATTATAGAGAAACCTCTAGCTATGGTCGCAGGCCGGGAACAGGAGCAAAACGTAAGACATCCGCTCGTGACGACCGTTTCATAATTTTATTTACATTAAGAAATCGACATACTACTGCAGCGGAGACTCAAAATGCTCTTCAGCGTGTAAGAAATGTCAATATTTTTGAAAGAACAGCTAGACGAAGACTCAAGAAGCAAATTTGTGTGCAAGAAGACCAGCACGAGATCCAAGATTGCTACGGTAACATCGACTAGCACGTTTGGCGTTTAGGCGTAATCATGCAAACTGGGGAATCGAACAGTGAAGGACTAGAGAACCGTTATCTTTTCTGATGAGTCCAGATTTAATCTTCGTGGCTCTCAGATGGTCGTGAACGAGCATAGAGAAAAAGGCAAGAATGGTTTGCTCCTTATAATTTTCTCGAAAAGGGGAGGTTTCGTGGAGATTCAATTATGGTGTGGGCTGGGGTTTCTGCTGATGCACGAACGGAGCTTGTATGTATCGAAGCAGGTTCATTAACAGCAGATAGGTATGTAGAAGAGATTCTAGTACCTCATGTGATTCCTTTTGCTCCTTTCGTTGGCGAAGATGTTTTGTTTATGCATGATAACGCCCAACCACATTCTGCAAGAATCGTAATTGCCTTCTTAAATTAAGTACAGATTCTCCTTATGGATTGGCCGGCAAACAGTCCCGATTTAAATCCTATAGAACATGTTTGAACGGCGCCTCAGAGCCAGACCTACTGCTTCAAATAACCTCAACGAACTCCGAATTGCCTTACTCGAAGAATGGGATCAGATCCCTCGAGAATATATTCGGGAGTTGATCTACAAAATGAATCGCCGGATGTCTGTAGTGATTCGCGCACGAGAAGACAATACGCGATATTAGAACTTTACATCGTGGTTGTTTTTGTCGTTTTGCTAAGTTTTTTAAAGTTAAAATAAAGTATGTGTTTTGTTATTATCTTTATTTTGTCATCTCTAGGTAACACCAAAGAATAATTTAAGTAGAAGTTTGACTAATAATGCAGTAAAAATAACGTACTCGGTACTAAATTCACTTTAGTTAGTATTTTTTAAAATTTCATTTAGAAAATACCATAAAAATCGGGTGGATAACTGGATATTATTGAGAGAAACCGAGGTGAGCAGATTTCTATGCCGGTGAATGTATATATATACCAACTATCCTCTTTTCCTGTGGCAAGATTTTGTTTAGTAACTTTAGTATTATTTAAATTTAAAGCAATACTTTTAATAAAATTTTTATAAAACGATAGAACTTTATGCAATAATTTAATATTTGCAAAAGAAACATTAAAACAGTTGAAGTATTTGGAGATGATAGTTCTTCCTGGAATCCGGTCCTGGCATTAAATGAATAGAGTTGATTGATGTTTGCTCTGAAGTAATTCTCATATTTGCAGGAAAGCATACATGATTAAATTTTCGATGTAAGACAGAAAAGTGCGTTGAAGGCCATTAAGCAGTTTACATAAAAGAAGTAAGACTAATTAGGTAATAAAATTTAAAGTAACATTAATTTTACCAAATTTAGAATCATCCATAAAGGCCGAGGTCCGAAGGATCAACTGGCTAGTGGCTTTTGCGCGTTGGGATTAGATAGCTTATGTGCATAAAATTATTTTGTTGTAATTTTAAAATCAGACTTGGATTAGCAAAACTGCAAATACAATGACTTTAATTAATTTTAAACTGGAACCCATAATAAAGATTAAGTACAAGCAATATAAGCACCAGTAAATAAAACAATGAAATTGTCTTAGTGATAATTTACTCAGCAACTATGGAGTACCTCCTCTAAATAGGCAACATGCAAGAAATAAAACAAATGTTTGCCCAGATAGACAAAAGATTGAAATCAATGAAGGGCAAACTAAACAAAAATAATAAAAAAACCAGAAAGGAAAACCAAAAATTAAAAGATATCAAACGGGAACAGGAAGAAAGACTAGAATTGCTCGAAAAGGAGGTGAGTAGAAATAATATTATAATTCAAGGAGTACAAGACAAAAGCTAGGGAAAGTAAAAAGTAACAAAAAATAAGATAGAAGATATATTTAACAGGACTGAGACATAAATTAATGTGAAACCTGATGCAATAGAAATTGACAGTCTGGAAGAGTATAAGCCGAATAAGAGCAGACCAATTCTTATCAAACTACAAAATCGGAAAAAATGGAATTATATGGAAAGGTAAAAATTCTCAAAGAGACAAATACCTGGATAAGTGATGGTTTTCCAAAAAAATCAGGAAAAGAGAAAAAACCTAATACCACATCTGAAGAAAGCAAGACGGTAAGGATTCAGAGCTCAGCTTACATATAATAAGTTGATTGTAAATGGCAACACGTTTATGGGCTCTAAACGACAAACATACAGTAAGCGAAATTCGAAATACAAGTAAAAACTAATATGCGAAAGGATCCAGACGAATATGAAAGACGACTACAAGTCAAATGAATGAAAAACTACCTGTAGAAAAATAAAAAATGCATAAAGAAATAGATATACAGCAAGAATAGGAACATGGAGTATTATAATTATGCTGGCAGGAGGGAAAATGAAGGAAATGGCAAGAGAAATGAAGAACTAGAAAATAGAAACATTAGTAATACAGGAAGTAAAATTGAAAAGAGAGCGAAGAATTGATAAGCAAAATTATACTCTGTTCTTGGAGGCGAAAATAGCCAAGGTAGTAAAGAAACGGTATTTATGTTAGGCAGGAAACTGAGAACAAATGTCTTAGAATTCAAGAGAATAAACCGGAAATTTTCCCAGAATAAGATATAGCGTAGCTAATATCCCCATAGTAAACGTATATGCATCAACTGAGGAGACAGGAAAAACTGAGAAGGATGACTTCTACGACGAACTAGGGAAAACATATGAAAAGATCCCAAAGCACGACACTCTAATAGTCCTTGGAGACTTCAATGCTAAAGTAAAAAAAGGGAACACGGGGTTGATAGCAGGAAGACAAATAGCATATAATATTACGAATGATAATAGAACAATAATGGATAACCTAGTAACTGAAATGGATATGATAATACCTAGTACAAAATTCAAGCATAAAATGTAACAGAAGGTCACATGGATGACTCCTGAAAGAAATACAGGAAACTATATTAATCATGTGATGGTATCCAAAAAAAGAGATAACAAATAATTCAAGACGTTAGAACATACCACGGGACGGCTGTTAGTTCCGACCACCTTCTTGTTATAGCTAAGATAAAACTAAGAATATTTGCTAAAAAATAAAAGCAATAAACAGAAAGAGGTGTAAAGTGGAAGACCACAAAGAAAAAAATAACAAATATGGAAAAAAGATGAAAAAGCAGTTATTGATAAATCTAGAGGGTAAAATCATTGAAGAGGACTGAAACAATATTTTAAAAAATTAAAAATGCTGTAGAAAAGCTGAAAAAAACGAACGGTTTGACCACGATTACGAAGTAATAATAAAAAACAAAAGTAATGTAAGGTTTACATGGCTCAGAATGGGAGATGAAGGTGATTACGAAGTGTATCAGAAAATCAAGAAAGTGTGCACAAAGTTAATAAGGAAAAAGAGGAAAAATTGTGTTGAAGAAAAGATAACAGGGGTAATATCAAAATTTATAACTACATTAAAAGAAAAAGAAAAGTAAATTTGGCAAATATAGAAAAAGGAAAATCTCAAAGGCACTGAAAATTTATTGAAAACTAACAGCGTAGATATAAATGAGATAAATGAAGTTACAATCACAACGCAAGGACAGAAGTGCCCACACCAACAAAAAATGAGTTTGACGAAGTTATCATAAAGCTAAAACACAATAAGGCAGGAGGGGTAAATAAATAAAATAATAAAATATGGAAGACACCAGCTAACACAAAGTCTATATAAATTAATGGTCCAAATATGACAGAAAGAAACTATGCTCAATGGGAGAAAGAACTAATAGCGCCAGTATTAAAGAAAGATCCATGTATATGCACAAATTAGAGAAGAATCAATCATCGGTGAATGTAGCAGCAACCGTGATTTTGTTGTTGCGGTTATAATAATTTGTAATTCTGGAATGCACAAGAGCTTTTTTGTAGTTTTTAGAACAAGCTTTATATTGTTAAAATTTTACTTAATTTTTTCATTTTTCCGCATGCAGCATCTCTCCGGGGTTGTTATTTTGGTTTTATGTATAATGGTGATCCATTTTTAAGCAATTAGTTCAATTTAAAATTATTTTTTAGCTGGAGAAGCTATACAGCATATGTATAATAACTTTATTGAACAATTAGCGGGTTGTTAATCTACCATGCACATAATATGCTTTAATATTACAAACGATTTTTTCACAAAATTTTTCTTCGGTATAAACAGTATAAACAGATTAGGAAGATGTAGTAGAAAATTGAAATAAGCAAGAAAACATTTATTCAACTCGGCATAAATGAACACTGACTATGGAGTAAGCATAGTCTATAGACATTTATTGAAAGATCTTGTTTATGTAATATATAGGTCCTTATTATATTATGGTTTCTTTTGGATCTCTTAAACTTGTCGACTAATAAAGTAATAGCTTTATATTTAAAAAAAAAATCACTTCAACGTCAAGGTATTGGAACTTTATTGAACTATATATATATATATATATATATATATATATATATATATATATATATATATATATATATATATATATATATATATAATATATATATAGGCTATTAACAACCAAAGCTAATTATAAATTACGAATTAAATCACCTTACTTTTTGGGTTTTGTAACATTCTCAATAAATAATGGTGCCGTTTGTAGAAGCTTGGCGGATAAGTTTGTGTCGATTTTATATATAAGACCAACTTTTTTATTAATTGCATAAAATACATACGATACAAACACAAACAACTTAATCAAAATATTCTCCGTCTACATCGATTACACTTGCTGCCACTTCTCCTACAATAAATAGAGCTACGGCGCTGAAACTCTGGAGTCTTCAAATCAAGAAATTTAGTGAGTGACTCCTCCATTTTCTCAACGTTTTCGAACCGTTTTCCACGGAAAAAGTGCGTCAGAGCTCGAAAATGATGATAATCACTTGGTGTCAAGTCGAGACTGTAGGGTGGATGCTCTAAAACTGCCCATCCGAACTTGGCAATCGTGTTCTTTGTCAATCGAGTAATATGAGGCTTTGCATTGTCGTAAAACAGAATAATTGGCCCTTGACGATTCGATCAGTTTGTGTGGAACCCATTTGGACTTCTTTCAGACTTTTCCGGTCTCATACGAGATCTTCTCTTGAGTGATGGCAACATTCGGGCCGTCATGGACCGACTGGCCAAGTCTTCATCTCCTTCACGAAATCGACGAAACCACTTGCACGATCTCCAATTATGTCACCGTAATCCTCGTAAATCTTTCTGGTAGCTTCAGGTGCATTCAAGCCCAGCCATCATTGAAAGTGCAACAGCACACGAATTTCCTCGTTCGACAGCTCTATCATGAAACAGATATGGACAAGTTATATACCAAAATGCAAGAAAAGGCGCTTTCAAACGACATTGAAATCATCAATAATGACAAAAAGTAAAAATTTTGTTAGGTAATCGGCATAAACTTTTCCGCCAACTTTTTAAGATAACATATAAAGCACTTGGTTCGTCAGTAACATCGATACCTGTCTTTATAAAAGGTTTGAGGTTTGAATTTCTTGCCGCAGATCTGGTATTTCTTCGTGTTTATACTGCAGTTGCATACTATGTTTTCTGCTTACATTATTGCTGGTGATGCGATCTTTTTATTAGATAATTATGCTTGCGAGGGTACAGGTAACAGCTGATCAAATTAATCTTGAGGTTTCTTGTGGATGCAATTTACATTTACCTCGGCTTTTAATGGAAGATGTTTTCACAGTGTACTGATGTTTTCATAGTGCTGCGTATTTGTCCGTGACGGCTTTCCCCTTTTCAAGGTGGTTATTTACGAAAATTTCTTTGCGTCACAAAAAAATATGGAATCTTCTTTTCGGTAGATGATAGAATTTTGGCTTTTTTAAAGCTAATTTATCTAGTGCAGCCCAATTGAATTGCTGTTTTATTTTTACCATATAGTGGTAAATACATAACAAAAATTTGTTAGCTTCCTCTTTAACATTAGCAAACAGTTGCATACGAATTCGCTTTTCCACTGATCGAATTCATTAAACCCAGCACCCCAATTTCGCAGTTTTTCATATGTAATTAATTATAAAAAATAAAGTATACGCACTTAATTGAAACTTGTAGCCTTTGTTAATTCTCACACTTTTACTCCTCTGTGAATTAAAAACCATATCATGGACTTTGTCTATGATTTCAAACGTTTTTTGATCTGCATGACGGTGTGGATTTTTGACAAACAAAACTGGCATTACAAGAAATAAGAAACGCTATGTTTGAATCTTACATAACAAAATTATCAAAAAAAGTGTTTTTCCATTGAGAAGACTACCAAAGAGGCTAAAAGGCAGCTGTCCTATATTTTTCAATTAAAAAATCAAGATGGTAGCTAAGAAAAATGGAGCAAGAAAAAACAATTACCTTGTCAGGGCATCTATCAGTAGGCCACACAACAATAATGATGCAGAAATTCAAATTTTTTATTGGTTATTCCCCATTATATTTTCTCTTCGACAAAAGTGAAACAAGAAATACTTGAATACAAAAAATATAAAGCTCTTGAGTTAATTACTTAAAAAATATACAATGCTCTCGGCCGTCATCTATAACAGTATGGCTAATTTAACATACTGTCCAATAACTTAGAAATTTCTCCAAATCATAATTATCTAGAGATTCGGTAAAGCATCACATAAAGCAGCATCATACCGGCCGATTAGTTTGCTTGTAGCAATAAAATGTATTAAAATATAAACTTCTACACTAATTTGGCCTCCGACAACACCACTCGACAATTCAGTAAATTCGTGGAATCGTAATGAAACATTTTAGCGTTTTAAACAGAAAAATCTATACATAGTAGCATTCCTTAACGTTCAAAAAGCTTTCAACCGTGTACAACACGGTTTATTATTATACAGAATGATGCTTATTCTACCCACCATTATCTAAGGGAAAGTTACCTCCAAATCAAATTCGGGTTTGAGATATATTATCACATACAATTAGATGTGGTTTTCACTAACCTACAACTCTATCTCAACCTCCTATAAGTTCGTGTGAACAAATGGTGAATAACAGTAAATCAATTCAAATCGCTATAGGTTACAATTATAACCCAACGAGTTGAATGAAAAAGTAACAATCTTTTCGTAAAAGGTGAGATAAAATACTTAGGATTAAGACTACATACACACACATCAGAAATGGAAAGCCTATATAACAAACAAAAAACACAAATTAACCTGAAATTATAACAAATGAATTGACCAATAAGATGGAGATTAAGGCTTATGTAAGATACCTTTCTACAAATGCACGTTAAGCCTATCTGAATATATCATTTAGTTATCAAAATGTACAAACTCCTTTATTAGCAACATCATCCAAAGACTATAATAAAAAATATTTAAACAGTGTTTAGTTCCCTTTAGTACATTAACAATAAAACTTTTTATGAGGACTTGGGCACACCATTTTAGTGATAAAAAAAATTTGCAAGCGAATTAACAATTACTTAAACAATTCTCATTTAAATCAAGAAGTTTGCATATTAAATACTCCCTGTTCGCGTCAATCTCAAAATTATATTTATTTTTGAAGTTTTAAATTAGGGCCGGTTATAATTTTTGATTTCCTCTTAGACCTATTTGAAATTTGTGATAACGGCCCAATTGTCCGAGCACGCGTTGCGATATGGCCGGCGGTCTGGGGCGCGGGCCGCGCTCTTGGCACTTGGCACTTCGACTTCGTTTAGTTCGCGCGGCATTACGCTTTTGCCTTTGTTCGCGTTTTGCATTTGGACTTTTCTGGCTGTGTTCTCGCAGGCAAATTTTCCGTAAGACGAGAACATTTTTCTTTTTAACCGAGAGTTCGCCGGTGGTTTTAATTGGCGGCAGAAGTTTTAATTTTCTGCCAGGCCTTTTGTTAAAGGCTAATTTTTCGGGGTTGAAATTTTCTCCGGTAAAAAAGTCGGCCCATTTTCTTTCATCTGGCTCGACGAAGGAACCTTTTACACCAGGAAGACGCTACCGTTTCGGCTTCTACTGTGAATATTGGTGTAACTTGACCTATTTTTTATCCGTACCCTTATATCCTTTTTTCTGGAAGCCTCAGGACCAACAGCAGGGAACCGATATCTGCGCGAAAGCCCCGTTTCCACGGGTTAATGTTTTAACTTTAGATTTGTTTCAAGTTCCTTTATGCAAAATTTAAAATTACCTATACAGTCCACGAGGTAAAGGCCTCAACCTGCCAAACTGGCGTACGGCGGCTCCGGGTTCGAACCCCGGCAATGACAAAAACATTTAATGCTCTCCGGCCGTCATACAAACACCTTTGGCGGTCGTAAAAAGTACATTCACTATCCACTCGCCAACCCGCCCGGCAAGCGTGGCGTTTAATTGCCAAATCCCCCCCCAAAAAGGGAGGCCTATGCTCAATACTGATCGCTAAAAAAGGCTGAAGAAAGAAAGAAAGATACAGTCCACTTATTTCGGCCGCACCACTCCCTTATTTGTCCAAAGAAAAATAAACAAAAATGGCCTACGAATACATACCTAATATTAATTGTTAACCTAATTACCTACCTGTAATTTGCATGGAGGGTAGTCACTGCAAATAATTAAAAAAATTTAAACTAAATTTAAAAACCCAAATACAGATTAAGAATTGGAAGGTAATACAAATTGAACACAATTAGAACAATCCGAATTGGATTGCTATCAGTGTAAAGTAGCAATTAGGTATGAAGTATGATGTCGCCCAAATGTCCTTCGCGATTTCGATGACTTGTGACCATTCTTCTAACAAAGTTTTCCACAATTCCTTTTCATAAGTGCGGCTCTATTTCAGCAATTATACGTCTAATGTTTTTCCTTTCAGCCCTAAAATAGTAGCTCTAGAGAAAATGTCTAATGGGGTTAAATCACAAGACCAAGGTGGCTAACCTATGTCACCCCTTTGCAATAACGCAATCAAGAAATTTGGTTTTGAAGTAAAGCGAGTGTTCTACGTAATGCTTGATATATGGCTGCATCTTGTTAAAACCACATGTCATGCAAATTTAAATCGTTTAAAAAAGTTGTTTATCATTTTTCTATGGCGTACATCATTAAGAGTAATAGCATTGCCAGTTCCATCCTCAAAAAACTAGGGTCCAGTGATACCTTTACCTCACAATACACACCAAATAGTGCATTTTTGTAAATGCCTTGGTTTTTTGTAAATAAAACGCATATTTTTACTACCTCAGATGCGAAAATTTTGCCGATAGCATCAACTGCTATGTTCTTTAAAATCCAGTTTACAAATGTACAGCGTTTCTGATGTTCTTGGGTGGACTTTACCAGGTGTTTAATTACTAACTATACAAATTTGAAACTTTCAACATTTATAAAACGCAAACAGCGTGCAATTTAAAACAAAAGTTTAATTTGAAATGCCTTATACATAGTATACCCATATTTAATGTTACACACTGGTAAGAACAACAAAATAAAACGATTAACTGCTTTTGCATAGTATTTTCAGGTTTTATTAAATGGTTGTTAGTAAGTAGTCACAGCAAATTTATTCAAAATGGTCACCTTTAACCTCAACACAAGCTTCGGACGTCCAGGTCACTCGTCTATGGCAACACGCACTACAAAAGTACTGACTGCAGCCGTCAGCGCTCACCTTAAAGAATTAACATTAGCTTAGTACTCCTGAAATATTTTTTATTGAAGAGTTCTATTAGAGATATCACAAACTTCAAGAATTCTATAAAAATGTTGCAAAATTAGACTCTAGTAAGAATTATATAAAATAATAAAATATTAGAATATGTCAATTTTAGATTTATATCGCTTGTTTTGTAGATTGCATATTTTTCATACCAACATAAATTACAGGTTGTTAGAGAAAAACCACACAATAGACCGTACAACATATTCAAGTCATAATTTATTGGAAACACTGGTTGACAATTTACACTGCGTACACATTAATTTACATAAGATTATAGTAACATAAAGTAGAATAAAACCAAATTCTGCAACCCATTATTCCTATCATAAACTCATAGTAGTTAATGATTTTCCAGTAGCTCTGAAGCAACAAAAATGTATAGAAAATCAGTGTATCCATTATAAGATATACATAGGGGTTGAGAAATTTGCAGTGACTTGGGCGACGGCACCTACGACTGAGGCCGCGGGACTGACATTTACATTTATCATGGATGGTTACGTCCCACCAACAATTGTAAATAATGTAGACAAACCCAATAAATCTGTATGATCGTACAAGTACCCAGAGAAAAATATTCTGATTGATCAAAAAGAGCAGAGAAACCAAAGGATCTACACAAAAATTGTTAATAATAAAATTAGGAAGCAGCGCATTTGGTAAAAATGTACTTACAAGACCTGATAACGTAGTTAACATCCATTACTGGGCTGATCGATGTATTACTAACGTCGATGCACTCAATTTAACTTGGTAATATTTATATTATTCAATATGGCAGCATTGCAGACACTAAAATAACAGAAAATACAGGACAGATTATTTTCTGATAAAAATGTTTTAGTGTTAACGCCAAGATGAACCGGAGAAATGACCGATGGCTCGCCCACGACACCAAGGATGTCCTGATTATTATTAAAATATAATTTCCGGTCAGCGTTCACGTGCCAGGTGTCGTGTCCAATGAAGCTGACGTCATGCAACCCCATTTCTTTTAGAAACATTCACGAAAGAAATTTATGTACGTGTTCTGACGAATGTCGTAGCACCATGAGTGGAAATTGTAGTCTCGGAAAGGCGATATGTATTTCAGTAGGATGGCGCACCAGCACATACGAGCCATTTAGTCCAAAACTGGTTGTTGAGTAACGTGAACATGTTCTGGTCTAAAGAATTCTGACTCTCAAATAACTCTTAGATTTAAACGCTAGACTCGGTAGAAGAATCAACGAACCCACAGAAGTATTCGGCAAAGACAAATAACTAATACCTTTTACTAACAAATCCACCAGATATGCTCTAAACGCAAAAGTCCTTAATAGCCTACATCCTGGATAAAATGATAAACAAAAACGCCGTAAGAGACATTAAAGTACAGAGGAGTAGAGATCTACAGTGACCATCCGCTAGTGGTAGTTAAAAAAAAGCATAAAAACATGCAAACAACTGTAAGAAAAACGGAGGAAACATAAAAAATAAATCTGTTAAAGTTTACGACCTAAAAATAAAGTAACAGTCGGGATGTTCAGGAAAGCATTAAATAGAAAAATAAATAGAAAAAAGAAAAAACAAGAAAAAACTTTGGAATACTTTTAATAATATCACGCAGCTCAAGTATGTGGTACAAGTAAAAGAATAAATTAGAAGGAACAAATAGCATGGTGAAATTACAATATAAAATCACAAATAATGATTAAAAAACGAAAACCGTTAGAATATCTAAACGATAAAAAGGATACTACATACATTAAATACAAAAGGTAAAGAAAATTAGTTAAAGAGCTAGTAAAAGAGGTTAAATAAAAGACGTGAAAAAAATTTTCTAATAAGATAGAAAAATATAGCAAGGAAACTCAAAAACTGTTTTATAAGGTACTAAAAACAATACGAACAGATAAACAAAGAAGTATTGACAAAATAAAGAACAAATAAGGAAGGATACTAACAGACTGTCAAAATAAGATGAAACGATGGATGGGATATTTCCAAAAATTATTTTGCCCAACTGTAGAAGAACAAATCGAAGAGATCACTAAAAATAAAGCAGTAGATACAAAAAACAAAGAAATATTAAAAGCAAATATTGAAAGAAATACTGGCCAAAATAAAAACTGGGAAAGCTCCTGGGTATGATCGAATAACAGCAGAGATGATGAAATATATGGGTAAAGTGCAAGAGGAAATGTTATTAAAAGTTAATAACAAGGCTTGGAAGGAGAAAGCAATACCCGAAGACTAGAAAAAGAAAATTATACCACCAATTTTTAAAAAAGGCGACTCCGCGGAGTGTGGAAATTACCGAGTAATATCGTTGCTAAGCACACACAAAAAATATATGACATAATATTGGGGACATAACTAAGAGTATATGTAGAAAAATCGCTGGATAAGTCGCAATCTAAATTTCGAAAGGGTCATAACGTTTAAAACCTTATATTTACTCTTAAACAACCAGATTGCACAAGAAAAAGTTCTATTTATAGACCTGGAAAAAGCTTTTGACCGACTACAGAGGAAGAAGGTTTGGAAAAATTTACAGAGGCGTAAACTCGAACTTAATTGATGTGTTTAAAAGTTTATACCAGAACAACTGCAATTATGTCATTAGCAAAGGCAACATGATAGAGAGTTTAGAAACAAAGGAAGGACTGCGACAAGGCAAAATACTAAGTCCAGTACTGCTCATAATACTGATGGATGGCATTATAACAGAATGTAAACCTTTACAGAAACCATTATATATGGGAAATAGAAATTTTCAAGCGCTGGGAATATCTGAATATGTTTTTGTGGGTGATTTAGTACTAATCGCACCTAATAAGAAAAAAGCACAGCAGAATTTAATAATATGGAATCAAGTTTTCATTAAATACGAAATGAAGATCAATGGGAAAAAAACTAAGGTTGTAATGATTGAATAAGAACAAAGTAAAATAATACTAAAGATATAAATATAGATAGCAATGGTAAACAAATAGTAAACATACCACAGAGAATTGAAAAGCGAATACAATGTTTCATGCAAGGAAAAATAATTTTATTGAAGAAAGAGAAGTTTTGCAAAAAATTAAGGTGAAGAAGTACAAAGCAGTATATCGGCCAATACTTACCCAAGGAACACAGATCGCCAACAAAAGAATGAACAACACAATCCAAACAGCAGAGATGAGCGTAGGGTTAAAGAAGTAACACTGCGTAACAGAATGAAGAGCAACCATATCAGAGAAGAACTACAAATTTGCTCAGTACTGGACTTTATAGAGCAACGACAATTAAGGTGGAATCATCTATTAAGAATGGACCAGAATAGATCGGCAAGACAATTGCGGAAAAGTAAAGTACCAGGCAAGAACGATCGTGGGCGTCCGCAGATAACTTGGGATGACAGGATACGGTAAATTCTAGGGAAAAGTAATTTATAGGGCAGGTGTTCAGTCTAATAAAAAAATTTGAGGAACCCGATTTGACTCAGTTGAATCGATAAAACCAAAATTAAAAGATGTGCTGATGGAAATTTAAAAAGTGAATATGAAAAGTGATTTCAACATTGGATTAAATATTGGCACATATTTATCGCAATGGGAGGGGATTACTTTGAGAGAGTCATTTTTTATCTTTCTATATCAGACACTGATATAATGTTGTAGGGCAATATGTCACATATTTTTAAATTCATAAACTAGATAGTTGCTTTACTTTTGAATCAGTTTCCGTATAAATTTTTGATGGATTGAAAAATGTGAACTCGGAATATCATAATCTGTTTATAATGTTCTTATTTGTTTATATTATATGTTCATATTATGAGCAGCTAAACGTAACAGGCTTACCTTTTTTTAGTAGAATCGTATATAATATCTCATCAAATTTATATTTTTCTATATGAATGATGACCGGACGAAAAGAATATGTTCACATGCATACTATTTTATACAACTAACTTTTTGAGATTAACAAGATGCAGGCTGTTACTTGCAAATTTTCATTCAAACTGTGTTCGTATTTTATTACACTGAAAGTAATCTGGAAAAAAACATAATTACAAATGGAATACGTTAGAGGGCATAACAGAAACATTGACGCAACGTTTAAAAATAACCTGACAGTTGAGGCGTCTCTTCAGCAACTGTAAACGCAAGAAATATCTGGAATTGTAGTTCACTTCCCACAAGTGTTCCTTTAACTTGAGTTTTGCCTATCAGAAGTTGTGTGGTACATACATCTGTAGGCGCGGCTACAGATCCGATGGGGGTAAACCTCTATAAACAAATTGACAGCTTTAGGTCTTTGTACCAAAATTTCTACTTAACTAAATAAAGATTTTTATTTTAAATGAAACTGTACCCAGTATGGTGCAAATAAACTCAAAATAAAAGAATATATTACAAATGATCGATATTATCTTCTGATCGCTTTCTGTTGTAAAACATGGGTAATAACGAACAATAAAATTGAAATTTTATAATAGATAATATTTAAAAAGAATTCCTGAAAAGAGGTTCCTCAATCAAGATGAATAACATCAGTCTTAAACGAACCAGCTCTACTTTCTCGCCACCCATATCAGAACCGAATAAAAAGTATTTCTTTGATCCACAAAATTTAATAGCCAGCAATAAGTTTTTGTATCGGCGAAACAAATAGAAAACGCCGAGAAAATAATCTATCAACACAAATACGGCGCAGCAATAGGTGCCATGGATATCTCCGAGACCACAATACAGCAAGTTGTAGATACTACGGGGAAAAAATAAAAATCCCACCAATTTAGCTGTACAATGCGGAAAAATTAAAACATCACGAAATTATTTCTACTCTCAGGGAATACGCCAAGAGTGAGTTTACCATTGTAATTAAAAATAAAAAATTACGAATAAATCTTATTAGTATAGAAGATTACGAACAATGACTAAGAATTACTACAAGAACGAACTAAGCTATCACACATTTAAGGACCCTGAAATTAACAACGTATCTGTCCGAAACGTCCCCGTTTCACTTACGGAAGACGAAATTAAAAATGAACTAACAGCCTTAAATTACCCAGTACTGGAAATTGCCAGATCGTACAATAAGGATAGATACCCGATTCTATTATGTGCAGTAGACCTTAGCAATACCAAACAAGGCAAGGAAATATGTAACCTAACAAAGCTAAATTATAGCATCGTAGAAGTGGGGATAAGAAGAAAATCCAAATACATTTCTCAGTGCAAGAAATGCCAGTTGTACGGACAGATCCCCAAGCACGTTGTATGAAATATACAGGCAATTATTTATATAGTGACTGTCCTAAACGACCTGGAGAAGATCATCAGTGCGTAAACTGTCCGGAAAGGTGCCCCGCAAACTGCAAAAGATGTAGTTATTATGTTAAAACAAACCAGAACTAAACAAGAAGCTCTAGTTATCAAACACAAAAAATATTATACTCCCAAGCACTAAACGATAGAAAGTTTGGCAAATCAGTCATCATCCCCTACATACTCTGCACCCAAACCCAACGCGGCCACTTCTGAAACAAGAATCAGCAGATTACACCTACACCATATTAAAGAAAATAATGCTAATCCCCCAATTTCGATAAATTAATGCCATTTATAACAACACTACTTCCAACAATGCTTCAAAATAATGCTCTACTAATAAATAATCTAACAGTGGTTAATTAGAATGCCAATGGTCTTAAAACTCAACGTTCAATTTTTATCGAATTCATGATACGGTGGATATAGCATGACTCATTTTGTCAGCGCAAAAAAGTTTAAAATCCCTAGATATTACGTGTACCGCAAAGACAAAGAACTAGTGATCACATCAAGCGAAGTTTCGATCGTAATCAAAAAGAAAATCATTCACCGCCTTCTTCATATGAGTGATCTCCAACATATAGAAGCTGTTACTATAAAAATACTTATGGAAAAGAATCGCTCTTTAATTCTCACGTCAGCAAACAAACCACTTGCTGAAGATAAAATTAGCAAAACTTTTCAATAGAAATGAGCCTACGCAATTCTTAGGAGATCTAAATTCAAATAACACCATATGGGGATGCCGAGCTAGTAACCCCGACCAAACTCATTGAAAATTATGATGTTTACTAGACTACAACTAGCAAAACAACACAATCCCTCCTCATGAATTTGGATTCGGAACTTCCCATTAAATCTCTCACCAACTGCTTAGAATAAGTGAAGCAATTGAAAAAACGTTCAAGAATAAAGAAGACACTGCGATTGTGTTCATGGATCTGGACAGAGCGTTTGACAAAGTCTGACATGATACTTCTAAACATTCTAAGTTACTTAATAAAGATCACTCGGCCTTTTCTAACCAATAGAACATTTAGATTTAAGAGTAATTCAAGATTATCCAGTACCGAACTCATAAAGGCAAGAGTGCCTCAAGGAAGCTTATTAGGACCAACTCTATTTAATCTGTACCTTCACGATCTGGTGATGACATCGCGATAATAACAGAGTTCCAGTGCCGAAACAGCAATTGAACATCTCCAAAACTATAAGTATAACGTGTGAATAGTTCCATAAATGGAAAATCAAAATAAATCCCGACAAATGCCAAACGATACGACCAAATTATAAAAATAAAAGTAAATAATAACGAAATAGGCTAGAACGCAAAGGGTTCAGCAGTGATAAATTTACGTATTTTCTTAGACGCTGAGCTTAAATAGGGGTGCCATATCAATAAAAAATTCATCGAGTGCCACAACAGACTGGATGTATATAGCTATAATAAATTTTAAAAAAATTACCTTAAAGCAGGCTTCTATTAGTTAAATGCTGCAATAAACCAATTAAACTTTAATAAAGCGCTGAACATAGAATTTTGACAGTTTGACTTTGTAACAAATTGTATCACATGCTAATCACGTAAGCTAAAATAGCACCATAACAAACTGCGATAACCACAAAATTATTAGCATAGTCGATCGCCGGGGAACGTTACAGGGGAAGCCAGGCCTTGCAACGATGCTTCGACGCAAGGTGAAACCAGTAGCGTCGCAAACATGTGAATAGTGGGGAGGCTAACGTTGGTGCAGTTGGTGGACGCGAGTGGTGCGAAATTCACCATAAAGCCCTCGTTGCTTACTTCACATTTTGCTTGTTGGGTGCGCATCGTGATTAAAACTCAAAACGTTCCCTTATTTTAGTGTTTTAGTGTACGCCTGGCGCCAGTTCCGTTTGGTCGGCGTACTGAAACAAGTTTCACCTAAAGCACACCTTTTCAACTCAGATGATAATAATAATATTCCGTGAATCTAAGCTCTCCAAAACAGTTTCAAATTCAAAATAAAATTACTAAAATCCTGCATTTTTAGAAAACATTTTTATAAAACATATGACAACTGAGTAATAAATTTAATGTTTTAGATCTCGTTCGCATTGTACCACAATGCTGTTGCTGCACTTGTTGCTGCAGGTAAGACTACTACATTTCCTTGAATCTTATTTTGTTTACCCTGTTTTACTAAATGCGTCTATTAGTACCTACATGTTAAAATGCACCAATATATGCGAATTTCAAGTAAGATGAGCGAGTTAAAACTGAAATTATTTAAAAAATCAGAAAAGTAATTATTTAAAATTAATTAAAAATAAATTTTATGCTGTATGCTTGCATTAGTTACACGATGAACAGCACTTAAAAAAGTATTAAATAATTTTATGATTTTTTATTTCTGGCGTTGTTTCAGTTACAATTTAGGTCACTTTAGTATAATGTTTCATGATATTAGACGATTGATTTAGGAACAACTGCGTTGCTAATAAAAAATTATTGTCATGTGTTTTGGAGCAATTAAATATAAAAATTTTATCAAGTGCGGCTACTTGTTTACCTGTTTTAGTTGTTCGTATTGCAAAAAATATATAGAAGAAGCTACAATAATTAATATAAAAGTTTTTGCGATTAAAAAATAATTAAATTTACAGTTAAGCCTTCTGTTCAGTTTAAATTTAACATTTTATCTAAAGAATCGCATCAGCTATTATTTTTAATAACTTATTTTAGTTGATAGATTTTTTCTGTACTTCTGCATTAAAATACTGAAATATAACAAATTTATTGATTATTTTTAAATTAACCATATCTCTTGTTTATGATAATGTTGATTCAAAACAAGTCATAATTAATAAATGTACATTTACCCGAATTAAAGTATCATTTAAAATAATAGGTCATGAACAAATATTGTACCTGGATATACAGGTTGTTTCAATTAAGACATATATCTAGAAAACCGCAAAAGATACTTAAATTCTATAACATTGGGTGTTATAACGCACTAAATTTCAGTAACATGCTTTTGCTAATACGAGGTGCATTCAAGTTATAACACCTCCAAATTTTTTCACAAACTAATCACGTGAAAACTCTGAAACTTGTATCACTTCTCGACGTGATCTCCCTGCAGCCGTACACATTTTTCAGAACGTGGACTCCATGATTCCATGGCCCCTGCGAACGCTTCTTTAGGCGTCTTCTTTGATCACTGAAAAATCGCTGATGCAATAGCGACTCGACTAGTAAATTTGCGACCACGGACGGTGTCCATCACTGGAAACAGCCAAAAGTCGCTAGGAGCAGGTCAGGTGAGTAGGGAGCATGAGAAATCACTTCAAAGTTGTCAGCATTCGTGGCACCCACCTGGAGGACACTTTTCGCATTCACAAAGAGTGCGCGAGTATTTTAAAACAAACTGCATGTTTCCATCTGTTCCCAGTCCTGAGAAAAAATTCGGAGTTCTTATAACTTGAATGCACCTCGTATTACAAAATTGTTGCACATAAGATTTATTTCAAATTTATTTTAAAGGGGTTGTATTAAAAGCTTTCGACAACAGCGCTATCTTTATTTTTCTTATCTATCTATATTAATTAGTTCTTGATATGTTGGCTGTGATATGCCGCCATTAATTTGTACGGCCATTTTATTATTTCCTTACTTCGACGCATATCTTTTTAAGAATTACTAGCAAAAGCGTTTTTATATCCTTTTTTCAAAATAAAAGATGTTAAGATTTATTTTCAATATTTTTACATATTGTCTTGTTTTCTATGTTATTGTACATTGCAAGAAATATGAATTATGGTTTTTTGTACTAATTTCGTTTTTGCAAAAGCCGGCATTTTGGTTTTGGTCTTTTTTTAATTATTTTGTCACAACTTTTCACCAAATTATTTGCTAGATACATTATTTTTTACGGGTTTCAAAACTCTTATATGTATTTTCGGTAAGCATAATACTATTTTACGTTATTATTTTTACATTTTTGGTTTCTTTATTAAATTTAATTTTTCCCATTAGTTCTGATGGGTGATTTTAATGTAGTTCTGCCTCTTGTTTATGATTCTGAAATCGGATTTTATGTATCACGTAAGGATTTTACAGAATATCAAGTGAACTATTTATTTAACCTATAATATCAATTATAGCGACGTTTATCAGGAAAATGTTGTACCTGGAGCTAGCAGTCTTTTTTCCTTTAAATGAGAACCCAAAATTTGTGACAACTACTTTGAGAGACCCAGATCTCTTACTAAGCCGTTTAGTTCACCTTGGGTAAACAACTTTAGTTGTAGCTCTTCTGTGGTCATCAAAATTCTCACCAGAATTGGGTGATGATGATAAGGACAATAATAATAATTGTAGAGTTACTGGTGGGTTAGGTACAGGAATGAATTTCAGCTTTGTCCAAACCATCTAATTTGTCTATAATCTTCTCATTAATTGGCTCTATTTGTAGGTTTTGTCTGAACGTTTGGTTTCTAATTTTGTCTCTCTTGTTCTTATTTTCTATTCTTCTCAAGAATCGCATTTCCATTGTGTTGATTCTCGATTTTTGGTTTTCTGTTAATGTCCAAGTCTCACTGCTGTATGTAATTATTGGCCTAACCACTTTTTTTAACGACTTCTGTTTTTATCTTTTTTGGTACCCAAGAATGTCGTGTTCGTTGTATTAAATATATTTCCCGCTTTTCCAATCTCTCATTTATTTTCTTGTTTACCTTCCCGTTTTCTTCTATTATTGATCCTAAACATTTGAAATATTCAACTTGCTCTATTTGTTTTCCGCCCAGTCTTATTTCGTGGGTTTTCTTTGCATTAGATATTATCATCGTTTTTTTTCCAATATTAGTTTTTATGTTCATCTTTTTTAGTTCTTTGTCTATTTCCTTGAAATTATGTTGTAAATTTTCTTCCGTGTCACGTCATCTGCGAGCAGCAGTTCTGTCCGTTGTATTTGTCTCAAGTGCCAGTATCTCAATATTCATTTTCTCATATTTTCCTTGGCCTTCTTTATTGTCTAGTCTAGTACCACTAAAAATAAGAGCGGGCTCAATACACATCCCTGTTTGACTCCTTGTCTAGTTTCAAATTCCTTGGATTTTTCGTTGTTTGTTCTTACTACATTCGCATTTCCTTTATACATGCTCTTTATTACTTCTATGCTGTTTCTATTTACTCCTCTTTTCTGCAATACTTTCATATATCTTCTCTTAGTATTCTATCAAACGATTTTTCCAGATCGATAAACCATGTCTTTATTCTTATTAATTAATTTTTCGTTTATTTGTCGAATGATAAAGATAATATCTTGAGTACTTTTATTTTTCCTGAATCCACATTGCGTCTTTTTCAGTGCTGTGTCGATTGTATTTCTTATTCTTTGTTCTATTATTTTTGTAAATAATTTCCCTGGGACACTTAATAACGTCATTCCTCTGTAATTATTACAGTATCTCTTGCCCCCCTTCTTATATGTGAGTAAGATAACGCCCGTTTTTCAATCTTTCGGTATTCTTGTATATATCTATAATATCATTCATTATTTCATTTAATTTGTTTATTCATTCTTGCCCCATATATTTTATTATTTTCGGAATGATGTTGCCTTTACCAGCTGCTTTATCTACTTTTAACGTCTCTATTGCTTCTTCTATTTCTTCCTCTGTTATAATTTTTATTCCTATCACTTGATTTTCGTCTTGTTTTTCATTTCCTTACTTTTGGTACTATATTTCCGTGTGTATTAGCTCTTCGAAGTACTCTCTCCATCTATCCATTATTTTATCTTCTTTAATTGTTATGTTTCCTTTTTTGTCTTTATATTTGGCATACTGTACTCTGTTTTTCTAAAAACCAATTATAAAGTACATTATGAGATTTTAATAAATCAGGTATGTTTTTCCCAAAATAGGTCTAAAGTCAAAATTTATTCTAATGTCACCTATATTATTCTCAGAACTTTACGGGCTATTAGGGAGATATACGACTTAATATTGATAATAGTCATATGCACTTTCTTCTTCCGCTCAGGCGTTTTTTATTTATTACTGGTAAACATTTTTGAATTTTAGAAATTAATTTCTATAAAAATATTTCTCAGTTCATAATTTTGAATTTGAGGATAAACACTGAAAATTCGATTAACAAGACCTCTCTAACAAATAGACCAGAATTTTTTAAATAATTCCGATGATGTGGCGGAATTCCAAAAGGTAACGACTTCTACTCCCCTGGGTCCATTTTCTTAATCTCGTAACACACGTATGACACATATTGTGTGGCGCAAGACTTTTGTCTTGGTCTCCTAACTTGACACCGAAATAAGCGGGGTCAGCTTTCTTTACGAATGAGGTTATGTTCTCCCTTCTTCATTCCAAAGTCAATGAGACGCAAATGAAACAAAAGAAATTGGTGTTGTTTACACACTGTCGTCTTAAAGAACTCGCCGTTTGTGGACTGACTTCAAATGCACTTACAAATAAATGTATTAAAATATCAAAAGCAATATCATACAATTGCAGTGTATCTGTATGAACAATGATATCAGCAAATATCGATTTTACCACAACTGACCGTTTTCGATTACTCTAATGTAAATTATATCGATCTTTGTAAATTGTTACTCGCGTTTGTTAAATAAAGCAAAATTAACATAATTATATAAAAACTGTGGGTGTTACAGGAAATCTCTAAAAAATATTCTAAAAACACCCATTTTCATTCAAAGCCCCAAAATGATATTACCCAGTGTTATCTCTTTAGTTAATTTTGTCCTATTAGATTTTAAGCTTTCTTCGTTTTATATTTTATCTTAGTTTTAAATCACAATAATCAGTTGCCATATTATAAATTTCTTTCTAAATTTCTTGTTTATAAGTATATGGTCAATTTGGTTTCTGAAGATATTTTCATCTTTGTGACGTGGTGATTTTCATGTTTATAACACCTGTCTAATAATTTGAAAAGTGTGTTAGTTATCTCAAACTTCTCTTTATTTTGTTTAGCTGAATATAGAAATTATTGATTTCGTTGTCTTCTTTGTTGACGATTTGAGGATAAGCTTGTATTACATTCACTTTACCAATAGAAGTCACTAATTGAACTAACATAACTCAGTCCGAATGGGGTATTAAATTTATAACAGATTTATTGACTTGTTTGTTTCGTGTTATTGCTACCCCATTTCTATGAAAAATGTTTTCAGTTAGTGAAAAATTAAAAACAGCATTTTTAAAAGTTTGGACCTATAAATATTAACAAGAGTGATTTATTCAACGAGATTACTTTTGCACATATTTTTCATTATACTCTATAAAACTTTATATTTATGATTATTGTAATAATATTTTATTTAAATTTAATAAAATTTCTCTTTATTAACAATAAATAACTATTTAGAATATCAAGAATACTTAATTTTAAAAGTGTTGTAGTAACTGATACTGTTTCACCAGTTGCTATATACTATGCTTTATTGCAGGTTAATAAAAAGTAAATGAGATATGGAAAAATCACTCCTTGCTCCAATCACGTCTGATAATTTATTTTAAAAAATCTAAACGGTCTTCCGACAACTTCTCCATACTATTCAAGTATCAAATATGTAGTTTAAATATTTTACCGCCATATGTATATTATTGAAAGTTTACATCAATATACAAAATTATGCTTTTTCCATGACTACTATAATATTATTGTAGTTTTTTTATAATAAGCTCATCTAACCATACCAACATTGTATTGTGAAACTTTGCAAATTAACCTTTCAGGAAAATGTAAACTATTGTTATTGAATCTTTACAAAATTCATTACAGTATTCATATTTAGTAGCTTACAAGTATATTCACTTTTATCAAAACATTATTTTACAGATAATACAAAAAAAAATTATAATTTTGACCACTAACTACAAGATCTGGTGCCAGCGTGGTCCCGTGGTTGAGGGACGGGCTGCGATGCTGACGGACCCGGGTTCAATTCCCGGTGCTCTCTGATGCCTGGCGGGTGGCCTACTCAGTCACAAAAAATAATTGAATACCTGCGTTCATTCGAACAAGGGGTAACAATGGCGGTCGTCTTAGTCGCGGTGCTTGCCACATCGTCCCGCATCAGAGATGGTGCGCGACGACCGGACAGAGAGAGCGAACGTATGAAAGCCTTAACCTCTCAGTTTGCAGGCCGAGCTCCCACGCGGGGCATAGAGCCTTACCATTATTATTATTATTATAACTACAAGTTCTAAAAAATATCTAGATCTAACAAAAAAATGTGTTTCTTTTAATAATAAAATTTTGTAGTATGCTTTGTACAGCTAAATGATTAATTTTTATATAGTTATGCAATTATTAGTGTATTTAAAAAATATTCTGTAACATACGCAACTGTAGTAAAACTAATATTTTCTTTTTATTGTTTATGTAGCAAAATTGAAGAGGCGAATTGAAATTAACTATTAAGTTTTACGAATCCTATACGACATACCAATCATCAGTTACTCGAAGACACTAAATGTGAAATGACTTTACTGTGTAATGCATCGTGGTTTAACGAAAAACAAAAGTGATCGTTAGAAAATAGAGGAACTATAGTAATCAATTCTATAGATGGGTGGCAGTGATATACGCAAGAAGAAAGTGAACTAATTACTATCTACGAGTCAAGTAATCCATATAATTTAAGTTTGGGTGAACCGGGAAATACTAGACTTAAAGTATTGTCTTTTCCAACAACTTAAATAATAACTATGGAGCTGACAGTAAGGCGTGCGCTAAATGAAATTGCCATGAACGAGATAGCAGTTTAAAACAACAACATTCATCAGCTATCAAAGGGCGTGTACAAGTTATAAACATACTCGCTGCAATTTCACTTTTATCAACATACATTAACAGGTAAGACATATTAAGCGATCTAATATCACTAGTGCGTTAATGTGTAATTTTTGATATCAAATTTGATCAACTAAAAATATTGAAACTTAAGTTTACTTAAAAAATTAAAACAATAGTAAATACTTTTTATTTTTTTTTTAAATTCAACTTATAAATAAAAATTACTTTTAAAAAAATAATATAAATTATTTTTGGGTGCGCTTTTATACTTACCCCCATGATTTTTTTATAGAAATAAATATCACTACCATTCAAAGCCAAATATATGAATAGGAAGTGATATTTGTTAAGTAAAACAAGTCATTAGATGATAAAACCATAATAATTTTACGCATGTATTTTAAAAAAATATAAATTAACATCCACACATTATAAATTATTTATTTATTGAATTTTAATTTTTTACTGAAACTGTTTCCACAAAATGTTTTGTTTTCGAATGAATTTCAGTTTACAAAACAATCTACAAGACTTAGAGTACTTTGTATTGTTTTAAATTATTAATAATTCATATAATGAAGTAATAACAGCAATTTTTGTTCTAGGTATCCAATGAAATACCCAAGTACGAGCACAGCAAGTCTTAGTCTCTGTTAGTAACCAATAATGCAACTAATGACTTCAAATATTCAGTAATCAGTTCCTTAACGTAAGTATTCTATTTAATTAATGCAACTAAGATTAATGTGCTTCAAACTTTTCTAATTCTTTCTTAACTATGATATGTACGAAACCAACGCGTTTAATTTCCAAACATAATTTTTGAATAAATTTTGCACTCAGGTAAATGTTTACCAGGTTTTTCCAACTGTTTTACTAATTATTAATATTAAAATAATCTAAATATGTATATAAAAATATACATAAACAATAATTTATATATTTATAAATCAATTATATCAAGATATTTATGGTGCGTTATTTAAATTAGTTTTAACTAATAGTATATTCACCGATTTTATTAAAACAATTTTATTAATCTTTCTAGATCTAACATACTACCTATCTTCTAGGAAAGTGAAGGTCTAGTTATTAAGGAAGTTTTGTAAAGACTATAACAACTGATAATCAATGTGGTACGAGAAATAAGGTAAAACCTCTCTGTGACCGGTTCAATTGATTCAAAAGATCATAAAAGGCGTAAGGTCCCTTAGTGTATTGCCGAAAGATGCTACTACGGCTAGCTATTTCTTAATACTTTTGATAAAGCTGTTGCTTCTACCAATTATTGTGAACCAAATAACTTGTCTAAGTCATTGAAAAGACTTCGTAGTACAATGTAGTTTTGCCAAATGTAAAGCATTTTAATTTTCAACTTAAAAGGGTAAGTGTAATTTCCGTGTTACGCAATCGTACTTATTAAATATATTTTAACTAGTTCTTTAGCCATAGCGGTCATTTTCATTTCACTTCCAAAGTAAATTCCATACTAAATATTAATTTATCCAATTTTTATAAAATTATGCGACGCGCAAATAATGCAAACATTTGCATAACCAAGTGCAAGTAAAATATGTTGAGGATTTCTCCAATTCATCAAATTTTGTAATTATTTTGTTTGCTTCACCTTCATCCGACTTGAATGGGTATCGTAAATGCAAGATGTCATTTGAATATTGCAGTAAATCACTTTTAATACATTTTTCTATATAATTCTATTTAAGAATAGATCACTTTTCTTACTTAGAAAATAAAACACCAAAATAAAACAAAATTACCTTTTATTATCATCCATTTTTAATATGATATTAAGTATGCAAAAGATATAAAATTATAATACATTATAAATATCTAGGCAAAAGAATTAATATCGCGTTCCGAAAAACAGATTTTAATTAAATCTATATACAACAGGAAAACTCACATTCATTACAATACCATATTTTATATGTAGGTATTTTCGAATAACTAATACGACCACATAAATATGCTGATTACTGTACTTAAGAACGAGATATTTTACTTTCAAATTATATTTTTGCTTTTTTTTAATTAGAGTTTTTTTAATTTATTTTGATAAATTTACACGCTTTACTTACAGAAACGTTCTTATGTGCCAAACAACTGTAAGTTTTGGATTTGGGTATTTCAAAACTTTAAAATTTTATTAGTTGGCATAACTGCCAACCTAGTAATAAACACCGCTCAGATATATTAAGATTGTTGCCCTATTAATTATGACCGAAAAAACATAAGCACATAATATCATCACGTCGATTGTTAAATTACCTCTTATTCCAAAATCATTAATTATTTTGACGTTGGTAGTCATAAATTTCTTTTTTGAAATAAATCACTATTATGTCAACAAATCTAAACATCAAATAATAACCCACAAGCAAATGTTCTTGACAGAATTTTTAATCGTTATTTCAAGCGCACACCTACCACTAAGCAACTAAACATTTATTCTTGGGTAACCCTAAAACAGTCGTAATGTGTGGTTAGAGTCGGCCGGTGCTCAACAATTCCACTACAATAGAATAACGAATATATTACGATAAAACAAATCACGAAGGCTGACAAGTAAATAGTGACAATTAACCTATACAAAATAAATATTTTATTTTAGATTAGCGCTATTTTATTATTTTTTTAATATAATTCTCTGTTGAATTTGTCACCCTTAGTCACACTTCTCAAAAGCTTTGTACACTACTAACAGTGCTGTGTTTTTAATGTTCAAAAAGAAGCGCTCTTTTGCTTAAAAAATGGAATCCTCTGAGTTGACAACTGTTTAAAGGAGCAACAACATAACAGCAAGTATTGTTAAACAAAACAATTAAAGCACATTTGAATTTTATGTGGCACACGAGTGTGCATCGAGTGCAACAATTAAAAATAAAAGTGTATTTTAAAGCTTGTCACACGAGCAATAACTTTGCAAGGTAAGAGTAGATGATATAGAAATACAAACCGTTATCGGCAGTAAAAAGAGCAGAGTCACCGAGGCGTTGAGCTCGACGAAGCACATATGAGAATCAGATGAACAAGCCCGTACCCAATTTAAAATTTAAAGCGTCGTTGTAAATAAGGGTTGTGAGAACTGAATAATGCAGGATTTAGAGAGTGATGAATCTTACCCAGTCTAATGACAGCTCCGTAAAAAACAAAAAGCTCAAGCAAACCCCAGACAGATCAACAAGAAGATAAACTTGAGAAAATAATAAATATGTTCCCAAAACTAATACAAGAAGTCAAAGAACTAAAAAAAGACCAGAAAGAATTTAAAGAGGAACTAAAGCAAATTAAAGCGGAACATGCAAACATCAGAAAGGAAAACACAGAACTTAAGGTAGAAATTAAGCTAATCAAAGACAGATTAGACGTAGCCAAAAAAGAAGAAAGGCGAAATAATGTAGTACTTCAAGGACTATATATAGACACAAGTGAACAAGACATTCTGAAAGAAGCAATGAAAAATTTTATGATGATGGAACTTGAAATAGATGTAGACATAAAAGCGGCAAGAAAAATAGGAAGCCACAAGTGTTTAATTGAACTTGGGAATACGGACGAAAAAGATAAAGTGATGAAAAACAGATACAAACTAAAAGGTAAACCAGGATTTAAAGTTTACATCAATGAAGACATGACAAAAGAAGAACTAGAAATCCAAGAAATAATAAAAAAGAAGGCAGAAGAAATGAGAAATAAGGGAAATATAGTAAAAATTGGTTTCCAAAAATTAATCGTGAATAATGAAGAATGGAGATGGAACACAGATAAAAAAGAATTTGAAAAAACAAAAATAGAGCAATAACACTAATTAGAAAATAAATAGGGGGGGGCACAAGGTAACGATGGGGAGAAGAAACAAAAAACAAAATTAAATAACAAATAAAAGGACAAGTGAAGATAAAAGTAATATAATAAGAATGAACAAAATGGGAGTCTGGAATATAATAAACATAAACGGAAAAGGAATGAAGCAAGGAATTTGATAAAGCAAATTTAGATATGTTGATAATTACAGAAATAATGAAATATAAAACATATAAATGCAGTAATAGCTGTGTATGGACCAAATGAAAATGGAAAAGCGGAAAAAAAGGATAATTTTTGATCAAAAATAGCAAAAGAGGAAATATATGTTAACTTAAACGGCTTAAGCGACTTAAACGGAAGGGTGGGAGAAAAGGATAACATTTATACATCAGTTATCCGAAATTACGGAAAACTAACAAGAATTAACAAAAGAAAAAGGTTATTTAATTTTTGTTACTTACACGACAATAATAACGAACATATTCTATAAGCACAAGGACATATATAAGTACACTAAGGAAAAAACAAGTAGAAAAGGAAAATCTATAATTGATTATATTTTGAGTGAGAGAAAAAACAGAACATTGATCTTAGATATACGAGTCAAAAGAGGAGGTAAAATAAACAGTAACCACTACTCGTTACTAGCAAAAATAAAAGAGAAAGAAAACGAAATAAGCCCTAGTACTACAGAGAGGACAAGGAAAACAGATTATGAAAGTATAAGATTATATTACCTGAAAATCAAGGAAGTAGTAAAAATATACAAAAAAATAGTAAGTAATAAATTATAGAAAACAAAAGCTAAAATTTCAAGGAATTGGAAATAGACTAAAAGTGAGAAATATTTAAAAACACCCTAATAGAATCGGCATTAGAGGTATCTGATACACGTAAGACTACAAGAAAACTATAAGAAACAAAAAACATAATGCGCAGAATAAATACGACAACACGTTACAATTAATAAAACGCTATGGCAAGCATACCTGAACAATAACAGAAGTAAAATACAAGTTTTACAAAAAAACAAAGAAAAATGATTAAGAATCCAATCAAAAGTTATGGGAAGACTTCGGAGAGAAGTTAGAAACATACAGTAAAGCAAACCAGAGAGTATTCTACAAAGTACTAAAAAACCTTAGAGGTAAAAAACCCAAGAACGATAACTATTAAAAATAAAGTAGAAGAAACCCTATCATAAGAAAGAACGATAGAAAAATTACTTTAAAATAAAGGACATCAACTAGAAGAAACTAGCAGAAAAGTAGATAAACATAATGGAACAAGAAATACCGAGGAGGACAATATAAAAATGGAAGAAGTAGAGAAAGTAATTCAAAGGCTGGAAAATGGAAAACTCCAGGGGTGGACAAAATAACTTCAGAAATGGTCAAGAATATAAGGGAATATAGAAAACAACTGCTACTAGAAATTATTCTTCGAGCATAGAAAGAAAAAAAATACCTAAAGGGTAGAGAGTAGGCTTAATCGTACAAATTTTTAAAAAGGGAAATAATAAGGAGTATCACAATTATAGAGGAATCACGAATAACGAAACTATATGAAAATATACCAGAGAAAAGACCAATAGACCCAATACTGTTATAAACCCAGATTCCATTTAGAAAAGGTAGTAGTACACAAGACCACATATTTATAATTTAAAAAATTATAAATTAGTCACTATCATGTGGTAAATGTGTATATTTGGCCTTTTTAGATATGGAACAGCGTATGACAGAGCCCCAAAGCTAAAATATGGGAAACCCTACAGAAAAGAAATATAAACGACATTATAATTAGAACAGTTAAAAACTTGTACAAGGATACAGTTAACTACATTATTAGCAATAATAGAAAATGTGACAGCCTTACTACTAAAATAGGAGTAAGACAAGGAGGAGGGTTGAGTCTCTTATTGTTCATAATTTTCATAGACGACATTATTCAAGAAACCAGAAAGAGAACGCAACTTAAACTTAGTAATAGTACGTATTAAGTATTATATTAGTATATATATTATTATATATTAGTAATTGTAAATATTAATGTACTTACCCTTCGGGGTGATATAGCGATTATGGCGCAAAGGAAAAAAGACATACAAAATAATCCATTTATATGGAACGAGACCTTAATAAAATATGAGATAAAAATGAATAAAAGCAAAACTAAGGTAATGGCAACCTTATGGAAAAATAAAGAATTACATATACAGATTGGAGAGAAACTAGAACAAGTTCGCGAATTTCAATATTTAGGAATAACAATGGAAGATACGGGAAACAAAGCGTAGTTTTATCAGTGACTTTTGTATAATAAATTTAAGTTAATTTATCATTGATCCAACTAAGTCAGTTATATCGGGATAGTAAAATATAAAGTCATATTGAAAAGAATCTTAGTGTTATGTATTTCATAAAATTTGATACTGGCATTATACATTTTAAGAAAAATTGAAACTAATTGTAGAGAGTGATAACTTAACAAGGTTTTTTAAGTTAATATAAATATTCGGTGGCAAATAATTTTATTACCAACACCAATATCATTAATAAATGTTTTGCTTTTATATTAGCGCGTACCAAGCCAACGTATCACATATCTTCAAATGTTTCTTTAGCTTTTTTATTTTCACTGTTAATTTTTTATTTTTTCCTTTTTATGCCCGTCCTTTTTTCCAGAACTTACTTTTGTTTATATTACTATATTCGCTAATCCTTTCTTATAATTATCACCTTTAGTGTTTTAGCCAACTTATGTATTAAAAACGGTAGTATTATATCATAAGTAAAAAGTAATATATATATATATATATATATATATATATATATATATATATATATATATATATATATATATATATATATATATATTTAAAACAAGCAAAAGACAGGGTTCAGTTAAATATTATTGCTTTAATTTCGACTTCAATGCTCTCTACAGCTACATCTTTAAATGTAATTACCTTGTAAAAGTACTTCAATTTATTCACCTGGCTGCGGTACGACAAACTCAGGGTCAATCTTGGGCTTAAGTAGCTGGCAAGTGTCCTATTCAATCACTAAAAATAATTAAATATCTGGTTTGTTACGAACAAAGATTAACCATATGGGTATCTAGGGTGTGGTGCCTACCGCCTCGCCCCGTATCAAAGATGGTGCGCGACGATCGGACAGAGAAAGCGAACCTATAAGAGCCTTAACCTCTTAGTTCGCAGGCCGTGCTCCCACGCAAGGTGTTAAACTCTCACCATTAATATTATAATAAAACTTTGTCGATATACAACGAACAAAAGCTTTCCGTCCAGTAGGAACGAATAACATCACATATCATCAAAGGTAACTTTATTAATTCAAAGATGCAAAAATCTAAATATATATTTGTATTTAGTTAAAACCGTATTTTGTAAATATAATCCGACTAGATGTAATTAGTATGCCGCACCATTTATTTACATCTTAGTATTTTAAATATATATAATACATTCAACATTTTTTTCAATTTTCATATCTTTACAATGTCAGTAGTTCAAAACGTTTATTATAAATTGTATTCTTGTCATTTATTTCTCCCCAAATATAGTTATTAATTTTTCTTATTCTCAGTAAGCATTTAAAAATGTTGTTCATCAGAAAAGAATTCGCTTTGATCTGGCAGCCTCAGACAGCATTTGACGTACCTTTATTGTATACGACTTATAAAGTAGGTCTTCTTCTATAACCCATGGTTCACTCACTGACACTTAACACTGACGCCAATTTCCTTAACGATTGCCCCAGGTCCTCCTAAATCAACACTTGGGCTGCTTCTATGGCTGCCGGAGCAGATGTCATGAATTATATCGAATTACTATCGTGTAGGTTAGATGAACCTTCCCCACACTTCTCAAAAGCATTACATTTCGCAACAGTCTCGTACACAATTGATCTTAGGTACTCTAAGAACCGAATTATTTCAATCACCGAACGCTCAGTGCGAAGACTTTCAATACTTGCGACTCTTCGCTTGTACTCTGCGCTGGTTTGCAACAGTTCATTTATTTTGAGGTTATGAATGTTTCCTAAGAGCACATGGCTTTCACGAACCCCGACGACGACCTATAGTGGTAGTACCATAAGGTGAAATATTAAAATTTAAATTTAAGCGCCGCACCCTATATGTACTATGCGTCTTCTGATTTAAAACACTGTCAATAATATTTGTGTAAATAAACAACTCATCTACAATTTGAATGAGGTGTATACAGCGATCTTCTCTTCGTAATTTTGTTTTTTCAAAAATAATTTTAAAGTATATTTCTATGCGTGTAATAATAGCAATAAATATTGTGAGATTCAAACTTTCCGCATGGAAACACTGGTTGCGAACTGAGAGGTTAAGGTTCTCATATGTTCGCCCTTGCTGTCCGGTAGTCGCGCACTCTCTGATACGGGACAATGTGGGAAGCACGGCGCCTTAGACAACCACCATTATTACTCCTTGTTCGAAGTGAACGCAGCTACTCAATTATTTTAGTGACTGAGTAGACCACCCGCCAGATATCACAGAGCTCCAGGAATTAAACCGAGTCCGTCCGCAGCGCAGCCAACGTGACCACACTGGTGCTATTTTTTACACATATCTTATATTCCGTGCTTTAAGTTATAACTTTTATCATCACATGAACAATAATGATGATATTAATGGATATAACATCATTTTTGTTTGTATATAATTTTCCAATTTATAAAAGCATGAAAAGCCATTTTTATTCAAAAAAATATCTTTTTGGTTAGGATTTTTTAAATTAATTACAATTATGGAGTAAGCTACATGTGACATGGAATATTGTAAATATATACAGTATGATCTCTTTAATCCTAACTAATAATTGCACTGTTTAATCCGCATTTTCGAAATGTTCGGATTATTAAGCAAAAGACAGAAAATATCCATTTAAACATTCGCAATAAAAATTTTCAAATAAAAAATTAACAATTGTACTAAATTATGTATTCTTCTACCTCTTCGTTGGAGCATCATTCATTCTGAAAATGTTCCAAAATATGCATATCGCTTATGATTGTCCCATGATTGTCCTTGTTCGGCGGCCCATTCAATAGCCTCTTGTCTTGTTACATCTTCAGATATGTAGTTTATCAGTATAGACACTTCTTTTGTTTATTTCTCTATACCCTATAACTTCATTTTATCCCTCCACTGTGATAATGAAAGATTACCATCTTCACTCCAACACTCATCAAGTTGTGTTAGAAGTTTACTCCAAGACTTTTGGAGAAGTTCTGGCCTCACATTTTCCCATCCTTTTGTTAATCCGATTGCAACAACTTTCAGATTAACTTTCTTCAGTTTTGTAGAAAGATCTGCACCTGCAGAAGCAATAATCCGTTTTAAGGGATATTTCTGGTAGTGCAACTTGACCGCTTGATTCAGATTTTGGCCCATCGGTTGCACAGAGGAGGTTACATTTGTCGGGAAAAACATTACAACAATTTTCTTATTATCTGAACATAAGTCTTCAAGAAGCATTGTCTAAAATTAAAACTGTCTTGGCCTCTAATTTCAGTTGTTTCATTCTTTTTCGCACTGCCGGAAGAAAATCAGTCCTAAAAATTTCTTTGGTAACTTTCAAAGATCCGTGGCTTTCGAGATTTATGCGATTTATGCGTCCCAGAAACATTACAGCACGGCATAAACGTAGGTCTTCCTTACTTTTTTCTACCTGGAGCTGATGCTTCAGCAAATGTTTTTTTAGCACGTAATTTTCAGAAAAGTCCGCTTTCGTCTGCATTGTAAATGTGGTTAGGATACGAGTGCATTTCCGCAATTTTATTTCAGTGCGTTTTTAAATGGCTCAACAGATGCCTCATCACTTGATAATTTTTCTCCTGTAATTGACAGTTGTCGAATTCCGTACCCGTTTTTAAACTTATCGAGCTATCTGGAACTGGCTTTGAAATTATCATCGTTGTGTGTCTGGCCATAAAAGAATTGTGCGTTTCCACGCTAAATTTTCCCTGATATTGGCACTCCTAGTATCATTTAATGTTGTGTTAAAAAATTATACATAATTATGTTCATAGTCAATCATCTTTTTACCCCTAGAGCTTTCATTTTATTAACTTTGGAATATGCACTTATTTTCAAAATTTTTCGTTTATTGCTCAGAAAACATGCTGTGATGCTATAGGATAGAATCCTCGTCTTATCCTTTTTGATGTTGCAAATCGTTGATTTTTCCACGATATATTTTTCTAATAAACTGGTCACTGTAGAACCATCCTCTTACTCTAACTCTTAATAATATCAATCTCTGCTCTAAACTGTAACGCAAATTGAACTCAGTAACGGTCAACAGTCTAATGCATAATGAAAACCTGAAACCAAGGGATGCTTCCATTTAAATAGCGGGAATCAATTTGCTGTTCGGAATAAAGAGGCGTTGTTCGGATTATGGCTGCGAATTACCGCTGTTCAGATTAATGACGATTCGAATTAGGGCATGTTCGGATTAAAGAGATTATACTGTGGTTTTCAAATTGTTTTGGCTATATTAACATAACAATAATAGAAATATTATCAGATGTTTTCTTACGCACGTTCAGAAAAAATTGTGATAATGTGCTATTTACAATAATTTATTGTCATACAAAAATTATTATTGTTTGTATTAACCTCTTATATTTTTTTATAAAGAGACAGACATTAAAATAATAAATTATAGCACTAAAAAACCATTACGTAGCTTGAAAAGAAGTTAAGGAGGAAAATAATATAAACAAGAGAAGAAAAGGAATAATTATAATTTAAAGTATTAGTTATGCCGATTAATAGCAATCTCATTTCAATATTGTACTAGGTTATATTAATTTTATATCTTGTAAATAATGCGTTATATTTATGAATCTCTCAATATATATCAAATTTTATTTTTCCATGTTTTCTCATATTTTTATATACTACAGATTTAGGATTATTTAAACATTTTATTATGTACTTTTAATTTGTTTTCTGTTATACATCTTCCATCTTGTTTTAACATTTGTGTGATATCATACAAAATCAAAACTGAGGCTCTAAAATGGACTTGTTCTCAGTAATTCTCTAAAAGAAACAAAATGTTTATCCTAATTGATCATCCCTAATTAAATCTCTAGTCAGGCATTAGCCTTTTTATGATCTTGAAAAATAAATGTCATTGGTGTTAAATGTTGACTTGTTAGAGTAAACAATAATATTACCAAAGCAATGAATGTTTTACTATAGTATCTTATCAATAGCATCTTTAAAGTGATGGAAATTGTCTTCAATGTTTAATGTTAAATTGTTGAGGTAGAAAATTGCATTAACAAAGCTGTTAGTGTCATACATATATGCTATAAATAGTTATTAAACCCTTAAGGTGTAGAAGTAAAAACAAGTTTGCGTTAGAAATATTTTTTCTATAATTGTTGCACCAAATATTCAACCATACAATATTTATTGCATTGTGCTAACAATTATAATTAAAAGGCACATTATAACCACCTAGGATGCCAAAGAAGTTAGGATACAATTAGAAATAAATATTAACGTGTATTAATCATAATTGTAATTGTAAAGGGAATTCTACTACTAATTGATGTTATTATAACCATTTTTCTGTATAAGTATGAAAATGTCATTTTATATCATATATGTATTATATATATATATATAATGATGTTAAAAAATAAATGTCATTGGTGTTAAATGTTGACTTGTTAGAGTAAACAATATCTATTTCGTATGATACTAATATATTTATTTCAATGTAATAAAATGTATGGTAATTAATTAATAAATCAAATGTATTAAAATGTACTTTTTATTCTACATAAATTTACTTATACTCTACATTAAGTAAGTATTAACGTAGTGTGGTGAAAAAATTTTAAAAAAGTATATAAGCAAGTTTAGGTTAAGAGTTAAAGTGACATGAAATAATAACATGAAGATTGAAACCCAGCGGTTTACAATAGAGAAGATACTCAAAAATAAGGTTTGTATAATATTAACTTAATTAGTTAAATCTATGAGGTAGATCTAGAAGTTCGAGTCTTTGTAGCTTTTGAATGTTTGCACTATTCTCTAGTACATTCAGAGCTAACGCGTTAGAATGATGTTCTAGATTGCTTAGGTATTTTATTTCGGGTTTAGGTGGTTTTTAATCAGTCTCTTGACTTCTCTAACTGTCAGTAGTTCAACGGACAGAGCAAGTTGGTGTGGAATACACAGGAAATCCTGTATTTTCATTTCCTCATCAACGATTATTTAAGGTGGAATAGGTTGGATGACATTTACTAGATATTGAGCAAACAAATCGGCTCACAGATCCAGTCCAAAAACCATTTGTTTTCTTTGGGGAGAATTCGTTGATTTTATTTTTATATTCTTTTCGTCGCCTTCCAAAGAGAATAATTGTTGTCTTCTGTTAGACTTATGTTTCTAAGGAAAGCTCTCATTTTTTTTGCGACTTTTATGAGTATTTTCAATTCTGATTTTCTTAGTGATTGATTCCTGCTCTAGTACTTCTCTAACTTCCTCATTTTATATTCTATTCTAGTTTGTTTTATGGACTATACTTCTTAGATGTTTTGTATCTATGGCTGTTATACTTCCCTTATGTTTTCTTTATAATGTCCAATTTTTGCTGGTATATAAGACTGTTAATTCCTGCTAACCCTGGGCCCAAAATTTATTGCAATGGGAAACTAGAACCCCAAAATTGCAACTTGGAGCTCAAGAATTAGTGCTCCGAAAGGACAAAATCTGATAACCGCAGTCCAATGAAACAACTATAACTTTTGACTAGTGAACTAACATACTGGCCCAGTGACTCGGGTACGCTGCTAGATTTACTCGATCATGCAATTACCAATAGCATATCGAATACTTATCAACAAGTTGAATCGAACTTTGATCTTTTCTCTAATCATACACCAATTATTTTAAGCATCAGCACGACAATCATTAAAAAAACACTTTCCTCAAAATTATGCAATAAACAGACTAATTAGAATAATTTCAAAAACCACCTAGAAAAAAAATTAATCTTAATATCAAAATAAAAGACGCCCAAGACATTGACGACGCAACCCAGCACTTGACTACAATTATACAAGAAGCTGCATGGCAAGCCACCCCTAAAGCAACATTCCCCAGCACTTACAAAATTTCATTGCTGAGGAGGGCACATAACCGACGTCTTTACAACACTACAACCACAAAATAATATTGACGATAGAGAAATTAAATCCTTCCTTGGTGCTGCCTACCAACTGTTGTTCCCAATCAAACTCTTCACACCAACAGAAGTTTCTCAACAAATAGAACTAACAAACATACGAAAAGCGACCGGATATAACCTAATTGTTGTCAAAGTCCTAAAAAACCATCCGAGAAAAGCCTTTGTTCTACTCACCACAATATAGAATAGCAAGCTACGACTCTGCCAATTTCCTGTATTATGGAAACTTGCCCAGATAGTAATGATTGCTAAGCTTGGTGCACCGCCTACCCAACCAGAATCCTACAAGCAAATAAGCCTTTTACCCCTTCTTTTCAAAATCTTTGAACGAATCCTACTCAAGCGCCTTAAGGAAGCTATAGACCTAAATCAATTTATTTCATCGCACCAATTTGAATTCTGTGGAGGCCACTCCACAGTACATCAGTCACCAAATTATTACACACTAATGGAGAGTATGGAGAACAAGAGTGTGTGATTAGCGGTGTTTCTGGTCATAAACAAGCCTTTGATAAAGTATGATATAGCGGCTTGTTATACAAACTTAAATTGTACCTTTCCAGTCAACTGTACTTACTACTCTAGTCATAGCTCTCAGACAGAACCTATCAAGTCAAAATAAACAACGCAGTATCAGATATCCATCAAATCATGTCTAGAGGTTCGCAGGGCAGCGTTCTAGGGTCGTTGCTATACTTGCTGTACACCTCAGATGTTCCAACCGCAGACCACATTATACTTGCGACATTTGTGGGCAACACTCCCATCCTGTCAGTCAATCAGTCTCCTGAACTAGAAGTACAACATCGCCAACAACGTCTTGAAATGCTACAAAACTGGTTCCACAGATGGAAAATTACGGTCAATACCGACAAATCAGTGCAAGTAACCTTCACCACGAGACGTGCTTGAAGTGCACAAACTATCATTAATAATGCCCCAATCCCAATTAAAAATAAAGTGAAATACTCTGGCATGCATCTCAATCAAAAGAAAGCAACTAGACCTAAAAATCATACAAATAACATGGTTACTTGGACGACATTTACAACTCTTTTTATCAAACAAGATCTTACTATATAAGGCCATTCTAAAGCCAATATAGACCTACGGAGTTCAACTCTGTGGATACGATAAAGGATCGCATACAAAAATCCTTAAGAGATTTCAATCCAAGACCCTCCGCATGCTAATCAATGCTCCATGATACATAAGGAATGATACCTTTCATAACCTTTCATAAATAGTAAAATCAGTGGGCTCTTAACCAAATACAGAGATAAATTGGCAAAACATTCTAATTAGCTCATCGATCAGCTCCTTAACTAACAGATATTACGAGAAAACTGAAACGACAATGGCTACTGGACTTCGTACTACAACGCAACAAAAACTGAAGTAATTTTTAGGGAGACTAGCGATTACTAGAGCTTTCCCCATACATTTCAAAGTATATCACCATAAAATTTACTTAATACTCATTCATGTTAAGAGTAGATTGTAAATACGCAGTTTAAATAAAAAAATATATACGTGTAAGACTGTTGGTATTGTAGTGGCGTTAGGTACTATTAGTTTCACTTTTTTATCTCCTTTTTTAGTATTGATCTGTTTAATGCATACTATATTCTATTACCTTTATTTATTTGATTCGTTATTTCTGCTTCTGTCTTTCCATCCTCTGTAATTATGGTTTCAAGATATTTATATGTTGTAACTTTTTCCAATTTGGCTCTATTGCACTTTAATTCTCTCTTCTGGTATTTCCTTTCGTTCTCATTTATTGTCATTGTTTTGTTTTATTAACATTCACCTCCATTTTCATTCCCTCAATTTTTTCTGCCCATAAATTTATCAGATTTTACATTTTCTTATCTATACCTGTTAGTACCACTATGTTGTCCGTGTACATTAGACTACTTACTTTTACTGGTTCTAGGTTTCTATTGCCGATTACTGTTTAATCCCTTTTTTATTCTTTTATATTTTTCATTGTTTTATCCATAACTACTATAAAGAGCAGTGGATTTAAACTATTCTCCTGCTCTATGCACATCTCCGTACTAGATTCTCTTGACCTTAACCAGCGATTTGTATTCTACCCTTTACTGTTTTATATATATTTCTATTGCTATCTATTGGTTTCATTGGCACATTTAGCCGCTCTAAACATTTTCATATTTTTCTTCTTTCGACTGCGTGAAATTCCTATTTTAAGTTTATAAGTGTTAATAACAATTCTTCTCCTTCTAGCTTACTTTCTACCACTTTCTTCAGTTTTTCTTTTATTATTCTGATATCTTGAAGCATACCGAAGCGACACGTATTGCTTTATAATTATCATAATTTGTTTGATTCCCTTTTTTTATAGATTGAAATTATCAGGTTATTTTCCTAGTCTTTTAAAAAAAAATTTTTTTCTTCTGCCTCTGCAGATTTTCCATAGCCATTATACATCCATTGGTCCCATCTATTTTAACATTTTTACTTCCAAATTATCCTCTTCGTATGCTTTTCCTATTCTTATCTTTTTCAGAGTTTTCCACTTCTTCTTTCGTTACAATTTCGACTTGCTTTACTCTATATCTTTGTTGTTTTTTTTTCTCATTAGGCCTTGCTTTAGTTTCTAGTTGTTCGAATTTTTCCGAGCAGTATTCTCTTTATGTTTCGATTATTTCCCATTTCTCTATTCTAATCAGGTTATTTAATTTAATTCCACTTATTCCTTTTCTTTGATTTCTTTTCATTCTCCTTATCATGGTCTAGAAAATCTATTGTTTACTTTATATGATTCATGTATTTCATTCTCTTTATTTCACTAGCTATGTTTCTTAATATATATTGCCCCCTTTTCTTGCTGTACTCCATTCAGAATATATTTTTTCCAACTCTTCTTTTACTTGGTTATTCCACCATATTGTTCATTTGTACGATTAGAACAATTACCAATAAAACCAGTAGAAATTCAGTCAAGGCTTTATTATATATTGCATATTTACAATACAACCTGCCTCTAGGAAACTATAAGCAAATCATATGATTATAACAAATTATGAAGAGCTGTTGTTTATTGATAACACTCTAGTTTTAGTTAACACTTTGTTCATTTGCAATCTCGTACACTGGCTAGTTTAAAATATTTATTGGCTACTATTTCTTGAGCCGTCTTCTAATTAGGGGGGGGGGGAGGTTAACTAGTATGCTTCTCTATTTTGGTGGTGTCGCAATCGATCAAAGTAGTTACTGGTTAATGTTTTTATTTCTTTTGCTGTAAGTGGGATGTCCGCGTCTGCGTGGAGGATTTTATTGCTCACATCCGATGAGTTTGCTCTATGGTTGAGTGAAATGCGCAAAATCCAAATTAATGAGATGGAATTATTATATCTACGTCGCCGTCTTCGTTGTTTTCTTCTTAGTAAGATTTTTTATAGATTTTGGACATACTAGGTAGTAAGCTTGTTGATCTATATTATGTAACTCAATTTGCTGGTTTACGTGGTTTATGTATTAGGATTATTTTACTGCAAAGTAATCTAAACTAAGCATGCTATTGTATAACATAGTAAAAAGCACCGCTACTTTTCTAATTTGATTTGTAATCAGATCTAAATTAGAGGTGTTATGGCTGTTGCTCTGTAATATTACTGTATGTACTTCTGCGAGGTAAAAGGGTTTGATTGGTAAAGTTATCGGACATGCGCTGCCTGTGTAGTCCTTAACTTCATTACCATTCAGATTTGTTTGCTGCTTCTAGCATAGTAATAATCTTGGAGAGGTGTTCGCCAAAAATTATTGCTTTTTCTTAGTCGGGGCATGTCCAGTCTTCTTTTTTAAGTGGTAGGATGTGAAATGTAGATCTTTTAAACTGTTCTGTCGCCTTGTAAATAGAGCAATCCTGTTTAAATTCTTAGCCGTCTAAGGAGTCTATTATATTCAATTTTGTCTTTGGGATTTCTACTTATTTGCCATCTGCCCCTTGCACGTCTTTTTTCTCGTATGTATGATGGTACGTTACATTTGTTTACTACATTATCTAGCTCGTCTAGTGTTTTTTATCTGATATTCAGACTGACATTTTCATTGATACAGTTTCTAAACATATTCTAGTTTGTTCCTGAAGTGGTTAGTCTTAGTGTTTTTGGTTTTTCAATTATGTGAGTACTGAGAATGGTAATGATGAGTGTGTGATTATAACAGAGGTGCCAGTTTGGCTCTCTGTCTTTGTAGTTAGTAACAGTGTCTTTTAGTACAAAGAAGTCTAGAGTATCGTGTAACTTATTAACATCAGTAGGCCAATATCTTGCTTAACCAGTGGATAAGGAATTGTAACTTTTGTTGTTAATAGCTTGTTTTAGTCTTCTTCCTTTCGGAGTGATGAACCCCAGTCTGTATATTTGGCGTTCCAATCCCCGACTATAATAAATCTATCACCTAGTTCGTCAAACAATTCTTTGTATTTGTGTGTTTCTGTTGTATGTTTAGGTGGGCAATAAATTGCTGCTATATTGAAAAGTCAATATTGAGTTGTGAGGTGAATTCTCGTATCTTATATTTTGTTAGTTTGATGTTCCTGCAGTTCGTTATGTTATATTGTGCTTCTGATAAGGATATCCGGTTCTCCATACGCTGTTATATCAAGATAGTTTGCGTGAAACATTGTGTAAAATGGAATTTTGAAGAGGGTTCTGTCTATAAAGTGTGTCTCATATATTAGTAAAATTTCTATTTTGCTTTCTTATAGAAAGTAAATCAATTCATTTCTATGGTTTGTTAGACCATTCTTGTACCATTGGGCTATTCGTATTTATTTTGTCTGTTGTTATTTTTATTATTTATGACTGCTGAAAGCATATTTAATATCATGTTATTTTTAATTTATTAATTGCATAAACATTTCTTTAAATTCATTAAGAAAGGCATTTAGTTGTATTCTTAGGTCGGTGGCTTCTCCATTATTTGTTTATTTTACTACATTTGAGTATAGTGGATTGTTTCTATTATCTGGTAGACTATTTATTATATTTCTGTTGTGAATATTACGTAATTGTGAATTAGTTGATGTTTTTTTGTTTATTTCTTATATTTTGTAAATCTCTATAGGCTATACAACCTTCACAGTTTGCTGTGTGGTCACCTAAGCAGAGACCACTGCTGCCTTGCGACTTGTGTTCTACGCCACATTTTACACAACTGTAGGGGCTGGTACAGTCAGTTTCTGAATGTCTATATAACTGACTTCTCGTGCATTGTATAATGCTTTTCTTTTTGCAAGGAAGGAGATTCAATTATTATTTTTATATTATTTGGTTTGGGTTCTAAATCGACATAGAACATTATTAAGGATTGCTTGCTGACTCTATGACTTATGCTTAATATATTAGGAACGGTATGGCCTTTATTTTCCAATTATTTTTTGATAACTGTTGGTGCGGCCGGAATAAGTGGACTGTATAGGTAATTTTGAATTTTGAATAGAGCACTTCAAACAACTCTAAAATTAAAAACACTAACCTGTGGAAACGGCGCTTCCCGCAGATATCGGTCCCTTCTGTTGGTCCTAGGGCTTCCAGAAGAAAAGGAGAAGGATATGGATAAAAACTAGGACAAGTTACCCCAATCTTCACAGCAGACGAAACGGGGGGTGTCTTCCTGGTGTAAAGGTTCCCTCGTCGAGCTGATAATTTGTCGGCGAGAGCACAGCGAAAAAATGCCACATGCAAAAGCGCGAACAAAAATGCGAAATGCAAGTTTCAATAAAGCAAAAGTATAAAGTCGCGTAAACTTAACATAATTGAAATGGCAAGTTTAAAATGAATAAAGCAAAAGCTTAACATCGCGGCCTTAATCGCCACGTGCGCTTGCAGTCAATTGGGTCGATAAAACAAATTTCACATATATGAGAGGGAATCAAATTATAGCCGGCCCTAATTTAAAATTTCAAAAAATAAATATAATTAGGATATTGGCGCGAACAACTGTTATTGGGATTGATTATTGGAGATTGCAAATTACTATTCTGTAGACTCTATCCTTCTTTATTTGATAGGTGTGATGTATGATATTTTTACTATTTATATGTCTTACTAGTTTTCTGTTATGTCTCTGGATTTTTAGTATTGATTTTTATTGTGTCGTTTTGTAGTGCTTTACATTGATGAGTTATATATTGTATCCCTGTAAATTATGTTGCTGGTTAACATTGTTCATTAAGTAATTATAAAGCTTGGATCTGATTTAATTTTTTATACGCACAATTCTTTTTTACCGTGCTTTAGGCACGCCACTGCACTAAATATGTTTTGTTTATAATTATTTAAATATATATGGGTTATCAATCACTGTGTTGTTTGATACAAAATCGACCTTGGCTTTGCGGCCGCATTTGTTTTGTTTTACTTTCGTCGAATGACGTTCACGTCTTTATCTAAACAAGTACTGCAGTCAAAGCTTATAGCTTTTCGTAGCATGTTAAGCTTGGGCGCTCGTATAGTTAACTAAATCCAGTATTGGATGAAATAGACAAACTAGTAATTTGGAATATGTGATAATGTATAAGAACTTACAATATTCATCATGAAACACAAAATTGATGAAACATACTTCAATGAAAAAAAGTTACATTAGAAACATTCTATTCAAATGAAACAGTTGAAGAATTGGAAATAATAGCAAAAAAGGAGAATATATTCAAGTATTGTTATAAAAAATTAGAATAGTCCTCTAATATTAACGACAGTATACAGTGTGCGACAAAAGTTTACATCCTCTATCTCAAAATTGGTCGAGCCAAATTTGATGAAATTTTTAGGGTACACTCGCCCTATGATAAGAGTTATAAAACAGAAAAAAATATAAAAAATATATTGTTGCCAAGTTATCCCCAAAAATTTATTTTTTGTGACAAATGTTTTGTTACACTTTGAAAAACTACTAAATCTGACCACCATTATTATCACGAACAGCCAATAAGCGTTTTTTCATACCGACATAGAGTGTTTCGATCATTTTCTTATCTATTTGTTTGGCGTAGCGCTTGATCTGAGAACGTAAATCTTGTGAACTGCCAAATTGTCCTTGTTCATAGACCTTGTCTTGGAAAACTTTCCAGATATTTTCGATTGAGTTTAAGTCAGGACTACAATCTGGCCGAAGTAATTAGTAACCAGGACCTATAGAAAATGACAGAAGAAGAAAAGATAGAGATAACAATAAAGAAGCGCAAGTGGAGATAGATCGGCCAGGAAACATCACAAGACAAGCTTTGGGGTATAACAGGATAGGGAAAAGAAAGAGAGGCAGACCAAATAATACTTGGAAAAGAACAATCACAGATGAACTAAAGCAGGTGGACTTAAATTGGAACGAAGCAAAAAGAATAGCAAGGAACAGGGGAAAATGGAAGACATTAATAAAAAGAATTGTGATAACGGAACGGACCCCAGACAGTGCGTGAGAATAGCACTCTCACCACTGAAAGTCTATAAGCTAACGAAACGCCCTAATACGGCGCCCTTCGCTCTAACTGGGGAGCTATATGATATATGACGATGATCACAATTTGGTCAGTCACATGTCTGAACACCTTTCTCGTCAAATAATTCGGAAACTTTGTGCGCTGTACGTACGGCAGCATTGTCTTGTTTTCAAGTCCAAGCTCTTTGACCCATCCCACGCTTATACATGAAGGGAAAAAAATTCGCGTAGATCTTGAATGTAATCAATTGTCTTGTATTTGTTTGGCATTACCTAAAAATATATGATTTTAGTATACAAACTAAATATGGTTAGGCTTAAACTCACTTTGCCCAACAAATTGCCTGAACTGCTCACACCCAAAATTATAATACTGCCACCGCCCATTTGATGCTTAATTTGTTTTAATTGTTCATTTTCGGTACCACATAGGCCACTATTGTTTGGTCCATCAAGAGAAAAACGTTTCTCACCCGAAAAAATTCAAGTAGAAAAAACAGTTCTAGAAATTGTGTCGTCGCGCAAAATTGAGTCGTGCCTGCTGGCGCTGTTTAGTTAAAGAAAAGTCTTTTTTGATTAAATCATAGAAGATATTGTTGCGTATCAGTGCACGTTGGATAGTTCGTCGACTACACTACAGGCCAAATCTTTCTTTGATTGAACGCATATCGCACGACTGCATACTTGAACTTTTGACACAACGTAACGGTTAATGCGACGACAATCACGTTGCTAAATTTTTTTGTACATCCCATAACTTGCCTCCTTTATTTTTGATAAATGACATAACTATAGTCTTATCGGCTACTTTTCTGTACGATTTTAATTTGGCATATTGCTCGCGAATTTTCTGCTTTTCAGCGTCGTTCAGCATGATTGAACCTAAAAATGTATGAATCAAAACTCAATTCACACAAACAAATTAAAAATGTAAAAAGTAGTCCATGGCAGAATAGAGGCCAAACAATTATTAGTCTACAAAACTTTTATCGCAGCGAATAATGAATTTTTACGGAGAATTTTCCAACAATAAATTTTTTGTGATTTTGTTGTTTTATAACTCATATCTTGAAGTAGAGGGTGTACCAAAACTTTTGTCGCGCACTGTGTTACCTGCCAAGGCACAAAATAACAAGGAGAGCGTGATTTTAAATTGAAATATCACCATCGGAGATACAGATACACTACCCCCAAAAAAATCTTTGTATACATCTATAACAAATAACAATTTAGGTTTCATAAGTAGTGATCGTTAAACCTACTAGCTAACTGAAAGAAAAAATATGATATCTATAAACACAAAGATATTAGCAACAGAAAAAACCAACATAACTGTATCAATACACTGACTGCATACGTTTTACAGAACAACTCTAACTACACAAATTCTTTTAAAAACTGAAAGAGATATATAATTGGGTATTGAATATTTCAATAAAAGTATATTTACAATAAAAATACCACAAAGACATTTGTTAGATTTTACGAAGAAGTTTACATTTTTACAGACATTTTATACAAAATAGCAGAAAAGACAATAAGAATTAACAAGATAAAAATAAATTTAACCAAGCCGCACCAACGCTGAAAAGGTTATTTACAGAATCTGTCGGTATTTAAAAGACATGCCATGAGCGAGAGGGGGGGGGGGGGAAGAGAGTGTTTCATTACTATATTTAGAACAGATTATTATCCACTACGATAGAAGCTAGTCGATATAAATCTCATTATTAAACCGGAATAAATTTTCTGCAGCGTGGAATCATACAGAATTATTAGTTTTCCTAATAATATCAATGGTATTCGAGGAATTTATGCTAAAAAAACTACGATCAATAATAACGAAACATAACTTAACATTTCAACATTTAGTTTCCAACAAAAATATGCAACGACAAAGCAAATTCACGGAGTCGTAGCTAGTATTGAAGAATATTTTCAATAGGATGCTGCTCCGCCCCATTCAGCGATACATCACAAGCTTTCCAAAAGTCAGGCTAAATTATAAGATTGAACTAACTCCGCCTTATCTTTTTGTTTATCTTTTGAAATCGCACTTGGTAGATCGCTTATATCAGTGAAACTACTACATGCGTGTGTTTTACTATTGACAGGATTTCAAGTAAAAGTTTTGCAAAAATGTTTAGTAGCCGATGCACTGAATCTAGAATATTTTGTTGGTTTGGAGACATTGCATAATAAATTATGTAGAGTAGTAAGGGGTTTTGATATGATAGATAAGCGTGTGCTATCATCTATCATGTTCATGTATTGAAGACATTTTTCTACTTTAGTTGTGTTCGCGCCAATCTCCAATTACTTTTATTTGAATTATAAATTAGGGCCGGCCGTATTTCGCTCCTTCCTGTATACACGCTTTAGTTTTGATTTGAGATAGATGGCCAATTTATCCGCGTGTGCGGGTATATAAAGCGGCGACGGCCTCGGTCTTGCTTGCTCTTCGCTTTGAATTTGAAATGTGATGGTTTAGAAAGCAGGCGACCGGTCTAACAAATCAAAAATTTCCTTCAAAAATAATTATACAACAATTTATATATTTAATACATATAAAGAACACGGTATGACGCAAATTTCGTTCTCTTTAACGTCAATCAATTTATTAACTTAACTGAATTCCACGCACCACTCAGTTTTTTTATTTATTTTTTTTAGCCAAAAAATAACGCAACAGTGCGTGTTGTTTTGATTAAAATGTTGCAAATAAAATGAACATCGAACAGATGTCAAGCTCTTGGCACCATTTTACGCAATCTTTTTTCGAAAAGATCATCCTTTTTCTGCTATTATCTGATCATGGTTATTTCAGATCGCATTCAAGACTATGTAACTCGCACTCCGTCTCTTCAAGACGAATCTAAAAAGCCCTCAACCATTAAAATCGGTTGCTTCTTCTATTCACAGCGTGTTTTTTCTTGGCGCTTTAATAATATAGATTAGAAAAATTGTCTGTACAAAGGAAAGTCTATTATAATTTTAACAAGTATGATTCAAAGCCTAAAATTATGCACACATTGTTATCAACAAAACAGAAGTGATAACAGAAATGAGCTATAGTAATTATATCTATACCGTAGATTACTATTTGAGGCTATAATTTATTGTTATACTAAAATCTACAGTGAATGGAGAAAAAGCTTTTCATTTTGAAGACTTTCATACAACATAAATCAGTGGGTTTAGTTTTTACTTATTTTTGTTAGTGTGTTAGTTCTAAAACGCCCTTATAACCTATACTACTAAGTTCCGGTATTGCGTTACAGTTATAATGTAATAAAACGTGTCGATACAACCTCAGACACTTTAAGATAGGAAAAAACTACCGCTGTTGCGCTTCCTTTATTAGCACATAATTAAATGCAAGTATGCATGCAGTTGGCGCACTGCAATTTTGCATAATTAAATTTTTTGCCCTTTCCTTTGTATCTTGAATTTTAGAATCTGCAATTTGCTTTTATGTTAAAGTGTATATGAAAATTTATTATTAATTATGTACGTCAGAGAACGATTTAATTTTAGCATAATTAGAAATGCTTTTCCCCATCATTAACGCAGATAATTTTTAATAAACAATGCAAAAATGTACAAAAAGTGTTGAACATCAACCAACAATAATTAAATCATTCTACTAATGATAAGACATAATTTTATCCAGAAAATAAAATTTTATGTATAACTTGGAAAAAAACTCTTGATTTAGTATAGGGAATTCTTTTACAATATTATGCATGATATTGATTACGTACGCTGCTTGATATCTATTGCGAATTGGCCACCCTGCGTGTGCTAGATGCGATCTGACGTTTGTATCATACAGTTTACGGCATACGCACTCAGAACGTTTTGTGATAGGACACTATTTGTTTTGTTTTCATTAAACATACTCTCTTGTAAAAAGAAATAGAATTACTTTGTGAACATTTTCGTGTAATAACCTTTTACGACTTTCGACGTGGATTATCTCAACAATGCGTCTATCAACTCACTTAGACTTTTAGTGATGAAGCCCCACGCAGAGCCACTGTACATCGTTGATTCAATGAATTTAATAGCCGATGAATTTAAAAAAGGCCGTCCAAAAAAAAATATATATATTCGATAAATGCTCAAGAAATACGACCGCGGTGCTTCAAAACCGCTAACAACTCAACAAAATTCATTCGCACTCAAAGCACTTAAAAGCAAATGATCGCCTATTTTTTTGTTGTTTTTCTTTTTGAAAAAACTGGACATGTTGCAACCGTGGTTTGAGAAGTTTATAAAACGGCCAATACTAAATGATACACAACCATTTGTCTTAAAAGTCTTCAGAGAAATAAGAAAAATCAACGCGCAACGGTAAATCATTCTCTACCATGACAACACGAGCTCACACATACCGACGCAAACAACTGGTTTTTTGAACACTCGAGCTGTGCAATTGATAGATCATCCGCCGTACAGTTCTGATTTTGTCTCTAATGATTTTTTTTGTTCCAATGCGTAGAAAACAAACTGCGTAAACAACAATCTTCGGCACCGGTAGAGGCGGTTAATGCGTGCAAAAGCCATATTTTGAAAATACCTGATTCGTAATGGAAAAAAATGCTATTAAAATTAATTTCAGAGTATTTAAAAAAACAATAAAAATGTCTCCAAACTTAAACATTTGTTTTTGTTAGTTTTGATATCGTGTAGCTCACATATTCCGTTATGACCTTGGCGATTTCTACCCTTTTAAGTGTTAATTGTTTATCATACATTTAACTATTTCCCTGTTTTAATATTATACATGTATTTAGTGTTATTATTATTACACAAGTAAAATTGTTTTGTTTTTATTTAATAATTGTTGTATTTCAGCAAACAACATTTGTAAACATTTAATTTTATATATTTATGTATAAACTATTATCAACAAATATCATATTACGTTTAACTTATAAAATAATTTTTTATGTGTACATTTAACACAAAGAAACCTTAGTTATCTAACTTACGGTGTTTGGTGCTCATCTCTAAACCCGTGTCCCATCTCTACGGTAACCTTTACTCTCCGCCAACCTACCCTCGTCGCAACAAAACGGGATTTTTACCGCCGCCCGGCATTCTAATTTTGAGCCCTCCTGAGCGACGAAGCAGAACCAGCCGACCAGGTGCTCTAGTGCGCTGTGCTTGCACGCTGTCGCTTCCTATTGTACGTTCCGTCCGTGGTGCCCCAAGATTGAATCCGCCGACCAGCCGACCCAGGTGCTCTATTGCGCTGTGCTGGCACGATATTGTTGTGTATTGTACATTCCGCCCCGTCCGTGGTGCCCCAAGATTGAAGCCGCCGGCCAGCCGACCCAGGTGCTCTGTTGCGCTGTGCTGGCACGATGTCGCTTCCTATTGTACGTTCCACCCCGTCCGTGGTGCCCCAGGATTGAAGCCGCCAACGAAGAGCACGCCGAAATCTGCCGTCCATGTTACCAGAGACCATTACTTGCGTCGGCAGAGCGCCCAAATGACCTGCCGCCCACCATATTTGCAGTTATTCAAGTATAGTTGTATTGTTCGTTTGTTTTTTCTCAGTTTCGTTGTTTGCTTAATTGTTACTTTGTGGTTAATTTTAGTTTTGGCCAATATATAGTTTACACAGCTCCGCTTTGTTTTATTTCCTGTTTTGCTTATCGAGTCACTTAACTGCGCTCAATTATCAAACATACGTGATCACGTAGATACATTTGTAAAGAAACTGCAGATCATTGGACAATATAATTTTCTAAGAACTCGAATTAACTTTAATTAGTGATTAACTTGCAAGTTACATTAGAATTATTGGTCAGTGCTTTACATCGTAAGTTCGGTAAATTTGTGACTACATAAAAAATTAGCAACAATACTGTATTTTTCTTTAGTCAACGTGTTTCAAGCTGTATGATATAATAAAGTAATCCTGTCGGATTTCAAACATTTTTTTTTTAATACCAGATATTGAATTAATTTGGAAAGCAAGTCTAAGGCATACCTAGAACTCCTGAGCTGTAGCTTTAAATTAATTGTGGTTACACGGCTGCTGGAAAAACTTTGCTTTTATGGCATCAAGAAACCTGTTTGAATTTCGAAGTTTTTAAACAGAAATCTTCAAGCTCTTTAGTTTCACAAGAAGAAAAAGTTAATACGGAATATATCGCATATAAGATACAGGAACATGGCAAAGATTGATGAATTACATAGGAATTTTGTGGTTTCAATCATCTTTCCAAATGTCTCAGAGGAAAAAATGGGAAAACGCTCTTTTTGTAAAAGATGCCTAAAAAAGATATTAGCTCTTAGGCTATCAAAATAGAATTAAAATGGCTCTAATTCTTGTTAAGGATAGTCAGTTACTGAGCGCTTCCGTTGGTCAGCGTGTAATCAATCGCCTAAAGTGTGACTTGTTTATAACTGATAGTAATTGTTTTAATTTTTAAATTATCATTATCTGTGTGTATTATTAAACACCTTGATAATTGCACCAGCATTTAATCTACCATTACAGTTCTTGTTATTATTAAAACAAAATTATTATTTTGAGAACGGTATGAGTTAAAATAAATACTTATTTTGTATATACACTCACCGGCACAGACATCTGCCCACCCCGTTTTTTTTTCAATAATATCTAGTTATTAACTAATATCATTAAGTATACTATTAAAAATGGTATCTATTTTACAACCAGGCATAGTTGATGATAATGACGATCACGTCTGTTAGAAAAAATTGCCAAAACAAGCAATTAAAACAAATTCTGTTTACGTTCTAAATTTGAGCTGCGTAAAGTTTTGTGTTTATTCTTGTGTTCTTTTTAAATCGCTGTTAATTTTTTTGTTACTTTCTGTTTAATTTTTTTACTGCTGGTGTTTTTGGTTTATAGTGCATTCAAATTATGCATTTGCCAGTAGAAACTATCGCTAAAGCAGCTGCATTACTTGAAGACGGACGCAGTCAACGTTGTCTCTAATCAGTTAGGTATTCCTCGTTCAACGCTAAAAGATGCTCATAGATTTAGAGAAACCGGTAGCTATGGCCGCAGGCCGGGAACAGGAGCTAAACGTAAGACATCCGCTCGTGACGACCGTTTCATAATTTTGTTTACATTAAGAAATCGACATACTACTGCAGTGAAGACTCGAAATGCCCTTTAGCGTGTAATAAATCTCAATATTTGTGAAAGAAGAGTTAGACGGAGACTCATCGAAGCAAATTTATGTTCAAGAAGACCAACACGAGGTCCAAGATTGCTACGGGAACATCGACTAGCACGTTTGGCGTTTGGGGGTAATCATGCAAACTGGAGAACCGTTATCTTTTCTGATGAGTCCAGATTTAATCTTCGTGCCTCAGATGATTGTGAACGAGTATGAGGAAGAAGGGGAAAAATTTGCTTTTTGTAATTTTTCGGAAAGGGTACGCTTTCGTGGATGTTCAATTATTATCTTATGTGATTCCCTTTGCTTCTTTCGTTAGTGAAGATGTTTTGTTTATGCATGATAACGCCCAACCACATTCTGCAAAAATCGTAACTGCTTTCTTAAATGAAGTTTAAATTCTCGTTATGGATTTTCCGGCAAATAGTCCCGATTTAAATCCTATAGAACATGTTTGGGATATGTTAGAACAACGCCTCAGAACCAGACCTGCTGCTTCAAACAACCTCAACGAACTCCACATTGCTGTACTCGAAGAATGGAATCAGATCCCTCAAGAAGATGTTCGGGAGTTGATCTACAAAATGAATCGCCGGATGTCTGCAGTGATTCGCGCACGAGGAAGCAATACGCGATATTAGAACTTCACATCGTGGTTGTTTTTGTCGTTTTGCTAAGTTTTTAAAGTTAAAATAAAGTATGTGTTTCGTTATTATCTTTATTTTGTCATCTCTAGGTAACATCAAAAAATAATTTAAGTAGAAGTGTGACTAATAATGCAGTAAAAATAACGTACTCGGTACTAAATTGACTTTAGTTAGCATTTTTCAAATTTCAATTAGAAAATACTATAAAAATAGGGTGGATAACTGAATATTATTGAGGGAAACCGGGGTGGGCGGATTTCTATGCCGGTAAGTGTTGACGAGGTTAATACATTTTTAGATTTGGTGTGTACAATAGCAAAACATTGTTATTTGTAAATGAAAGTAACAAAAAATATATTGCATGTTATTCTACGTCCAGTATATTAATTTCATTTGTTAGTAATTACTCTGCTACTGTTATGCCTGTGAAAACATCATTAGCAATACTGCTATTCTAAAATTTCGATAATTCCGCACTTGCATTTCGAAATCGACGGACGTGTATTTGTGCGCTTCGAGATATTGGTGCACAAGGCGTTCGACGCTGCCCGAACTATTTAAGGAAGACGGCGGTCCGGCTACGTACATCTACGAACAATTCAACAAAAACCGTAACCGGGAGTTCCGTTACTGGCTACGCAGAGCAGAAGCTCCGCACGCAAGGCCAAATCTTCCGGTATGCCTTATTTATTGGTTTACATTCATAAAAAGGTGTCAAGGCTCGTACTGTACGGATGTGATTAGTAGTAGTGCTATCACAACCCCAAGCGAGTTATCTGCAAACAGTTCATATTTAACATTAAACTTTATTTACTTTCAACGTTAACCTATTCAAACTAATACTGAAAAATTTCAAAAATAAAACCAGTCTCTCCCTACGGGGATGGCATAATATCAAATACCAAAAGAAACAGCGATCATCTCTCACCAGCAATCAGCAATCTACAGAAGAAGTACCTATGGAATTATGAAACACATGTAGAGCAAAATAAATATTATCTGCCAGAACACATCGATGTCGCCACTGCGGGAACATAAGATGCAATCAGCAGTACTCCTCTAGAACCCACCAAAGTTAAAATTCCGCCAATTTTCTTCATGGACCAGTCAATCACAAACAGGTAATTGGTGACCTCAGTAATGTCGTTACATTTTTGAAAATAATCTTAAATTCGGAAACTGACTACAAAACTTAGAAATATTACCTGACTAACAAAATGACCTTTATACATACCAAACCCTAACGAAAGGCCTCTATCGGTTGTCATTAAGAATTTATCCCCCTCGTTAACAGAAGAAGATATACAAGAAGAATTAGCCCAACACAAGCTCCCTATAATAAGGATAGTCAGGCTTTTTAATAAAAATAAACAACTAATACCGTTTTGCGCAGTACTTCTGACTGCAAATGAGAAAGCTAAAGAAATTTACAAAATTTACACTTTATGCCATACTCTGGTAACAGTTGAACCAAGACAAACATCTAGAAGCACTCCCCAGCACCATAGATGCCAACGTTATGTGGCCGTACAAACAATTACTGTCGACTACAATGAAGGTGCGTAAAATGCCTAGGTAATCATTGTGATAAGGATAAAAATACTGCTGTGATCTGCGTCAATTGCAAAGGCAATCCATCCTGCTGACTTTCGTGGCTGCTCATATTTTCAACAATCTAAGTACAATAAAAATAAATTATCATATACTAATACTAAAACTGGTAGCAATAGACAAGAATCCCCTCCAAATAACAACTACATCAATTTCTCACCTTTTCCAAAAACTGCTGGATCAACTAATCGATGTCAGCTTTGGAGTATTTTAAATCAAGTCACAGACTCACTAACATAATTTTAAAATCAATTCTCAATTTAATTCAGCCTTACTTAGGGCAGATCAAACAATTCTTATTAACAAATTTAATGCCTTTACTCCTTAATGGACCATAACAATATCAACATTATTAATCATTTAAAACTCCTCAATGGGAATGCTAATGGCGACAAAGCCCAGCGAGCAATATTCTTAAATTTCCTCCCAAGACACAATGTAAATGTAGCACGCATCATAGAAACACACTTAACAATTCATGATCGCTTTAAAATTTCCGGCTACCACTGCTACCGTTCGGATCGAAATGCAAAGTTGCATGAGGATATGTAGCTATCCTTGTTAAGTCCAAACTTGATCTTGATAAGTTACCGCAAATAACACTACAAAACTTGAAACGATCAATTTTAAAACATAGGAAGGAACCTACATTAAAATAATTAGTGTTTATCGACAACCTAATAAGAGTCTTCTTGAAACCGATATCCATATGATTTTTGATTCAAAAGAACCGCCACTATTAATTGGCAACCTTAATTCTAAAAATACAATTTGGAGATGCAGGGAAGATAACCCATCTGGATTAAAACTTTATAACTACTCAGAAAAGCATGCCTTTCAAATTCTAGCTCCGGAAGAACCGATCTATTTTTCGTATCGGACAGACCACTATTCCGACATTTTAGATATAATAGTGCAAAAGAACGTCCAAACTCAAATATTCCAAAAAATTTATACTGAGCTCGTCTCAGATCATTTGCCGGTTTTGATTTAATTTATAGCTATTTCCACATTCCGATACCCCAAAACTAAACTGAAGAACGAAACTATTGAAATAATTTCTAGGAAACAATTAATGTAAACCTGAAATATCCCAAAAACTTAGAAACCACAGAGAGACAAAACGGTAGATCATGTTAAAACATGCATAAGAGGAAGTATACAGGCAGCGACATTTCCCAGAAAGAGTTTTAAACATGCCAATCCAAAAACACCCCCGTTTCATATAATCGAACTAAAAAACAAATAAGCTAACTCTTCGTAGAATGACAACGTACCAGAAACTCAGAAAACATAGTCAATAACATAAGCCATATCAAACGGGAGCTAGAGAGGTACAGAATTGATACTTGTCAAAAATACATCAGTACGTACGAACCTGGTGATCCAGGTCTTAAAAAAAACAAGGAAGATTCTAAATCAAACACAATAAACGCCACCTATACCCACGCAAAATAAAATTTTGACCATTGACGAAGATAAATGCGAAGCTTTCGCAAACCACTTAGAACTAACTTTTAGTTCGCATCAAAAGAATGCTTCAGGGTATGCTAACATAATTAACAAGCATCTAGAAACAGACCAACCACTTGCTGGAGATAATATGAAACCTGTCTCACCAAGAAAATTGATTGACATAGTAAAAACGCTTCCTAATAACAAAGCTCCTGAGCAGAATTAAATTACCAACTTTAGACTCAAAAACCTTTGCTTTGGTTTATTTATCAACCCTTTCCAATGCATGTCTCAGAACCGGTTATTTTCCAAGTAAACTGAAACACGGAATCATACTGATGTTATCTAAACCGGGGAAAAATAATAAAGAGCTTAACGGATACAGACCTATTACTCTTCTAACGGCATCTCTAAGGTGTTCGAAGAAGCAATTAACATGAGACTCAATAATGAAATTACTAGAATAGAACTCATCCCCACATTTTAATTTGGGTACAGAAAGGGATGCTCTACTTGTTATCAGTTGCCACGTATTGTTGAAATAATAGAGAAGAGTTGTGAGATAAAATAATACACTGATGCCGTATTTTTAAATTTATCTCAGGCTTTTGATAGGGTTTGGACTGAAGGTCTCAATTACAAAATTGCTCGATTAGACATTCCAAAATATTTAAAAGCAATACTGTTTTCATATCTTGAAAATCGCTTATTCGCAGGAAAAATACACGCATCTATCTCCTCAACAAGACCCACCAAAGCAGGAGTGCCGCAGGGCAGCGTACTAGGGCTTATCTTATTTAACATATTCCAATGCAGATCTAGCATTATATGCTGGTGATACAATACTGTTGACTAAAAATAAAAACCTACAAGAGGCAGGAGCTTAACTTTAAAATGCAACGAATACGACATCAAGATGGTTCAGATTTTGGAAATTGACAATCAATCTAAGACGAATTAACAACCCGCCGTTACTGCTCATTAGCAACCATGCTATAATCATGGTTTTGCTGACCCAGCAAAATACCTAGGCATTTAGCTAGATACTCACCTTACGTGGAAGTAGCACATTAATAGAAAGGTTAATGAGGGTCATATCAGATTAGTACAACTCTACCTGTTAATCAATAAAAGATCGTCTCTGCAAGCTGAATGTGTCATGTTACCTTTCAAATCTCTAATTTGGTAAGCAAATTTGAACAGAATTCAAGTGCTCCAAAACAAAGTACTCAGATTAGTAGTTAACGCGCCCTGGTACATTATTAATAAACAACTACATTATGAAGTTGACATGGCAACCATTTCCGAACACATCAAGAAATTGACCAAGAAGTTCTACTTAAATCTCAATAAAAGTGCGGGTACAACTTTTTATGAACTAGGTCGAAGAGAAACCCACACGAGGTTAAAAAGAAAACTTCCCCAAGACATTTATCTAACCGAAAAGAGTAATGACGAGGACTAATAGTTTGTAACTAAAAAGTGATGATTTAAGTAAACAATGAACTTTTTAAATTAGGAGTTATTAACCTTTCTGTTAGTCTGTCACTTATGCTTGAATTTTGATCTCTACTATGTATAACAATTATTTGTTGAACTAGTAAAACTTTTAATAAAAAATAAAACTTTGATAACGTTTGTTCCACACGTTTATTTTGATTCTTTTCTGACTAATTTTTTTAGTATAAACTTTAATATTAGGACAATTAAACAATTCTTTATTACTAAAGATTCATATTTTGAGACTACGTTTTTTTATTTTACTTGATATGTAAACTCGAGAGAGACAGCGTAAGTCTATTGCATATTGTTTGGTCATGGAGTCCTAGTTTCGATTTAGAAGAATGTATTACTTTCAATTGTGCTTTTGACGCGAGCTAACGTGTGCCATGCTCTAATACCAGTGCCCTAGGTGTTTCCAATTTTTATCTTGGATAGTTCGTGGCCCAAATACCTCCATTACTAAGGTCAGATAACATTTTTTTAAATTTACATACAGCCTTCCTTAAGGTCAAGTGCACCGATAAACGTACTGAATTACCAGGTTAAAGTTAACTTGGTATTTCAATTAATGGAACAATATGTATCCAACCCACAATAGTAATTTAGTACGGGAATGTAATTAATTTAAGCTACAGTGAGCCCAATCACAGTAATCTAATCAACATTTACCTTAGGCAATCAGCAAAACTTTCAAACAATCTAATCCTACCTACATATTTACAAAACCAAACATTTCTTTCCACATAACCTCTATCCTCTGCTTCTTATGTAAATACACAGCTTAATTTGCCCCACTCACGAGCAATGACCCAAAGACAGCAATAATATGGAACAAGAAAATAAAAATAATGACCACTCCTATCAAGTTATCAAAAAAGGAAGCGGTTGAACAAATCATCTAAAAATATATACTTAATGCAACTACAAACTTCACCCCAAAATAGATTCAAGTCTTTAACCAACAATAATTTTGATTTACTTAGCCAACAACGTTCTGAAAAAACAAAATGCAGTAAAAATTCCTAAACTTTCCTCGATATACATTTACAGTGTTACGAACTGCTATGCAATGATGCCAATGAGCAATTCTGTAGTAAAACCATTGCCAACAATACAGTAAAAATTAACCACATACTCCAAACACTTACCGAAAACTTATCGGATATCTAAAGAAAAGAAAAAGTTACACACCATACATATAAGCATAAGGAAGAGGAGGCATATATAGTTGTAATCCGACATCTTCATCACTCCATCTTGACCAAATTAATTAAAAAAAAAACTTTAAAAGCTCAGCTATAAGGTTTGTAATATAATGAACATAAAATACAAAACAAAAACCCCACTCTTCTATGTAGACTTGAAATCCGACCCAAACAATAAGAAATTATATTACTGAATTATTTTGTAACTGAAAAATAGCCGTTAAAGCGTCAAATAAAACAATAAATATTATACAAACGACAAGATGCCAAAATTACGGCAATTAAAAGACTTATTGCTTAAGGCAATACAAGTCTCTCAAATGTGGAAGTGACCACAACACAAAAGTATACATAAACTCAACAAATACGCCAGACAAATACGCTTTATGTGATGGCAACCATCTTACAAATTATAAACGATGCTCAACATACAAAGATTTAGAAAACATGCAAAACAAAGCAAATAATCAAAAATAAAATGGTGATTCCACCATCATTGTCTAATTCTGCCCTAGTTACTCCGCCAAATCTCGACAATATGCCAATGACGAACTATAAGCAAAGTCATAGCCAGGTTGTCAGTGGACGTTCAAAAAACAGTAGGTAGATTTGGGTAAACACCTTATCATCTTATCCTTTTCTCCGAATTTAAAAACATGTTCGCCCAGTTGATGAGCCAGAACAATACTTAACTTACTAACAGCTCTCATAAACAAATAAAATCCATAATGGATAATATACTTCAAATTGCGACATGGAAGGTGAATAGTTCACTAAACCATAAACAATAAACAAGAATTAATAGCTGTTTTACATCTCAACAAAATTAACATTATGCTAATAAATGAAACCCACTTCATTGAAAAAACCATGTTTCGAATATCCAACTAACTATTTACAGTATAATACATCCAGATGGCAGTGCACAAAGGAGAGCTGCATTTATCATGAAAAAACTCCGTTTCCCATTATAAAATGGAAAGCTATTAAACTGAACTAATACGGGCTACAAATTAACTGTTTCTGCTGGTCTTTTGTTGTCTGAGATATATACAGTCTTCTCAGGCATACCATATCTACTAACCAATATAATAATTTCTTTTCAACCCTGAGTAATAAATTTTTTGCAGGTAGCAATTGAAAGCCAAGTACACCCAATGGGATTCCAGAATTACAATAACAAAAGGTTGAAATCTGCTCAATTAAATCCTGCAAAACAATTACATCTGTCATTCCACTGGTGAACCCACTCATTTGCATTCAAAGACAAACAAACTTTCTGATTTACTAAATTTTTACATCTCTTATGACATGGCTAGTAGCTGCATAATGGTGGAAGCAAATAATGATCTGTCAACTCACTGCTTCACAAAATAATTCAAAAGGCAACACGAGAATCTGCTCCCAACGAAGAAAACCAAGAAAAACTCACAACTTGTGTATCTATAATAGTTAAAGACCTGATTTCTGAAGAAGCAAAAGCCAAGCAAAAATGGCAGACAATGCACAACCTTACCGATAAAACTATCTACAATCTGTTAAGATAAATATAAAATGGCACTTTTGCTAAATATATCAAAAACCGTAAGCAAGATGACTACTCAATTTGGAGAGTCAAGAAAAAACTTTAAGAGGCCTGAAACGCCCAAACGATTCGCAAGGAAGGCAAATTAAAAAATGGGCTAGATCTAGCCTGGTTAAGGCAGACACGTTTGCAAAACATTTATCTGAAATCTTCACTCTCTAAAAAATAACAACAACCCAAACAGACGAGGATATACAAGAATTACTAGATGCTTTGATCTCATAAACTGACTTTCGCCAACTAAAGTTATGTTTGGGGAAAAAAAGATAAACCAGTTTAAGGCGCCAGGTTATGACTTGATAATTAGTAAAACCTTACAAATGCTGTCCATAATGCTCTCTAACTACCCAATTATATGGAAATATGCACACATAACAATGATACCTAAACCCGAAAACGAGTCAGAAAATGTAACCTGATATCGGCCAATTAGCCTCTTACCAATGATGAGTAAATTGTTTGAGAATTTCTTTCTTAAAAAACTACGAGAACATACAGATATACACCTACCTCACCATCAATTGGGTTTCCGAGGGCGTCATTCAACTACACATCAAACGTACAGAATAATAAATAAAATATCGTTTATCTTAGAGGTAAACAAATACTACACACAAATTAAAACGCTGTACGTAACCCACTCCTTAAATCCTATTTAACTGGCCGACATTTTTTTGTCAAATACGATAATAAACTATCATTATATCATCTTATCTAATCTAGTGTCCTACAGAGTATTGTTTTGGGCCATTTCCTTTTTTATCTACACAGTTGACTTGCCAGAAACTGATAATAGTAAATATCGGCGAAAGTGACAGAAGCCAGCTTCGCCGATGACACCACTAGTAATTCCAACTGCTAACATCAACCAATCAAAACCACCAAATACCACCAATAATTTACGGACACAGCAATGAATTAATTCATCAATTGTCTACTAACCACCCCCCACTAAAACGATTAAAGAAAACATGGCCCCAAGAACAGATCTTAGGAACATGCTCAATGGATCGTTTCTCCTATCCTTTTATATAATTTAATTTGCTTAACACTTTCTGTAAAAATGCATTGTATATTACGTTTATCAATAAAAAATAAGAATGTATTAGCAACGTCTTTCGTTGTCGCAAAATGTAACTGGTTTGTAAATTTATTAAAGTTGGTAAGTTGGTTTGTGTATTGAAAGATAATTTTTTTTATAAACTTATTTTATTAGCAATCAGAATAAATACAGTAATTCTATGAGCTAATTTTATGTTATTAAATGCTTAATAAAAGTCATGAGGAGAAAGCACCCACTGGTCAATCTCCTACTTTAATTCACTAAGTCTATTGGCCACTTTTTCCTTAATCTTCTGGTTTCGGGTTCCTGGACTAGAACGTTGACTGTTATATTCGGGTGATTTTCAACAGTGTAATGATGTTTTTCAGCTTTTGTTTTTATAAAATCGGCTACTAATAGGATGTTAAAATCGTTGTGGATGGTTGCATTTGACACAAACCAGGGAGCATTGGATATCATCCTCAGGGTCTTGGACTGGAAGCGTTGTATTATTTTTAATGTTGATTTGCTGGCACATCCCCATAATTCATAGCCGTAGATCCAGATGGGACGAATTATGCTTTTGTATATTAACAGTTTATTATCTATGGCAAGTGCTGAGTTTCTCCCAAGGAGCCAATACAATTTTTTTAGACGTAGATCCATTTCTTACCGTTTTTTTCTTATATGAGATCTCCACGTCAAGCGTTTATCGAGATGCAGACCCAGATATCTGACTTTCGTTGTAAACGTGACTTGAACCTATTTGTCCCCGTTTATCCTTACTTTCTACTTAGAGTAGTTCGGTTGCTGTGTTGGGGCCTTTATTGCACGACAGGATTGCTGTGTCATCAGCAAACGTCTCTATACTTGTTTGCTCTGTGATAGGAAGGTCACTTGTATGTAACAGATACAATAGAGGCCCAAGCACACTACCTTGAGGGACACCCGCATTAATTCTACATATCTGGGAGGTGTTGTTACCGAGTTTGGTTTGAAAGAATCGTTTGTCCAGGTAGGAGCGCAAAAGCAGGTAGTAATGGCATGGAAGTAGTTTTTTTATTTTGTACAATACACCTCTATACCAAACCTTGTCAAATGCAGAACTCACATCTAAGAACACTGCACAAGTGCACCGTGTATTATGTGTGTTAATCGATGGCATTGTTGAATTGTTGAATGCTGGGATCGGAATCGAAATTGGTGATCTGGTAGCCATTTATAATACTTTGAAGTTCACTTTCATTAATGCCTTTTAATATTAATTTTTCTAGCAGCTTAGAGATTATTAGAACCAATAGGTCGGTAGGATTTTATTTGGGTGGGAGGTTTACCTGGTTTAAGGATTAGGATAATTTGGGCAAATTTGAGTAATGATGGCCAGTATGCCAGACACAGTATTCTATTAAATAGTATTTGGAGATAACGAAGTCCTTTCTCAGCTTCAGCCTTTTCTTTATCAGTTTTCGCCCATAATCCTGTTGCATCTTGTAGTGGTAATATGTGCTCTTTGAGACGTTTGATTCCTCTAGTTTCCCTTCATATTAACTGATCTTGTACAGAGAGTGTGGTTATGTAGAGTTGGAAAGTTTCATTGCAAATCTGTTGAAGTCTTCTTCTTAGTTTATTATTCAGTTGGTTAAATATAGTTTTGTTTGCAATGTTACGACTACGTTGCCAAGCTACCCTTGCACTTCTTTTTTTCCCTTACTATTTCCATTATTTCAGTTGGGATTTTAGGTGTGTTGATTTTGTGGTTGTAGGACTGAGGTGTTGATTTCCAACCGGTTTCCTGAATAGTTGTTATTAGGTGGTTAGATGCATGTTCTAAGTCTTCGTTTGTTTTTAATGCCAGGTTCATGTTAAGATTTTCATTTATATGTGATTCAAAAGTTTCCAGTTGTTTTTTTTTATTGCTGATAGTAGGTGTCGGTACTTTGTAAAGTATAGTTGCACTTACTGAAACTACTACAGGGGTATGATCAGATGAAATGTCGTAAGTGGGAACGATGTCCATGTAGTTTGAGGGCATACCGTGGATGACGAAGAAGTCAAGCAGATCTGGTGTTTTATTAGGGTCAGTAAGCCAATATGTTGGGCTGTCCGTTGATAGGAAACTATAATTGTTTCGGTTAGCATTCCACAACGCAATTTTTAGAAATTTAGCCGTTAGTTGATTACCTTATTGATCACTGTAGTCAGCATGTTTAGTATCATGCTGTTTTGCTGTAGTAGTTGATTGAACATGCTTTTAAATTCATCGAGGAATTGTTTAAGACTAACGTCTTCAGCTGGCTGGTTTTGTACTATTTGCGAATAGGTGGGACGTGGAGGATTTGGTCGGTTGATAGTGTCGTGGTTATCTTGTTGTCTTAGGGGTGGAAGCTGTTGCCTTGTTAAGTTTGAGGATCTTAAGTTTGTGTGTTGCTTATCAGACTGATACGTATTTTGCAGCTCTTGATAAATTGTGCATCATTTATAGTTTGCTGGGTGTTGTCCCTCGCAAAGAATACATTTTGCTGGGGTTGCTTTTGATTTTTTGGCAGCTTTTTGTGTCGTGCGGTCCAGCACTATTTACGCAGGCAAATGGTTTATTACAATACCCCTTTGTGTATCCGTAGTTCTGGCAACGGATGCATTGCACTATATCTTTGTTTTTGGTGGTTCGAATAATACATGTTTATTTTGAAGTGATTTTATGTTGTAGATTTCCTAGTTATTAGTGGCTGGTTCAAGATCTATGTAAAATATTCGTAATGGGTCTTTAGTTAGTTTATTTTTTAAATTCATAATATTTCTAACTATGTGTCCTGCTCTTTAAGGACTTTTTAAATATCATCTGTTGCAGTAGTGTGGTGTATGTGTTTTAGAACTACTCTATATAGGCAATCTTCCTTCATCTGGTACGTTTGTGTATTTGACTTGTCTAATCGTTTTCGCTTAGTGACCCTTTGCCAATCGTTAGCAGGGTTAGTTTCCATTTCTTCTTCATCATCTTCATAATACTGATTTCAGGTGTTGTTATTTTGTATTAGTTGATATGAAAATTTTGCATTCAATTGAAATGTAGAAAGTTGTGTCTGTGGCATCTGGGGAAATTGTTGGCATTGTGAGGACAATAATGCTGAATTAGGAGGCGGTTGATTTGTGTACTGTGTTTGCTGGTGCATATTTGGGGGATGGATAATAGGCGGGAACAGTGATGGTTGTGATAGCATAGGATTTCCATTAATTTGCTGCTGATTATAAGTATTAAATGCGCCGTTATAGCCATTGCCGGCCGGCAGCATTTTAATTTATGTAACATGAATTTTGTTGTAGTTAAAAGTTTTTAATTAATTATTTTAAAAATCACTTGCAGTTTATTAAATTTTAAAGTTGATAGCACAAGTTGACCTCAAGTCGCTTTATCGCTCGGCACTTGTGATCTCGCAGACCGCTCGCAGATATCTTTATTCCTCGAGTGTACAATGCGAACTTCAAAGGTAATTAAAATTAAAGTTTGGGGCCACGTATGAAGTTCCGCTCTTTCAGTGTAATTGAGCATGAATTTCATGTAATATGTTCTACGTTCTAGTTGGCAGTAATTATGAATTTATTGACAAATTGTTGACAATACTCACTGTACTGTTCAGTAGGAAGGAGCTGAATGTTTAATTGATTTAATATGACCAATTCAAAGTATCCTAAAGCAGTTCGAATGAACACTATTGACCCTCCGCGGGCTATTTTACCTGGGCGATTTGTAAATTAAACTGTAAAATTTGATATTTTTATTAATTATATCTGTAGTATGCGTCTTTGAGATAAAAAGCACATCATTTTTTGTAATTATAAAATATTTTTATTTTTGTAAGTAATTGTTCAATTTGTATTTTACAATGTTATGTGCAATAACGAAGTCATTTTAAATTAGTGTAGATATAGTCGTAGACGTAGGTATCGCTAGTCTTTTTTTATTCTAGTAATAATCATACGGCTCAGTCTTAATATAGACCGATTTAGATCTTAGGTGCTCAATTTGAACATTAATAGTGAATTTGTTATTAGCTTATTTATCAAGTTTAATTATTTTAATTATTGTTATTAATTAAAAAATATGACAAGTTCTCTGGTTTGTAATTTAGTCATAGGAAATTTAATAAATTATAAATTTACAACTTTACAATTTATTAATTTACATGAAACAGAAACAAGCATTGTTATTTTTAACATATTTTTATTTGTTATCAAGACACCCATTAACTACAGGGAGATTCGTAATATATATATATATATATATATATATATAATAAGATAATAAACTCTACTTTTTGGGAAATCTAAAAAATAAACATTTTTCTGTTACAACCAGGTACGGCTCCTCTTTAAAAAATATATATTTATCGTTTATTTTAAAACTCTTAAGAGATAAAAAAATAAGTTATATATTAATAATAAAACGTAAAATTTTAGATGAGCGAAAATTTGTAAACAATGGAAATATTGTACTACGAGGCAGATACTACTTAATTAGATTTTAACATTAAAAATAAATTACGAAAGAGTAATTTACAATCCGTTATACAATAATAACAATCAATAAATTATATGAGAATTTTGCTTAGCTATAAGAAAGGATAGAGAATTATCGAATTTTCTATAGGAACAGAACTACTTTCTATCATTGAGTACTCCAACTTATTAGCTGATTAGCGCCTATAACACCAAACCAAATTTTTGGATTATGTTGCTAATGGGATCTCTCTACCTTACATACGTGGTTTGTCGGGAAAGTATCAGGAATAATTTTTCTAATTAACCAGAAGGGATAAAGGGGCGTGGTTTTTGGCGGAATGATAAAGAATTCAGCCTGGGTCAATTACCTCTGAGTTTTGAAAGAGTACGGACCACGTTTTCCGCAAACCATGTTTTGGTGACGTGTCACTGACTCGACATGCAGCGTACATTAAAGGAACATTATGCGATAAAATTTTGTGTTAAACTCAAAAAATCCGGCATCAAGACTTAACATGATAAGGGAAGCCTACGGCGAAGAAGCCATGGCAAAAACAAAGATATTTGAATAGCATAAAATGTTTTGGGGGGAAAAAGATGCTGTGGAAGACAAAGAACACAAAACCCTTAGTGTATGAGCATCCAGCCACACGTCGCTGCTCGTGAGGAAATTTTTGGCCAAGTACAATGTGACATTGTTGCCCCAACCTCCGTACAGCTTGGATTTGTTCCCAAAACTTAAATCTAGCCTGAATAGAACTCGCTTTGAGTCGGTTTTCGCATTTCAGTAAACCTTCAGAGCGTGGCAGGTATGCTGAAAACACCGTGTAGATGCAGAAGAAAATTATTTTAAAGAATTTTAAAGAAATAAACAAGGTGTTTCAAAAAGAATCATCCGACTTAAAAAACCATAAATATTCAGCTTTTGATCGTACAATGTACTTTGCGGCGACGTTTGTTTATAAAACCGTACAGGATTTAATTACTACAAGGTCTTCATGCAGGTGACAAACAACAACGTGTGGAGTTGTGTGAATTCACCTTAGACAAGGTGGCAGAAATTAACAATTTTGTAACACGCTTGATTTTTTCTGACGAGACTACTTTTTATTTAAATGGCAAGGTAAACCTCCATAACAAAAGCCGTGGTGGTTTAGTGAATAGGTCGCTAGACTACAAAACCAAGAGTTGCGGGTTCGAATCCCGCTCTCGCCAATTCAATCGCTGGCATTTTTACGGTCCAGCTCGACTCAAGTTGCAATAAATCAGTACTTGGAGGTCAAACTCTAAGATAATAATAGGCGGTCGGTACGTAGCGCTAGCCACGTTACTACCCTTGTGTACCGTAAGCTCTAGATTGTAGCAGATCTATCCTGTTACGACCCCAGAGGCTTTCGTGGCCTGTTACGGTGAACTATTATTATAAACCTCTATAATGTTAGAATATAGGGTACGGAGCAGCCACATCAAATTGTGCAGTACGAGAGAGACTTTTCTAGACTTAATGTTTTTTGTGCAATTTCTCGGGAAAAGGTGTACGCTCCCTTTTTCTTCAGCGGTCGAACTACGGAATCTCATAACAGCATCCGCGGCAGCAATGTCCAGATATGCTCAAAGCTCACAGCTACCGTAAGGACATATGCCGTGCATCTCAAGGGGAGCTTATTGAGCACCTATGACTTAGTATGTAAAAAAACTTTAAGATTAGACTTGTCATATGAAATTAACCGTAAGTTCACTATTTTTCGTAATATAAATATTTTTAATCGAATGATTCTTTAGAAACACCCTGTATTATTAGAAGCGTGTAAATGAAATTAATAAACAAGTGTTTTGTAGCGTGAGGCCTGGAGACCGCGATCGAGGCGTTGAACGCTGCGCGCGCAAGTGAACTTGAAACTGAGCTGTGTTACCGGGAACGTTCAAATAGTGTACGCGTAATATTTTTCGTAAGATAGTAGGTGTTTCTTATATTAATAAAATTTATGACGAGATGTTTAGCGAGAACAAAAAATCAGAATACCAAGAAAAAAAACGACATCCCTTGATAAAACACGCCATTAATAATGATAAGTTAAAAAAATGATAAAATTACTAATTGAAGTGAAAACGGATATGAAATCAGAAATGATAAGACTTGAAAACAAAACTGACGGAAATCAGAAAAGATTAACAGAAATTTAATGCTGAGATTGCGCAGCTAAAGCTTAAAAACACGAAGTTAAAACTGGAGAATAAAAAAATAAAAGAACATAATGTTGCAAAAAAATAGAGCGAAAATTATAAAGTTGTTACTGGATTACCCATAGATGCAGCCGACGCTAAAATTTTAAAGCACGTAATGATCAATTTTTTTGGGCTTGAAGTTGAAAGTTGATACAAACATTAAAACAGTGCATAAAAAGTCTAAGAACTTATCTAGTGTAATTGGATAGCCAAAAAGGCAAAGAAATAATTATAGCAAACAAATCAGAATTAAACTATACAAGGGAAATACAATGTTTATTAATAACGATCTAACAGAGAAGAAAAGATAAATTCAAAGACAGATTAGAGCAAGAGTTAAGAAAGAAAGAGAAAGCGGTAAAAATGTTAAACTGGGCTTCAATAAATTAATAATTGAAGCAAAAAAGGGGAAACATTCAAAAACTGAAAAGTACAACGATGATAATCGGGCTGTGGAAACGGATTTGGGTATCAAAGGCAATACAATGCTAGATAAGATTTGGAAAATAGGATTATGAGATTATGGAACGTGTAGGGTATTCATGGAAAAGAAGATGAACTTATATCAAAATTTGAGAAAAGCAATATAAAAATAATAGATATTAGTGAGACTAAAAAAGGGGGTAAGGGTGCATAAAAATGAGAAATAAACATATAATGATTTATTCCGGAACGGATGTATTAAAGAGAGCTAAAGCAAAAGTGGGTGTATTGATTTATAAAGAATTTACTAATTATATAAGTGAGTGGAAATATATTTCTGAAAGGATTATTAGAATAGATACGGATGACAGACAATAAAAAAATAACAATTATTGAGAGATACGGACCTTTAGAAAACGAGACTAAAAAAGAAAAAATGTATTCTGGGATAAACTTCAGATGGATGTGGATAGCATAAGATACAAAATTATGGTAATTGTAGATTTTAATGAAAGGGTTGATAGAAATAATTAAGTAGAATATCCATTCGGAAAGTTGGGAGAAAACCACGTTAATAGGAATAGTAAGCGTATCATAGAATTTTGTATAGATAATGATATGATAGTAAGTAATACACATTATAAGCACAATGATATACATATGTATACGAGAACAATAAAAAGTAGAAATAAAAAGTCAATTATAGATTTAGTATTAGTACAAAGTGAGTATAGAGGTTTCTTATCTAAATAATGGCAATTAATGATATACGAGTAAAACAAAGTCGGTAAATTGGTAACAACCATTACATGGCTGAGGTGAGAATGAAAATCAACTCAAAGTTAATCAAAGGTACAGTTCTACAAAATCGCACATCTATTCAACTAAGTATAAAAGCCCACAAGCTACAAGAAGGAAACATTAAATATAGACACAGTAAGAAATTGAGCTTAGAAAGACAAAGTGGGAAAACATTGACAATTTTGAAATACTGTGTAGTTTGTTTAAGACAAACACCTGCACAGTAGCTGAAGAAATGTGTGGCGTAAATTATGGTAAAAAGAAAAATTGCACTGCAACAATGAAATAAAAGAAGAGACACAAAACAAAAAACAAATTTGAAAAGAACAGAAATACTGACGGTATGATGAACAGAAAGAAAGGGTTAAAGAAATAGTAGTGCAAGCAAAGAGAGATTCCTGACAGGAATTTGGAAACAAAATGGAGGCAAATGGCAAGGAAAATACAAGTGGTTTGAAATGAATAGAAGATAAAAGAGGTAAAGTCTTAACTACAGATAAAAAATTATGGATTGATGGCAAGAATATTTTATAAACACGCTCTTCGGGGATGAAGAAGTACATAGTCATAATTTCATAAGCACACCAGAATATTTAACAGTGAAGAAAGTCGATGAAGTGGAAAAAGCGACAGGGCAGAATAACATTAAGGAAGAAATGATTAAATGTATGGGAAAAATGGGAAAAAACAAAAAAAATAAATATAACCTGGGTTACAGTGAAAATTCCTAGAGACTAGGCAGTCGCAGCTATATTGCCGGAATCCTAGAAACTGCACTAGCTAGAGAGGAATTTCCGTACTTGGAGTAGTAAGTAAGGTATATGAAGCAATACTGGATAAAATACTAAAATTAACAGTCGAGTCGACAGTTGATGATAATCAGATTGAGTTTAGACCATGGAGAGGAACTACAGAATTAATATTTAATTTGGGACACTTGAACATAATAATAATTTATTTTTATGTTGTGTAGAACTGCAACATGCTTTTGATCTTAATAAAAAAAAAATCTTAATAAAAACGCCAAATTGTTATTATTAAAAGCCATTACAAGTAGATACGAGGTTACACAAAATGTAACAAGAACAAATAATTGGATATGAAAGAAGTTTGTAACCAATAGAGAGATATACGATAAGGAGAAGTATTAAGTCCTTTGTTATTTATTATATTAATAGTTAAACTATCAAAAAAAATGTAACCAAGAAATAAGTAGAGCTGAGATAGAGATAAAACAATTGCGACCCGTAATGGTTAAAGAAATGATTTACGCAGACGATTTAGTGATACTGGGAAATACGCAAAATGAGAATATTACAGTCCAAAATAATGCAATAAATTAGTAGGAGATAAATATAGATAAAACTGAAGTTATGACTATAAGCAAGCTGAATCTTAAAAATCTATTTGTATTAATAACAGAATACTACAAATTGATAATTTTAAATATTTGGTATCGGTAATTAATGCACAAGATCGCTTAGAACCGGAAATTAATGCAAGAATAAAAGCAACAAATGGGCTTTAACACGCTCTCATTAAAATATTTATCAGAAGAAAAGAAATTAGTATGGAAACTAAAGCTAAAATATTTAAGAGTGTATTTACACAATGAAACGTGGGTGTTGGATAATAGAACTAGAAGTAGGTTACAGGCCAGTGAAATGAAATATTTACGAGCAGCAACAGGTGTTACTAGAAGGAACGGAATCAATAACAACATAATTCATGAATGGTTTAAAGTTAACTCAATGGAGAACAAAAGTGAAACGGACCAGCTAAGGTGGTGGGATCATCTCATCAGAATGAATGAATCCAGGATAGTGAAAACAATATCGAAAATCGGCGTGGATAAGAGAAACAAAAGGCGATGCTCAGGAGAATCTAGAACAAAGAGAGAGACAAACGAAAATATTCGTGAAGGATAGGCGCAGGTGGAGAATATACAATATACTAACTTTATTTATGCTAAATACTTATTTCTCTCTCTCTCTCTCTCTCTCTCTCTCTATATATATATATATATATATATATTGTTATATATAAAATCCTGACACAGAGATTTCTTACAAATATTATACATTTGACGACTATGTTACAGGAATTATTAATTAAACATTTACAGCTGTGGCTTAATTCTACCGTCTTTGAAAATTTGCATAATTATTAAGAAAATTTACAACGTGATAGTTAGGATAGAATTCCAATTTATTTAAATATTTTTCACTTTGCTTTGCTATAGTGTCTTTCACAGAGTCCACTTTTAGGTCACTCAAAATGTCTACGGCTCTTAGGAAGTGAGGACATTATACATAGCTCGTAGCACTTTGGATTGAAAGCTTTCGGTGATTTGGATGTTTGTATTGGTTGCTGTCCCTCGCGAAAGCTGACTGAATAAATAGTCGCATAGTGTAATTTTTTGCATACAGTGTTTTCGGACTCCCTTGCTATTATGCAGCAAACGAAATTTTTTATGGGTTTTAAAAATGTACGTTTTTCGGACACCCTGCATAAGATGTACAAAAAATTTATTTACAAAAAAAGTCCTCGCTTTTAGGCCCTATAACTTTTTTTTGTTTTATTGAAGAACTTTGCAATCTGTCAGAATTTGACATTTAGTAAATTATGTGGTACTGTACATGCATATCGTGAAGGAAAGAGTTCAATAACAAATTCCTTAAGTGGTAGTAAGTCAGTTTGGCTTGCAGCTAAATGGCACTATGAACTCTCGCATACACACTATCACTCAATCGAAGCGGTTTGGAAGATCCAGAGTTTTAATCCGTTTAAGTCGTGGCTCATCTTCGGCAACATCGAGAAGGCCCTCGACAAGGGCGTTTAGGTGGACATGAAGCATGTCACAGTAACGTACCGTGTGACGCTGGATTTCTTCATTTACTGTAGGTATGCCTAGGTCACGACGTATAATCTCGTTGGATACATACCATGGTGCGTCCACGAAGTTACGCAAGGTCTTGGCTTGAAAGCGTCTCAGAATTTCGATGTTGGAGTGACTAGCTGTTCCCCAGAGCTGAATACCATATGTCCAGATCGGTTTAAGTATAGTTGTGTAAAGGAGGATTTTGCTATTCAGAGACAGTTGTGAGTTGCGTTCTAGTAGCCAGTACATTTTTCGAAACTGAATGCTTAGTTGTTTTCGTTTCGTCCAGATGTGAGTTTTCCATGTCAGCCGCCTATCAAGGTGAAGTCCTAAGTATTTGACACTTTCAGATTGTGGGAGCTATAGATTGTTTAGTGTGACGGGTGGGCAGGTGCCTCGTCTTGTTGTAAAGGTTATGTGGACAGACTTTGTCTCATTGACCTTAATGCGCCACTTCGTAAACCACTGTTGCAGATTATTTGGGTGAGATTGCAGATTTTGGATTGCCAATAGAGAGTCGAAATCAGATGCAAGCACCGCAGTATCGTCAGCATATGTAGCTGTCAGGATTTTTCTGGATGTTGGCAGGTCGGCAGTAAATAACAGGTAGAGGATCGGCCCCAGCACGCTACCCTGAGGGACACCAGAGATGATGCGAAATAAAATTGTTGTATATTCACCATGTTTGACCAGAAAGTGTCTGTCAGCGAAGTAGGATTTAATAAGTAGAAAGCAATCCGGAGGGAGCAAAGGTTTGATCTTAAATAGCAGGCCATCATGCCAAACCTTATCGAACGCTTGCTTTACATCTAGAAATACAGCTGAGAAGTACCTTTTTGCCTCAAAGTCTTTGGTGATCTTCTGTACGACTCGATGTACTTGTTCGACAGTAGCGTGTTGTTGCCGAAATCCAAATTGATGATCAGGGAGTAGGTTATTATCCTGTATTATAGGTGTTAATCAAGTTAGGAAGGGTTTTTCAAAAACCTTGGATAGGACTGGTAGCAGACTTATTGGTTTGTAAGACGTTAGTTGTTCTTTAGGTTTTCCAGGTTTGGGAATTAAAATAATTGTAGCAACTTTCCATTGCGGAGGGATAAAGCACAGTCTTAACATCGCGTTAAATAAGTAGATAATATACCGAAAAACGTTCTCAGGGAGCTCCTTTAAAATTTTCCCCGTTATTAGGTCATACCCGGGAGCCTTTCGGGAGTTAAGGTTGGTCAGAATTTGGGATTTTATTTCGGTTATTGTAAATTTTGTTAGTGGAAGACACATCTGGAGTGGTGCCCCCAGGGATTGTTGAATTATATTTTTCTCAGCTTATGTAATTTCTGACGGGAAGGGTTGAAATACCTCCGCTAGGTGTGTTGCAAAGGCGAGAGCCTTTTCATTGTCAGTTCTAACCCAAGTTCCGTTCTCAAGACGTATGGGTGGTTTATATTGGATTGGTCGTTTGAGCTTTCGGGTTGCTCTCCAGAGAGAGTAATCAGTTGCTTCCGTCGGTGTTAAGGACTTCAAATAGTTTTGAATACCCTGATTCTTTATGTCAGACAGAGTTCTTTTAAGGTCAGCTGCGGCTTGGTCAAATCTCCGCTTGTCTGCAGGATGTCTGGTTGTTTGCCACTTTTTCCAGAGTTTGCGCTTTTCGGCGATTTTCTGTTTGACCAATAGGGGGCAGTCAGTGGTAGAGATGCGTTGGGGTTTTTGTGGAGTGGCTTGCCAAGAAGCTTGCTGAATAATTGCAGTAAAGTGCTCTATTGCTATGATCAAGTCGTTTTCTGTTTTTAATGGAATATCCATTGGAAGAATGTGTTCAATTTGCTCTCTGAGCAGGTCCCAATCCGTATGTTTACTGCACAAGGTGGGATTACTTTGATTGATTAACACATGCATTCCAAATGTTAATATGATGGGTGAGTGATCAGCAGATAAGTCTAGGCAGGACTGAATGGTTATATGGTTAAGGGGGATTCCTTTAACTATAGCAAAGTCTGGGACATCAGGGAGTTTCGTCAGGTCTGTTAGCCAGTAAGTAGGCTCACCAGTGGAGATATAATGTGCTCTAACGCTAGTAATTGCTTTTAGCAGTTCTCTGCCTTTGGTTAACCTTTCGAGAACCCCATTGTTCATGCTTGGCATTAAAATCTCCGTATGTGATAAATCTGTTGCCCAGGGTCAGTAGATAATGTTCATATTGAAGTTGTTTGTTGTTGTGGCGTGGAGGACAGTATACCGCAGATATTGTTATTGGTCCTGTCCAATCTTCTATGATTACTGTTGTTGCTTGGAGATGCTCTAGCTTATATTCGGAGAGTTCATGATGTTTAATAGTGATTTTAGTTATCACCGCTGTGCCGGCATGAGCCCCACCGTTAGGGTGTTTGGTTGAGTAGACTGCAAATCCAGGGATTTTGAGGAAGCTTCTGTCAGTGAAGTGCGCTTCTGAAATCAGCATGACATCTATTTGTTGATTTATAAAGAAAGAAGTTAGTTCCTCTTTATGTTGTAACAGCCCATTGGCATTCCATTGTACAATTCTAATGTGATGAGCTATTGTTGGGTTTAACGGCGAAAGCGGTTAATAGGTTAAGCATTGTTCCCATTTGTTCCGTTAGACGTGTAATCTGTTCATCATTTTTTTCATTTCATTTATGTCATCTGATGAAGTAGTTGATGAAGGTTGTTGAGATTGGAGTTGTTTTGGAGAGATCAGTGGTAGGTTACTTCTCACCGCTTGGGCATGTGTTAGATTAGATTGAGTGCGTCTGGAGAGGATATGAGAGGCATTATCAAGTTGCTTCCTTCGTAATGGAGGGTACATTTTTTGTTGCAATTCCTTAAAAACTGTGCAACCCCTATAATTGGCGGGGTGATTCCCGTTGCAGTTGATACAGCGTACCTCATTATTTTTGTCTTTACGTAGGCATTGATATGTCGCGTGACTTCCGGTGCACTTAACACACATTGGGCTCCGATTATAGAAGTTCTTGGTATGACCAAAACGCTGACACCTGGCGCACTGTGGGATTTGTCGGGTAGGACGAGGTGGTTCAATCTTTACTACTGAGTGAGCAAGTCTAGTAATGTTGTATACTTCTTTATTACTATCGTCCGGTTTCAAATCAACAAAGAATAGCGATAGTTCTTTCTTAGTGTATCTTTGTTTAATGTTCCATACATTAGTAACTTGATGGCCGTGCCCATTTAATTCTACCTTTAATTCTTCCAGGTTAGTGGAAGGGTGTAAATTTCTGATAACTATTCGAAAATTGCGCTCTTGCTTTGTCTGATAGGTGTGGAATTCCGTGTTTTTCTCCGTTAATGCTTTAACTATAAGCCTGTATTTATCTGAGGTTTTAGGTGTGATTTTAACCTCATCATTATATAATATTTTAATTTCATATTCTGCCTTTGCTACGGTTTCCAGCATTTTGATTAACGGCTCAATGACTTTGACACCTGATATAAAGATCGGCGGCGGTTTGGGTTCCGTTGATATTGGTTCCTGCTGGCCTTCGTTAGTTCCAGCTAATGGTGCAAATCGATTTGTGGGATTTAACCAGTAGTCTGTAATTTTAGATTGCTTGTTTTGTTGTTGCGGTTTATCGCTGCTGCGATTACGTTTTCTGTTTTCAACTAGATGCCATTCAGAATCGTGAGGTGTTTGTGGTCTTTCCATTTGTTGATAAGCAATATCACTTTTGAACGAAGTATTTATTTACATTGCATTACTCAAAGCGTACAAATGATCGTTTATTAAAAACTGTGTTTGCGAATTTGCGTTTGGTAGTTGTGGATAAGGATAATTTGGTTGTACATACCGAGTTTGGGTGTTGTAGTCTACTTACATTGGCCAGTACTGTTGACTGGTTTGAAATGTTGTGGCAGGAGCATATTGGTAGGCCATAATGGCCAATGCAATAAGCAAGTGCTTATTATCTGGTCCGTTCGGTTCACGCACGATACCTGTCAGCGACACAAATCCGCTCTGGTTGAACTCACCAACGCTGGAACGTTCGTCCTGCAGGAATCTTCAAGGTTCCCGGGGGCTCAAAATTCGCTGAGGCGATCCGCTATGGGGATCCGCGCGGGCGGGCCAGCGGCCGTTTCCACGTCGTGATATCCCAGGTATAGCTGGCTCACAAACGTCTGTTCGGCTTCAATACACGAGCCGAACTGCCCTATAACTTGGTAAAGAAACCGTTTTTCTTTTTCTTGCCACTTCTAAAATATTACCGAAAAACTAAATTTTTTAAAATTCGATACCGTTTTTGGGCAGGAAAGTGGATAGTAAAGGCATGGATTTTTAAGCGTTTTTTGAACCGATTTTATAGTTCTATAGTTTGGGTCTTTACTAAAAGTCGCTGTCTGCTATAATACATAGGTTTTGCCTTAGAACCTTGATTGAGCCGTTAAATGGATATCTGTTTTAATTAAGCTTTCCAATAAGATTTCAGAAAAAAGTACAATACGACAAAACATCTTCATACAATTAAACAACTGATTGAAAACCAATTGAGTAAATAGGGCTTAACAAATTGAGATTTGATGACCAGATTATGACATTTGTATAATAGAAAGAGGTAGAAATAATGCTTAAGAAATTATGTTATTACAGTGAAAAGTGTTTTTTGGACCAATAAAATGATAGGTCGTTCAAAGAAGCATTTTAGCTAGTAACGATGATTTAAAAAAATCATTATCCAGCAGCTGTACTGTATTTATGAAGAGTTTGTTATTATGGAGTAGCCAATATTAATTTTTGTGAAAAGCAAATCAAAACTTCGGCCGCTGTGTATCAACAGAATGTTTTGGAAGGTGTAGTGAAACCTCTGAATCAAATTATTTTTTGAGGTAAGCCTTGGATCTTATTTTCTAACAGTAAGAGGTTGGCCTTTTGGTAGCCCAGATCTTAATTCATTATATTGTAAATTATAGACAGTTTCAGAGGGCATAGTTTGCTCAAAAAGGCACGTTAATTTTGAGTCTTTGAAGCGAACCCTAAGGAATGCGGCCATTGCTTTTCCAATAGATGTACTGTGTGCTGCCATAGACAAGTGTCCCCGACGTCTTAAATCTTGTGTAGAGGCCAATGAAGGTCGTTTTAAATAAATTTGTTGAAATTAAACAACAATAACAATTCAATAAATCCTAAAAAGATTACGCAAAAATATAGAACGTTCCATAGATGACGCTAAAATTGAATCGAGTGTCATGTTTTGTTTTGAAGTTGATAGGCCTGTTCTTATAATTTTTGTGAGCTATTATCATTCCGATTAATTTATTATTGGTTGTTTTTCCAATACTGCAATTTGGTTTTTTTTTCGTTTTTGTCATGGAACAGTTTATAATGGAGCAACGTGTTCTTATTGTTAAAACATTTTACCAAAGAGGTGGAGGTGCCACCCAGACAACGAAATCTTTGTACGATTCTCGGGAAAAATGAAGCACTTAACGAATCTACAATTCGAAAACTAATGAGTATGTTTGAGACGATTGGTTTACTAGAAACGATAAAATCGCCTGGACGGAATCGGTCTTCTATTGCAGCAGTTGAACGTTCCAACAACTATTACATTGAATTTTGCACATAGATCTCCATATCCACGCGGAAAAATCCAACTGACGCAACAACTTAAACCAGCTAACCGTGGGGAACGAAAGTAATTTGATGAATGGGCCGTGGACAGACATACAATGGAAGAAAATTTTGCAAAAAAATAATTTTCAGTGACGAAGCCCACTTAACAAACAGAACTGCCGGATTTAGGGAACGCGAAATCCATCCAATGAGTGTGTGATGCAGCTTTTGAGCAAGTGGAGGGATAAGGGCGTTTTTCTTTGAAGATGATGAGTAGAATGCAATTACCTTCAATGGAAAACGTTATCGTAACATGATATCTAATCGGTTGTGACCTACATTTGAAAATATGGAGATCGACGATCTCTGGTTTCAATAGGATGAAGCGATCTGCCAAATTTTGCGTTAGACGGTTGTCATACTCCACAAAAAATTCCCGCAACGAGTGATTTCTTTGCTCCATGATCAGGAATGGTCAATAAGATCCTGAGATCTTACACCCTGTGATTTCTCCTTATGGGGGGTTTGTGAAATCACAGGTGTATGCTAACAAACTACGCACAATTCTGGAACTGAAGGCGGAAATCATACTCGTGATAGAAAGCATCGGGGCAGACATCTGTGAAAGAGCATTTTTTTCTTGATCGGACATTTTATATTTTTCAATTTTTTAAAATTGGGTTTTATTATATCACCAGATGGTGTAGTATGTATTATTATATTGCTCCAAATGCCGTCTTTGTTTAAGAAAAAAAACCAAAATTAGTAGAAACCGAATACGACCCAATTTAATTAATCATAACTTTTGTACATTTCTAGGTTGATTCCTGAAATTCAGCACACACTTGTACAACATTACTAGCTTTATTGTGGCGGGAAATAGTTTACTTTATAACGAAGTGCCAAATAAGTCTGTCAAATATTTTATTTTTTGACTTTTTGCTGTAACAAGGAGAAATAGTGACACATTGATGTAATTACGTTGGCCATAATTATTACGAGTAGTGTAGGTGGTTGCAAACGGGGTAAAAAATGTTCACTTCTACAGAAGTTATCGCTGAAAACTAAAATTTGCTATTTTCTATTTGACGAGACGACTCACTTTGAAGCCCTGTATCTCCTGGAAAATGTGTATTAAGCGTCACAAAATTTATATTACTTAATATTTTGGAAATTGGAGACGAGACCATTCTAGCACACCTCCTCAGGAACAAAAACCACCAACACTTGATGGCATAAGTGGAATTATAAGAAAATGGGACAATAAAATTCCAAATGGCATTGAAAAAGTTATTATTTCGAAGGTCACTGAAGCTTAAGTTATTTCTAACCAAACTCGAACTATATTGCCAAATATGCAAATATGAGCCATTTTATTGCAATTTGTCATATAAAGATGGATGTATTGTGATTTAATTGGGCTCGAATAACTTACGTATTACACAAAATACTTAAAAGTATTTGCAAAAGTTAATGTTTTAATCCAGAATATTGAAAATATTCTGCATAAATAGAGTCGGTTCTTAACTATGTAAAAACACTTGTTTTTATCATTATGTTTCACATTTAACTAGTTTACGTTTTATACATTTGTTAACTTTTAATTAACCATTCTCTTTTGTTATACTTACAAAGATAGTAAAATATAACAATTAATATTAAAAGTTTAAAGTCTGCATTTTATAATTCGTACTACTGTTCAACTTTCATTGGAAATACGCAATGTGTTCCTTTTGTTAGAAGGAATCCTACTACAGACTGTAGACATAAAAATCCATAGCCTATTTCTTTGGGGTTTTATCTTTGAAGAACCTCGAACACTTACTGCTGAATATGAAAAAGCTCCCATTTTATTACGAATGTCATAGGCTTTATTTGCTAAGTAACGACTACAACCGAAAATGTCTTTAGCTTTACACTTTTTAATAGTTTTGTTACAATTAGTGTATTTCATTCTTTAATCACTGTCTTTAAAATTTTTATCTCGCATGCTCAAGCAATCTAATCGGTGAACCCACAATGTTCCGTTCCGTCATTGTACCAAATCGTTCATTGAGTTTCTTTTTCACATGTTGGTACTTTTCAGGAACTTCACAATCAACTTATTACGTAATTTGAGATTTGTTTCGATCATTTCGCTAGTTACCTTCCGCGTTTCCTTCAACGATAATGTGTGTTTTTGCAAGCCATATGGATTCGCGCAATCTCTTTGCTTTACTCGAGTTTCAGCTTCAATATTTTGTAATTTTAGGCGACAAGTGTCACAAAAATATCTACCAAGTGGCAACGTTTTGCAAAGTGGCTTAAATTTCTTTCAAAAAGTCTTGGTAGTTTCACTTGTGTTAGTGGATTGACGATCCTCCCGACTAAAACGGTTACAGCAAAAGTTTTGGCGATCTCTTAAAGCTTCAAGCTGCTTTCCACAATATTCACAAATCCACAAACCAAGGTAAAGTCCACAACAAACTGAACTAAATGTTAATAATAAATAAGTTCCTCGGAAATCTGGACTACGTTGAGCGCTGATCTATAGTGAGACAAATATCTTCGACGCTTCAATAGATTGGAACACTTTTTTGCCTCCAGTTGTGGATTTGAAAACGTATTTGGCTCAATTAATTGATGATAAGGCTTTCTAGCTTTTATTTTTAGGGTTGAATTTCTCCTTGACTCCTTAATGAACGCACAGCAATGTACACCCTTAACAGTAATTTTATACAACTAAACTAAAAAATCTAGCTTACTTACTTTACATAATATAAAATTATTCTTAGTACTTAACAAATTAAAATCAAATCATAACAAATCGCCTGGTTGTCAAAGTATTAGAATCGCACAACTGTCTTGTTTACAACTGCGATACACATACATCTATATATAAAATGAATAAATGGCTTTAAACAAACAGGCAAAATGTAAATGTAAAATGGAACCATCAGCGGTTCTCTACCCACCGGTTACTCCTGACGATTATCCGCAAACCAAGAGGCGAAGTTAGAAAGGTAGCGAATCAATAATAATCGGGTGAGTCACCCATTTATCCATCCTTAAATCTTGCATAATTTAGCTTTTGTGTGAATAACTAGCATAATGCTAAAAGATGGCGTTAGTGTAAAAGAGTTAATTTCAAAACGAGCGTCGATTAAGACCAAACTAACAGAACTAAGTAACTTTTTCGCAACTCCAGACCATGATATTAATGAGCTGAAGGTGCGCTTAGCAAGATTCCTCCCATGTTTAGAACAATATGAGGAGATAGAGATCGAACTTAAAATCTTAGATACACCTCACTCAAAATGACGTTGACGTTGACGCAATCGAGTTTGAAGATAACTATTATAAGCTTATTACTACCATTAAACTCAAAATAAATTCTGTTCGTAACAATTCAAATAATACTTCAAATGCTAAAACTGAATCAGATAATCATGTAAAAAACATGGAATTCATACTAACAACATTAAATCCACCACAATACTCTGGCGATTATTTAGAATGGACTTGTTTTTACAGCAGCTACAAATCTCTCATGCACGAAGCTTTGGAAGTATTAAAGCACAAAACATTTGATAGCTTAATAATTAATTTTATTACTTCCAAACTTAACCCCCTAACTAAAAGAAGTTGGGAGGAACAAAGCGAAAGCATGACCACTCCTACATTTGACCAATTTGTGTCATTTTTAAGATCCAAACGTAAACTATTTCATATTCTATCGCAAACTAATAAGTAAAGAGCCGATTTTATCCACAAAACATGCGAATAAATTTTCACTACAATGTAATCAAAATATGCAAGAATATGCATTATTAAAAAAATGTTTATTATTATTATTGTTGTTATTTTCTTTAAATAAAAGCAATTAAGACGTATTATAAGCAGGTAATATTTGTTTAAAAATAAAAAATGTATAAAGTGTAAGCATAAATTTATTAAACCGACTGTTTAGTACGGAACAGTTATCAATTTATTATTAAGAATAATTGTAAGGATTGTCTTATTTTAAGAATTAAGATTCTCCAGGCAAGTGACAGATTTATAAGTTTAAGTGGTCGGTGGGTCCCAAATTATGTTTCCTTGTCGAACGAACTTAATAAAAAATTTACTTTATTACTCAAAATATTTATTAGTACTATTTAACGTCTAGTATTACACTGATTTCTTAGCCTGATCGTTTAGTATTTATACATTTCATATATCGTTCGGAATAATTCCAATAAACAGATTAGAGTACACAATTAAATACGAAAAGAAACTTTGGTCCCAAACATAATTTCCATGGAAAAGTAATGAATGATATTGCCGCCCACATTGCAGTTTGCACATTCAATGAAAAATTGAACCCCCTTCTGGTAATGCTCGAAGCCATGGGAACCGATATTGGCACCCACGCATACGATTTCGCGACAAAAAAGACGCAGAGCAAATTTTTTGTGCTGATAAAAAATCTCAGCAATCCTCAAAAGTTACGAGAGTCAAGAGAAAGAAGGAGCTTGATGAGCAAGAAGTTTTTCAAGAGGCCCAAGGATTACTTTATGGCACAGAAATCGAAGACTGATGATTGATAAGCATTTTGTCTATTATAATTGTAAATAATAGACCGCGAAATGGAAAAAAACTTTAAATGGATTTTTCTCAAAATGTGTTTTTTTTCGCGCGGTGGGCACATTTCTCAGAAACCGTTAATCCGATCAAGCTAATTTTTTTTTATTTATTGAAACAATAGCTTGTCTGTATTCTTCAATCAATTCTCCAAATTAAACCTAAAATATTTTATTTTACTTTAGAAGAAGCTAAAAGGACGTTTTTCCAAGAATTTTTTTTGCAGACTGGTATTTTTTTTCTACTGACCTTGACAACTTGGTTGTAGAATACAGACAGGACATATATATGTCTACTTTAAGATGCCGTTTCATTTTTTTGTTTCAACAATACTGGTACAAAGATATCCTGTCGCACAACGCACGGTTTTCAGGAGACGATTTAGGCGCCCTCTAGTTGCTTTGAAATGAATAATATAATTCAAAAAAAATTATTTTTGATGGCTCTTAATATATCTTTTCAAATGCACGAAATCTCATATCTTTAAATAAAATAAATTTCTATAAAAAAAATTATGAAAATTGGCCAATTTTCACCCAACAAAACAGACATCCCCTTAATTTGTTAGTATACAAATATGTTGTGTTAACAACAGAAAGTGTTTGGTTAATATGATGATTAATATTTCGACTAACATAACTGCCGTTCAAGTAGATGAGCGCCGTCGTCCCTTTTTGTGTTGAACACAAGTTTTATGACCCTATTCAAAAATATATTTATGAGTTTAAGATTTGTCAGCGCCGCTGTCAGCCTTTTTGCAGATAATTTGTTGGCCCTGATTTCAAGAACCCACCCCTTGAATTTGATGTCACCCACTTGCTGACTCAGTTTTGCAATTTTAATCAGTGGTTAGCAAGCAATCTCACCGAAAGCCTCGACTAATGTACTCGAGCACCATTCGCAATTTTATATTTTTGTTCGAACTTTAGTCAACAATAAATCGTAGTTTATAAATCGCAATGTTTGATTGAGGTAAACACCATCGCAAATAAGAGGATTTATTATTGCAATTTTTCCTCCTATTAACTATCGCGACAAACTAGCCGCGATAACAAACATTGGTCCTTCGGTCGGATATTAAATCAACCAGTGAATTTTCGTTGTTAGAAAGAAAAAACACATCATATCTTACTGGGGTCCATTCTCATTCACCGTTTGTAGGTCAGCAGCACTCCAGGTTAACAAATACCAAACAAAGGTCCAACAGGCTTCAACAACTAAAAAGGTCGGTAAAGCTCTTTCATATTGTAAAACCAAATCCTTTCATAATTATTCTTCTAATTCCTCTTTAAATAATTAGTTGTGATTGCTCGAACATTGATCAAGGACATTAATTATAAATCATCAAATTCGTAAATAATCAATTGCAATCATTGGCAATTATTGGTAGCTATTTTTAATTAATCGCAAACACTTTATTGGTAATTTGCAATAATTCACATTTATCGTTATTTGTAATTAATCGTAACAAATTTTATTCGTAACAAAATGAGTCAAGCACAACAGATTCAATTGCTGAAAACGCAACGTGCAAATGTAAAGCGATCGTTAACAATTTATGAAACGTTCCTTAAGAAATTTGATCCTGGAAAAGATTTAAAGAAAATAGCACTTCTTGCTCAAACGGCAGAAATATTTGATTCCATGGGTTTACTTGGTTCCATAACCAAAATTATACTACAGCATTTGTGAGCTTTAAACTTATCTTAGGACGAATCAGTACCACAAGAAATTTTTACTACTTGGGAAAAATACATAGATGAGCTTGCTTTAGTTAAAGAAATCAAAGTACCAAGTAACGTAATATTAGGCACAAGTAATCTAGAAATACAAAGGCATGGCTTTTCTGGTGCCAGTATAAAGGCATATGGGGCTTGTATATATATTAGATGTAAAATAATACTCCAGCCATTTATTAATGTGCAAAATCCAGGGTAGTTCCAATAAAAACTATTTCCTTACCTCGATTAGAGTTATGCGGTGCATTATCATTAGCTCATTTAGGCGAAACTATTTATAATAATTTAAAAACACCAAAGGACGCTATTTATTAGTGAAGAGGCTCCCAAATATGCTTAGCTTAGTTAAAATCTAGTAGCAAAATGTTGAAAACTTTTGTATCTCATTGCTTTGGAGAAATTAAACAAGTTACTAAGATTACTAATTCGAATTACGTTAAATCTGCAGAAAATCCCGCGGATTGTATATCGAGGGGACTGAATCCTAGAGATTTAATGAATAATTATATGTGGTAGCATGGCCCACAGTGCTTGCAACAAATAAAGGATAATTGGGGTATCGAACAAACAGCTGAGATAATACCAAATCAAGTGCCTGAATTTAAAGGTGAAATAATCGCTTTCAATGTTGTTATTCCTGAAACATCTTTTATTAATTCGTTAATATCAAAATCATCAAACTTCTCAAAAATTGTCCGAATCTTAGCCTACTGTATTCGTTTCGTAAATAATTTAAAGGTCAAGAAATTAGATTGCATTGTAGGTTTCTTGCAAGCTAAAGAAATTTCATTGACTATGCATTCATTGATAAAGGCGATTCAACTTGAGTTCTTTTTTTTTCAGATATCAATAATTTAATTAATGCAAGAAAACTAAATACAAAATCAAAATTATTAAGTTTAGCTCCCTTTCTTTATAAAAATAAATTATTAAGAGTAGGTGGTAGACTTCAAAACACTGACATACCATATGACCAGGCATCCATATTTACTTCGGGGTAGTTATAGAATAAGAAAATTAAAAATTAAACATAAACAGAAAAAACATTTACACCCAGGTATCCCTGGAACTATCAGCATAATACGACATAAATATTGGATTATTAATGCTCATAGTGTCGTTAAACAAGTCACTCCTAATTGTTTAATTTGTTTTAAACTGAACTCATCAAGCCTTCAGTCACAAATGGGCAATTTACCTTCAAATCGCGTCAAAAAATTAACCTTTCAATATTTCTTATAAAGGAATGAGGCAAACGATCAAAGAAATTTATAAAGGCTTACATTGCCGTATTTGTATGTTTTGCCATTAAAGCATTACATATAAAGGTGGTAGAGAATTGAACATCTAAAGCCTGTCTAAACGCCTAAAACGGGTTATGGCTCGGCGGGGAAAATCTCCCATTTATATTCAGATAATGCCACAAATTTTAAGGGCACTGATAATGAGCTAAAAATCCTTTACGATCATTTTCAAAATTAAAATGCAGCGGCAACCTTTTTAGCACAAGAAAACATAACTTGACATTTCATTTCGGCTCGGTGTTCTCATTGTGGAAGCCTCTTAGAGACTGCAATAAAATCAGTAAAAAATCATATGTTAAAAATCATACAAAACGCAAAATTAACGTTTATAGAATTAAATACGTTAGTTATTTAAATAGAGGGTATTTTAAACTTCCGTCCTCTAATTCCTCTATCCAATGACCCTAACGGTCACTTTTTCCTATCTCCGGCTCACTTTCTTATTGGCGATTCGCTGCTGACTAACAGAGAGCCTAACATTCAACATCAGAAGGTTAACACGCCATCAAGATGGAAATTTGTTGAAAAATTGTGATAACACTTCTGGTCCAGATGGCATAGGGAGTATTTGCACACATTACACCAAAGAGTTAAGTGGCAGCAACCTGATGCGAGTAACTTAATGATTGGTGTCTTGGTATTACTGCGAGAGGACAACCTACCTCCATTACAGTGGTCTACAGGTCGAATCGAGAAAATTCATCCCGGACAAGATGGCGTCATACGAGCAGCTACGATTCGTACATCTACCGGAACATGCAGACGCGTTGTCAAGCAGTTAAATTTTCTTCCCTTAGAAAACAAACATCATTGAAGCCAGCTGAGGTGGCTTCAAGGGCGGCGGCATGTTAATAAGTGAAAGCGTCCTAAGCACAAAAGCTTCGTGTTACCGATTATGTTTATTATTTTGGATTTAATGTCAATAAATTACCGTAGTTGTTATTTGTTCATAATCTCCTTCAGTGATACTTTATTACCTTTTAAATATTTTCTATTGTAAAGATATTTAACGGTGTAATTAGAGTTCTTCTCGGTGTACTCGAAATAATGTTGACCTACAGCACAAGTATTAACCCCACATCACCGAATAGCTTTTACATTAAAATATATTCATAGATTACATTAGCATTCCACCTTTCGAACTTGTCCAATATAGTTGTTAAGTTGTTTGCTTGTATACTGTTAGAAACAAATAAATACGAGGTTTCTAAGAAATTGAATAGTACCGAAAACGCATAGCGTTGAATTAGTACGTCCTACGATTCTCTACATGAAATATTTAATATACTTATTTGCCACTCCGTTAGAAAGTAAACTATTAGTTCCACATTTTGTCACAATAAAGCTAGTAATATTATGCAAGTGTGTGCTAAATTTTAGGAATCATAGTAATCGTAGTAATCTACGAATGTTATGACTGATTAAATGGGACTATATTGGGTTTTTACTATTTTTGAGTTTTTTCGTAAACAGAGAGGTCATCGAAAGCGAGTATCTGGGGAAATGTAATAACTTATACTACACTATCTAGTGGTATAATAAAAATAAAATCTACAATAAAAAAATATAAAATGTACGATTAAAAAAAAAGGCTCAGAGTTATCATTAATTTTGAGGAGCGCATATATGTATACAGACTAAGTGCGAATGGACATATGTCTGAGGTCGTCTTTCATGCGTAAATGGAAGATTTTACTGATTACAAGTATATTAAATATAACCACTTTTGTAAAAATTTGACTGATATATTGAATTTTTAAATTCGCCTTACGTTATGGAACACGTTTTAGTTTATCGTTTTATTTTGTTGTTCTAATCAATATGTAAAAGTATTTATAATTATACTATGTAGATGCAAACTCGGGTCTTACTAATTGCCTTTTTAGTTTTGAAGTTATACATTTAGTATTTCAAGTTAACAATGCCTTCCAAATAATTACGTCTGTATACAGAAACATCTAGCACAAAAATTCAAAGATAAAATTGAATTGCCGTTCTAGTATTTTAATTTCATATTTTAAGAGAGAGTTCTCGGTTGACTTTTCTAGAATAAAAACATGCCGATCGCCGTTGTCTTATCTCTGAGGGTCGGCCGGGGTGATTACGGACTAGTGCAGACGGCTGATATCACAGCTGCTCACGCATAGTGTTAATTAGTTTTATAATAATTTTTAAAAATTCGTTTAAACCATCGTTTATTTATTAAAGACATCCATGCAGTGAAATGTTTCCAGCCGGGAATATACCCGGCCCATCCAACAATTATACAAACAACTGGAATAAATTACAACCGATGTCCACAATGCAAAGCCAATTTCAACCACCATCAATCTATCTAGGTCAGCTAAGTCAAACACAATCAAATCATCAATCATTTCAAATGTTTCAAAACCAAGCACCTCAACTTTACCAGCAATACCAAAACCAATCTCCTTTTCCTAACACAACTAACTTTAACAACACTTATCCAGCAACACCATTCATACAATCTTCACAAACTAGCCACAATAGCGAAACCGACGATGACGAAACAATGATAACAAACCAAGAGGACAGTAATAAAAAACACTCATGGCAAACTATTACTAAGAATAGAAAACGAATGCGACTAACACAAACTGTCGAAAACGCTCCCGCAATAAACACGGCAAATATATTTCAAGTATTCAATGAACATGAAGAAAATAACAACCTAAATGATAACAGTGAAACCCAAACAAAATCTCAACTACCGAACCATAACCCCCCACCAGTGTATATTTACGGTGTTACAGACTTTAAAGCCATGACTGATAACCTAAACAAAGTCATTGAAGAAGAAAGATTCTACTCTAAAGCGTTATCATACAGCACAGTTAAGATAAATACCAATACTATCGACGCATACAGAGAACTAATCTCACATTTACAAGAAGAAAACATAGTCCATCACACCTATCAAATCAAAGAAGAACGCGCCTACCGGGTGGTCATACGAGACCTTCATCATTCATTTAATACCCAAGACATAAAGATTGAGCTTCAAGAATTAGGTCACTCGGTAAGGAACATCATGAATATCAGGCATAGAGTAACTAAACAACCGTTGCCAATGTTTTTCATCGACCTCGAACCAAAACCAAATAATAAAGAAATCTACAAAGTCGAGTTTTTACAAAATTCAAAAATAAGAGTAGACGCACCGCGCATTAAAAACAATATAGTACAATGTACACGATGTCAAGCCTATGGACACTCCAAAACATACTGCAGCAAGCCCTACTACTGCGTAAAATGTGGACAACAACATGATAGCAAAACCTGCAGCAAATCTAAGAATACTCCTGCTACGTGTGCTTTGTGCGGCGGCAATCAACCCGCCAATTATAAAGGATGCACGGTCTATAGAGACTTAAAAACTCGAAACATATCTAAGCAACCCATTATAAAAACAACAAATAAAATAAACCCAGTAATAAGTTTACCAACTAGCCAACAAATCTTACAAAATCCCTCTCAGAGGTACACAAGTTATTCACAAGGAGCTGCAAGAAAAACTGACAATAATGACGAGATAGCCGATAAATTAAACACCTTCTTAAACGAATTCAAAAATATGTTCACTCAATTATTAAATCAGAACAGCATGATTTTATCTATGCTTTCCGCAGTCATTAATAAAGTAACCCAATAATGGCTACTTCGATAAGAATAGCGGAATGGAATTCAAACGGGCTGAAAAACCATATTCACGAAGTCACTCTATTTTTAATTATCAATAAAATCGACGTTCTGCTGATAGCGGAGAGCCATTGTACACTAAATACAGTTATAAAAATTTCATATTACTCTATATATTACGGAAATCACCCGGACGGAACTGCCCACGCAGGCTCAGCAATCATAATCAGAACAGCAACAGACCACTATCCGCTACCACCCTATACAACTAACAAAATCCAAAGCGCTTTGATAAAAATAAATTTATTCCCCTGGCCATTAATTGTCGGAGCCATCTACTGTCCCCCTAGGCACACCATTTCAATTGAAGAATATCAACAATTTCTACTATCAATAGGACCCCACTTCCTTGTAGCAGGTGACTGGAATGCCAAACACACTACCTAAGGATCCAAACATCCAAAGGACGAGCACTCTTTAAAACCATACAGCAACATAATCTAAAATATATATCTACCGGCGAACCGACCTATTGGCCGTCAGATTTAAATAAAATTCCCGACCTGCTTGACTTCGCAGTTACCAGAGATATTCCTGATGTGTACAGTAAAATTGAAAGCAGCTTTGATTTATTTTCAGACCACAGTGCAATAATAATTACTTTGAGTACAAATGTTATTTATAAAACCCCAATACCAAAACTTTGTACAGCTGAAACTGATTGGGAGCAATTCCAACCCCACATCAACTGTAATATAAGCTTAGCCCACAAAATGCATACTCCAAACGAAGTTGATGAAACCGTGGAATACCTCACAAACCTAATCCAAAAGGCATCCTGGGAAGCTACACTGACTGAACACAAAAATGATTCAGTAACATATAACATACCTCTACATATCAGGCAGCTCGTCGTAGAAAAGCACAGAGCTCGTGGAAAATGGCAAAGGACCAGAAACCCTCGAGACAAGAACATCTTAAATAATTTAACCCACCGTCTTCACGAAGCTCTACATGAAAACAGAAATACAACATTCGGGCATTACATCTCTAGCCTATCTCCAGTAGATTATTCTATCTGGAAAGCTACAAAATATTCAAGAGACCTACTACTCTAGTTCCACCACTAAGAAAACCTGACCATTAAACGAAGAAAAAGCACACACCTTCGGAGTACACCTTGCCCAAGTCTTCACACCACTGACATCTAATGACCAAAACTTTGATGCAGAAATAGAAGAATATTTATGCGCGCCTGGCCGATTATCGCTAGCCGTGAGTCCCTTTTCACCAGCAGAAGTATATAGGGAAATTAAGTTAACCAGCTCGTATAAAGCCCCGGGCTACGACCTTGTAGTAGGGGAAGTACTAAAACACCTTCCGAAAAAAGCAGTAGTACTCATCACAACGATTTTTAATCGCATGCTTGCCATTTCTCTCTTCGCTACTCAGTAGAAATACGCTAAAATAATCATGATTGCTAAACCTGGAACACCTCCACATGAAACCACCTCATATCGGCCGATAAGTCTGTTGCCACTATTATCAAAATTATTTGAAAGATTACTGCTATACATAATCAAGGAAATAACACAACAAAGAAAATCTGGAAGGGAAGAATATGTGTGCGTCAGTATTTTTAGATGTGCACCAGGCTTTCGACAAGGTATGGCACACAGGACTACTATATAAAATAAAAAAAAAATTACCTCATCAAATTTATCTTCTCTTAAAATCCTACTTAAATGAACGACACTTCCAGGTTCAAGTTGACAACTCACTATCATCCTACCACTCCCTTAACTCTGGAGTTCCACAAGGCAGTGTCCTTGGGCCCTTTTTGTACCTCCTGTATACCGAAGATGTTCCCACTACAGACACTACCTTAATTGCCATCTTTGCAGATGATACTGTCATATTGTCATCTGATACTAATCCTAACCGGGCATCCGAGAAGTTGCAACTACACCTAAACCTCCTACAAACTTGACTAGATCCCTGGAGAATCAAAGTAGATAGTCAAAAATCCACCCAAATCGCATTCACTACAAAACGCTCCACCTGTCCACAAGTTACTATTTATAATCACCCCATTCCCATAAAAACTAAGGTTAAATACCTCGGATTTCATCTTGACCAAAAGCTGATATGGAAACCCCATATAAAAGCCAAACGCCAGCAACTAAATTTGAAAACAAAAAATTTATATTGGCTCATCGGGCGTAAATCGCAACTAAGCATCGAAAATAAAATTTTACTGTATAAAACCATCTTAATGCCTGTATGGACCTACGGAATCGAGCTCTGGGGATGTAGCAAACCCTCCAATACCGATATTCTACAGTCCTTTCAGTCGAAGACTATACGTACTCTGGCAAACGCTCAATGGTTCATCAGTAACCAAACTCTGTACCACGATCTAAGAATTCCCTTCATCAAAGATGTCATCAAAACTTCAACTCGCATTAGCCGAGACCGCACATTGAATCACACCAATCAACTCATCGCCAACCTCTACAACCTCCAACCCGCAAATCGGAGACTCAAAAGGCAGTGGCCTGAAGATCTCGTCGAGTGAATCTTGGAGACCCATCAGTGGATGGAACCCAACTCATGGCATTTAGCAAACCGTCAGATTATTTACTTATTACTCTGTAGACGGAGTAGATTGTAAATTTGCAATAAATTCAATAAAAAAAAATATTTTAAGAAATAATTTATGATATTTGTTGAAAATATGAATTTCCTCAAGTCTTATTAACAAAATAGCAGTTATCATAGAAATGTGATACAGCAATTTTACCTAGTCAAAATATCATTTAAAGCTATGAGTTACAATTACTTCAAAAAATATTCAATAAAATCTATTGTTAAATAGGGAAAAGTTTTCCAGTTTGGCACCTTCCATACGATATAAATTAATGAGTTCAGTTTTGACTAATTCTTATTAGTTTGTTTGCCCTAAAACATCCTTATTACCTGTAATATAAGCGGCTGCTATTATATTACGGTCGTAATGTAATGAAACACGCCGAGGCAACCTCGGGTACTCTAAAACGGGAAAAAGCTATCGCTGCAGCTCTTGTTTATTAGCAAACAATTAGATGAACCTAAAAGGTTGCATGTAGTTGATGCACTACAACATTACTTGATTATCTTTTTTTGTAGATCCCTTTGTAGCTTGACTTTCAGAAATTGCATTGTGCTTTTGTATGGAAACGTAATACTAGAAGCCGCTCCAAAGCGTTACCTTAAATATTTAAATAAATTTTACTTTTATTTTTGGAAAAGTAGTTGGTTATATACATTTTCGTTATTTCTATATTTTGTAACATTTTTTGCGGTATAACAGTTACAATTTCTTTTTAATTGTAATTAAGATATGTTTTATTTATAGAAGAATTCATAAATAAATAAATATATATTTATATAAATATAAATTTATTCAGGAATAATCATAAATAGAATATTATTATTTAGTTAAAGCAGTATACAGGGTGTTTTAAGAAAATCATCCATTTTAAAATGTTTACATTATAACGAACATAATGAACAAAGTAATGATAAGATTAAATTTACATTACAAGGCTAATCTGAAAGTTTTTTACATACCAAATCATAGGTGCTCAATATGCCCCTCTTGGGATGCACGGCGTATGGTAGCCAAATTCGTCCAAAACCTTTGCGAGAATACCTGGATCCACTGCTGCTATTATGCGGTTTTGCAGTTCGACTGCTGTAGTTGGAAGATGAGGCACATAAACGTAGTATGTTATGAATCCTCACAAGAAAAAATCTCTCAGAGTGAGATTCGGTGACCTTGGAAGCCAGTGATGTAAAGCTGAATATTAGGTCTCTAACTGTGAGAAAAAGCCAGTTTTGAAGCATATCTAGATATGTAATTTTCTTAACAGTGTTTTCTAAAAAGAAAAAAGACCGTGCACCTTTTCCCAAGGAATTTTACAAAAACATTAAGTTTAGAAGAGTCTCTCTCATTCTGTACAATGTTGTGTTACAACATTGTCATTTTCTACCACCTTGTCGAGAATGAATTCACACAACTCCACACGTTGTTGTTTGTCACCTGCATGCAGAGCTTGCATTAATTGTGTCATATACGGTTTTACAATCATACGTCGCCGCAAAACACGTCAGACAGACGTTGAGGAAATTTTTAGTTCTCTACCGGCACGGCGAGTGGATTTTGGGGGCTACGTGCGAAACTCACCTGGCGTATGTTCTGCCATCTTAGCCTTTACGACGTCAAAATGATGTTAGTTTTGTCGTATTGAGTTAAAGTGTGTTTCATATTTATTGCATATGGGTTATTTTAAAAGTAAACGGAAAAAATAATTAAATAAAATAAAATTTAGTTAGTAATTTGTTAATGCATGGTTCTGTGTGGTTGGTAACTAAAAATTAAAATAATTGCGCAGCAAACTATACAAATAAACCCATGTTTCTGCCAAAAAACCTTTTTTTGAACCGCACCATCTTTATTCCATAGTTCTAACAAACCTTAATTGGTTCGACTCGCTATTCTCACTCCTTTATGGCCAAAGTTCGAAAACATTTTTCTGGATCGAAAATTGAGAAAGATAGTAAGCTGCACTTTTTGTCGTTCGATAGCCTGAAACGTTAGCTAAATGACGTTACCGGTACGAACGGAAAAAATACGTGGTGCGTCAGAAATAGACTTTAACAAAACTCTAAAACATTTTGAGTCAGCTACCATCGTAAATGTGCAGGAACGTTTCTGGATTTTGATATGTTGTAGATATCTCGAGGAAGAACATATATGGAAAGCAAAATCTATTTTGCAGATGTAAACTAAAATGCAGCCCTATATATTAGAATTTAAAAACGCCGAATAATCTAGGCATTCCCCCTCTCGTCCTCCGTAAAAAATGTAGTTAATTTTGGATTTTTTCTATATTTTTAAAACGGAAACAGATAGAAAATTGGTTTTTTAATCATATTATAGTACTTAAAAGAAAAACTTTTTAGTAAATTTTTTATCTTATATATATATATGGTGACCGAAAAAAGTACATTTCAGAAATTCTGAGTGATGAGCTACTGCGACAGTTCTGTAGTTAAGATCGTTGTTCCTCTGTTCGAGAAACGATGCAAGCGAGTTCGAATCTCGTTCAACTCATGGATGTATATAACGTCGTAGTTTTAAGTTAAAATTAAGAACGTATGAGTAGGCGCAATAAGCTATAAAGCTTAATAATAAACCATAATAACCATGAGTTTATTTACTCCATAGCAATGATAGGATCAGAAAATTCCCAATTACAAAAAATTATATTTTTTTGACTACTCCTTTGACCAGTTTTCACGAGTTAAAGATAAAAAAACGTACCTTACTAGGACTAGCTACCCCTTGATCAAAATCTGATCTACATATATTTTGGCATCAATCGAGAGCTAAGATTGACAAGAATTAAGTACCACATTTTCAGAAACGAGTGGTCGGGCAATCGATAGATATTTTAAGAAAACATTTTTTTAAGATGTTAAAAACCACGCGATGATGTTTAGTAGGCTATTGTAGCCATTTAGAAAAAAATTTAATAATTGATCCTCGTCAATATTGGTTCTCGATTGACACCAAATTTATACAGATCAGACTTTGATAAAGATGTAATCAGTCTTAGTTAGTTATTTGGACGTCACCGATTATGTCACCATTATTCATGTATTTTTTTGCTAAAATTTGCCAAATACCATCCAACAAATTTTCTATATAATATCCAGGGTGTTTGAAACAGTTCTAGATAGATATATAAGACTTATATTGTATATTTTATCTAATATAGCATATCTCATATATTAGTTTATAGAAATTCAGGTACAGAGTGCGTCGAAAACTCAATAAATTAAATCTTATTTTCTACAATTATTTATGTTTTACATCCTCTAGAAAACCATTTTCTTCATTGCTTATACCTAACTCTTAGTGAATATCGACCTTCTTTATAGAGAAGAATTACAAACATTCAGGGTTGGTACACTCCTATGTAAGTACTGCCTGTCGTGGAGAGATGCTGGACCAACTAATGGAGGTCCAGATGGAAGAATATAAAAAAATCTTTTTAATCCAAAAAGTGTTAATTTGGGCAAGTTGATTCGAATGTGAAACTGAAAGCTGCTTTTACTTATATAGAAAAAAATAATGAAACATATTGGTTGATTTTTTACAGCTATTACAGGACCATTTATGCACTGCTTATACTCTTAACTTAAATTAATCTTTTGTAAAAAGGAATTACAAACTTTCACGGTCCCACGCAAATAGTATTTGTCTTAAAGAAATGTTCGACTGGCATATAGAGGCTAAGATGGAAGAATACGAAAAAACTTTTGGAATCCAAAAAGCGTTTCGATAATGCAATAAATTATGAACTAGTAAAATTAGGTTGCAAATAACGAAACAACTAGTCGAGCTGTTGGGGTACCGCTTATAATCGCATCACTGTAAATACTATATGTTGTACAAGCTAATTATTCTTCCAATTGAATCATCGTAACAACTTTTATATTTATTTTGCATCTATCCACATTTTTGATATATTTAATAATATCACCAATTATGAAAAATATTTGTTTAGCACTAAACAATTACGTATCTTTACCGAAAATAATTCTCAACTACTGAATAATTCAACATCCACATTGCATAATTTTTTAAAAAAGATTCTTCTTTTCAATAGCGTCAATTACAAAAAACAATTCGTTCCAAAAGTGAAGAAATAATTTACAAGTGACATGTTCGATGTTATTTATTTATATCGTACATCCATTATTAACAGAAAAATAAAAAATAACTTACTAATTAACAAAAATTTATTATTGATGTCAAGTTGAGAGACACTGCATTTTCTAACTTGGAGGACCAATTTGCATTACCTTATATTGCGGTTTGACAGATTCTTTAATCAAATTACTATAAATGTGATAGTCACCGTGACAGTATAAACACTATTTTACTTATAGTCACCAACCATAGAGGCTGCATTAAAATATTATTAATTACTCAGTGGTAGTCAGCAATATTCGCATACTTCTATTCGATTTCTCTAATATTTGAATGGTGAATTGCCTCTAGCCGACTAATTACAGAAAAACGTATGTTGTTTCAAAATCACCCTTTATTGTGGCGCAGACATAAAATTGTAAACACTCTGTACAAGACGTGCTGGTTTCTGTTTCCTCAAAATTTTACTTTTTTCATTTTATGTAACAATTTTTATGTTACTATCTTCATCTTTTATTTTCTTATAATAATATATAATTCTTCATATGTGTATTTTAAGCCGGTTACACCACTTTAAAGATTTATGATTTACAACACGACAAAACTATATTATTTTTAATATAATAGCAAATAGTCAAATTGTCTTTGGTAAATTGAAATAGAGATAAGACAAGCTCACATAATTTGTTGATGGTGATTTGGTGATTATAATTAGTGGTAATTCGTGTCAAATTAAATGGTAATTAAGTAAAAATAAAATGGTAGTTAATATATTTAAAAAGATGACCTAGTAATAATGTAGCAAAATAAGTTATCTGGTATCTCAAAAGCGAAATAGGTATTAGAGAATCAAAATGCCCCGAAGCGTAGAACAAAGCAAAATGGGGCGGCTAAAAGCTGCGCTCGCAAACTTTGTGGTCAAATTCTAAACATATGGCAAATGATGATAAAAAAGGATTTGAGCAAGTACCGAGGCACTATAAGTGACTATAAATCAAAAAATTCAAATGTTCAGGAAAGTGTTTGACATGGCAGGTAACCTGTTCCTGTCGGCTCAAAAATAAGTTTTATGGTCCAATATGTACATTAAAACAGTACAAAAAACTGAATTGAAGGGATAAGAAGGCACAAAATCAACGAAATCGTCCATAGTTGACCCATTGAACTATTATGGAACATAAGTTAAAGAATACCTTAAGGGCCTTAGGAATTTTAAGAAAAAACAAACTTCAACACCAAATTGCCTAAGAGACTGTGTAAGACTCGGTGAGCCGCACTAATTATTGAACTTTGAGGTCACATTGCTTTGAAATATATTAAAATAAAGATGATGCTGGACATCTGAGACTACACTTTCCGTTTTTAAGTATTTAATGCTAATAATTAAGAGAACTAGCAAACGCCTCCTTGTGGGGGCCACACCACTTATAATTTTGCCTTAAAAAAATTACTAATTAAAATTTTTATTCAATTACTTTTTCGGTTCAATTCTCCAACCCAAAAACGATGTGACAAAGCAAACGTCATTTTGACGTCTTAAAAATTAGCTTGACAGTACGTACCTAATTATTTTATGTACTCCTTGCAGAAGACAACCTTAAAAAAATATTTGATTTTTAAATTTCGATCTTGTTTAGATGAGCCTTTTATGTAATTAAAAACTTTTTACGAAACACGTGTCAACTCATTTTCGATAGAGTACACTTTTATATGATCAAACTTGATTTCAATTCAAATGTTCGGACAACAGACGGACAAACAGCTGTTATTATATATAATATAGATTATTGGTATGGTAAAAATGTCAATATATCAAAACACTGGAAATAATGCCAAAACATCCTCTGCAGTAAATCAACAGAGTTCTAATTGATAGAATTAAACAAAGATTTAAAACGATTAAAAATCAAATCTTTGCAAGACCTGATAATAGTAGTAAATTTATAGAAACATTTATTTTTCACAATATTTGTGATACTTAAAGACAAGTAATAGCAAGCGTTAATTATCCAGAAGAAGTATTATTAACTATTAAAGTGATGCTGAAGGGGAACTTTGTGTTCGTTGTTAAAGTAAGTCCGGATAAACTATTAACTTGTAAAGTTTGATTTATATCCAATCAAAGTACGTTAACTACAACATCGGTAATAGCACTGAAGCAAGGTTTGTAGTGGTATAATCAATATCGTTCATACTTTGTTTTTAATACTGTAGGAGCACAAATGTATCTTACTTTTAAATTCCATATTTAGAATTGGTGGTAGTTCTATTACTAAATCAACCGAGACCATAACGGTCCGGGTTATTTCTGGACCCGCTTTAGAAAAATTGTCGCCTACTTATTAGGCCTTACGTCTTACACCTTACGGGTGTAAAAGTATAAATAGCATCTCTTTCTCAGTATTAGTCGACGCTATGAATAAATATTAAATTATTTGAGTATTATGTAACAGCCACTTTAATTGCTTTAAAAGACACGAAAAATTAAAAAAATTAGCTCGGATCTCTATTTTTGTTGTGTATTAGAACCAATTTGAAGTCCAAAATTCTTGTGTCCTTTTATCTTCAACAGGATGATGCACTTATGCCCAAAAATCTTGCTTTGAACAAATTGAATATTTTCTAATTTTTTCTTGCTAAAGAATTCGGTATGGTTTGTGTATTTAGAATTTGAGCAAAAAGATACGTAGAAGTCATTGCATGTTGGGAAAACTTTAGTGTGGTATAAAAATGTTATAGAAATTAATGGTACACTTTAAAAGTTTGGCATTTGGGCAGGATTGATAAGCTTCTAATAGCTTACTTACAGCATTTATCTTTCGTGTTTACTCAATAGCTTTCCATACCTCCATGCCATAGAAAATTTAATAGAAATTGTTAAACCGTTTATAATTTATGTGTGGAAACGAAATTTTTAATTTGAATGTATATGAGCAAACTAATAAAATAATATTCTAAATGGACTTTCGTTCTCTGCGTTTTCTGTTTATCCGAATTATTTGCACATTAATACAATGCAGGTCCACTTTTGACATCATCAGTATGTGCATTTTAATAACTATTCATTTTGACCTCGTCTGTCTTAGATTATAACATTCACCTTAAGATTTGGGATTAGAGCATTCGTAGTTATCATTTAAAGCAAAGGCACTTTTAAAATTTGCAGACTTTTTCATTTTTGGGAAATGATGTATTAAGCAAGCAAAATAAAATAGACCAAAGTGGGCAGACGAAAACAGTAAAAAGACGTGTCAGAGAAATTGGTTGAGTTTTGTATAATTATACATCTTCAATTGGTGGGTTTGTCAGGTAGAACAGATTCGCGATTTGATTGAGATTTATCGTTAAAAACTAAGAATGTATTGTGTGACTGAAGAACAAGGATATGAATAATTATTTAAGGTTTGAATTAAAATAGAGGCAAAATAATCAACAATTTTGACGCATAAAAGAGATTAGGTTAAGATTACAACACGTGAAATTGAGGTTGTAAAATTATTTGCGAATTTACCAATTCGCACACAAATCTATGAAGAGAAAGTTAAATAAATTACTCGGGTATTGGATTTCCAGAAAAGTGACATTAATTAAAAGTTATTAAAAATAAAGAAGACAAGATATAAGAATTGAAAAGAATAATGAAAATAACATAAAACTATATAGATACATCAAAAGACAAAATATAAAAAGAAATACAGCAAATATAAGTAGAATATAGTAGAAAAATCATTTTAAGGAAATACTAACAGACATTAATAAGATGACAAAAGAAGAAAAGAAGAGAATTTAAAAAACAATACAGAAAATGAAGAATTCGGCATGCCCACGAAATAATTGGATATACCTACACAAATAAAAACCATTATAAAAGAAGGAGATACAGTAAAGACTATAAAAGTGCAAAGACTTCGCTGGTACGGACATATCAGAAGGATGGGAGATAACAAAGAAGTGAAAAAAATTACAATTTGGAGACCACATGTCAGCAGAGGAAGAGGCAGACCGAAAAGCAGGAGGGAAGATCAAGTACTAGAAGATATAAAGAAGTGGGAGATACAAACAAGGAGGGAAAAGACGCAGGACCGAGATACGTGGAAGAAAATAACGGAGGAAACAAAGACAAACAACAGGTTACAATAAGGCAAGAATGGAAGAATGTGGACTAACTCACCACAAGAAACGAGTTTCTAGAGTTCAAACGAGATGAGCGACTACAATTCCTAAAGTAATGTACAGCTACGTATATATATATATAGTATTCAAATAGGTTTTCCTAATTAACTATTTGTAAACACCTTAGTTCGTGGGTTAAACCGCGTCTTATTTGAGACAATTCTCGACGATTCGGCATCGGCTTTGATGCCATTTTCAAGTTTAGCTTTTTATTCGGGGCTTCAATCTGCCTACTTCCCGGGAGAGCTATGAGGCTTTGAGTAAGACTGACCTTTCGTGTGTCCTGCTTTGTCATTTATAGGGCTAGCAGTGAAAGTTTGGCGGGAGATGCATTGAGTTGGGAAAAGTTTGTTGGATTAAGAGTATTGCGTAATTGACGGTGCGAGGTAATAAGAGATTTCCATATGACGGGTAAACGTAGGCTCTTGTGTTCAGGTATTGTGGGCATTTTTCTATTTCAATTGCTTCGCGAACAATCCTGCTAGTGAAATGGAAAATAGGAGCAATGGTTTTAGCCTGCAGGGAGGAGGTTAAGGCTTTTGTCTCAAAATCGGTCACAAAAAGGTTAGCGATGACAGGTAAAAGTGGTGAACCCATGGAAGCACCATTAGTTTGGCGGTAAAATTTATTTTGTAAGGTAAAGTAAGTATTGGATAGGCAATGGTTTATTAGGGAGAGGATATTGTTATTTATATTGTAGGTTGACTTTAATAACTTTAGGGTATCAGGAATTGGGATATTTGTAAACAAAGAAACGACATCAAAGCTGACCATGATGTAACCTTTGCGTATAGGGAAGGTTTTTAGTATTTCTAGGAAATGGTAGGAGTTTCGAACGTAGGATGATGCTTGCTCTGTAAAAAGTTGCACTTGTAGGTGGAAGAACCTAAAGCACTAATTATGGGGCGTAAGGGAATGTTCTCTTTATGCGAGACCATACAATTTAGAAATTCTGGAGGATTTTTCTCGGGGTATGAAGAATTTCTTGGTATCAGATGATAGATTGGAATTAGTAATGAGAGTTGTTGGGATTATTGGCTATATGGCGATAATCAAAGGATTTAAGTAAATTGTGCATCTTACCTACGTAGTCTGCTGTGTTTAGGATCACTGCAGCGTTGCGCTTATCTGCCTGTAAAATTGTAATATTATTATTTTCTTTTAGAGCTTTTAAGGCACGTAATTCGGAGGCTTTGATATTTGGTTTTAGTAGTTCCCCAATCCAATGCATCTCCCGCTAAACAACATACCCGCCAAACTTTTACTTCTAGCTCTATAAATAACAAAGCAGGTAACACGAAAAGTCTGTCTGCTCTCCTTGGGGAGTAGGCAGATTGGAACTTCGAGTGAAGAGCTAAACTCTTGAAAATGGCATGCCGAAACGTCGACAGTTCTCTCAAATACGATGCGGTTCAACCCGTTTAAATAATGAAAATTATTTTTTAGGATAATTTTAATAACACACAATTAATATAAGATGTCTTCTTACAAATGTATCTTCATCGTCCAGTATCTTGTCGCATTTAAACACGTTTTAACAAAATGAAATTTGAAAACACTTATTTTACGAAACTGTATGCAAAACAATGCGCACGTTTTAATTATTTGTTTTTGATGTACAATCTAGATTTCAGTGCTTAACTGTAATACATCACATAAAAATATTTTTATTGAATAGTTGAATTTAAAAATATTTTTTAATTTTGAGAAATTTGGAATTTTGGTAATTTTATTCAAATGCTAGTAGTGGCATAAAACAAAAATTTAAATGACGCATTGCCAACTCTTGCCAATCACGCCAGTTCTTGCCTTCCTTCCTGTATGTTTGTGTTGCTATCATGTTGCGCCGGCGTCACTTTCGCCTTGGCTACCTTTATATATAGTTAGGGGGAGCCCACCTTCCTTACTACATTTTCCGCCAACAGTTCCGCCATTGCAATAGTTGCGTCATGATATCGGTTTACATCATGCCAGTTTTTTTGATCGGCGTGCTTCTCTTCATCGTGTTACAAATTACTAGTAAGTAAATACCATTCATATTCTGCAATTGTTGCTTACAAAATTTAATTATTTTGCGTCAATAGTTAACTCGTATGACATTACTGGTGTAGACCGCAAGCACAGCTTTTAATGCAACTTTCCAACAATGAGTTGCTTCTTGAGACGACTGATTTATTTTGACACAGAAAATAACTAAAACAGTAACATTTTTAGCAAGAAATATTTTGCTTTTTCGAAATATAATCATTCATAAGAGTTTAAATTATTATAAATAATATTCTGAAAAATTACGAGCATCGTATGTACAAAAAATAGAAAATCAGTGTAACGTTTATGGGATTTAACCACCAATCGGGGAAAAATTGTTTCATTTTAATTATGAAGAAGGTATCATAATCTAAAAATTGTATCTCTGTTGCGAATAAGTCTGTTTTAATAACATTTGCTTAAGCACCTTTCCGGTAAAAGCTGTAGCTAGCATGCAAATTGGCAATAACATAACACATTATGTCGAGCTGAAAGTTCGTAAAAATGTATTTAACAATATTTTTAATATCTACATACATCGGGGGTTTTTAAAAATCTTTTTTAAGTATCATTTATTGCCAGATCAACAATAATTTGTTATACATGGCATAGGTAAAAGATTTTGTGACATATTAATAACTTAAACTATACATTAGGACATTGTGCGTCAGAGTAATAAGCGCAGTAAGTTAACATTTTGTTTAATTGTCTTGGTTGCTAGAACTAGGTCCTGGGGTATTTTTTGTCTGAACCTTGAATTGAGTGTTTGTTTTGAAGTTCCACACCACTACAGACACTTGCGCTTGAGATTAATTTTTCCGCACAATTCTTGATATATTTGTCAATGGGTAAGGTGCCGAGTTCTTCGTGGAGTTGGGTATTTCTAACGCTGTGTTAACTATAATTCTTAGAATCTTATTTTGGAGGTGCTGTATCTTCAGTATGTTGATGTTGCACCAGATCGGTGATCCATATAGGGCAAGAGATCGAATTAGGGTTTTGTATAGTGTTGCGCAAATTATTTTTAGTGTGGACTTCCGACTAATCAGCGGATATAGTTGTCTTAGCCTAATGTATCTTTTGGTAAGCTTCTGATTTATGTGATACTCCCACCTTAGGTATCAAGGTATATTCCCAGAAATTTGACAGCGCTGTCTTTAGGGTTCCAGGGTATTTCCTTGTTCCCTATTTGTATACAAGGAGGATTGTTGATCCTTTTCAGCATAAAGATTTTGGTTTGGTATTCGTCAGGGTTTATTCTGATGTTCCAGGTTTTGAACCAAGTTAAAAGTTTGTCAGTTGCGGTCTGTAATTTGGTGATTCCTTCATTAAAGTTATCGGTTTGTGTGAACATGGACATGTCATTTGCAAAGGTTGCTATTATTGCACCAGACTCTGGCAGGTCGGTTAAAGATATGTTAGAGGATATTAAAGAGGATCGGCCCCAAGATGCTGCTCTGTGAGACTCCGGCTCGAATCTTGGTGGTTTCGGACAGGGTTATGTTGATTTTTACTGCAAATATTCTATTGTCTAGGAAGGAAAATATGATTGCATTTTAATATCTAAGATTTCCTTCTTGAGGTCTTTTATCCATACCCTGTCGAATGCCTGCGTGACATCGAGGAAGAATGGTACCGTGTATTGTTTTTTGTTAAAACCTCGTTGGATAAGCTTACTTATTCTTTGAAGCTGTTGACTTGCTGAGTAGCTTTTCCTGAAGCCAAATTTGTATTTTGGTATTGTGTTTTGATATTCAATATGCTTTAATAGTCGACTATGGATTACTTTTTCGATAAGCTTGGAATGTGATATCAGTAAGCTAATGAATCTATAACTGTTTAGTTTCTTTTTGTTCGTATCCGGTTTTGGGAACATTACGAACTGTGCCTGCTTCCAGGTCTGTGGAAAGTAGCTCAGTCTTATGCAGGCGTTGAATGTGGAGCTTAAGTAAGCTATTGTCTCCTTTGTAAAGTGTTTGGGAATTTAATTTGTGATTAAGTCATGACCGGGAGGTTTTTTTGTCTGAGAAATTCTGTATGATGTTAGTGAGATCGTTAGGCTAGATTGATTGAATACAGTCTAGAATAGGTGCTCTTCTTTCTATTTTATTGATAATTTGTTATTTATGAACAGGCGTACAAGTGATTACAAGGGTGAAATTACTTTTAAGATGACTGACGAAGCCAGCTACTTTTTCTAGGTCTGAGGTGTAAGTTATATTATTGATTTCGGAAGATAGGGAGGCAGTTCTTCTTTTTGATTTAGTATTTTCCTTGTGGTTATCCATAGGCCCCAGTTTCCTGTGCTAAAGTCGGCTATGTGCTTTTGGTACGCGTTAATTCTTAAGGTATCTAGCTCTAGTTTGATTCGGTGGGTTATGTTATTTAATCTGTTTTTGAGTTGGAGATTCTTGGTTCTTTACATTTCCGTCGAAGTTGGCTTTTTGTTTTAATTAGATCAATAACGTATTTTGGAGGGCTATGATCAGTTTGGTAAACTCTTCTGGGGGTTGTTGCAATGGCAAGTTTCGCACTTTTCTCTGTTCTTGAGGTGAAATAATTTATGAGTACGTCGATGTCTTCCTTTGTTTGAAAACTTGTTGGCCAGTGAAGTTTACTATTTATCTGGTCTTTGAAGATGTTCCAGTTTATTTTGCCAATGATCAGTTTGGGAATGAGTTGCTTGATGGTTGATGCATTCATGAATGATACCAAAACAGGGAGGTGTTCCAAATTTAGTTCGGTTATGACTCTTTCGAAAATTTGTTTATTGAAGTTTTTCTGGAGGACTATGTCAAGTATATCAGGGTGGTGATCAAACCGACACGGGAAATAGGTGTAGTCATTAAGTGCTAGGATTAGGAATAAATTATTTGTAGCTAGATTTTTTAGTTTATTGCCTTCGGGGTTTTAAGTTCTACAAACCCACAAAGTATTTTTGAAATTTAGGTCGCCAAGGAATAGCGTTGGTTCGGATGTGTCAAAAACTCTAATGGTTTCTTTCTCAACTATTTTCATGTTATGCTGTCTGTAACGGCTGGTTATTGTAATAATGCTTTGATCATTGACTTTGACATTAGTTGCTATCAGCTCTATTTTTAAATTGCGAATTTTGGGGAATGCTGAATGCACGTATTTGTTTTTGATGAGTATCGCCACTCCACCGGCTGCTACTCTGGAGTTTCGATTTTTACGATGTATGTTATAGCTTGATATTCAGAGTTTGATCGTCTGGTCTAGTTGTGTTTCTGTTATGCAAGCTAAATCTACGTCATATCTTGCTAGAAAGCTAATAAATAGAGAGCGGTGGTTGGCGATGTCATTAGCATTCCAATTGAGGACGGTTAAGTATTGTATCGCTTCCCTTCGCTTATGGTCCATTGATAAGCATTGGTAGGAGAGTGTTGATAAAGAAGATTTTGATTTGACTGGGGTATGGCGTAATGAGGTTAAGTAAAGTTTGGATTAGGTTATTTGGTATTGAAGGTGTGTCTGATGAGGTAGTAGTATTTTTTGGGATTAAGTCACTTTTGAATTTGTCTGCGTGTTTACGTACGAGTTTGTTGGTTGAGTTCTTTTGTGTTATTTAGCAGCTCACTATGGTGAGGACAGCCGAGATAATTTGCGCTATGATTACCTCCACAGTTGACACATTTGGGTGGATCGTTGGGTTTCTTTTGACAATCGGTATGTAAGTAGTTTCCTGTGCATTTTATGTATAGTGGTTTTAAACTGCAGTAGTTTTTTGTGTAGCTGTACTGCTGACACCTATAGCACTGAGGAATGTTTTTGGATTTCCTTCTGACATCTACTGTAGCTATGAAGTGAAATATTGATTTTAGCGAGTATATCCGTTTTGCTTGCTCGTTGTTGGTTAGTTCCAGTGAACAAACTGACAAAGGCTTTCTATTTTTGGTGTATAGACGTGTTACTTTAATTATTGGTACTTGACCGGTTAGTTCATTTTTAACTTCTTCGTCGGTGATAGTGCAACATTTTTAATAACTACAGCTATTTGTTTGTTGTAGGGATTTTGGTAGGTATGATATTAAATATTGTTTTCTGTAAAGTATTTAGTTAATGTTAGAAAATCTATTTTTGTTAAGTTGATGGGTAACGTAGTTGTATTGTACATTATAGTAAAAGTTTCTGTTCCTTGTTTTTTATGTCTTTAACTAGGGCATTGTGATTTATGGAATTTGGTAAATAGATTATTTTCCAGGTTTGGCGGTAGGTAAAATTTGTTGCTAGTTAATAATTTTTGTGTATCGTTTTTATACGTTGTTAATAGATGCTGAGAAGTGATCCGATTTGCGCTTATTATGCGCTTGATAATTCATTGTTGAATCATTGATGGAAATGTTATTTAAAAAATAAAAAGTCCAGCCATGTTTTCTTTTTTAATACTCAAACAATATTAATAAATGGTATAATATAATGACTCAAACAAAAATTATAAGTAGTTAATTATAATATTTTCAAATCAAAAAAAGCGTAGTAAGGAATGTTTCATTCAATGTGATAAACATGCTACCAGAGCCACACTTTCATATTTGTAGTATATGTTGCACAAAAACTACTGTACCGCGGTGATTCTGGATATATTTCAATCTTTCGACAAGGTATAACACGCTGGCCTCCTCTAAAAGATCTAGCTTTTTCTGCCATCATACTTCAATTTGTTCAAGTCTTATTTAAGCGAACCTCAGTTTCAAACGAAAGTCAATGGTGACGCCTCAGATTTCTTTCTAATAAAATCCGGAGTACCACAAGGAAGTGAATTAGACCCCGTATTTTATCTTTTGTATACTGCAGATGTACGTACTCTACCAACTACCGTAATCGGAACCTTCGCTGGCGATACAGCAATTGCTGCTGGCCATGAAAATCCTAAAATAGCATCTTCATACCTACAAGATCTTCCGAATGTCCTACAAGGCTAGACTACTAAGTGGAAAATTAAAATTAATAACTCCAAAGCAAAGCAAGTAACTTTCAATTAAAAAAATCATTGTCCACTAGTATCTATAAATGATGCAGTTACGCCGCAAACCTCTTCAGTTTGCTATTTAGGACTACTCTCACTTGGAACACCCACATCATAAAGAAGACGAAGCAAGTTGACCTGAAATTTAAAAAGCTATACTGGCTACTTGGGCAAAAGTCACATTTTCTGCTGGAAGACAAACTTCTCTTATACAAAACCATAATAATTCTCATATGGACCTATGGCATCAAATTATAGGGTTGTGTTAGCAAATCCAACATAGTCATTCTTCAACGAGCTTAGACCAAAATGCTTCGCGAACTAGTAAATGCGCCGTGGTATGTCTCCATACCGACCTTGACATTCGGTTTATTTCCGAGGTCATCCAAGACCGCACTAATAAACATTATGACCGGCTTGCAGTCCACAGAAACCCTGTCTTACAACCACTTCTACACCATTCCAACAATAAAAGACTGAAAAGATATTAGCCAATCGACCTCAGGTGACAAGTTCGAAAACTTCTCGCTGGATGAGTTCTCTTCATACCTTAAAAGGACATGTATTATTAAGGTCCTGGGTTAGCTCATTAGCCTTTAAAGTGCTAATTTGCTAATTTTTGAAATAAAAAAATTGTTGCTAAGCATTTGACGGTTTAACTAACACATATTCATCCTGGAATAATTCGCTACTAATGTGAATAATATAAAATTGTTAGCATTAGACTAAATTAACACATTAGCGTTAAATGGACATTAATATACCTATAATACCTTGTCATGCTATCGTTGCAGGGCGTTGGTTGTCTGGAGAGTTGCAGTTTGTCAGACTACATAGTAATTATTAGAGATGTATGATCCAATGAGAGATCTAGACTAGATTCTGGTTTTGCATAGATGGTATTTGTAACGTTCGTGGCACGAAAATCTAACAGATCTGGTATTTTTTTTATCTGCGGGACAATATGTTGGTTGCCTTGTCGAAATATGTTTCAAGTTGTTTCCTTGCATTGCAGCAAACAATTGTCTACCCTTTGTGGTTGTGACTCATCATGTGTTCTTAGCATTATAATTGCCCCCCCCCCACTATAAATCGGTTTCCGAGTGTGTCAAAAAAAAATTTATAGTCATCTTTTTTGTTATTGTATTTAGGTGGGCAGTATATTACTGATATTTTTAGTGTATTAAGTTTCTCAACTATCTCTATAGTGGTTGCTTGGAAAGTGTCGTATTCATATTTATTAAGTTTATGGTGCCTAATGCTACTTCGAATTATAATGACCGTACAGGCGTGTGCTTTTTTATCTGAAAGATCAGTTCGATACACGTTATAATTTGATATTTTTAGGTAATTTTTTTGAGTGAACCGACTTTTTGAGATTAACATAATATACATACTATTTATTTATAGGAATGACTAGACTTCTTGACTATTAAGACATTTTTTTGACAATAGTTGTAATGAGATTTACCATTACACCCATTTAGCTGATTAAATTCTTTATCATGTCCTTGAGTTTCGTTATATCGTTTGATGTTTGCATGGCTATTTGTGTTGAGGTTTTGCATTTGTTGATGATTTTGTATAGTTGTAGTTTGTGCGTAAGTTACCTCAGGTTATACAGTTCGTATTGTGGTTCGTTCTGCTGTAATTGCTTAGAAATTATACAGCCTTTATAGTTGGCAGAATACTTTTTTTGCATAAAGTGTAACGCACTTCACATTTTGATCTTTTTCTTTTCTCGGGCAATTTTTCGTTAAGTGATTTTTTATGCCTTTGACTCACCATGGCATTTGGAAACAAAGGTTTTTAGTATGTTTGGCATTTTATGCAGTGTGGTATTTCTCGTTTGTGCCGTTGTGATTCGAAGGTAACTGTGCAATTCATAAATAATTCTATCTTGAAAGTCTCTTTGTTGTTTTCTTTTTGTTTTAAATCTATGAAGAACATAGGCAATGTTTTTTTGTTAATGTTCCATAAATTTGTGGCTTCATGTCCTAATATTTAAAGGTTTTTTCTTGATTAATTCTATATCTGTTATTAGGTGTATATTGCAAAGTTAAAATAGCTGATTGAAACTGATGAGCTAATTGTGAATTTCTCTATGGTGTAACATGCGTTCGGGGCCACGCGGAAATACACGAACGTATGTTACTACATATTTCGTGATATCAACATAATGTCAACTCCCATTACAGCAATCGGTCAGAGTGAGACGAAATTCGTGACAGGCAAACAACATTATCGCGGTCACGATCGAAATTCCCGTCAAGGCTCAAATTTTTAACTTTAACTCGCATAAACTAACTGAAGGAATAGTCATAGAAATGTGATTTTTTCTTGCAAGTGCTTGGCCGTTATGCATTATTTTATCACTTGCGGTTTTGGAAATGATTTTCTTTTGACCACCCTAGATGAGATGCGTGAAAACTTCATTTACACAAAAATACACTTTTTTTAGGTCCTATAACTTGGTGAAATAGCTGTTTTTATCCCTTGCCGTTTCGAAAATATAAACAAAAGCTAAATATTTTTAAAATGGGAGTCTTTTTTGGGTAGGAAGGCGGCGAGCAGAGGCATGAATTTTTAACCGTTTTTTGAACCAATTTTATAGCTCTACAGTTTGGTTTTCACTAAAAATCACTCTCTGCCAAAATAAATTTTGCCTTAGAACCCCGATTAAGCTGTTAAGTCGTTAGAGGGCAGTAGTAACGGTTGCTACAAAAAGTTTGTAACACTTGCATTCTCTACAATAGCGAAGCGTTGCTGGCTGATATTTATGTAATAATAAATATATTATTTGTAGACAAGTGGTACGCTTTATTTTATTTATTATTACAAATATCTTTTATTCTTAAGCATGAGAGTGTTGTCCGCTCTTACCTCGATTTTCTTTAATTGTATTGGTACTCTCATTCCTTTTTATTGAATGTTTTTGAAGAAGTTTTGATTGTTGTATCTTTACTTGTAAGCGCTAATTTTGTTGTTTATGTGTTACTAAAAGGACTTTGTGGTTTATCTTACTAAATATAGAATTCTCATTTTTGTATATACTTATAGATATAACATGAGTACGTGTAATTTAAAATCTGTTTGTTATAGATGTGACTCAAAAGGATTCGGCTGCAGTCCAATATGGCCTCAATGACCTCCCGGATGGTTACAATGTACTTAACTGTATATCTCGTTGTGCTAGTAAGTTTTCCATTTTGATTTGTTTATATATATATATATATGATGACAAACTTTAAAAAACAATTTTACTTGGTTTATGTAAGAACTATAAAGAATGATGTAGTTTAACATATATATTAAAAGCTGCTGATAAATGCAAAACAAAATGACTAAAGCATTTTAAAAAAATAAATTGCATTTGATAAGAAATTAATTCTTTATAAATATCCCTGTAAAGTCCTTGTAAAATCAAAGACAGAAGAAGTTTGTAATTAACTATTCTCCCTTAAAAGTTGATTTTGTGTTTATTGTTAGTGCAGTTTAGTTAGATTTCAAAAAAGTTACTCTTCTTTTCCTAGATTTTATGTACAATGAAAAAATACACTATAAAATACAAAACTTTCATTGTTCTTGCGTACCATGTTAACCAGTCCCCGGCTGCAACGAATCGACAGACCAAGAAGAAATTTGATAACCACCATTCTTTGAACAATATGACTGTTACCCATTGGCCCGGTGCCATGATCTTGTTTTCTGTATTCTTTTTATTGTCCTTTCCTCTCCTATCATTACCATATACCCAAATCATCCTAGCTGTTCATGTTTTTCTGTTTTTATCCCTTCTTATAACTTTTTTGTATCCCGTAAGAATCTCATTTACATGGCTTAAATTTTGTTTTCTATCTGTTTAATTAGAATCCAAATTTAACTTTCATACATCACTATTGTTTTAAATATGATTTTGAACAATGTAGATTTTGTTTTTTGAGATCCCTTTTTTTCTAATGTGTTTTTTAATGAATAGTAAACCTAGGCTGCACTTTCTAGTCTATCCAAAATCCCCGCCTGTATGTTTATATATTTTACATTCTCTTTTTTTTATACACATCTCACTTCTTCTTTTGGTCGGTGACTATTGTTTATCCCACTATATATCATATAATGTCCGTCTTCCATTTTTATTTTTTCTTTTCCTTTCTTTTTAATTTTTGTTAAGTCCAAAATGTCCAAATTGGCTTTTTAAATTTTTTCTTCTAGTTCTGTCTCTTTTCTTGCTATACTTCTAATGTTGCAAGTACTTATTTTCCAAATATGTTCTTTTTTATAGTTATTTTTTATTCGGTCATAATATTGTCTTTTCTCTTCAATTTTATCTTCTTTTGGATTTTATTCTGTTTTATTTTTCACTTCTTCCAATAAACCATTAATTTTGTCTGTCTCTTTCTTGTTTTGTTAAATCGTTGTTAATGTATACCTTATCAACTCTTATATATTTTAATTTTGTCATAATTTTTGCATTATCTTCAAAGTTCTCTAATTAGATTAGAGATATTTTTGATCCCATTTTATATGCTGTTTTAATCCGTGCGATAACTTCTAATTTCTTATTAACGAATTAATTCATTTCCGTTGGATTACCTGAACGTGCCATTAGCACTTATAAAACTATATTATTTACCCTCTTCTCTCTTTCAAGCTGTTCTACTCTCGTATTAGTATAATTTAATTTTTCCTTTGGTTCGAAGTCACGTTTATGCTGGTATTGTCGTTCTTTAGACTTTCGTCTTTTTTTTTTCTTTAATTTAGCTAAAACCTTATTATGCTTGGATTGATCAACTTTTATTTAGCTCACATCTAGCACTAACTGCCGTAGCATTTCTAAGACCTTATCTAATTTGTCCTCATTCCTTTATTTTGGTTTTTCCGGCGATTTGCTTATTTTCTTGGTCTTAACAAAGGCCTATACTTCTTTGCCATTTTCTTCTATTTCTATACTTCTTTTCCTTTTCCCCCCATCTGTATATTCACTGTCAGTGTACCATTGATTTCGTATTTATTGCAAAGTTTATTCAATGATTTAAATTGGCATTCGCATGCCTTTAACTCTATTCTCTTAATTATAATTTTAGGTATTTAATACCCAAATTGTACACACAGATATTTTCTTGAGCCTTTCATGTCTATACTATTTGTAGCGTTGCACTGCTGCGACTGTCCGTTCTTATTAGCCCGAGTCGGCACCTTAGAAGCCCGATAGGTGTTTGACACAAATTTTACTTTCTGTCTTCGTTATATTCACATATGTATTTATAAATTAACGCAAATTTAGTTACCTGGTACACTTCTCGCCAATTTTCTCACAATATATTTTGGTTAATTTATTTAAAACTTCGGTTTCGGCGTCGACACTTTCTTTTCGTCATCATAAAATACAGTTTAAAAAGGCAATCTAATTAAAACACATGAAATAAAATCGAAATTTTGTTATTCGATTTTCAAGCATTGAAATTCAAAAATTTTTGCTAGACGTTTTTATCTAAGGTTAAATACATAAACTTGTAACACAAGCATTCATGGCATTTGTTAATGAGAATTACTTAAATAGTCAAAATTTAGATTAGACCACTTCAGGGTATTTTTTTTTAAATTTTACAATCTACTTCTTTAAGAGTATTAAGTAAATAGGATGTATGTCTGTGACTTGGAAAAAAGTGTCCACTGACAATTCTCCTTATGGTTCACTAGCACTTGGTGGTGTGGGAGCAGATCGGCAGGCCAGGTTTTGTTGAGTCTTCTAATGGGCGGTCCATCCCCGTAGAAGTTATCTATGAGATCGCTGGATTTCCTGTAATCCGGTGTCGGTAACTGGCAGAGACTCGTGATTACGTCCGTGACGTGTAAAATTTGGAGGTCTTGGTGGAGCATGAAGTTGCTAACGTACCACGGAGCATTAACAATTGCACGGAGTGTTTTGGAACGCTTGAATTGGTTTTAAACGAGTGGGCTTGGCACAGCCCTAAAGCTGGATGCCGTAAAACCAAATGGGTTTCAGAATGGTTTTGTACAGTAGGAGTTTATTTCTGATCGAAAGTTTTGATTTGCGTCCCATGCACTAGTACATTTGTTTGACTTTGAGATCCAGCTGCTTCCTTTTCGTTTGAATGTGTTTCTGCCACGTTAGTCGTTGGTCTAAATGCAGTCCTAAGTAGTTTATTTCGGTTTTCACAGGTATAGGAGTAGCATTGATTGTTACAACTGGTCAGATTTCCCTACGATTGTTAAAAGATATTTGAACAGATTTAGTTTGATTAATAATGATTCGCCACTTGGAGTACCATTCGCTGAGCATGTTGAGTTGGGTTTGCATGTTATGCGAGGAGGTTACCGGATCATTGTCGGAAGAGAGGATAGCAACGTCGTCCGCAAATGCCGCAATGATAGTGTTGTGCAGAACTGGTAAGTCAGCAGTGTATATTAGGTAAAAGAACGGGCCGAGCACGTTATCCTGGGGACACCAGAGCGTATAGGGTAGTGGGGAGAGACAGAGCCATTATGTTTGACAAAAAATTCCTATCAGTGAGATAAGATTTCAGAAGGAGATAGTGGTTACTACTAACCATGTTTTTAAGCTTGTAAAGGAGACCTATGTTCCACGATTTATCAAACGCTTGGGAGACGTCCAAAAATACCCCGTTACAGTATTGTTTAACTTCTAGACTCTTGGAGATCCGATTCACTATTCAGTAAACTTGGTGGAACGTTGACATGCTTTCTCAAAAACCAAACTGATAGTCAGGCAGCAAAGTTATTAGATCACGGTCTGCTTGAATTCGTTTAAGTAGAAGTCTCTCAAATAGTTTAAACGGGATGGGCAGCAGGCTTGTGGGTCTGTATGAAGATGTTTCATGCGGAGGTTTACCAGGTTTATGTACCATGATAATTTCTATATATTTCTATACAGTAGCGAAGTAGCAGAGGCTTAATATTCGGTTACAGATTGTTGTTAGGAGTACAACAGCTTTGTGTGGCAGCATTTTTAAAATTTGGTCGGTGATTAAATCGTATTCCGGAACTTTATGGTGTTTTAGTTTGGTTATTTCAGATTTAACTTCTGACGGGCTAATGGGTTTTATTGGCAGCGACATTTGGCATGGGATGTCGAGGAATGCTTCAATATCGTCATTTGGGGCACCAGGAGGTGGTTCTGGTGCTTGAAATACGTGGGATAGGTGGGTCGCAAAGTGTCCGCCTTTTCTTGGTCGGAGCGGGCCCATTCATCATTGTGGTTTCTTATCGGGGACTTATGTGGAGTAGGTCTTTTAAATTTTTTAGTATCCTTCCATAGGCTATAATCATTAGAAGATAGATTTTGAATGTATGCTTCAAAGGTGGAGTTTTGAGCTTCTTTTAGTGCTATAGTAAGCTGCCTAGATAACCTCCTGTAATAGTGTAAGTCCTCCATATGCCGTGATCTCTGCCATTGCCCTCTAACTCTTCTTTTTTCGCTAATAAGTTGGCGAATGTGTAGCGGGGTGTCTTTGGTACAAGCATTTAGAAGTTCAGAACTGGGGGTCGATTGCCACGCGGCTTATTGCAAGAGCGTCGTAAAGTATTGTACAGCTTCATCTAGATCTACTGAGTCTTTAATTCGTATGTCAAGAGTTATGTTTTGAGTAACGTATTCTGCGAATTGGTCCCAATCGGTATGACTTGTAGTCAGCGTTCGATTCGTAGGTTTGTTTATGATGGTGGTGCATAGGCTAAGGATAACAGGCGTGTGGTCTGATGACAGGTTATAATTTGAGGTAGTTAAGCAGTTTTGCGTTGGTATACCTCTAGATATATAGAAGTCTAGAAGGTCTGATAGTTTCCTTGGATCTGTAGGCCAGTAGGTGGGCTCTCCGATGGAAAGGTGGGTATAGTTATTAGCAGTTATGGCTCTTAGGAGGTTGCAACCCTTGGTGGTGACGAGTCTGGAGCCCCAGTGGGTATGCTTTGCGTTCCAGTCTCCTCCTGAGATAAAACGATTACCAAGAGAGTGAAAGAAGATTGCGTATTCAGCGGAGGGAATGGTGTGGCATGGTGGATAGTAGACAGCTGATACATTCAAAACCCACTTATCAGTTTTTACCTGGACGGTATTTTTAATTAGGATTCCTGATCCGCCATGAGCCGTGCCATCGGGGTGGATACACTGGTCGAATGAGTAGTGTGGTATGTGGAAGGCAGTGCGTTTGGTGAAGTTTCAGCTATAAGAAGAACGTCAATTTTGTTTGAATGTAAAAAGGCTATTACCTCGTGTTTGTGATTGAGGAGCCCATTGGCATTCCACGATGCAATTCTAAGGATGTTAACCGTTATGGGAGTTTACTGATAACAGCGGTAATCAGATTTAAAATCATGCTGTTTTGGTTTAATATATGGGTGGAAATGGTCTTAAATTCATTTAAGAATAAAGTTAGATGCTCTTCTATGTCTGCGGGGTGTTGGGGGGAGGGTGTAGTTCTGCTGGTTGCTTGAACGTAGGACAGAGGTTTTTTTTGAGTCGTGAGCGTGTTGGTCGATTTGGGAATTGTGGGCTGGGTTGGCGTAGTAGGGTAATAGATATGTGTGGAGTTGTTAGGGAATCGTCTGATGCCGTGTCTCTGTGCGATTAAGTCTTTGTAAACTCTACAGCCTTTATAGTTTGCCGGGTGAGCGCCTGAGCAAAGGGTGCACTTTGCAGGCGTATCTTTAGTTTTTTCGCAGGTTTTGGAGTCGTGATGACTCCCACACTTGACAAGGTTGGGTGGTCGATTGCAGTAGGTTTTGGAGTGACCATATTCTTGACAGCTCATACATTGGACTATATCACGTTTTTTCTTTGGTGTTTCTACTGTTATTTTGGTATTTTTGATGTATCTTAGGTCAAATATTTCTTTATTGTTTAGTTATGGTTCGAGATCGATGAAGAACAAGGAAAGTGGTTCTTTAGTAATCCTGTGCTTGACGTTCATTGTGTTGCGCACTTTGTGTCCTGCTTTTGTTAATTCGTCTTTGATGTCTTCGATTGGGAATGAGTGATGTAAGTTCCTGAACACCACTCTGTAAGCGCGGTCTTCTTTCGCTTGGTACGTGTGATGAATGATTTGTTCCTCTCGTAGGTCTTTTACTGATTTTCGGTAGGTTTCAATGATGTGCGCATTGATTTTTATTGTGTTATTAGCTAGAGCTTTGGTGTGGTATGTTTCATCTTCCGTAATTTTCGCTAGGTTAGTAATCATATTTTGATAATTTTTGACACCGTGTATAAAGATTGGTGGTGGTTTAGGTGTAGCTGGCGTGGCAGATGGATTCAGGCTGGGGTCATCATTTCTAGTTACAGTTTCAAGCGATTTAAATCGGTTATGCGGAGGAGTGGAAATCAAAGCAGGGGATTGTACTGTTAGTTGATGGTTGATTTTACGTTTTTTGGGATTGACAGTTTGCCAGTCATGTTGAAGGGCTACCGCTGGGCTGTCGTTCAATTCGTCGTCACTGACTAAAGTTATGGTAGCGTCAGGATTTGAATTAAAGTTATTTGAATTTATGAGAGGGCTAGCTTGGAAGGGAACATGATTATTTTAAAACGCTGTATTTGCTGGCATAAATTGCGGATTACCGTAAGGTACGCCTGGTTGTTGGAAGGATACTAGATTTTGAGAATTAATTAGGTTTGGCGGAAATCCAGGTATTTGATTTGGCTGAAATTGAGAAGGATACATGCTTACCCATTGATGAAGTTATTCGATTGTAGTCTAAATAGTAGGCTTGTTTTGAAAATTGACCTCTTTACAAATAGAAATGCAGGCACACGGCCTCGCATTTATCGCGTCCGATAACCGACCTCACTTGCACTTTCTTACGTTTAACGAATCGAGTACGTCTTAACCCTTCGAAAGTAACATGGGAACTCGTTCTGGGTATTAACAAATTTATGTACACGATATATTCTTGATAATCTACCAAATGCTCAAAATTTACATTCTTGCTTTGTTTTTTAACTTTTTGCATTGTTAATTTTTTATCAGTTCGTATTTCCTAGTTTTGGAACATTATTTCTGAAAAGAATGTTGAGTGGATTTTATATCCATTGATTTACTAGACCTCGTAGAAAAACTGGCTTTGATAAATAGATAGTGCATTGGTGGCTGTGCACAAACAAAAAATATTTTTTATAATATTCTGCAAGTCTTAAAACCAGCATTTAATATAATAGAGATAATTGTTTAATCAGTTTTGAATAATACATTAAGTAATAAATTTTATTATTTTTTGTGCCATAGATTCCTTCACCATAATTAATTTTGTTTATTATTATAAAATAAATATAAGTATAAATATACTTCATTGCTTTCTTCTTTTCTTAATTTATAAATTAAATCTGATTGTTTGTCCCCTCGTACATAGAGTCTAAGAAAAAACATCTAAACTAAATTTATTTTTTTAGCTAAGTAAATGCCAATCATTTGAGATTGAAAATAAAGAAAATTTAGGAGATTTGTGGAAATTTTTCTATACACTGAGCTATACGAGCGAAATTCTTATTTATGATTAAATATTAAATTTGTGCACTTTTAAGTTTTATTACTATACATACTAGAATCCCATTGTCGAAAACCGGCATCCTTTTAGACTGTTCTTTATTATTAATATTACGTTATAACAATACAAACCACCGATATAAATATATAAAATTCTGCTTTCCGGCAGGTATGTACAGGAATCTGTTTATCGGCAGGTACAGACAAGCCACTATAGATGATATGTTTTGCATTTACTATTAAGCTTTTGCTATTATATTATAAATTATGCATTCGTTGCTATTGGCGCAGCTAGTGGGAGTAGCAATAGTAAACTGCTGATTTACTTTCAAAAAACTAATATTTTTTATAACACTCCGTTTTTATTCCAAGATTTAATTAATAATAATTTGAATTTTCTTTTAGATGTAAGTGAACAAAAATGCACGGACTCCCAAGACAACGCTACTATCTACGGAATGCTCGAAGCCCCTGGATTTATTGAGTGTGCCATGTGCTCCTGCTACCACTCCGAACTGATGCGATGTAAAGTAAATTACTGCAACAGCAGTTATGTATGTAATTAACTATCCATCATTTTATATAAGACTCATATACATCCAATAATAAGGGTGGGTCTAAAATAACGCCGTACTTGTCATATGCTTTTTGTTTTATTATTTATGGATATCAATTATTTTCCACATAATTTAAACACGTAAGAATTACAAAATATATGTTTATCACATCACTACAAAATTTAATACATATTTTCATAACGGGCCTGTTTTATTTCTTTTATTCTATATTATTGTGTTAAAAATTACAAAAAAATCAATTTAAATCTATCTATACATTTGAACAGAAAGTAAACAACATAACCTGGCGTGCTCTACGCCCTTGATTTACTCGAGGAGATCCGTGCGTAGTAAATAAAGACAGCCTATACATTTGAACGGAAAGTAAACAAAGACGGCTGACATGAAATTTGGTGTGTCGTGCTCTAAGCGTTCGTACACGCACGTCGGAGTCGTTCTCGCTCCCCTAGCCGGCCGCAACTGCCTTTGTACCTTTTATCCCTTTTATAGTGTAGGAACAAATGTATATTTACTAACTTAATTAATAATTTCCTATCCGTTGTAAAAACGAAATCAAAATGTCGACAATACTAAAGTTAGGTTATACAATTTTAGAATCTAAAATAAACATTCTGTTACTGATGCCAACATTAATCTTCCGAAAATTATTTTAGGACATTGACGTGCGGATGAACTTTTAAAGTTGTTGGTATCAATTAGAGTTATTAAACGCTAAAGGACACCAATAAACTGAAAATGCTTAGGAAATCAAATACTATTAGAATTGGTACCTGGAATGTCAGAAGTGCTTTTGAGGGGGGGGGGGGGAATCCATAATATTGTTCAAGAAACAACTAGACTAAAGGTAGACATCATGGGGATCAGCGAAATGCGATGGCCGGGTTCAGGAAATTGTAATATATTGAATCATGTTGTGTACTACTCTGGTAACGATGACGACCACCACTATAATGGTGTAGGAATAATAGTAACTAAGGAAATTAACGACTCTGTCAAAAAAGTAATAGCGCACTCAGAGAGAATTATAATGATACAAATAGAAGCTAACCCATTTAACTTAAACGTTATCCAAGTGTATGCTCCAACTGCGAATAGCGAAGATAAAGAAATAGAAGATCTATATGAACAGCTTAGAAAGGTCTTAAAATATACGAAATCTAATGATATAACTCTCATAATAGGGGATTTTAACGCGAAAGTTGGAAGTCAAAGAGAAGATAACATAATTGGACAGTTCGGATTAGGATCTAGAAATGAAAGAGGAGATAGATTCATACAGTTTTGCCGAGAGGAAGAACTTGTAGTGATGAACACCATGTTCAAGCTCCCACACAGAAGAATATATACATAGAAGGCTCCAGGTGATACGAAAGAAAAAATAATACGAAACCAAATTGACTATATCACTATTAATCACCGTTTCCGCAATTGCATAAAATCAACAAAAACTTATCCCAGAGCAGATGTCGGATCAGACCACAATCCGGTAATATGTAAATGTAAACTAAAACTTGAAAGGGATACGAGAAAAACTAATAAAAAACAACATAATATAAGGTCTCTTTGTGAAGGAGATGTTAAAGAACAAGTTCGAAAATCGTTGGAGGAGAAATTTAAAAATGAAAATAATACTACCACTGGATTTAGTAACAAAAACAACTCAACAAAGGAAGTAATAGAAGAGAGGTGGAACGCTATCAAACAAAATCTGCAAAGTATTATAAAAGAATACGTTCCACAAAAACGAAGAGAGAAGAAAAATGAGTGGATGACAGAAGACATTTTAAAATTAATGGACGAAAGGAGACTAATGAAAAATAAAGATATGAACAAATACAGAAACAGAACAGCTAGAAAACAAACACGACAGCTTTAATATGCATCGAAAAATAAAAGAAGCTGCTGGAATATTTAGAAGAAAAACAACGAACAGACTAATAGATAATACAGGACAGGAAATAACAGACATAAGCGAAAAATTAAAAACCTGGAAAGAATACATCGAAAAGTTATTTGCAGACGACCGTCCAGAAAAACACGAAATAAAAGAGGCTAAAACCGGACCTCCTATAACAAAAGATGAAGTTAAGAAAACAATAGAAAAGGCGAAAACCCGGAAAGCAACGGGCCCAGACGAGATACCCACTGAAATTTTAAAACTCCTAAATGAAGATGGAATAAATGCACTCACTAGGTTATTCAATCTAATATACGACACTGGAGAGATCCCGACGGACTGGACTAAGTCGACTTTTATAACCATACCAAAGAAAACAACACCGAGACAATGCGAAGACTATAGAACGATAAGCATGATGAGCTGTGCCCTTAAGATCTTGAAAATTATACACGCCAGGATCTATCAACAATGCGAATCAAAATTGACCGAACCCCAATTCGGGTTTAGAAATGCGTTGGGAACAAGAGAAGCACTATTTGCCTTAAATGTATTGATCCAAAGATGTAGGGACGTAAACTGTGACGTACACTTATGTTTTATAGACTTCAGCAAAGCATTTGACAAAGTAAAACATCATGAACTACTAAAAATATTAGAGAAAACCGGGATAGACGACAAAAATACTAGAATAATAGCCAACCTATACTGGAGTCAAAACGCGAATGTAAAAATAGAAGATAATACCACCGAAGGAATTCAAATCCTTAGAGAGGTTCGCCAAGGATGCGTGCTTTCACCGACTCTGTTTAATATTAACTCTTAAGAGATGTTCAAAGAAGCATTACATGATGTGAATGAAGGTATATTAATCAATGGTGAACTAATCAACATCAGATACGCAGATGTAATATTGGCAAGAAACCTAGAAGGTCTACAATTATTAATGGAAAGAATACATATAACATGTGAGAAATACGGAATCACCCTCAACACAAGCAAGACAAAATACATGACAATAACTAAGAACATTACGCTACCAGCAACATTATATATTAATAATACTGAGATAGAAAGGACTAGCAAATACACATATCTGGGAACCAATATAAACGACAATGGGACCACTCGACAGAAATAAGAACAAGAATAGAAAAAGCAAGAGCCGCATTCATTCAAATGAAAAAAGTTTTGATCGATAGAGACCTAAGTCTGCAAACCAAGATTAGAATCCTGAGATGCTATATTTTCTCGACGCTACTATACGGAGCTGAGTCATGGACTTTAACAAAAGCATTAGAGAAGAAACTGGAATCATTTGAAATGTGGACCTACCGACGTATCTTGAGAATACCATGGACAGAGCATATCACTAACAAAGAAATTATGGAACGAATTGATAAAAAAACAGAAATCCTAATAACAATAAAATCTCGCAAGCTAGAATATCTAGGACACATAATGAGAAACACAAAGAGATATAAAATCTTGCAACTCATTTTAGAAGGAAAAGTGATGGGAAGAAGAGGCCCAGGAAGGAGGAGAATATCTTGGCTAAAGAACTTGCGGCAATGGTTCGATATGTCCACGGTACAATTATTCCGGAAAGCAGTAGACAAAGTACAAATTGTATTGATGATAGCTAACATCCGGAACGGATAAAGCACGGGAAGAAGAAGAAGAAACGCTAAATAATTAGTATAAATATTAATTAATTATTTAAATGAACAGAAGAACTTAGATGAATAAGTTTTCGCTTAAGTCTAGTATGAAAGTTTGTATGAAATGGTTCATAATGCACTACACTACTACAAACACTTGAGTTTGTTATAAATTTTCTAGCACTTATTTTGATGTATTCGTCCATGGGTAGAATGTCCAATTTTCAATGTAGCTGTAAATTGCGAAAGAACCAGGAAGCATTAATAACAGTCTGTAACATTTTGTTCTGGAATCTCTGTAGTTTTTGTATATTGTTTTTTGATGTGTGACCTTTTATTGCTGATGAATATAAAATCAATGGTCGTAATAATCTTTTATACAGTAAGACAGCACATTCAATTTTTAATGCGGATTTGCGATATATTAATAGGTACAATTGTCTGAACCTGGTATATCTTTGGGTTAATTTCTGATTTATCAAAAGTTCCAGCTTAACCGGGTGTCAAGATAAATGCCCAAAATTATTCATATGTATGCAGCTTGAATTATTAAGCTGGAATCATCTGAAAAGCTGGTTTGTTGCAATGCAAATACGGCTTCATTCAACATCGCTGCCTGAGTGAAGATGGCCGTGTCACCCGCGAAAGTGACTAACGTAGTAGTGTCAATGTCAAGTAGATCGAATGTGTATATACAAAAGAGGTTTGGACCCAAGATGCCACCATGTGGGACGTTAGCGTTGATATTTTTAGATTCGGAGATGATTGAGTTAACTCTGGCAGCAAAAGTTTGATTTTCGAGGAACGATAATAGGATTGCTTTAAGGTACTGGGGTATATCGCTATGTTAATGTCTTTTGTAGTCTGAAGATTTGTGGGACAGTTTAACGTGCTGTTAAGTGAGTTTTCAAAGTAATTCTAGTTCATCTTGCCATTAATAAGTTTTAGAGTTGGTTGTTTTATTGATAACTTGTTGTTAAAGGACACTAACACTGGTAGGTGATTTGAATTATGTTTAATTAAAACACTTTGATAAACAGGCTTGTCGAAGTTCTTCTGCAAAACAATGTCGAGTCTGTCTGGTTGATGATCTTTTCGGTAAGAATAATAGGTGTACTCAGCTGGAGACAGGATTTGAAATGAATTTGTTATTGGATCATTTTTTATTTTAATCCTCTCAAAATTGGAGCTTCTGCAGCCCCACAGGCTATGTTTAGAATTTATGTCATCAATGACCAGTGATGGTTCAGTTGTGTTGGCTATATTCGTACTGTCTTTTGCTAACTTTTTATTTGGTTGTCTGTGTGTACTTACTACTGTTACATAATAATTGTCATCCAATTTTACTTTAATTGGTGTTATTTCAATATTCTAATTGGGAATTTCAGAAAGTCGTGTATGTACATTTGTTTATGAGAATTGCCACTCTCCCTGGAGCGATTTCACAGTTTCTGTCTTTACGGTAAAAGTAGTAATCATGGATTTTGAAATTGATTGTTTCATTCAAGTGTATTTCAGTAATACAAGCTATATCGACATCATATAAATTTTTTCTTTATAGTAGTAATAGTTTTTCCTGGACGTGATGGAGATAGAGCTACTGCGCATTATAATATTTGTAATATTGCTTTAAATACACTAGCGACTAAAGAATTGCAATAGCTAAAACAAATAAATTTAAAATGTTGAAAAATTTTATCAGAACTAGCATAAGAAATTGGTTAAATACGTCTCAATTTATATAACTTCTAAATACAAAAAATTAATATTGTCTGTTAACTATTTATATAAATGAGGATTTATATTTATCTTTTTATTATGCCAAATGTAGTCAAATCATGCCATGAGATAACTTAGAATAGCTTTGTTCTACTCGAGTGCACGAATAGTTTTCGTTCAGTGTAATACTACATCACGACAACACATTTTACAGAAACATTTTACACAAGGGGGTGTGCTTTTAACAGGCTTACTTCTACAATATTACGGGGATGTCTAATATTTTATACATTCACAACTAATAGTTCCCCAACCATGGGGCGTCATGTGTTGACCTCATATAACATCTTGAGGACTTTCTCCAGATCGTCAACCCATATAATGTGTGCAAGTTGAAACAAAAATTTTCCAGAAAATAATACTGAATGCCATTTCTGCATTTAAAATTTACATCTAGAGCTCCATTTCAAACGAGCTTGACAATGATAAAATGTTAAGCTTAAACAAAGTGGGATACGGTGTACTACAAGTTACAAATTATTTTAATTTACGACGAATAATACATAGAAAGGGTTCTTTCTTGGACAAAAAAGCGAGCAATAACGGACCAATTTTAAAGAACTGTTCTAACTAGACAACTACCTTCTCGAGAGTTTATAAATGAGAGTCAACCAGAGCCTAAGTATCATGAAATTCTTTAAATGGTTGGTCAATTGCCACCTCACAAGATTAATAATTTTTTTTTTATTAAACTTTATTAGCAATCAGGAAATACATTCTATAAGCTAATTTGATGTTATGTACAATGTTATTTATATTGTACAAGAGAATGGCATGAAGAGGTTCATCATCCAGCGACTTCGCCTCGGATTCATAGAAGGTCCTGTGGCCAAAATCTTCCTAATCGTCTGTTTCCTATGGGTTGTAAAAGGTGCCGTAGTAGTTCATTGGGATGAGCTTCAAGTTTCCGTGGTGTGAGGTGGCTCGTTCTTGGATGACTGTGTTTATGTATGAAATATTGAGGTCTGTGTGTAATGTGTCGTTGGTGACATACCAGGGTGCATCTACTATGGTACGAAGGATTTTGGACTGGATTCGTTAGATTCTAACTATGTTGGACTTGATCGCGCATCCCCAAAGTTCGATTCCATAAGTCCATATGGTTTTATGACGGTTTTATATATAAGTAATTTATTGTCAGTTGATGGGTGTGAATTACGATCTATTAGCCAATTAAGGTCCTTCATTTTCAATTCAATTTGTTTCCTTTTCTTTGTTATATGTTGTTTCTAGTTTAATTTCGAATCCAGATGGAGCCCCAAGTATTTCACTACTTTATGTTGTGGTACGTTGACGTGATTAATGTTCATGTTTGGACAATTCCCTTTCCTGAGCGTAAAGGTTATGTGTGCCGATTTTGATGCATTGACTTTTATTTTCCATTTTAACAGCCAATCCTCTATGAGGTTCAAGTACTGCTGAAGTTTTGATGCAGCAGTTATTGGATCATTCTCAGTTGCCAACATTGCAGTATAGTCTGCAAAAGTGCCCATAGTTGTATTTCGAGAAAGCGGTATGTCAGTTGTATAAATCACATAGAGAAGGGGGCCGTGGATACTGCCTTGAGGTACTCTTTTTTGTACGTAATATCGGTCGGAGGTTTCCCCATTTATTTTAGTTTCAAAGTCTCGTTGCTGTAAATACGATTTAAGTATGGAAAAGTACTGAATTGGAAGGGTGTTTCTGATTTTGTAGAGTAGGCCTGGGTGCCAAACCTTATCGAAGGCTTGACTTACGTCTAGGAAAGCGGCTGTGCAGTATTGTTTGTTTTCCATGGCCTGATTGATTATGTGCACTAACCGATGACATTGTTGTACTGTGGAGTGGGCATGTCTAAACCCGAATTGATGGTCTGGAATCCATTAATCTGGATTTAAGTCTTGTTCTCTTAAGTATAAGCTTTTCGATGAGCTTTGATAGAATTGGCAATAGGCTAATAGGACGGTATGATGTAACATCCGTCGGATTTTTTCCGGGTTTCGGTATCATTATTATCTGGGCAGTTTTCAAATATTTGGGCCAGTAGTCTAGTCTTAATATAGAGTTAAATATATACATTAGTTTAACTAGTCCTTTCCGTGGAAGTTCTTTAATCATCTTGGTTGTGATTAAGTCAATACCTGATACCTTTTTTCGTTTAGTTTTAGAATTTCGTTCTTAATTTCTTTTGAAGTAAAGAATCTTAGGTGTTCATGTGTAGGAATAGGTAAGGCTAGTTCTTGCTCTACCTCTGGAACTTGATCGTTGTTGTGAGGAGTAAATACTTTTGATAAGTGCTTCGCAAATAAGACAGCTTTCTTTGTCGCTTTTGGCCCACGGACCCGGTAGAGTAGAATTTTCACGTATAGGTGGTATCGCTAGTTTGGGTTTACTCCTATTTTTTCCAGATCGAATTGTCTTGCCTGGACAGATTTGACACAAATTTTTCGAATGAAGCTTCGTTTTCAATTTGCTACTTATCTGATTGTATTTTCTCCGGCTATCTGGCGTGTGATTTCGTTGCCAGGTAGATCTAGCTCTGCGTTTCTCTGCTACTAGTTTTTTAATTTCGCATGGTACATTATTTACCATTCGGTGGGGTTCAATTCGTGGAGTAGAAAGTTTGGCAGCGTCCTGAAGTAGGTGGATGAAATTCTCCGTCTCATTATCAATATCTTTTGGTGTTTGTAGTCGTCCAGTTAGGCTTATGTTGTCGTGTATTATTTGACTATACATATCCCTGTTTGTTTTGGAGTTGTGAAGTCTGGGGGTTATTTTTCTGGTTATCACCGATGTGCTTATAGTTACTAATATAGGACTATGGTCTGAGGTGAAATCGTAGCTCGGAATTACTTCTGTATATGCTTGTGAAATTCCATTGGTTACAAAGAAGTCTAGCAGATCTGGTGTTTTGCTAGGGTCAGACGGCCAGTAAGTTGGTGTCCCAGTAGATAAAAATGAATAGTCTCCTTTCTGAATGACCTTAGCTGATTCGCGACCTTTAGTAGTCGTAAGCCTTGAACCCCATAGAGTGTTTTTACAATTGTAGTCGCCACCAGCTATAAATTTTGGCCCAAGTGTTTTGAAGAATGTTTCGAAATGTTCTTTTTTTAGTTGATGTCTGGGTGGGCAATAAACTGCAGTAATCGTTATTTCGTATGGAAGGGTTCGTATTTTTATAGATGTTGCTTGTATGTGATTTTCTTCGTATTTTGGAAGTTCATAGTGGTCTATATTTTCTTTCACGAGTATTGCCGAACCCCCATGGGCAGTACCATCTGGATAGTTTGTGTGATATAGTTTGTATTTGGGAATGTTGAAATAGCTTCTAGTAGTGAAGTGCGTTTCGCTGATTAAGAAGATGTCGATTAAATTATGTTCCAAAAATAGTTTTGTTTCCAATTTGTGGCTCGGAAGGCCGTTGGCATTCCAATGAGCAATCCTAAGAAACTTAGCCATTTTTTTTTATTTATTTCATTTTATTTACAAACATAGTAATCATATTGAGTACCATGCTGTTCTGTTGTATTAGCTGATTGAATAGGTTTTGTGTTGTGAGTGTGGTGTAGGTTGTAAATTTTGAGTATATGCTCTCGTGGCAATTGGTGGAATAGATGATCCATGAACGTTGTTTCTATTATTTCCTCTTATTAATCTATGATAGTGCTCGCAGCCTTTATAATCGGCTGGGTGATCCCTGCCGCATAACGCACATTTTGTCGGAGTGGCCTTGGTTTTTGTGCATGTTGTGGTATTGTGGGTTCCGCCGCATTTGACGCAGACAAAAGGTTTGTTACAATATGTTTTTGAGTGTCCATATTGTTGGCACCTTTTACATTGAATTATATTATTTTTGTTTGTTCGCGGAGGTTCTATTTCTATAATTTTGTTTTGAAGTCCTTTTATTTTGTAGACTTCTTTATCGTTTGCTGCTGGTTCCAAGTTCACGAAGAATAGATTAAGTGGCTCCTTGGTCGTTCTGTGCCGTGCATTTATTATATTTCGAACTTCGTGGCCCAACTCAAGTAGTTCTCTTTTTATGTTTTCTATATCGGTTGAGTGATGGAGATATTTTATTACAACTCTATACGCTCGTTCCTCTTTCAGTTGGTACGTATGGTGGTATATGTTGTTTTCTTTAAAGTTTCTGACGAGTTTCCTGTATGTTTCTGGTGTTCCACTGCTGATTTTCACATTGTTAGCTAAACTTTTTGTACAGTATTGTTCATCCTCTACTATCTCCTGAATTCGCTGTATCATTTTGTTGTAGTCTTGTGCTCCGTGTATAAAGATTGGTGGAGGTTTTGGTAAATTTGTAGTAGCAGTGTTTTCCGTATTAGACGTGTCTGTTGCATTAGTTAGTACTTGATAACGATTATTGGTTTCGGTTATATTCGTATTATTAAGTTGTTTCGTGACCAATCATTCTTGTTGGTTGTTAAGATTTCTTCATCGTTTTCGCTTGTAGATCACATTATTTGAAATTGTTGATTTGGGTTTGGAGTATTTGTATAATTAAATTGCATTTGTGATTGGGCTGGCGGGAGAGAGTAGTTGGTAGGTATTTGTTGAAATGATGATGTTTGAGGTATTAGATTAGGTGCGATGGGAACGGTTGTTGTTGGTTGCCATTGCATATTGGTTTGTTGATAATATTGAGGATTATTCATGGTGTTAATATTTCCTAAACCTATTTATGATTGATTGAATAAAGTACGCTATCAAACTAGTTTTAAGTTTGTTGACCGCGATTGTGATTTTTATTTGCGAGTCCGTGATAATACTTGATATCGCACTCGCAGAGCCGTTCTCGGTACGTGTTTACGCTACGAAACTCAAACGAGCAATTCCAAAAATTAAACACGTACTATATAAGCTATAACGATTACTGTTACCCGTAGAAGCATTACAGATGCCCTGGCTGGGTGAAGGCCCTGGTTGCTGGCCAGAGAGGTCTGACCCGCTGGCGCCGCTGGCTCCGCTGAAGCCCTGATCGCCGCCGCTGGCTCTGCCGCTGAGTTCGCCCTCCGTGCGGGCGCACTCCTGGAAGCATTTGAAGAAGTGTTTGCTTGGCCCTGTGACCCTGCGGTTATCGCTGTTTTGCAACGATGGCGGAGCGTACACCTAGTGCCCGTATCGCTTCACTGCTTGCACGCGACTAAGATTAATAATGTTCCCATTTTCTTTGTATAAGCCAATAATTCAAAAATTCATTTACACATTTGTTGCTCTCCCACTCTGAAAATTTATGGAAGTGTTGCCGAAGAGTTGCTCTTTCGACTCGTACAAATTTTACTATGAAAAGTTGTGGCGAATTTCAGAGAAACATCCCGAACTTAAAACTCATTTTTCATTACGAAAACAGGGTTTTGAGCAAAAATTGGTTGCACCAACGGAAGAGTAGATCAAAATCTATCGATTTATATTTTTTTATTATTTTTCTAGCCTCCTTCCTACGAGTATGAGCGAGTTGAACACAGCGTGCTCAGGCGAAAAATGCGCCGCGAGCGCCGGGTGGCCCGTTCTCACTGGACGCGCCCATATATTTATTTTCTGCGCTATTACAAAATTTAAAAGTTAATTGTAAACATATAACAAATAATACAAAGATTAATTAAAAAACTAAAAAGATGTTTTACAAACTAACTGACCAATACATAAATAAACAATTTTTCTTTAATTATATAAATAATAGATAAATGTTAGTACGTGGGCAGTTTTGAGCCTAACATAGAAACAAGTATTTTTTCTGTCGAGTTTAATTTTATTTTTCAACATGGTCTCCTTTTAAATCGATATACTTTTTCCAGCGATCTCTAACCCGTACAAATAGTAGTTGGCGTCTTGATCTGCAAAATAAGCGTCTACGGTTGCGATAACCTCTTTGTTCGATAAAAATCTCTGTCCTCTGAGCCAAACTTTGAGCTTAGGAAACAGGAAATAGTCGCTGAGAATCAGATCTGGTGAGTATGATGGGTGGTTAATTAATTCAAATTGCAATTCGTAAATTTTGGCCGCCAAAGTGTAAGCTGGTGCGTTGTTTTGACAGAAATGCGCTTTCTTCCGTTCCAAACGGGGCTGCTTTTTAGCAATTGCTGCTTTTAACTGGTCCAATAACGATGCGTGGTATAACCCCGTTATTGTTTTCTCTTTTTCTTAATCGATGAACAGAATTACCTGACTTTTTTCCATTTTTACAAAAGCAGTGACATCGACTGATACAAACGACTGTCGAACAATAACCAAGCGTCTAAAATGGCTGAAAATTTTACAGGTATCTTTCAAAGCATGTGCAATTGTAGTAGCAGGATAGTTTTGACAAGTAGGGCCATTTTCATGTTGAGGCTCGAAACTTTTCAGATTGTCCACATAAATCGTAGGTAAACTCTGAAGGTATCTATATATTTAGCTTGTAGAATGGCATTGTCTTGTAAATAATATCTTCTTTAATTAACCCTTATTATCCATCTTTGAACATAGGCCTCCCCCATTGTCCCCACCGTTCTCTATCCTGTGTAATTTTCTTGATGTTATCAATCCATCTTATGTTTGGTAGTCCCCTATTTCTCTTTCCCTTCCAGGGCTTCCAATGTACGATTTTTTTGTCCACTCTTCTTCGTCCATTCTAGCAACGTGTTCTGTCCGTTCTACCTCTGTCTTACTATCTTAGTTACTACGTCTTCTACACCTGTTTTCTATCTTATCCATGTATTCTTTTTTTTGTCGCGCAACCATATGCCCAGCTTACCCGCTCCATTCCTCTTTGAGCTACTTTAATTTTGTTTACTACTGCTCTTAATGGGCACGTTTCTGTGCCATACGTCATTACTAGTATAATGCACTGGTTATAGACTTGGGATTTTTAGTAATTTTTAAATTATCTTCTAAACGCATAGCTTAACTTTCTGAAAGCACTCCATCCTTGTTTTATTTTTCTTTTTAGTTCTGCGGTCTGGTTTAGCTTTCCTTTGGTTATTCTTTGTTCTAAGTAGATATAGTCTTCTATTATTATTGTTCTTTCATTATATTTGACATCTATTTTGTTTTTTCTTTAATTATTCTTAATCCTATTCTTTTCGCCATACCATTTTTTATAATATTACAAACAAAAATAGAACAACAAGCTACTCAAGGCTATAACGGTGACTCTCTGTGACAGACTGTTTGCAAAATTTTTAAATAACATTAACATTACGAAATAGTTTAAAGTTATGTTGAGAGTCTCAAGTATGTAATTTAAAATTCTATGTACACCTACGAGAGGTTGTCCGCCAAAAGCTATTTTTGACGTCCTAGGCTGACAATTTTTCATCCGTCTTCCCTAAAATGTATGCGAACATAGAACAATTTATTTACAAATGATAACAGCGAAATAAGTCGGTGCGATGATCTTACAAAAGTAAGAAGATAGACAACTATACGTACGCTCAGAACTCAGCCACGCCACATTTTATATCAGCTGTTTTTGTTTACTTTCTTTTCAAATGTATAGTAGATAATATTAAAGTATTTGTATATATAACTTTTATATGTCAAGAACCTTCAAATGAGAATATGTTTCATAAAGAATAAGAACACAAATTAGTTTTTTTTTATTAAATTATAACTTCATTTTATATGAACTCATACTAGTTATAACAATTTTTCTTTAATTTTTATACACCGAACCATATTTACAGATCTGTGAAGAGTTCCAATTAGGAGAATTTTGTTGCCGGTTCCAATGTTTAGATTGTTCTGGAAATACGACTGCAAACTTGTTAGGGGATTACCAGAAACCTAACAAGATGCGCAACTTTCATAAGAGCAACAATGCCACGTCAAAATTACGGATTGTTGCTTTATCAGTGATCAATCTAGTAATCTTTGTAAGTATTACACTTATTTTTTATACTTAGGGTTTTTTGTTTGAAATCGTATTTTAGGTTCTAAAATAAAATTTATAAAATGAAATATTAAAAAAATTTAAATTTGTGTTTATGTTCATTTTCAATATAATAGTAATTTCCATATATTTGATGTCGCATTATTCTGTTGTGATAATAATTCAACGAGCACTGTATGTAATTATTGTATTTATGGTATAATATTATGATGCTTTGATCACTAAATAAATATATGGAAATTTATTTGTCTTGGGTCATAATATCTTGCCCACTGTAGAATGTTGTAATTTGTTGAGAACATTGAATTTTGTATATATGTACTGGTTTTAATAATATACAAGACTCGCTATACTTCGATGGTCAACCTAAATATAGAGTTCTCTATATTAATATATCCATTCGTAAAGTTATTCCAGCTAAACTAGTTTTTAAGCACTTTAATTTTTCTAGAAAAAAACAATTTTGCTGTTTGTTTGTTTGTTTGTTTGTTTGGGGACTTATTATTTCCTCTATATTTGTGTGTCGGATGATTTTCAAATTTATTTTTTGACTTTATATGGGCTCTCTTATTGTCTTTGAATTTTTAAAAACCATAATCTCTCATAGAATAAAGATGTTTACAGTTGTCTCTGCTTGGACTCAAATTGTTCCTAGCGGTGATTTAAATTGTGTATGTGTACTTCTTATAACTGCCTTTCAATGACATGCTTTCTACATAAAAACTACATTGGAGGCCAACATGCTCTCTAAGCATAACTCAAAGCAGATTGGTAAGTCATAAGTAAATATATGAATTTCACTTTTGTTGACACTTAAATATATCTTTTTAAAGCTATTAATTATCAACAGATTTATTCTTTCTATATAAAAAGAACTGTTCTGTTTTTTTAGTAATCGACATATTTTTAAAAATAGGCTCATTTAAAATTGTATTATTTAACTGTGCATTTAAAAATACCTTGCATAAGAACCTTGCACTCCAAATTTAGTACCGTACACATTTTAGTTCACTCAATTAAGTAATTTGTAACAATGGGGACATATTTATTGTTCCAGTCAGTTCTTTCCAGTTAACTTCAGCGTCTCGGTACTAACATCTACGGCTTCGATTGTGTGCAATTGTGTTTTCCAAGGTTTTCGTTAAAATTTCTAATTTTCATAAATTTTATTGTATTTAGTTATCTTTGATAAATAGGTTTAATATGCTAATATATATATAGTAGTCTCTTTTCTTGGTGCGTTCAATTCAACACCACTTTCAAGTTTTTCTTATATACGCAACTTCTGCTACAGCCACTAATCATAATTTTACGATAAACATGCCTTCTATAACAGAGAACTATGATTGAATTTTTTAATATTCTTCTTAACAAAGCATTTGTGTTCCCATGATTGACTTCAATAGATACACAGGAAATCTCGTAGACTAACTTTTTGGTTTTTGAAATTACAGGAAACATTTCAATGTGGCAAAAAATGAGTAAATTGCATCATCCGAACTCTTTTACGGATATGGTTTTTTTGTATTTAGACCACATTTCGATTTATCAATAATCATTTTTTGAATCATACATAAGTGCCATCAGTTATTAAGAAGGCTACATAAACTTTACTAGCTCGCAATACAAATATAGATCCTCATTCTTGCAGGTCGATTTATATATTTGAAATAGTAGTCACATCGTGATTGGTAAGTTTAAATTAAATAATCATAAAATTAATAAATAAAGTGCAGTCAATCGGTATCAGATGCAGCTTTCGAGCTGCATCCAGACGAGGTTAAATATCTAATCGTAATCTCGGATATAATGGTTCGCGAGCAGAGATTTTTGAAAAAATAAACCGCATGAAATTCAATCATGGATAGCTATCTTCCATAGTTACCGTTCCTAGTTAAATTCTTGTCTTCTCATATCAATAAAAAGTTCTTTTTATTATTAACTTTCTACAACGGAGCTTATAGGAGATTATCATCCTGTCTGTCTGTGTGTCTGCAAACACTATAACTTCCGTTCTATTCAACAGATTCACTTCAAACTTGGCATACACACATCTTAGGTCAGTACCTCTCATGGGATTGATTTTAAGCCAAAAATCGGTTAACGGCAACCGGAAGTGGCCGTTACGATTTCGCAAAAAGTTTCCTTTGCGGTATTACACCGTTCTCATTTGAAAATGTTTTAGAAATTTTCATAGTAACTAAACATTTTCATTGTTAACTTTTATTAGCTGTTCGAAAACATATTGTTTGTTGAAAATACAAATTGTATTCCAAAAATAATCAAACTTTTTAAATTGATTGAGTGCGGATGGTTCTAGAGGCGGCAACACTCCATCCAGCATAATTTAACAATGATTTCAATTTTTCGGTTTGTTGGGCCATTGTTTAGTTTTTAAGCCAGAGGTGGTCTGTGTTCTTTTCTGAGCTTTGTAGTGAGTGATTTAAGAAAGCAGTGTTTAGGTGTAAAATTTGTTTAAAACTTGGAAAAACATTTACAAATACTTTTCAAATGTTGAAACAAGCTTAGGAGGTCTTTAAGATTTTAAGTTTTTAAGTCGTACAGTGGTTGTTGAATATTTTGTGCAAAAGATTAAATAGCTGATCTTTAATTTTTCTACTAGACTCATTTAGCACTTTCTAACTTCTTCACGTTTCCAATAATTCAAGTGTTTTAAAATTTAAAATCAGTGTTAGGAGGGAGATATTTTGAGAAGTTTGAGAAAATTAAAATAAATTAAAGTCAAACTCTAAAAACATCCCAAAAACAGCTTGTAAAAACTGGTTCATCAAGTAAAAGCAACTCTGGGTAAAGCATCAATAAATTGAAGATTACTTAGAAGTTGATAAGGATCAATAGACCATAAGTAAACCCAGAAAAATTTAAAAGCAAAGTTCCGGTTACTTTATTGCGTTCGGTACTCTTATATGCATTTATACCTATTTTTTATTGATTCCTTACTTATATACAATCAATCCGTTGTTACGGACTATAAATGCATCTTATGAGAATACTTAATTCTAAAACTTATTGACTATATACAGGTCAGGTAGAGTGATGCTCCAGTAAACAAGTTTTATTGAGAATATCACAAAATGAATAAACTGAATACTTATTTAAATAAAGCGATTTGTAAGGTCTGTTGGTTTAAACCGTTTTAGTCTTTTTGGCACGTTCTCATCATCAAATAGTGTGGTTTCCATTTAATTAGGGTGCATCAATATATTGTCTTCGTATTTGGCACTATTTTTTAGAATTTCTTGTCCTACTATGGGCAAACATAAGTCAGTATGGAATATATTATTTGGTACGTACCATAACGCCTTCATAATTGTTCTGAATATTTTATTTTGATATCTCTGTACAATTTTTATATTCGATTTGCTCGCAGTACCCCATAGTGTTATTCCAAATGTCCAGAGAGGTTTTGATGTGGATTTGTATAGTAGAAATTTATTGTTAATACCAAGTAGGCAGTACATTTGACTGAATTTCAATCCTAATTACTTTCTTTTGGTGAACATATGAGTGGGCCATGCCATTCTTCTATCTAGATGGAGCAACATTTAGAAAAACCGAGGAACAGTTTCTGTGCTGAGGTGCCAAAGTAATATGTGCAGATTTGGTTTCGTTGTCTTTTATCCTCCAACGTTGTAACTATACTCTATATTAGTTTAGGTATATTTAAGGGTTCCTGGAGACGACAATGCAGTTTTTGCGTAATGCTAAAATTATTGTGTCGGCGGCGCAAGTGGCTATGGTAGTTTCAATGGTTTTGGCAAATCTAATGTATATATGGAATAAAACAGCCCCAAAAATGCTTTCCTGTGGTATTTTTAATAGTATTGGAAACATCTCAGTGTATTTTTCTTGATACTTAACTCGAAAAGTTCTGTTTGCAAAATATAATTTTAGGAGAGAAAATGCAGGGTGTAGAAATGCGGATTTCAATTTGTAGTATAAGACGGTGTGCCAAACTTTATCAAAAGTTTAACTTATATTCACACTTATTGCTAAGTATTGTACCTACCTATAAATAGTACAACGACTAAACTGTTGACATCGTTATCTTTATACTGTATATGCTGTTTGCGTTTTATAAAGTCGAGTAGCCACACTGCCATTAATAGTAACTACGAAAATTTAGTGGAATCTATAATCACTCCTCTATTCTAACCTTCCAAATTCATTCAGACGACTTTTATGTAATCGTTGATTTTTACTTCTGCATCGCAAATAACTCAGTTCGTCACAATTTCAACAACTCTTTCTTTCTTCTACTTATTTTCTTATAGTACTTGTTTAATATCATTCTTGCCACTCTTTAGCTCATTTATGGCGATTTTAATATGATGCTGCCCCTAGTATGCTTACTTTACAAGTTTATACTTTATATATTGCGCTAGAGTATAATTATTGGCGTGTGTAAGGGCAAGCTAAAGGCAGTAACTGTTGCGTATCATCCATGAATCTTTCGAATAAAAGCTGTCATACTAATCAATAAACTTCGTATATAAATTTATTTAATATTTTGCACTAAAAAAAAACTTTCATATAGATGAAGAGTTGTTGCAATTTATATCAAGTAACGACATTATTTAGTTTGTTCCTGCCAATACGTAAGGTACCCAAAAAGCCAGAATATGACCCGCTGCTAAATAACCATGTAAAAATCATACATTTGTCTTGTGCAAAGGTTTAAACTTATATCAGGCTCTATCAGTAGTTTCTTCTTCACACTAGCGATGTTGAGCTTGTTTAAAAGGAAACTTAGCCGAGCACAACGCATTTGTCTTACTAGGATTGACATTGTGTCAGTGTAAATAAACCCCCTCTTTAAAAAAAACTATTGAATTTTTGAATCTTGGATCACTTCTGTATATGTCATGTAACCAAATTTTACCAAAAAGTATTGTTGAAAAATGCAACACTACTTTTTTATGTATAACATTTGTCAATTCACAAGTACCAGAAATGACTATATATCTTATCAATTATTATAGGTGACCACCTGGGCCACTTCCATTGCCCAAAAGGAAAGCTTGCAACTGCAACCAACCAAATATGTCTTCCAGCAAAATTTTTTGGAAGTCGTGACATAATGGTGTCTGCAATAGGTAGTATTTCTACACGATCTACTTAGATACGTATTTGATAATTCAATTAAAAAAAAGTGTCTTGTTTTCCCCAAAAACTCCTTTCAAATTGTTTTATGGTAAGCATTAGAAACACTAAATATGTCTACAAGTAATTTAATTTGTAAAAATAAAATATTTAGCGACATTATCAGCCGGAGTACATTAAAATTTCGAAAATTATTTGTAGAATATTGTAGTATATGCCAATATATATATGACAGAATTTGTCAATATCTTATGTTAAGTGCTTCAGAATTACATAGAAAATAATAAATTAATTTCACAGATATTTTGGTTCTGTTTTTGGATTGATGACAATACGAGCCCGATTTATGGCATTTTCCATCACTCTTTGCAAAACTTCCGGCGATAGGTTCTCGCATTCTTGATGGATATTCTCTTTGAGGGCTTCAAGGATGTGAGGCTTGTTGACATAGGCTCGAGATTTCAAAAAACCCCACAAAAAGAAGTCTCGAACAGTTAAATTGGGCGATCTTGAAGTCCAGTGCAAATCACCAAAACAAGAGATTAGGCAACCCTGAAATGCAGCCCTCAGAATTTCGATTTTGGCTCGTACAGTATGCGCCGTTGCTCCATCCTGTTGGAACCACATGTTCTCCAGTCTCAATTCATCCAATTGAGGAAGGAGAAAGTCGTTGAACATGACTGTAGCGCTCGCCGTCTACAGCAATCGTTTGGCCCGCCGCGTTTTCGAAAAAATAAGGTCCGATGACGCCTCCAGCGTAAACAGCACACCATGCAATAACTTTGAGCGGGTGTAATGGCTCTTTGTGGATTATACGCAAGTTTTCGGTGTCCCAGAAGCGATAATTCTGCTTATTCACATATCCACAGAGATGGAAATGGGCCTCGTCGCTCATGATGATTTTCGATGAAAAGTTGTCTTTCTCGTGGTCGAGATTCAGGATGGCTTGAGCGTAGGTTACACGCGCTTGGCGGTCAACGGCTAACATCTGATGTATTGTCTGCACTTTATAAGGGAACATCTTCAAGTCATTCACCAAAATTCTCTGTAAAGACCGCCGATTGATGGCTAATTGCGTGGCACGTCGTCTGGTCGATACTCCGGGGTCCTCTGCGACATCATCAGCCACAGCCGCGATATTCTCAGCGGAAAGGATGCTCCGGGGCCGGCCAAACCTGGCAGCATCTCGTGTTGTCCTATACTCTTCTAGACGAGCGGCTAAACGCCGTAGTGTTTGCCCAGTTGGTGTCCGACAATCGGGAAATCTACGCCTAAATTCACATTGAGCCAGCACCACCGACGAATTATTTCACAAAAAAAAATCGAAGCAATTATTCCGCGTTCTTGAGGAGTATAGCGATTCATGTCTTGTTGACGTGTATTTTATCTGTTTACTTCACAAATGTCAAAACAGAGCTGACATTTGCCGCCATTTGCAAGAATTATGTAATCTTCCAATAGGGTGATGACTTTTGCGCCACTTAGTATTATATTTTTAATCTAATCTTCTTGAACTCTAAGGTATTTGGATTTTCTCTGAGATCACCAATTACCTCAATTACCTCTTTATTTAACGAACATCTGTTCTTAGTGAGATAAATTTTGTTTTGAAATTGGATTAAATGAAATGAATAAAATAGATGCAAAATGATTTTGAATTTTAATTTTGCCAATTTTTGCTGAACCATGGTACTTGAGTGAACCGGTGCGTTTTCGCAATAAAATAAATTGTGTTTATCATTCTAAAGCATTCTTTTGGAATTGTTGCTTTTAAGTGTGCCAAAAGCATTATATAATGTTGTGTAGTAAATTTGTTCTCTTTTTCAAGATCATCCATTAGCAACATTCCTTTATCATTGATGCTAACAACTTTTCATCTTACATAAATATATTAAATAATATGAGACCTAATACAGAACTTTAAAAGAAGCTTGCTCGTATAGGATGAGTTGAATTATGAATTGAGTCTTACCTGAAAAGTGCTGTCAATAAGAAGTGATGCTTAAGTCTTCTGACCTGCATAACTTTATTTACTTCCATTTTCCAGCTACGTCAAAGTGGTCTTGCTTCATTGTCATACTATTTCTAGCCATTTAATAACATTTGTACCAAAGAAGTCTCTTTGTTTCAACGTTATTAATTATTTCTATTTTCTATCGAATTTCGTTATCTGCTATATATTCTGTTTTACATATATTACACCTCCATCTCGAGTTTTAGAGCCACTAGACGATTTTTGTTTTGTTGGTTAATTTTACATACCTCTGACCCGTACGTCATTATACTCTTAATTATGGCTTTGTATATTATCTTTTTAATTTGTTTGATGCTTTTCTCATTTAAAAGTAAGCTAGGTATTTAAGGGTCTAGTAGCTTTTTTTCGTTGTGCTTAAAGTTTATATCTGCCTTAGTTCTAGACTTATTTAAGAATATAAACACCAAGATAACGGAATTTAGAACAGCATCGAACAATGTTACACTTATGTCGCTACACATATCGCCAATAACTAAATGTTCAGTTTTCTGTAAATTAATTTTGAAACTCCCTTTTTTACATTTTTCTTGTAACTTTCTTTTCATATGGTCAGAACCGTCTATGTCTTCATATATTATGACTTGGTGATTGGTAAAAAAGTATTTCATCTTCAATTTATATATTCATGACTAATCACCTTTTTTTCACTAAATCGAGACCTCATTAATATAAATTTTAAACAAAGTGGGTGCAATACAACATCTTATAGTAATCCCTTGGTCGTCACAAATTCAGAGAAAATTTATAATCCAAATTTAATACAGCCAGTAGATTTCTTATAGAGGTGTTTCACGCAATCACTGTATGGTTTACTAATATTAAAGCTTTCCATACATTACCACATTTTACATTGCGGGACACTATTGTAAGCCTTTTTAATGTCAATAATTGTTAGCTATAGAGGTCTTCTTTTACATTATCAATACATAATTTATCGAGTCTAAAATCGGACTGTTGTTCTGGTTCTTCTAATTTTTACTCTGTACTAGTCAATCGGACTTGACTTTTATTGAAGTAGCTTGAAGATTGCAATCTTTATATTTTAGCAATGATTATGATGGTGGATTGTTTGTATTATGAGCGGTACTATCAGGATAATTTGTGTGATAGGGTTTGTAAAATGGAATGTTATAATAGCTACGTTTTGTAAAGTGAGTTTTGCTTATTAATAAAACATCAATTAGGTTATGATGTAGAAATAATTTTATTTTTTCGTTATGTTAGCTTATTCTATCGGCGATCCATAGTGCTGTCTGTAAGAACTTGGCCATTATTGTGCTATTTTATTTAAGAGCGTGGTCAACATAGTTATACCATGCTGTTTCGTTGTATGAGCTGATTGAACATATTTTGCAAATATTTGAGATATTTATTGCGCATGGCACTGATGTTTTGGTTACTACCACTGTTCATTGTTTGTGGACCGCATTCGCGTCATTAAATATTTGGTGGGGTAAATTAAGTTTTCATCTGCTGGCAGTTAAAGGTTAAGTTGTTAGTGCTGGTTTTAAGACAATAGAGTTACTACTGGATGGATTGCGTTTGTATAAGCGATAACAATATTCGCATCCTTTGTAATTTATATGATGGAGTCCTATGATCATAATTGGGGTTCTAATAACTTCTGGCGACTTCAAGGGGACACTTTTTTTTTATTACTACTCGATATATATTAATAGCTTTGATCCTAATCTGTCCAGAACTTTGCGCAGATTTTTAAATCCAAAGACCCGCTTATATATGTCCTGCCGCTTTCATTTTATCGTTGTAACAGATTGTTATTGAACAAGCAGTTTACTATATCGGTTAGCTTTTTTATTATTTCTGGAAAATTAGCTACTCCATATACAAAGATGGGGGGAGGTTTTGAGATTTTTTGTCAGCATTATTCGTGCTTAAGCTTTCTTCATTAGATGTTGATTAGGCGTTGTACTTGCTGGCGTGGGTCAAGTCCTCATTTACTGGTTTTGTGGTAATTGGGATTTGTCTTCTTTTAATACTTTTCATCACTTGCCACGGATTTTCCGTAGGTTTTTCAATTTCCTCGTTGCTACTTGAATGCATTCTTTTAAGTTGTGTGCTGCAATAAGAATACTGCGATTGTTGTTGAGAATGTTGTTGTGATTGATATTGAATTGTTAGGTCTGTTGCTAAAGACTTGGTATTTGTAATTGCAATGGGTTGATTTATGTCATTTAGGTATTTGGCGGAAGCTTCATAATGCTTGGTGAAGGCATTATTTGTTACACGTTATTTACGAGACCAGGCCCGTCCCTAGTAGAGAACCTTTTATTGTATTTTAATTCCAGGATTTATTTATATTTTAGTTAAAATGTACGTACTCGAATTAATTGCTGCTATCAGACAGGAATTTGATCCGAAGGTTGCTGTCCCGATCAGCAGGTAGCCCACCGGGTGACCTGCCGACCTCATACCTATCACGCACGATATAGGGCACAATTGCACTTTTATTACGAAGCAGTGATAAACATATCTACGCTGTAAAAGATTATTCTGAGATCTTTTGTATGCCGTCCTGCATACGAAGCATAAACAGTTTAAATTTTATTTTTTTTACGTCTAAGTCACTGTAAAGAATTTTTTAATTAAATGATTTTTAATTTTAAAGTTACAATGTTGTCATTAAATAGTTAAATTTTATTAATATTTCCTGTATGTTTAAGGAATACAAAAAGTTAACTTTTCAAATCGTGCATATAATAGTAAGATATTTAGATGTTAGCAGCGACATGTTTAAACCAGAATCAGAATCAGAATCTTAGGAGTTTTAATATTATTAAAAATTTCCACATATTTATTGTTAGATTTATTTAAATCATTAATTAATTTTTTTTGGTGGCTAATTTATCATTTAATAAATGTAAACTAAAACATTGAGGTCTAAAAAATCGAAGCTGGCATTCTAGATGCAGCTCCCGACTTATTTTCTTCTCATGGTTCTGATAACTGTGCTTCATGAGTTAGCTAGTTCATATCTTGTTGACTTTGTTAATAACATAATTCCTTTAATTTCTTCGATTTCACGATTTTTAACATTTACTTATTATTTGAAATGACAAGACAGTTATATTAATGCAGAACTATTTATAAATAAATATTACTATGTCTTAAATATTATTTAATGTTTCAGATGGTGATCGCTTGGTAATAAAATTATGTTCCCTCTAATGAGCGTAGAGGTTTTTTTTCTATAAGTATGAATATTATAACCAACATATACTCTAAATAATAATTTAAAAAGTGTGCATGTATGTTGTTTGCTTAGAATCTATAAAATCACACACCACAACTGTGGTTCAGTGAGTAATAGTAAAACGGCTTATGCTATTTATTAAACTATTATATTAAATTTTGCACTTTGTACGTGTATGCACTTAGGTATAAAATAATATTATGCTTTAATTTATTTATATGTTTACACAACTTTAATTAGTCGTTGTTAGTTTTATAAGTAATCTAAAGAGGGCTATATTATATAACATTATAGTCACTGAGTATTTGTAGTTTAATAACATTAAATCAATGTAATAAAAGTAAATATTTAGTTATGTAATTACCGTACAGTTTTATTGTAAGGCTATAATTTTAATAACGCTTTAATTTGCAAACATTTCTTTTTCCTTTACCTAAAATATTATTTTATTTTCTAGACGTGGTTTAGTTTATTTTTATATCATTTTTAATAATTACTACTTTATCAGTCTTTCACAGAGATCCCTTAATTAAACCTTAGATCTTATCCTCTAGTTTATATATTGGCCCAAAAATATCCGAGTATTTTCCTCGTTTGCTCCTGTCGTTTAGTCATCACTGTAAAAAAATATGCGAAGATTTTACCGAAGAAATTGGGAAGCATAATTTTCCGAGAGTTCGATCAAAATCTATCTTTTATTATTATACACTCTTCGATGTAAAAGGGATCGTTTAAATCCTTCGTTTAAAGGTAAAAGAGTGTTTTAAATAATTTTGAAAATTTACGTACAATATCGGTGAAACATCCGAATTTCCGATAAAAACACTGTAGTAAACCCTTAGTAATTGTACCGATATTTTTACAACGTGGCTGCCTACTACTTTATAAAGCATATATTAATAAATTAATACATTTTCTGTATCCCTTAATTCTGTAAACTAAATATCAAATACTTCCTCTTTATGGTATCAAATATTAACAAATATCTTAACAATAATAAACAATTACATATTTCTTATGACATTCCTTATGTATTTCAATCACTTGATCCAGGTAATGTAAGAAAGTTTAAATAAAATAAAATTCAATATCAATATTTTTTGGTCTTATTACACTTTTATATATAAGTACTCGTTTTTGTTGATAAGTATGTTTTTCCATATTGTGTTATTTAGACAACTGATTATTCTGTTTGCTTTATTAATTTGTTTCTTCACTTTTTCTTTTATTTTACCGTCACTGGATATGTTGATGCCTAGATATTCAACTTCTGTTACCTCTTCTTTTTTTTTTATCTTATCCACTATGTGCCATTACAGCGTCGGGTTTGGGCCTCGATCCATTTTGTATAGGTGTTTCTGTCTCTTTCACGTCTGTTAGTGTTTTATTCGCTCCTTACATTAGGTGATCTCAAAGTTCTTACATGTGCTATTTGTTGTGCGTATACTTCTTTATTTGTCAGTGCGTAATCTATTATCGATCTGCGACTTCGTGTATTTTAAAATGTGTATTTATGTTGTTCTTTATGGTTAAAAAAGTGTCATTAATTCTTATCATATTTATAGTGCAAAAGTCTATCATCAGATTACCGTTTTTATTTTTTACATTTCCATTAAATTTTCGTTTCATGCATCCTACGCTAGCATTGAAAACGCCCATGGAAATTATTATTTTGTTATTTGGTATTCCGCCAATTAAATCATGCAGTTCTTTATAAAAATCTTTTCTCTCTTTTTTAATTTGCAGTTTTCAGGTGTGTTTACTCTAATTAAATAATTTTTTTTCTATTTGTCTTCAATCTAACCATTATGATCTTTGTGACGGCCAACCCTCTATGCAGTTCTTATAATATTTTTTTATTATTAATGCTACTTCTTCTTTTGCTCTCGTATCTTTGAGTATCCCACTGTAAACCAAAATATAATCTCCTATTAGTTACTGACTTTTTCCTTTTTTCTTTGATTCCTGTAAAACGCATATATCGATTTCGTGTTCTCTTAGCTCCTTTTCTATTTCTTGGTTGTTCAATGACTTAATGTTTCATGTCGCCAGTCTTAATATTTCGTTTCTCTTCAAATTTTTTAACCGTTTTTACGTGGGTCGTCAACATTTAATCCGTCTGTTCCGAAGATGATACTTTGAGCTTAATTTTTTTTACGGTAGGTAGGCTGCTAACCTGATCAATTAACCCCCAACCTGGAGAACTAGAATTTTCTGTAGGGGTTTATTCCCTTAGCCGATATGTTCCAGCTTTGAGGCGCCGGAGACTCGGGAGGCACGACGAGAACGTGGAAGTAGGATTTTTTAGTAGAACTAACAATTCAATGGGCATTTCTCAAGGTTTTAGTGCTATGCAGGCTTCGGAAACCTATACATCTCTTGATACGCTTTACTAACCTTTAGCATAAAAACTAAAATGGTAGAATATAGTTGAATACTTTTTAATTTTAATTAGGGCTTTTTAAAAAGTACTATCCAGTTAGAGGAGACTTTAGATGAGATTGTTTGGAGACCTATGATCCATGTTTTATATGTGCAAAATGTCTAAAAGTGTTTATATTGTCTTGTATTTTACTGCCTGGGTGTCTTAGTTGATTCTCACGTTGATTTCACGAATTAGTAATATAAAACAACTGCAATTTGTTAGAAGGTGACGTAGTAAATGTTATGTTGTTTTTAATCACAAAAATGTAGTTAAAATTTTCACAGTTATATTTTCAGAAAACAAACCAAATGAAAGATAACTTTTAATATTTAATTTACTTAAACTAAATGTATGTATGTGTGTACCAGTTAAGTGTATATGAACACCTTTAAATTTATTAATGTACTAAAAATCTATATCTGCTAAATTCGTCTAAAACTTTTTTTCTATGTAATCCTTTTTTCTACAATCATTTAATTATTAAACGAACGTTCAGTAGATTGTAGTAGCAAAGCAATGAAAATAGACTTATTTTATTTGTGGGAAGGTCATCGTATCTCCCACACAGTTTCCTATTATTACTCTCTTTGTGTTAATTTTCTAGTTTTTTTTTATCTTCAAATTATATACTGAAGTTCTATCTTAATCTAAACATTTTTTAAATTATAAAGTTACTACACACTTTGCGAAATTCAGAAGGATGTTGCAATAGTATTAAAGAAAATTTAAGTAAATTGCCAAAGAATAATCTTTCCTCCAATAGCAATAATCAAAAACCAAATGGAGAATTATTTGGGAAATTTTCCAAAATTTGTCAGTAGTTAATGCTGAATACTTACATTCATGTTGAAGTCTTATAATTCTCGAAGTTTACATAAATGACGAGATATTTTAATACATATCACCGACTACTTTAAGATATGCGTTCGTGGTTGTTGACATTTTTTAGATGCAAATTTTAGATAGAATGCAGTTTTCTAGTCTAATTGTAAGTGTTACGTTAGACTAAAGCTTTTCCGAATCTTGAACGGTGCTTTACAAATATTATTTAAATATAAGAATACTTTCATATTTTTGAGACCAACGTATAAATATTGGGTTTAAATCGTCCATAACTGGATATAATTTAATTGGTGCAATAAAAAATAATGGAATTTTTACATATATTGAAATATCTTAACCTTATCAAATGCATTTATTTGAATACTTATTATGTTTAATTTAAGTAATTAAGTTAAAAATTTTAATATTAGCTGCACCTGCTTCTTTCCAATTGTATTTTTAATGATATTTCAATTATGTTAATGTAGTGTAAAAGATAAGAAATAATCGATGTTCCATGTTTTGCAAGCTCAAGTATTAGAGATAAAATGAAAATAAATTATCAGTTGTAGAGTTATATTGGATGTTCATATTATAAAAGTTAAAAGTATTAATTGTGGGATGACGTAGTCTTATATTCTCCCACCCGTTTCCAGTCTGGTTAGGCTTGTGAATGAGTTTTCTCCAAGAAACGCTAATAAAGTAACTGTCTGTACGTCTATTATTCTATAAATACATTTATCTCTCTTCTCTTACAACTTTTTAATTTTATAAAAATGTTGTTTCCTCTACTACCTCAAATGCCACTATAATTATAAACCTTTTTATGACTTAGCTTTTTATTAGCTTCTTTTCTGTATAATGATAATATGATTTTACGCTCTTTTATTTTTTAACAGAATTATTTAAATTATCCTTCAAAAACGGCACAAATATGGTTTTATTTTTAAATAGTTTGGATCTAAGTTTTGGGTCTAAGTATTTTATTAGAACTAAAATTATGACAGTGCCCCAAATGCAACTATTTGATAAACATTCATAAAACAAATATTGCTTGATACTCTTTCTTTTTTAACTAATAATTTTATCAAATATTTGCTAATGCACTGTTTTTGAAGTATTTGTTTTAGGCAGTGACTGTAATGGCATGCAGAACAAACTTTACCAATACAAGATTTGTAGAATGTTGATTACTGTGTTTTGTTATATATTTAAGATTGTTATACTTATTTCTATTTTAAGACAAATGTCTGATGAATGTTATATCTTAGGTACTCTACCAAGTAGTATTATTTATAATACATTTGCTTATAATTATATAAATGTTATAATATTATGTGTATAATTATATAGAATGGCCGCTACGCACAAAGTTTTCTATGTATACATATAATACGTAAGATAATACAATTTTGCAGCTTTACCTAGATACATTATTATTATGAAGTTGTATTACCTTGTTAAATATTCTTTGCAATATAATAATTTATTGTAAGCATGGTTTACTATAGTAAAATGCACACAATATTGTATTGTAACAATTTTATTGAGTCTCTTTTAAATGTAGATAATTATACATTGGTGTATTATTGTGCAAATGCCTATTTTGATAGTCTGATGCCAACATGTTCTGTTATATGGCGTCATTTAGATATATATTTTAATGTGTTTCGCTAAGTAATAATATTATAACTTAGAACAACAAATTAATTTAATAATATGTTATTATATATGTATATATGTTAGGCATATTGCACGTTTGATATGTGTTCTAAGTGAACAAAAGCTGTAATATTAATTGTAATGCAAACAAGGTAAAATTTTTGTTGAAGGCTTTAATAAAATACATACAATTGCTTGACAAATGTTTGTACACTATATTTTTTAATTCTTTTTATTAAAGTTAATTTACAATATAGCAAAGGTTTAGAATTTGGTAAAAATAATGCACCCTATGTGAAACTGTTTATTAATATTGCAAGGATGTAGTCGAAAAAAGAAATGCTTTAAGGGATCTGTTTCATAATGCTTTATTAAATAGCGATACGGACTACATACAATGTCTACGCAGACATGGGCTCTCAGTCGATGTAAACACTGTCGCGGCTGAACTATAAGTGTTTAGAACAAAGTAACCTCGATATCTCGGGATGCGGTTAAAAAACATTTTCAAGCCGAGTCGATCCGCTGCCCACATGTGCCAAACTGCCATCAAAATCTTGGACTATTTCCATAGCTTGAATGAGGAACTCAAAACTGTAGTTTGTCGAACAAAGACCACTCACATTTGCAATCAAATAAATGTATTATCCAAATGTCTCCTTGTTTGAGCACAGCATGCCTACAATGTTTATTAATTAAATACAAATAACAAACTATACTGGATGTAGTAAGGCAAAGGTCTATTATCTTAGCATATTGCTTTTTTCACATAGAATCCAGTTTTGCGTCGCGTTCGAACACTAAAAAGAAATTTCTGGTTTGTAAACGTCGAAAATAATCAAAAGAAACTAATGATATTAAAATACAGCTTTAATAAATTAACTCGCCCTTACGGCCATGGCAAAATCAATCTCAGTCGGAGTCATACAGTCCGCAACTTATTTAACCCACGAAGGACTTCTCTCTCTTAATTACCAATAAAACTTTATAAGTGTATGGCAAGAAAAACCAATAGTTTAAAGAAAAATCACATAAGTATTTAAATAATATATTAATTTTAATAAAATATATATTTACCAAGAAAAAATCATATATACTTACAGATATTTTCAGAATTTATATACCGGTAGTATGAGAGAACCTTTAACAGTGCCGATGATTACAACTATAACAGTATCTGGACTAAAGCACAGTTTAACGACTTTCTTTTATCGACCATACTGAAGGATTACTTCTTGGTGGAGAAAATTCAACGCAATAATTTAAAGTGACAAAGTACACTCGCAACCAAATACGAATCCAATGGCTTTTGAAGAAGCTAAGAAGCACTTGCAATTGCAACTATTTGGGGGTTAACTATCTATTCAGAATTATAATATGAACAACAAAGTGATCAGTAATTCAAAATCGCTACAACTGTTATTTTCGCAATCAGATCGGTATCTCCTATAACTTTTTTTATTTTATTTTTTTTATTAATGCCTTAGCTCATTTAACTGTAGTTTTCCGAAAATTTGGCGCGTTCAACATGTTAATTTTCCAAGTTATACCCATCAACACTAAGAAATGTAGTTACACTTTTAATATCTGAGCTGTTCTGCCTCTGCTTTTAAGGCGAGCTGCTTTAGAAGACATGTAAGCAAAAACTTACCAAAATCTTTAAACACAGATACGTTGCGATTAGTAAGAATTTTCTTTAAACATAAAGTGATCTGTAAAGTCAGTACCTACTTATGAGGTCTACTTCTACAAAGGACTTAAGTAAATCGAATTGATTGGTTGATTCATACTTTTTACTTATGATATTGCAGATATAATTCAATACTTATATTTCAAAATATAATTGATTAAGTTTTATAAAATATAGTTAAATTCCAAACAGCCGTGCTGAAAGTAATATGTTCTAATTCTTATTTTTGCTAAAATATAATTATCTTTATAGTTGTTTTTTCAAACTCGAAACCTAATTTTTTATATTGCACAGAAAAGAAAAATATTTAAATTCTTAAACCTACATATAAAAATAAACCATAAATAATTTAATTTAATACCGTGTTCAAAAATCTACATTAAAAGACCATTAAAGTGGAAATAATCCAAAAGATGATAACAAATAATCGTCAACGTAAGTTCTATAGTTTGGTGGTTAGGGTAAAATTTTTTTCTCCGATCTTCACCCATTATTAAAAAAAAGTCTGGTAAAATCCGGAGGCGATCTGATGAATTTAAGGTCAAGTCCGGTCGATCCAAAGATTTTGGAAAAAAATTAATGATTCCGCGCAGTCTCATCAGCTGCTAATAGGTGGCCACACCTTCAGGTGGGCGCCGCCGCCCCAGATGGGTCTAAAAAGAGCACAAAATCTCCTAAAAGAAAAACGTTTAAGTAGAATGTGGTCCAAAAAAAAAATTAATCAACATACTTAAAAATTAAATCTTTTTAAAACTACCTCGAAAACTTAAGCCCAATGTCAGACACCGACTGCTGAATGTAGAGAGCTACGAAAAACTTATACCGAACCAGGAAAACGATTTCACTACTTAGAAAGAAAGACCCCCCTTAGTCAAAAACATATCTAGAGAAAACAAAAATACATACTTTATCTCTGCAAACGGTATTTAAATAATATTTAATTGTCCAATCAAAGGACAGTGGCGAAGCAATTTTGTGTACTGAATTTGTAGTCACATAGTCTTCTTTTGCTTATTAAAATTTAAAAGCAGAAAATACAAAATACAATAAGAAATGTTAATCATTTCACCTTAAAATAAAACATAATTAAAATGTAAAAGTGCCTTCGTGAAACGCTGATTCAACAACAGGAAGGTAAATTCTTCGAATCAATGCGCCAAAATTAATTTAATTCACATATAAAGGGTTAACATACATTATTTTATTTTGTTTATTAAAAAAAGCATAAATTGAAACTTATAATTTATCATATCAGTTTTAATTAAAGGATGTACAGTCACAAATTAAATATTTTTTCAACTAAAGCATTTGTAATAATGACGTCTAATCCTAGTTCTAAATTTATAAAATGTAGTTGAATTTATATTTAACTTTTCTGATAAATTTTTAATCTTACAATTATATTCAACACTCATAAGTTTATGTAATTCTGAATCGAAACTGGATGTATTTCTCTTTGTTATCATACCATCTTCCAATTCAACTTTAACCTTAACCGCCATTGGGGAGTCGTTTGCAATATAAAATTTTACATCAATATTAAATTCTTCGATAATTACGCGATTATAGAACAAGCAGAGAAACTGACCCGTGTGGGGTTGCTAGTCCCCCATCGGGTGCCTCCCCAGGTGGCGGATAGGGGAATGCCACCCAGATATGGGTAGTACCTGGGAAATGAAATACCAGGGGCGGACCAAAACTAGCATGACATAGGAAGCAGCTATGTCATTAATGAGTCAAGGCTGCAGAAGAATGACTTCGGTAACAGGCTTGTCATCATATACTTACAGGTGGCTATCAAATTATGATACACCCGGCTGTAACACTGCGATGAGGAAAGCAACGGGAAACTACCTCCTTATATTCCCAAGAAAAATCAGGATGGCAGGGCCAGACTGATCGCCAACGTCCAATGAGGATACGGCACAAGCAGAAGAAGAAGAGAAACTGAAAATACGATAGATTCATTCCCCCAAAACTCAACTTTTTCTATCAAAGGTTGTTTTGATTCACCTAGAAAAAAATGAGCTTTAATAATAGTAATGGGAGAACCGGATTCTATCATTGCTCTTAAAGGGTGTTGACAAGCTTGATGTTTTTCTTCAGATATACTTTTTCAAATGCTTGTGACAATTCTTCCGTAGATGAAAACCGCAAGCTTAGTTTTACAGACCCAGATCCGGAATTCCTTCAATAATATAGTTGTTTCTCTTCTCGCTAAATCTTTTTCTCGACGTAACAATTCAATTTTTCTTAAATAGTGCGCATTACTAGATGGTTATTCCTGATTACCTTCTGCGTCTAATGTATTACTTTGTTTGTCATCTATATCTTGATTGCGATTTCCTTTTACCAACTCTTCCCTAATCTTTTCGGCTAAACTTGACAATCTTATAATTCACTTCGTTTTGTTATCCGTAGAGAACAAATTTCGTCGTCTTTAATATTTTGTCTATAGTGCAATCTTTCAGTGGAATCTTAAAAATATCAAAACACAAAACAAAATTCGCCAATCAAACAAAAATACCGTCTTTGCGATTTACTATAGTTACGAAAGTTTCTTCGGTTACTACCAGCCACACAACAAAAATCGAAAATGTCAAAACACAATCAAAAAGTCTAAATCAAAATGTGCGTCACGTAAAATGCACTGCTCAAGACTTAATCCGACTCTTGAATTTGTAAGTATGGCGTCAAATAAAAGAAAAGTTTTTAAAGTTTAAATTGATTGATCACCCAGCATATTCACCAGACCTAGCCCTCAGCGACTATTTCCTGTTTCCTTAGCACAAAACTTGGCTCGGAGGACAAAGGTTTTCATCAAACGAGGAGATTATGGAAACCATAGACCCCTATTTTACAGAACAAGACATCAACTACTATTTGAACCGATACATATTATGAAAAGACAAATTAACACTATCAGTTAATGTAAAGTAAAAATATGATGATCACAAAATTTAAAAATTTATGCCTAGTAACTCACCACCCAATAAGCCATACAATAACTTTTATAGTCAACCAAAAGACAACGTCAGGTACTTAAAATATAAATAGTGTCTTTCAGAAATTTAGATAAAAGGTAAATTAGTAAAGGTAATGGAAAAACTCAAAAATATGTTTTTTATGATTATGAGAAAATTTGCAAGAAATGTTAGATATTATGAAAACATGTATAAAACAAGTTATATAGGTAGATAAAATATTAGTTGCTAATGGAAAGTTAAAAAATGAAATAGAATTGAGATTAAAGTGGGGAGAAGGAGCATTATTGTTAGAAATTGAAGGAGGAAATCAGCAAAGAAAGTTCTACTAGATCAACAATAAAAATGCCATACCCTAAAGGCTATTATGTATTTATATGTTACAGATATGAACCTCTCGCATACATGGAGAATACATTGTAGAATATGAAATACCAACCAATGCAAATTACACGAAGAACAGCTAATCCTCTCCCAAAAGTTATCTACTGAAAATAATGTGACTACTTTCAAATTGTACAAATTAATGAACTAGTAGCAGAAAATGATTTTGTGATCAAATATATCAAGAGTCTTTTTCGAGCGTTTAACGAGTGCATACGTTTAGAATGCGTGTTGCTATCACGCTGCGAAGGTTGAACTGCGATTACAATTGAACTTTTAAATTCGTACACCAACCTGCAAGTTTATTTGGAAATTATTGTTGTTACTGGTTACTACCTAAACATAAATTCTTTGGGAAGTTAAATAACCAGTAAGCCGTGGGAGTGCAAGTCTTCATAGTGGAGCCATGGCAAGAAATTTTAATCCAAATAATATACTATATAATTCATATCTTATGCCGAATTATCTGCAGTACGGAAATTATTATCAACAACAGCAGTTAATTCAAGCAACTAGTACTCAAATACGACTAAACTGCGTTGAAAATAATGGACACACGTTGTCAGGTCCCTCCGCGCCTGTACAAAACACGAGCAGATACAAATTTAGAGTTATTCGCAAATGAAATCTCTTGGCAAGAAGTGGGACAAAATAAGAAAAGAAGGCTATCCCAAAAGAAAATTAAACAAATCAAATTGTAACAACGGTTGAAGTACACGATACGGATAATTATGCACCGCAACTAATAATAAAAAAAAATATTTCAAAATACTCTCTTTTCTTTATATGTGGTGTTAAAAATTTTCCCGGCATAATTAAAAACTTTAACCTTATTTTTCGAGAAAATGCATTTGATTACAAAGCAATGACAGATAATTCTGTAAAAGTTAACCTTAAAACTCCTGATTTTTACCTCACATTAACAAAGTATCTACAGAAAAAGAATATAGTACACCACACTTACCAAATGAGGAAAAATTGAGCTTATAGAGTGGTCATAAGAAAGTTTCATTATTCAGTTCCCACTGAGATACTTCAAAAAGAATTAACTGAAAACGGTTTTAATGTTAGAAAGATCTATAATATCAGAGGTAGAGTAGCTAAAGATTCCTTGCACACATTTTTTGTAGATTTAGAGCTTGCGGAAAATAATAAGGATATTTAGTAACTTCCCAATTTCACCTGTTTCGCCGTATGCAATCGACAAGAAAATAAATTTGCTGGTAAAAAATGAAGCATCTGGAATCGACAAAATACAGATATTGAAAGAGCTTTCTAGAAAAGGGTTACTTCTAATTACTACCATATTTAATGCGGTATTCTATTTGTCCTATTGATAAAATTACAGAAATTATATTGTT